>CM034413.1:11925000-13125000 GCA_019925095.2 Dendrolimus kikuchii
TTGTAGTGTTAAATCTAGCACTTTTTATGTATATAGGAAACAAATAGCTAGCTAATCATAATTAATCCTGAAGCGAGCTACGAGAGGATGAATTTCAAGGTTTGTAAAGAGGGCGGATCTCAAACTTAGTAGAGAGGGCGGATCTCAAGGTTAGTTGAGAGGGCGGATCTCAAGGTTAGTGGAGAGGGCGCATTTTAAAGTTAGTGGAGATGGCGGATCTCAAGGTAAGTGGAGAGGGTGGATCGCAAAGGTTAGTGGAGAGCGTGGATCTCAATGTTAGTGGATAGGGCGGATCTGGAATTTAATGAAGAGAGAATAATCTTACAGTTAGTGGGCGGAGAGGAGAGGGCGGATCTTAAAGGTTAGTCGCCCAATATAGTCTAAAATATTGAACCAGCATGTTTTCGAAGGAGCACACCACTCATGGGTTATACAGCGCACCATAAAAGTACTACTTGAAATTGTTAGTTTCGATATTACCAGTTTATAGGAATTTATTTACGAGTGTCAAGTAATTCTTGGCTTGCGGAATAAAGGTTAAGCGTGCCGACCTTATATTACCTACATAGAATAGAAATGATTTGAACCGGTTAATATTATTAAACTAGCAGGTGTCAGCATAACTTTGTTGGCGTTACCAAAAAATGTGACCGTAACGGTTTTTGCCTATATTTGTTTATCCCACGGAAAGGTCATTTATTGTGATAAAGAGTCACGGTAAGCGACCCGGGATGTAAGTTATCTTTGTGTCGAGTTTCATTAAAATCCGCTCTGTAGTTTTCATGTGATGGTCTAACAGACAGATATACAAAAATTCTAATAATTGTATTTTCGAAATCTACTGGTCCGAAGTAGCCCTCCTAATTCTTTTCATCTTTTAAACGCATTGTACAAACTCGAACCCACTACAGATTTTCAAATTATAGATAGACAGATATAGCTATTATTTATTATAGATATAATAAATTGGAAGTCTCAATTAGCTTCCTCTTAAATTCGTACATTGTATGAAATTGAAAAAGAGCTAAGAATTTTAATTTAAGACTGATATAAGTTTAGAAAAAAATCTATGTATATAAAAATCAATTGCTGTTCGTTAGTCTCGCTAACACTCGAGAACGACTGGACTCATTTGGCTAATTTTGGTTTTGAATTATTTATAGTAGTCCAGGGAAGGTTTAAAAGGTGGGAAAATATGAAAAAAAAATGCTTGGAATATAGTAAAAACAACAATTTCGCTTTCCCTTAGAAACTATTCCTACCTGTCAAACATTTGATGTTCGTCCCGTCGTTTAGAAATCAATTAAATTCAAAAGTCGTTCAGTAATCAAATTAAATTTAAAAGTGAAGTTTTATTTATTTTTTTGGTTTTGAATGTCAAACGTTTGATGCTAGTTCCGGTTAAGTTTTGACCACATTTTTTTACTAAAGTTTAAACATTCTGCAATTATCATTCGGCTTTTTTATTTATTGATTCTGATCTGAGGCGGTACGAAGTTTGCCGGGTCAGCTAGTCTTTATATATAGTCAAGGTGGCGAAGTCCGTCAATGGGGTAAATTCATACACCGCTCGTTTATTATCTTTCTTTAACGGAATTTAACACGAGCTACAATTCGAAGACAGAATTCGATGGTGACTGATTTCTTGTCATCATAACTATTCAAAGACAGAAATTATGAAAAGTGTTTGGAGTTCCCCTACTAACGGCCTTTTTTTATTTTTTATTGCAGGAGATCAGCAGACAGGCAGACGGCCCACTTGATAGAATGCAGTTACCATCGCCTATGGACATTTGCAATACCAAAGTTGCTACAAATGCGCCGCTGCTCTCTTAAGGGAGACTGGAACCTGGTCACTAATGCCGGAACACAACTCAAGGTTGTTATGGCGACATACTTTAGACCAGGGGTGGTAGCCATCCAGCCGGGCAAATGCCCTACCACCTGGAAATTGGACTTCGCCACCTTGACTATATGTATATACGTATAACTAGCAAATAGCTCAATTTTACAAAAGCTGGGGCTGCATTTGAGATAATGTTAAAGATTTAGGTCGTTTCACGCAGATATGGCAATGGGCTTAAGTTATTTGAGACGCGACATTGTTAATGACGTTAAATATTGACAGAGAACTTACGCATAGACCTACACGAATGTGGCTACGCGTTAACAGCGTTATTTTTAACGTTTTAAATAATACTCATTGGGCCACGGCCTAATGATCTTATTCGTATTGAATGAATAACTTAATTGCACATACAATAAAGTACACTGGGCTGTCTTGTCGCATAGACAGTCCTGCAGACTACCCCATACAATTATTATCGACACAGACTACATTATTTACTGACTTCATAATTATTACAGTGTTCATTTATTTGCATTCATCAAAATTATGTTATTAAAGTTATCATTATTACCATAGTCATTTCTTATTACTAGTGGTCGCCCAGTGGTCGAAATTCGACCATAATTAATTTAAATTATAAGTTTGAATATTATTGAGGTTCTGCTGTCAAAGACTACATTTCTATAATCACAGATTTCGCCGAGACCACACTGTTAATTTGACTTTAACAATAAACAAAAGAGTATATATGCGTGTGTGTGTCAAATACATGGTAGTGTGTGTAATGTTTTTTGTATTGATTTAATGTATTTTTTATACATAATTAAAAAAACTATAAGCATTCTGCACTCCTTCTCTAAATATTATCTTATACTAATATATAAAGCTGATGAGTTTGTTTGTTTGAACGCGCTAATCTCAGGAAATACTGATCAGATTTGCGCGTTCTGAATATCTTTCAGTGTTAGATAGCCCTTTATCGAGGAAGGCTATAGGCTATATATCATCACGCTAAGACCAATAGGAACGCAGCACGAATGAAGAATGTTTCAAAAACGGGGGGTTTTGAAAACAAATTCCACGCGGACGACGTCGCGGGCACAGCTAGCTTTGAATAAAAACATTTGAATTTGAATATTCTATGAATAATTTTTATCTGGTGATTGAAAAATCGGCCCTAAACGAATCGAATTATCGCCGGCTCCTATATCTTACCGATCGTTCATTTGTCTATCGGTTAAAATTTGTCATAAGAAGATATAGGAAACGGCCATTAAATTAGTACATTAAATTAATAATTAAATGAAGATAGTTCGTAAACAATTTATTTGTAACTAGTATCACCGTATCTGACCCACGGTCGTAAATAATTAAAATAAATGTTAATTATATAGTATCTTCGTACATTTTAAGTTATATAATACTAAAACAATTAGATCTTAAGTCTTAAAACATATAAAATTAAATTCATTTTTTTTTATTGCAGTAGTTCAGCAGACAGACAGACGGCCCGTTTGATGAAAATCGGTTACCATCGCCTGTGAACATTTGCAACACCAAAGGTGCTACAAATGTGCTGCTGCTCTCTTAAGGGAGACTGGAACCTGGTCACTAATGCCGGAACACGACTCAAGGTTGTTATGGCGGCATACTCTAGACCAGGTGTGGTCGCCATCCAGTCGGGCAAATACCCTACCACCTGGCAAAATTTTCTATCTTTCTTTATATTTTTATTTTATTCTTTATATTACCTATTGTGTAAATTACCATGAGCGCGGGGCACATGGAAGGAAGGGGGGTTTTAGTGGAGTATTAGCACATGGGTTACCTCTTTATTATGGGTACCTTGCTGAGTCTCCAAACAAGACGGCAATTGACTCTGTTATCTGCGCCATCTTCAGTGGTTAACTCTCATTGCTTTGGTCTAATCCCAGTAAAGGATCCGGTAGTGTACGAAATGTATCCCCCTGCCTCAAATAAAAAAAAGTTTGAACCATCCTTACATTCAACCTATTATGTAAATTTAGGAGTTGTAACCACAGTTACATACATTATACATGGCCATCGTAATCTTAATATGGAATATAGAAATCGAATTATTACGATATAAAATTGACAGGCAGATGTCCATTATTAAAATGTTATATTGAACATTTCAATTTATTACTATTGATATTATTGAGGCGATTGAAGCACTTATGAACCGACATCTATCCATAATAAATCTGCAGTGGATTTGAGTTTGTATAATGCGTTTAAAAGTTACAAAAAACATCAGGGGGGCTAATTCGGACCAGGAGATTACGAAAATACAGATTTTAGAATTTTTATTTGTCTGTCTGGTCGAGTATCACATGAATTATATATATCTTTATATATATATATATATATATATATATATATAAAGATGATGTCAGGAGCCTTAAGAACAGACGAGCTTGCATGACAAGAGTTATGAATGTCAAAGAGGCAAGTGAGGTGTGTAAGAATAAGCCTAAATGGCACTCTGTTGTTCGTGCCTACCCCGCAAGGGAACTGGCGTGAAGTTATGTATGTATGTATGTATGTATATATATATATATATATATATATATATATATGTATATATATATATCTATCTATCTATATATATATATATATATATGTGTGTGTGTATATATATATATATATATATATATATATAGAAACTCCAGAGATAATGTAATAATAATTAAAAATAAAATATAAAACAGCTGCTGCACAACAGGAGGCCCTAAAACGCCGCAAATACTCAGCCATCGGAAATGGCTACATATTTGCGGCTTTTGGGGTCGAGACCCTGGGACCATGGGGGCCTGAGGCGCACAAGCTTTAGCGGGACATAGTCAAACGTCTGGTGGATGTCTCGCGTGACCAAAAGACTGGTTTATACCTCGCACAGCGCATCAGCATTGCCATTCAGAGAGGCAATGTGGCCAGTCTTTTGGGCACGTTTCCGACTGAGAGCGGTCTAGAACTAGATTTTATACTTTAATTTTAGTTTGTATATATAGTTTATTTTTAGTTAAATTTATTTATAATTTAGTTTATTTATAATTAGATACTGTGATATTATATAAATTAACTTTATTCATAAAAAATATATATATATATATATATATAAAACCAAACATTGAAACTAAAATACCTTATGTACCAGATCATTGCTTTTATATATATATATATATATATATATATATATATATATATATATATATATATATATAAATGAATGCCTATTTTCCTTGGTCACGCCACCACGCGTAAACCACTGGACCGATTTCGCTAATTGTTTTTTTGTTGTGTTTATTATTGCCAGCAGAAGGTTCTTATGAAAGAAAAAAATAAGAAAATTGCGCGGAAAATTAGAAAATTTAAAAATATTTAACCACCATATAATTTTTTTTATTGCAGGAGATCAGCTTTGCAACAGCAAAGTTGCTACAAATGCGCTGCTGCTCTCTTAAGGGAGACTGGAACCTGGTCACTAATGCCGGAACACGACTCAAGGTTGTTATGGCGACATACTTTAGACCAGGGGTGGTAGCCATCCAGTCGGGCAAATACCCTACCACCTGGCAAAATTTTCTATCTTTCTTTAAATTTTTATTTTATTCTTTATATTTATTATTCTCTATATTTTCTATCAAAATTTCTAATCTAACCTTAGCGCTTTGGACAATATAAACTTTTCAATGTAGCCTTATGACGTTTGACATAGAATTGACAGAATGCGTGATGCAAATATCGTCAAAGAAGATGTAAAAAAACTGAATATCGTTTAAAACAGATGCTTCGGTCGGAGTTATTTTATTGATAAAATCCATGTAAAATAATTAATTTAGCTGTAATCGGGTTCCAATATTTAGGTGAAATTATTTTTGTGTGAGTTGAAGTGGGTCCCGGGATGGTTAAGATTATATAGATCTACCGGTAGGTGGCACCGCTAAAGTCTTCCTAAACGGTGGAACCTATTTTGATGACTTTTTTGTTTTTATTAAATTGGATTCGAAAATGGTTTAAATTAACTATTAGTCCCGGTAAATGTCGCTGCAATCGGGTTCTAGATTTTTATTTCTACGGGCAGGACAACGTCTGCCGGGTACAGCTAGTAATATAATAAATCTGCTGAGGGTTTTGGTTTGTACAATGCGTTTAAGAATGACAAAAAATCTGGGGGGGCTAATTCGGAACAAGAGATTCCGAAAATACAGTCTTTAGAATTTTTATCTGTCTATTTGGCCGAGTATCGTATGAATTATATCTATCTATTTATAATATAATAAAGATGCCGAGGGTTCTGGTTTGTAGAATTTTTATCTGTCTATCTGGCCGAGTATCGTATGAATTATATCTATCTATTTATAATATAATAAAGATGCCATGGGTTTTGGTTTGTATAATGCGTTTGTAGATTTTTATCTGTCTATCTGGCCGACTATCGTATGAATTATATCTATCTATTTATAATATAATAAAGATGCCATGGGTTTTGGTTTGTATAATGCGTTTGTAGATTTTTATCTGTCTATCTGGCCGACTATCGTATGAATTATATCTATCTATTTATAATATAATAAAGATGCCATGGGTTTTGGTTTGTATAATGCGTTTGTAGATTTTTATCTGTCTATCTGGCCGACTATCGTATGAATTATATCTATCTATTTATAATATAATAAAGATGCCATGGGTTTTGGTTTGTATAATGCGTTTGTAGATTTTTATCTGTCTATCTGGCCGACTATCGTATGAATTATATCTATCTATTTATAATATAATAAAGATGCCGAGGGTTCTGGTTTGTACAATGTGTTTGAAAATGTCAAAAAATCTGGGGGGCTAAATCGGACCAAAAAATTCCGAAATTTCAGTTTTTAGATTTAGATTTACAAAAAAAATATAGTAACTTTTATGTTTTATTTACACCGACATAGAAATAATCTTCACAAAATATTATTTTTTTATTTTCGAGTTACCTTTGATCTTGGTTTTGATTTTTGTTATTTTTTTAAGGATTTTTTTAATTATGTTACGATTAATTGACTCTTCGGGTTATCAGAGGGCTGGTGCTTACCTCGGCCAACGGATCAGTATGGCGATCCAGCAAGGAAACGTAGCCAGCCTTCTGGGCACCTTACCCATAGAAGACGGTGATCTAGGCTCAGTATTCTACTTATAGTCTTGAGGGACTTTGAGTAGAATACAAATACAAATAAGTTAAGTTTTCTTGCATTGTATTCGATTATATGTTATAACTTATTAAATAAATTTGATTATGTAAATAATCATTAAATTTATTTAATTCAAAAGTTTTTATTCAAAATAAGTTCCACTGGAGAACACTTTTTGAAGTTAAAATTTAATTTTAGTTCCTATTCTACGTACTTTATATGTCCGCATACCTATTGCATATTTAAGCAGAGAAACTGCCAAGTGGTGCGTAGTTATATTCCCCAGCCAAGATTCAAACTCACGTCATTTGAAACGTGAGAGCGTTACTCACTAAGCTATAACGGCTTTTAAATGAATACAATATTTTTTCTTAATTAAAATCAATTGTTGTGATAGTAAAGTATTGGTAATTACAGTACAATAGTTGATTGTTTAATTTTTTATTGTATGGCAATTTACAAAATGACCATTTAGCGATAATTTTGTGTGAACCTATGCATAGGTAGCGTTTTTGTTTATATTTGGTTAAAAGTGCAATAGGGCTGATAACCAAGTCAACTAAGACACTTCATCACTTCAAAACTTTGTATGAGCGTAGCAAGCTATGACGTCACACCTTTATAAAGTTAAATAGCGCATTATTATTATCATGCGTAAAGAAATCATACCTTTTTACTTGAACTGTACATCGTGGTGGTTGATTTTTGCACCTGTAACAACAATAAGAATTTTACAATAAATATAATAGAATAGAACAGGATAGAACTGAACAGAACAGCAAAAGAACGGAATAGATAGAATATACTTTATTGTACAAAAATGCTCTATAAAACCAAGAACATTAATATGTAAGTACAATCGACGTTCTTATTGCCTATGGCGTTTAAGACAAACTTTTGAATGAAGTATAAAAAGAACAACAAAACTCTGTAGTTGCTAAACTAACACTGGTACAATAATCTAGTTTAATAATTAATACATAGTAATATTTATAATGTTACTGCTCTTTTGGGATGACCTTATAGTTAATTACCCTTTCACGCAGATTCAATGCGTTATTAATTGTTAATGACGTTAAATATTGTAATAATGTGATTCAGGGGAAATTCCTCAGGTCATCAGTGAACATGAGACTAGAACACCGCTCAATACAACCAAGTTTTATAATCACTCATTCAGTGTTCCAGCTGTCCAATTATGGAACATGCTTCCACTGGAAGTGAGGCGAGCCGAATCAGTATCCTCCTTTAATAGATTTTTTAAGGATTACCACCTCAAAGTATAATATATGTTGCTATTATTGTAGGTATTTTTATGCTATTTAGTGTATTATTATATAATATGACGTGCACTTTATATGATATGTGCATGACAAGAGTTATGAATGTCAAAGAAGCAAGTGAGGTGTGTAAGAATAAGCCTGAATGGCGCTGTGTTGTTCGTGCCTACCCCGCAAGGGAACTGGCGTGAAGTTATGTATGTATGTATGTAATATATAATATGTATTGCTTTTAGTAGACGTAATATATCTGCTATATATAAAAATGAATCGTAGAAATGTATGTACGATAGTTCTCAAGTTATGCACTTGAGAACGACTTGACCGATTGTGATGAAATTTTTGGTGTGTATTTTGAGTGGATCCCCTGATGGTTTAGATTCACAATTAGAACCGGTATGTGGCGCTGAGATCGGGTTCTAGAATCCTCCTAATCACTTGGACCGATTTTGATGATTTTGTTTTTGTGTGTTTGAGTGGGTTCCCGGATGGTTTAGATTCACAATTAGAACCGGTAGGTGGCGCTGAGATCGGGTTCTAGAATCCCCCTAATCACCTGGACGGATTTTGGGGATTTAGTTTTTATGTCATGAAACAGTCTTTTAGGAATTCAGAAAATATGGCGGTAAGAAGTTCGCCCGGTCAGCTAGTTTATATACCTATATATATATATATGTTTATGTTTTATCCGTACAGGAACGGAGAAAGAATACAAATTCCTGCGGCCGGGCGGCCTGTCGTAAGCGGCGACAAAACAACCCACAGCCAGGTGGTAGGGCGTTTGCCCGACTGGATGGCTACCACCCCTGGTCTAAAGTATGTCGCCATAACAACCTTGAGTTGTGTTCCGGCATTAGTGACCAGGTTCCAGTCTCCCTTAAGAGAGCAGCAGCGCATTTGTAGCACCTTTGGTGTTGCAAATGTCCATAGGCGATGGTAACCGCTTTCTATCAAGTGGGCCGTCTGCCTGTCTGCTGATCTCCTGCAATAAAAAAAATGTTAAATTTCTTAACTACTGTACAGCTAATAGTTTATCTACACACACCGTTCACAGTTCAGTTACTTAAAAGTTAATTGCAATGTGAATCAAGTTAGATACGCTATAGTTCGCACGGCCATTTGAAAAGGCCAACTTTAAAGTTCAAAGTAAGTTAACTACAGCCGTTCAAATATAATTTAGGTACTCATTAAGTTAAGTTTAATTAATTTTTCATACATTTTAACAATATAATAATTACGCACTAATAGTCAATAACAAGCAACTGAAGCGACATTACAATGTTTGTGATTTTGAAATAAACATACGATTAGGGTCCTTACACATTACAAACTCCTTTTAACGGTTGAAAGCGCGGTATTTTATTTCATTTTCATTCCGACATTTCGGCCTCTTTTAGATTACGTTCCCATAGAAAATATAATTGTAGGAAACCTACATAGACACTGGCTGTATGGAAGCCTAATTATTTTATAATAAACCCAGGTGTCTAATAATATTGTCAGTTGCTATTGAACTGTTTATGTGAAACATTATCTGCTATTCAATTAATATAAAATATAGTTCAAGTCAAGTGCAGTTTTCATTTTATATAGATGTACACGCGCATACACGAGCTAAGCAAATTACAGTCTGCTGAATAGAATAGAATAGAATATTCTTTATTGCAGACAAGAAAATAATACACATGAGTTAACAATCATATAACTAGTACAATCGGCGGTCTTATCGCTAACAGCGATTTCTTCCAGACAACCTTCTGGATATAATTTTACATATCTTATAATGGGTTGGTACTCAGTGCGCATAGTTTAAAATATATACAATCATATATACATACATACATACATAACTTCACGCCAGTTCCCTTGCGGGGTAGGCAGGAACAACAGAGCGCCATTTAGGCTTATTCTTACACACCTCACTTGCTTCTTTGACATTCATAACTCTTGTCATGCACGCTCGTCTGTTCTTAAGGCTCCTAACATCACCTTCTGCTAGTACACGATCAATTTGATCATGGAAAGTGTGTCGTGGCCTTCCAAGACTTCTGCATCCATCCACTTTTGCATTGTATATCTGTTTATTCATTCTTTCATCATGCATTCTTTCTACATGTCCGAACCACCGGAGCATTCCTTTCCTTACCTTCACCCCGACACTCTCTTTCAGACCAACTGTCTTTCTTACTTCGGTATTACGAACGCGGTCTGCAAGCGTCACTCCGCAGATTTTGCGCAGTGCTCGCATCTCGACCGCGTTTACTCTACTTTCATGCTCTTTCTTCCACACCCAACTCTCGCTTCCATACGTGAGCGTAGGTACCAGCACCGCGTTGTGTACGGCGAGCTGGGCCGTATACATATACTAATAGTAAATAAAAATACACATACATATTTATATACAAATATATGTACATAGAGTTACATATACATACATAAATTACTGTTTACAAATTTAGATAGTGATCTTTGAGGAGTTTATTAAAAGATGTCAGTGACTTGGCACTGCTGAACTATAAGTTGTAAACAATAATTCCATAAACAAAATTAAAAATGAAATATTTAATTAAAACGAAAAATTTGAGGGTAGGCTAAATAATAGGTACCTTCAACATTACTCATTGGCTGTTGATATCTTTGTCTTACATGATCACGATAAAAATTTATTTTAATTTTTGCAGTAACAATGTATTTAATTGGTTTTATTTAAATTTATTTATTTGTTTTACTAATTAAATATTACAGAAGTAGAATTCGTTATTATTGCTTATTATTATTTAATTAACAAAATTGGGTCGTTTTGGTCTTACGCCAAAACGAATTCCGGCACAGCAATATGCCGAGTGCAAACCTTGTTTGCTGAAAATGTCGCGCACAAAATTTCAAATTATGCTCTTTGTATAATAATGTATAAATAATGTAATTATGTAACTATTTCTTGAAATAAAGTTTTTCTTTCTTTCTTTCATAAAAAAAATATAGCGTCGAACGCTGTTGATGATTAGCTACCTACGATTAATATATAAAGCTGAAGAGTTTGTTTGAACGCGCTAATCTCGGGTACTACTGGTCTGATTTGAAAAATTCTTTCAGTGTTAAATAGGCCATTTATCGAGGAAGGCTATAGCCTATATATCATCAAGCTAAGACCAATAAGAGCGGAGCACCAATGAAGAATGTTTCAAAGTTAGCGTTAGCCCAAAGTAACTATTCCACGCGGACAGAAGCTAGTCATTGACACTAACAATCTTGCATGTAAAATCACGTAATAGAATAGGACATAGGGTGCCTTTTTATCCAGAAAAAAGTGCTGTTCCCGAAGTATAGACGAATATAGCCGTATTTTAATAGCACCACTGTTGCAGTTCACTAACATTGCTATGGCAACGACTATGACAGCGACAATTTTAATGTGTTGTACTAGATGGCGTTACGGGTATTAATCATAAGGTAGACAGGGAGGTATACGCAAAAGATTCCCGAAACTTACAAAGAATATATACAAATTGCCATCTATAATAGATGGGCCTAGGCCTGCGAGGAATAACTATAGCCTCGTTGGAAGATCTTTCTTTGAGACGGAGGAACATTCCATCTCGCTCTTCCACCCTATACGGGGCACTCTTTTCAGTAATGTTGTAAAATTCTAAACATGCCGTGTCTGTACGTTGAAGCTATTTGAAAAAACAACTCGAATAGACTATAAACGACAGAGAATGCGATTAATTTTTTTTTATTTCTTGTCTGCCTGTTTGTTCGCGATTCACGTAAAAACTACTAAGCCGATTTCAATGCCGTTTTCGCTAGTAGATAGCAAATTTTCATACTTAAAATCTGCGCTACTTTTTATCCTGGTTATCCGGCGGGAATTTTTTGGGGAATAATTTAAAATGGAATGGAATAATAGAATTAAAAATCGAATTCCAATGTGATTATTTCACTGATCGACAGCATATTTTATGTAATCAAAAGTGTGACTTTTTATTCCGGGAATCACACGGGAATTTTCCCGGGACGACGTGCATAAAATTTTGCTCATTCCGACATAGTCTTCACTAAAGCGATAGCTTACATATTATTATTCAAGATTCCCTTCATGCTTTGCAATGATGTAATGTCTGCCGTGACAGTACCTTAAGGGCTCAGCGGAAGATCAGCGCTGGTTTTGAAAGACCAGCACTATGCTGAGTCTGATGTCCCTTTCAGGACAAGATTATGTTGTTAGTTTTAAATTTGTTAACAATTATACCTACACCACACCAATGTAATTTTTTCCTGAATAAAATGATTTTATTTCTTTCTTTCTTACATTATTTTTTAAATGCTGCGGTACTTTGTGTTCCAGGTATCCAGCGGGAATTTCAAGTCAAACGTGAACGAAGTCGCGGGTATGTCCTAGTGAATAAATAAATAAATCATTAGGTACATACATACATACATAGCTTCACGCCAGTTCCCTTGCGGGGTAGGCACGAGCAACAGTGCGCCATCATTAGGTACTTATGAAGTATAAATCAAGTTTGCCATTTCTAAGAATTTTAACATGCCCATTTCATTATACAATACACTATCTTCTGCCCGCGACTTTGTTCGCGTGGAATAATAGAAAAAAAATATGTTAAACAAAACCCCCCGAGTTTGAAACATTCTTCATTGGTGCTCCGCTCCTATCGGTCTTAGCGTGATGATATATAGCCTATAGCCTTCCTCGATAAATGGGCTATCTATCACTGAAAGAATTTTTCAAATCAGATCAGTAGTTCTTGAGATTAGCGCGTTCAAGCAAACAAACAAACAAACTCTTCAGCTTTATATATTAGTACTAGCTGTCCCGGCAGACGTTATTCTGCCCTGAAGAAATAAAATTTAGAACCCGACTGCAGCGCCACCTACCGGGTTCAATTGTGAATCTAAACCATCCTCGAATCCACTTGAACACACACAAAAAAATACATTCAAATCGGTCCAGCCGTTTAGGAGGAGTTTGCTGTCAACACACGTACAGAAGAATTATATATATAAAGATAAGATAAGATATCCTTTTTACAACCGTTGATATGCGAGAAATTAATGCCATAGTAACTAAAAGGTCAGATAAGTAAATCTGTCATACGACCGGTCATATTATGATCCGAATGTTGGGCCATTGGACCACAAGCGTCTCCACTCAGCTGAGATGAGAATGTTGAGATGGATGTGTGGTGTTACAAGAATGGATAAGATGAGAAATGAGTACATAAGGGGATCTTTGAAAGTTGCACCCGCGACTGAGGAATTGAGAGGAAGAAGATTAAGGTGGTATGAGCAGGTAATGAGGAGGGATCAAAGTCATGTGACAATAAGAATGTTAAACTACAAGATGGATGGGTACAAATGTTAGGCTAGACCAAAAAAGATATGGATGGCTTGTGTGAAGGATGATATGATGATATGTGGTGTGACAGAAGATGTATGTAAGAACAGAGGAGTGTAAGACATATTATGCCGACCCCAAATATTTAGAAGAAGGTGAAAGAAAAGAGAGAAACATGCATTTTACAAAAGCTATAAATGGTTTTAATATATTGTTACGAGTGCGGGACTCGAATTAAAATGCCGTTGGGATTACTATAGAATTTATTAGAACTATACAAACACGTACAGTACAGGTACAAAAATTACTGGACACAACCAGTATAAACTGCACGATTCAATAACACGCGCAAAGTCCGTCACTATATAGATTCGAATGTACACGTCTTGCTTGTATCGTAATCCTCGCTTGACTGACTCACCCCTCCGTTCGGGCATTGTTTTTATACTCAACTATACAAATACAATATGCCACACCTGTCAAGTGCAGACGCAATTTACCAGAAAACGTAATCCGCACACCTGCTTAATTATTCCTGCGAACGGCCATAAACTAGTACAATACACAATAGACTGTTCTAAGTAAAAAAAAGAAGTCCAAATGCGGGAAGGTAATAAACTGTGCTTTATGGCAGGCAGGTGTGCATTCACTTTTGCCGGCATGTAACAATATGAACGTATCCAAAAAACGTTTAAAAACCATTTAAATGATTATACTGCAGCTTGTCTACATTATAATCTTAACCCCTTAGTGAAAGAAGGCAATTACCTCGACATAACCTTTTTGTACTATATAATAGATTCTCGTGATCGATTGAACGTGTACTAGCAGAAGGTGGTGTCAGGAGCCTTAAGAACAGACGAGCGTGCATGACAAGAGCTATGAATGTCAAAGAAGCAAGTAAAGTGTGTAAGAATAAGTCTAAATGGCGCTCTGTTGTTCGTGCCTACCCCGCAAGGGAACTGGCGTGAAGTTATGTATGTATGTATGTATAATAGATTCTATTACTACCGATTGTTCTGATTTCACGTCTTTGAGTATTAACGTACCACAGCGTCACTCTCGTAATTCTTCCTCACACAGACACGCTACCCCTGTTTCCAAAACTAACTACGGACAAAATGAATATCTGCGTCGTTGTACAAATACCTACAAGAAATATTTTAGTGACATAAACATTTTTAATTCTTCTGAACAAATATTTAAGTCATTAGTTAATAAAGTTATTAATAAGCTTCAAATGGAATGTAATGTTTGTAGGTATTTAGATTTAATAATTTAGTTGTTTTTAGTTTTACCGTTAGAAGCGTTAGGGTGTTAGATAGATTTAATAATTAATTTTGGCCTAGTGTAACTTACTATTTATGTTTCTGTTCCTTTTCTAGATCATAAGTATCCATTTTTGGTTTAGTTTTATTATCTATATATTAATATGTGAAGCAAAAACACAACAAAAACTTTGTACCCTTTTTACGAAAATTGCGCAGACGGAGGAGTATGAAATTTCGCACACTTATCTATAAGTATAATAATATTATAAAGAGGTAAAGTTTGTGAGTTTGTGACGTTGTAGGGGGTACTCTCTGAATCTACTAAACCGATTTTAAAAATTCTTTTACTGTTGGAAAGCTTTTTTTTTGTTTTTTTTAAGGGGAGGGAAATGCTATTTACGCACAATACTGGGTCCTTTGCAAGGGATTAGACCATAGTTGATCATGAAGGCTTTCTTCTTTGATAAGGGGCAATCCGAACAATAATCAAGCCAGCTTGTGTGGAGACTCAGAGAAGTTGCACGGGCAACACCCACTACCCACTAAAACCACCCTCCTCCCATGTGCCCCGCGCTTTTTATGTAGACTGTTGGAAAGCTACGTTAACAAGGAGTGTCATATAACATGCTATATGACACTATATAACATGACGCTATATACCACGAGGGCGGGTCAGAGCGCGGGTGACACCGCGCTGGGTCGCTAGTTTATATATAGAGAAGGAGAGCAGAATGCAAATATTAAAAAAAAATTACGCACAAAAACACATTACACACTACCATGTATTTGACACACACACGCATATATACTATTTTCTTTATTGTTAAAGTCAAATTAACAGCGTAGCCTTGCCGAAATCGTTGATTATAGAAGTATATAGTCTTTGACATTAATGATTATGGTCGAATTTCGACCACGGGCGACCGCTAGTTATGTATTGTTAGGCCTTTTTATGGAAATACTGTAGGATACTTTTTACATACATACATACATACATAACTTCACGCCAGTTCCCTTGCGGGGTACGCACGAACAACAAAGCGCCATTTAGGCTTATTCGTACACATCTCACTTGCTTCTTTGACATTCATAACTCTTGTCATGCACGCTCGTCTGTTCTTAAGGCTCCTCACATCACCTTCTTACTTTTAATAATAAATAAATAAATATTTTCTAATAATCAGGCGCGATTAACTAAAATTCCTAAACCCATTACCTCCGCTCTCCGAAGCCGGTGTTGCCTTCAACTCGCTGCCTTTACGTTACGAAATAATCCCACGCGATCCAATTGTTCAACTTCAAGTATACAAGTAAATTCTGTATGACGCGATTAAATTTATTATGTAGAGAAGCACTTTGATTCGATGATAAAGAACTTCCTTCATCTCATCGTCAACCAATCATTGTCCACCGCTAGAGTAAACCTCAAATTTGCGCCACGAAAGGTCTCTCCTTTTTTTTATTTGCAGGAGTTCAGCAGACAGGCAGAAGGCCCACTTGATGGAAAGTGGTTACCATCGCCTATAGACATTTGCAACACCAAAGTTGCTACAAATGCGCTGCTGCTCTCTTAAGGGAGACTGGAACCTGGCCACTAATGCCGGAACACAACTCAAGGTTGTTATGGCGACATACTTTAGACCAGGGGTGGTAGCCATCCAGTCGGGCAAATGCCCTACCACCTGGCTGTGGGTTGTTTGGTCGCCTCTTACGACAGGCCGCCCGGCCGCAGGAAATTGTATTCTTTCTCCGTCCCTGCACGGATAAAATTCCTCTCTCTAGATTTGTGTCCATAGCAGTTTATACTACGTGATCACTTCGTCTTTTGACGTGGCCATATAAATGATGACTACATCTTAGACGGTTCATTTCTGCCCTTCAATTCGGATCAATAAACCTAAGTGACCTGTAGCAGGGAGAGGTAGAGGTTAAATGATACTTCAGATAGCAGAGAGTAATATTTACTGTCGAGTGCCGATGTGAACTAATTTATTTTGGAAAGTAACCTTAAGTACAAATATTAATAAGTCGTACTGCTAGCACAATGTGTGAGCGGAACGGATGATGTGCGAGCGAGAAGAGCAACTATTAATATGTGCGCTCTCGCGTTGCGCTAGCCAGTAGTTCGTTGTCCGCTGCGATGATTAGACGTATGCAGCTCCCATAGCCATATAAACATAAACCTAATCTCTCATTATTATTGAATACTGTCGGGTTTTTTCAATTGTCTGCATTTCAACCAGATTGAATTGATCAGCCTACTATCAGCATCATGAAAGTATTCGTCTGTACATTATATTTAATCATTTCTCTATACATAGTAGTGTATAAGTTATTTAGGTTTTACGGTGCTCGATTACAACGAATAAAAAGGGAGTGTGGGACTACCGATTAAAAGCGGCACGCTTTGATTGATTTCAATTGTTATTACAGTAGAACCTCTTTAAGTCGAACAATATGTGTTCCCTTCCCTTCAACCCCCAAAACCTCAGTTGCTCGAAATCTGAAGCCTCTAAAGTCGTAATAATTAGTGAGTCCCTATAAGCAAATTCAGTGCTTATTTTCCCTCTATAACTCGGAAAAATAAATTGGACCTCTGTATCTCGAACATAGCAATATTTGATTTTACAACCTCTATAAATATTGTTACGAGTTGCAGGACTCGAATTAAAATGCCGTTGGAATTACTATAGAATTTATTAGAACAAACAAACACGTATAACACAGGTACAAATATAAGTGTACACAACCAGTCCAAATGTAATACACGATTCAATCACACGCGCATAGTCCGTCACTAACGTCTTGCTTCGCTTGTGGCTATCGCTAGATTGCTGATCTCTCCATTGGGCCACTGCTTTATACTGCACCGATACAATATGTCTCTCGCCCGCGTGGACTGAATTTCTTAGAACCAGACCTGGCTAATGACTACCATATAAGATTACAATACACATGGGCTGTGTTTCTAATTACAAAATTTAAACACAAAGTAAACAAAATAAGTCCAAATGCCAAAAAGGTAATAAAATGTGTTTCCACAGACGCAGGTGTACATTTGTCTTTTGTCGGCATTCAGGTCGTAACAATGTCATCACGAATCGCAACAAAATTATAATTTTTGAAGTTTTACGGGCAGATCTGCCCTTAAGACTTCAAGTTAAAATTTTGTTGCGATTCATTTTGCCACTTATCGGAAGCCATTCGCTTCTCCCTCCAAGCGGCCGTAACGCTTTTTCGTGATAGAAAAAATCAGAAAATTCGTTTACGAAATTTCCCATGCCAGGAATCGAATCCGGATCGCCTGCGCTGCAAAGAGGTAGGCCGGCAAAGGTTTAGCCCACTCAACCACAGAGACCGTCAATTAGGAAAGCGGACCTTGAATTCCGAAAGGAAAGCGCAGTAGCAACCGACATTAACGCCGGAATGATAATGTGTACAAGAATACAAAAGGAATAAAATGTTTGAGCAATTTTATTATGCACACAAATTGCAAATGCTTGCTTGTAATTTAAGATCAAATCAAAATCTCATTAGTAATGTAAGTTTTATACACCTATACTACCTTCCCGCGGTTACGCCTCTATGAATATCGTCAGCATCAGTACAGGACCTTGTAATTACCTTTTAGGTGACGTAATCTTTTTTGTCAAAAATGTTGCACGTTACACCTTTATATATCACAATTTTGACGGACAAAATGACACCACAAAACATAGTGACAAAGTGCCTGCACTAATGACGACTATATTTAAAAATAATTTAACAAATTTAATAAGTGCATAAGAACTAAATAGTTGTATTGTTATTTATATGGATTTGTTATTTTTTAATATTATTTTTTTTATTGCAGGAGATCAGCAGACAGGCAGACGGCTCACTTGATGGAAAGCGTTTACCATCGCCTATGGACATTTGCAACACCAAAGTTGCTACAAATGCGCTGCTGCTCTCTTAAGGGAAACTGGAACCTGGTCACTAATGCCGGAACACAACTCAAGGTTGTTATGGCGGCATACTCTAGACCAGGGGTGGTAGCCATCCAGTCGGGCAAATGCCCTACCACTTGGCTGTGGGTTGTTAAGTCGCCTCTTACGACAGGCCGCCCGGCCGCAGGAAATTGTATTCTTTCTCCGTTCCTGCACGGATAGATATTTATAAGAATTGGAGTTTATCAGAATTGTGATGTAATTAATTAAAAAAAAAAATGAATGGAGATTAATACGATGAATTTGATTACTTTGAAATAAGGAGGTTATTATTTTATGGAATTAATATCTTATCAAGTCACCGGAAAACAAAGTGAGGTTCGGATAGATCGATTTTGATGAAATCAACGTGGGGAGATTTGGCTAGCTGGGTAGGTAAATAAGATACAAATAATTGGCACACTTTTAGGTCATTTATTGTAGTTATTATTCCAATGGCCATATAGGCTTGGTTGACAATAATAAATTGTTACATAAGTTTTTTCAAAACTGGCTATTCTCTAGCCGAGGATAAATCATTTAGAACTTAATAAGCTTTATTACCTCACTCGATAGAGAGAGATGATAAAATTATTTGATTAAAGTTTTTTAGGGTAACGTGGAAAGAAAGGCTAGATTAATAAAAAAACGAGCTGTCACTGTTTGGAGCAAAAAAAACATATGTGGTGAAGCCACCATTTAAATACGATAAAGTTCCAATTTGGAATTCTGATTAAACCGGAGTTTTTGGCGGGAACTGAAAGGGGACGTTGTGCTGTGCTGTTTTATTTTCTAAAAATGTGTATAACTACTCTAAAATGAACAATAGTTGTAGGATATTGATAGTTTTTGAGTAGTAATTAAATGTTTTTGTGAGAAATGTGAACTGTATAGTCAAATGTGGCCTTTCGAGTTTTCACAAGAACTCCGTTCAATGGTGTGGATTGTAGCCTACAATACAACTGCGCCTGGCTTAAAGGCCTAGTTACCAAGCCTTAAACTTAAAAAAAAATCTGATTAAACCAATCTTTTGGAGAATTCAAGGTTGTTCTAGCTCACAGCGGCCTTGATCGCCGGTGCCGGGAGATTAGGGGATCATGATGTCAAATCACTTCATAGGGAGGTTACTTCGAGACTATACTCGGTATCGAATAGCTCTCTTCAATCCCCGAATAAAAAACCCACTGGATTGTTGGTTTATTTATTCCGTTGTAATTAGAACTCGTCTTCAGGCGTCTGCGCTTATGAAACGCGTACATACTAAGCCACGCATTTCATGGTCTAGGTAGAATAAATGCACTATACATTCACGCCAATAATTTAAATGGATCTCTATGAGAGTAATAATGTTACAACAAGAAGCAAAAGGTTGACTGGCCATATTTGACCACGTCACAATGTAGATAGAGCCTTTAGCTCTGAGAGTGGAAATGGCAAAAGAAAGCTCGTTTTGGAATAGAAATCAGTCCGCAGTGTGTAACGGAACTATAATAATCACAAAATAAAAAGCCCGATTTGTCAGTACTCATTACAACATATTTAGGGATTGAAACCTCCAAATCGTTAACCAAGTTAACCGACTAATACGAGAAATCGATTTAAAATTATACGCCGTTGTAATCGTTTAATTTATTTTAAGTTAATTACTATTTGTGTCACACAAATAGCTCACAAAATTAATATGAAGAGCGAAAGTTTTGCCTCATATCGCCTTTCGCGTACCGCTAGCATTTTTCCGTAATCTTATTTATTTCATTGACATTGTTATCTTTTTATACATACAATTCACAATATCACAAGTAACACATAACATGCACACACACACGCAAACATACATATTTCTTTATTTTTCTTGTAAATGAATGTAACTGTAATTGATAGTTTCACAATCAGAATTGTACCAATTTGGAGGGAGGTCCCCAAGATACAGGTCGACCTAGTTTGAGGACCAATGAGTGTCAAAAATTGTGAATTATGTTTTATTCAATAAATGATTTTTGATTTTGACTTGATTTGATTTATGACGCACCACAATTTTTTTTTCTTATTTTATGTTTGCTTATAGGCAAACTGGCAGACGGGTCCACTCGATGGCAAGTGGCTACCGTCGCCCTTGGACATCTGCAACACTAAGGGAGCCGATGCGTTGCCTACCTCGTTGAGACTTTAGATATCTACTTACGCCCTTTTTGAAGAGCCCCATATTGTAGCGCTCAGGAAAAACCGCGGGAGCGAGCTCGTTCCATAGCTTGATCACGTATGGCATAAAGGAGCGAGCGTCACGTACAGTGGATAACATCCAGGTGTCAAGGAAGTGTGGATTAACTTCCAGTCGCCCGGAGTAATCTAGTATTTTTTTTTATGATTTCACCCGTATAATTTATTTTCAATAGTTTTTGTTTTCAATACCTATATGTACAATTATTATTATGTAGTATTGTTTTAGTACAAAATACATAAATAGTATATTATATATAGTTTTTTTCTTTGAATCGAATTGAGTTAATGAACTGCAACAACCATTTGGTAGCAACACTAAAATTAAAAATAAGACGCCTTAGAACGTAACTGTTTTTGGGGACTTCGTTATAGATTATTACGACATAACAGAATTAATAAAAATTTCACGTTATTTCGTTAATTGGAGGAAATGAATAATTGAAATACGTGTTTAAACATTATACAATGCATCAGTAATAAAATATGTATATTATCAACTAAATAAATTAATTGCTATTGTCTTTCAGTTTTGTTGATTTCATTCAAAGTTACGTTCTATAGACATTCGTAAGTGTCAAATCGGGCTTTTTATTTTGTGATTATTATAACAGTGGCGGATTTAGAAATATGACGTCTGGAGGCTATTCAAATTTTACCACCGCAATTTTAATTCACAATCATATTAATTAGATCATTTTTTTGTCAATGAAATTGTAACTTTATGATTTGTGTACATATCGTGAGAAGTGTATAGTCTTGAATTAGACCTCCTTTCTACCGAAGTTTGAAGCTTGTGTAAAAGACATAATATATAAAAAAATTGGTCTCAAATTTGCCGCCCCTCCAAAATCTGCCGCCCTAGGCTCGAGCCTACTCAGCCTATTGGTAAATCCACCACTGTTATTATAGTATCAAATACGGATAGAGGCGGAATCATTTGCAGTGGATACATTACTATTAATCACACAGATGCAAACCAAGTATAAACTACTGAAGTTTCCGCAGACGAGTTTGTAAAAAATACTAATTCACTTTATTTGACACTTGTTTGTTTGTTTTGCCCAGTATCCAGCTGAATAGCCGCAGATGGCTGTTAAGAAAATTGACGTAACAAAAAAATAAGTCGCGTTTTCTCAAAATGGCTACGAAACCCAAAAATTGTAATTTAGAACTCTCACTAATTTCCATATTAATTTTGAAATCACCGATAAACACATTTTATTTATTGGTATATATTGTTACATGCCGTTGAAGATAAACGCACAGCTGCCTGTCGTAAAAAGCAGTTTATTGCCACCGGATTTAGGAATTCTTTTATTTAGTTTGTGTTTAGAATTTGTAGTTGAGAAAAACATGCCATTGTTTTTATACTTCTTTTATGGCCGTCATTAGTGTCGAACTAATCTTTATTGTCATTGTTTTCGACTTTGTTGGCCGTTCGCAGGTGTGCAAATTACATTTTCTTGGAAGAACCCAGCTCACGCTATCGATTTTGTATTGTATAGTTTACTATAAAACAATGCCCCAACGGAGGGGTGGGGGAGTCACGCGACGATTACGATACTAGCAAGACGTGTATATTACTTTCGATTACCGATATAGTGACGGACTTTGTGCGTGTTATTGAATCGTGCAGTGTTACTTGTTGTATCTACCTGTTTTATACGTGTTTGTACAGTTCTAATAAACTCTATAGTAATTCCAACGGAATTTTAATTCGAGTCCTGTGTAGCTCGTAACAATATTATGGATATATTTACCACATTATAAATAACTTATTTTCAAATACATTGTCGCAAAGTTTTATGTTTATTAACTTAACACTAATGCTAATTAATAACTTGTTTACATAATTTCAATGATATCTTTAATTAAATCTTATTATTTTCTAAGTGTATTTTAAGGAACTTTGTTTTGTATGTATGTAATGTGCCGTCGCTCTCTAAAGGACGACTCGAACCTGGCTACATTTTTTTTTTACCAGTGGAGATCTTATTGAGGACTAAGCGGCTACACGGGTAGAACCTCGGGAGGATAACTCGCGACACGTGTGTGGGATTCGCCAGATCTGTCAGTCAGAACTGGTACCATGCTATTGCCACTCCCCAGTTAGGGATACCCACTAAAATCCCCGGATGTTCCGTCAAATTCAAATTCAAATTCAAAAGTTTTTCTTCAAAATAAGTTCCACTGGAGAACACTTTTTGAAGGTTAAAATTTAATGTTTTACTTCCTATTCTATGTACACCGCTTCGCAACGTGTTGATGCTGTAAAGGAGAAGAAGCGGCAAGAAACTCCCCAGCAACACGTCTACCTAAATATTGTTTTTCTTTATAATTCATATTCTATTTATATCTCAAATTCTTTTTTTTTAATAAGTTTTGTACAGAAGTATGTTACAGAATCACTTTTTGAAGAATTAATGGAGTTGTAGCAAACAATGCATACTCAATAAGACCAAGACAATAAAAGGAAAGAAAAATAATATTATAGTTATAATAATGACATGACGTGCTAAAATGTTATGCTGCGATATGTCTCCACAAATTCCTTACAAGCATGGCAAGATTTAAAAAAAAAAAAGTTATACAAAATTTAATATAAGAGGTTGGAGCTAGGTGCTATGTAAATGAATTTTTGTCATTTAAGTATTCTCGTCCTTCGCCTTATGCCAGGGCTACGGGTATATGACCTAGCCTCTCCGCAGCCCTGGCAGGCGCGGGCCTCTACTACTGCCGGGGGACTACTTCTATGCCCCGGCATCTTCAAACTCTCAACCGGGCCACTAATGCTGGAACACAACTCAAGGTTGTTTTTTCGGCATACTTTAATACATAAAAACTCTTAACTTGTCGCGACCAGTACACATAATTAAATAGTTTTTAAAAACGCCATTTTATTTATTTGATTTGAAAATCGAATAAACAAAATGCCGCGCTTAAAACGGTTAAAATGTAGTTTTAATTATTGTATGCATAGTTTGTTTTTAGTGTTATTCATGCAGGAACGGAGAAAGAATACAATTTCCTGCGTTGGGGCGGCCTGTCGTAAGAGGCGACCAAACAATCCACAGCCAGGTCGTAGGGTATTTGAGCGACTGGATGGCTACCCGTGGTCTAGAGTATGCCGCCATAACAACCTAAGTTGTGTTCCGGCATTAGTGACCAGGTTCTAGTCTCCCTTAAGAGAGCAGCAGCGGATTTGTAGCATCTTTGGTGTTGCAAATATCCATAGGCGATGGTAAACGCTTTCCATCAAGTGGGCCGTCTGCCTGTCTGCTGAACTCATGGCATAAAAAAATTGAAAAAAAAGAGTGTAATTTATTTCAAGGTTTTATTTTTAGATATGATTTATACATTAATCAATTAATATTATAAATGTGAAAGTAACTCTGTCTGTCTGTTTGTTTCGTTTTCACGGTAAAACTACTGGACCGATTTGGCTGAAACTCAGTATATATATATATTTTCGATGCCAAGGATAAACATAGGATTTTTTATCCCGAAAAATGGGATAGTTTCCGGGATAGAGATATATTTCTCATCACCATCATTCGGGAGTTAAATCCCGGTTGCGTTCGGAACGTTCACTCCGACGCCCAGGGTCCGCTTTCCTACCTTTTCTACTCCCCTTCGCGCGGTCTTCTGCATCCCCCATTTTGAGACCATTGGTACGCATGTCATCCTTCACAACGTCAAGCTAACATTTCTTGGGCCTTGGCTAGAGATATATTTGTCTCTCTGTTTATTATGCTTTTACGGAAAAACTACTGGACCGATTTGATAGAAATTTGGTATATATGTAACTAGTTAATAATAAGTAATTTGTGTTAGTCTTAAAGTCGATTTTTCAACAATCAGATAAAAGTTATCAATCGAATAAATTATAACCTGAGTGAATTTAAAAGAGGATGGTAGCCAGAGGGTCCGAAGTAACGTCCGAAGTTTTTATCCGTGCAGGAACGGAGAAAGAATACAATTTCCTGCGGCCGGGCGGCCTGTCGTAAGAGGCGACAAAACAACCCACAGCCAGGTGGTAGGGCATTTGCCCGACTGGATAGCCACCACCCCTGGTCTAAAGTATGTCGCCATAACAATCTTGAGTTGTGTTCCGGCATTAGTGACCAGGTTCCAGTTTCCCTTAAGAGAGCAGCAGCGCATTTGTAGCACCTTTGGTGTTGCAAATGTCCATAGGCCATGGTAACTTGCGGGGTAGGCACGAACAACAGAGTGCCATTTAAGCTTATTCTTACACACCTCACTTGCCTCTTTGACATTCATAACTCTTGTCATGCAAGCTCGTCTGATCTTAAGGCTCCTGACATCACCTTCTGCTAGTACACGATCAATTTGATCATGGAAGGTGTGTCGTGGCCTTCCACGACTTCTGCATCCGTCCACTTTTGCATTGTATATCTGTTTAGTCATTCTTTCATCATGCATTCTTTCCACATGCCCGAACCACCGGAGCATTCCTTTCCTTACCTTCACCCCGACACTCTCTTTCAGACCAACTCTCTTTCTTACTTCGGTATTACGAACGCGGTCCGCGAGCGTCACTCCGCAGATTTTGCGCAGTGCTCGCATCTCGACCGCGTTTACTCTACTTTCATGCTCTTTCTTCCATACCCAACTCTCGCTTCATGCAACTGACTGTTTTATTTTGACATCTTATGCTTTATTTTACGAATAACTATTATTTTGTTTGGTGATAGAAAAATCGGCCCTTAAGGGATTATGGGTAGAATACAATCTAAGTTTCCTTCATTGTATTAGTTTATAATTCAATCTAATATGTTTTATAACATAAGCCTAAGTTACTCCTCATAACATCAGCTATCTGCCACTAAAAGTCCTGTCAAAATCGGTCCAGCCATTTCAGAGATTAGCCGGAACATCCAGATAGACAGACGAAAATTTTAAAAATTGATTTCTTGATAATGTCCTTTATATAAATTTATATGCATTTAGTAAATGCTTCAATGTTATTATCTATGTAAATTGTTGTTTAGACATAATAAGATATTTATGTTCAAAACCATAAATTTTGTATTTTTTTATTTCTATAGAAAGAAAGAAGGAAGAAAGACTATTTCACAGAGCATATTTTGAGGATTTGTACGTCGCATTTTCAGCAAGCACTCAGCATATTGCTGTGCCGGAATTATATCCGACACAGCGCCGATCTTCAGTGTCAACCTTTTAGCGTAAGACCAAAACGCCCCAATTTTGTTAAATAATAAATAATAATCATTGTTATTAATAAAACTAATTCTACTTGAGTTAGTAAATCAAATAAATAAAAAAACCATCAACAAATTCCATTCGAATTGAATTGATACTGAATTGTCTATTTTTGGCTTAAGGCAAACGAATAATTATTTTAAGATATAAGAACTTGACATAAATCAAAAATATATCTTACTTCTATGGCGTCTATTTTGCACAAAGGCTAAGTATTGTTATTCAACGTGGTAACGTCACCAGCCTTTTGGGAACGTTCCCGGCGAGTGACAGTGGTTTGGGACCAATATTTTATCTATAATTTTTTATTTAGTTCTAGTTTTTAATTTTAGGTTTATTTTTCATACTATAGTTTAGGTTTTTTTTTCTTTTAATATTCTTTGGAATAAAAATTGGTCTTACCTCTTAAAGGTATTATATCCTTTATAGTAAAAACACTAATAAATTAAATTGCGATATGTATAAAGTTAGGTATACACTGCACTAGCACTTCGCGCGTGCAATCACTTGCATCTGTTCGCACGACTGGTGGGAAAACCTTCACATTTGTTGTATATATACTTGATCTTATTTTCGCAAGCGTTTGGGGGGGTCCTTCCGGGGTCAGACTGTCCTAAGAACTTTAGGTTCACGTTTTTCCTATAATTACTATTGAGACGCTTGATGCGAGATACAAATTCTAATATGTTAAGACGTATATATCTATGTAATATGTAAAATTTCTGCATCCTTATTATTATATTATATATTGTATGTCTTTGTAGACAACGGGCCTTAAAAATGGCCCGGACTTTTGGAGGGCTTGCGTGGGGCCATGGGAAGGCCAACATGTAGAGGCCCCTTGACAAATATAATCTAAATGTGGCGTGACACTGACCGGCGATTATCCCTGTCTACATACACCATATAGTAATGCATCCAAGGACAAGCCCCAGCCAGTGTAGGTCTATTGTGGGAAATGAGGACAAAAAGTACCGGGCTATTGGGGTGAACTGCTAGTGCTACTAGGGATTTGGGAATATGGGGACTATGGCGTCTGCCCGTCGCAATGTTCGGGGAACATGGAAAAATGGGCAGACGGTGACTCGTCACTCCCATTATATATATAATAATATATATCATGCATGATGAAAGTATGACTAAACAGATATACAATACAAAAGTGGATGGATGCAGAAGTCGTGGAAGGCCACGACACACCTTCCATGATCAAATTGATCGTGTACTAGCAGAAGGTGATGTCAGGAGCCTTAAGAACAGACGAGCGTGTATGACAAGAGTTATGGATGTCAAAGAAGCAAGTGAGGTGTGTAAGAATAAGCCTGAATGGCGCTCTGTTGTTCGTGCCTAACCCGCAAGGGAACTAGCGTGAAGTTATGTATGTATTATCATATATGAGATCAGAATTGAACTGACCATCAAGGGAACACATTAAGGTCCTAGGGGAGTTCTGGTAGAAACTGGTAATGTTTGTTGTGCAGTTATTTCTGCATCCTTATTATAATATTATAAATGCGAAAGTAACTCTGTCTGTCTGTTCCATATTCATGGAAAAATTATTGGTCAGATTTGGCTGAAACTTAGGATATATATATTTTCGATGCCGAGGATGAACATAGGATACTTTTTATCCCGAAAAATGGGATAGTTTCCGGGATAAGAATATATTTGTCTCTGGTCGTTATGCTTTTACGGAAAAACTCCTGGACCGATTTGGCTGAAATTCGCATGTGTAATTTTGATACAGAGGGTGGACAAAGGATACTTTTCAACCCGGATAATGGGATAAGTTTGGGGATAGATTTATGTAAAGATTATCCCAGTGAAGGGGGTGACCTTACCGGTTGGAGGAGCGAGATGGAATGCTCCTCCGTCTCAAAGGAAGATCTTCCAGCGAGGTTAATGTTACTCCTCGCAGGCCTAGGCCCCTCTGTTATAGTTGAAATTTTGTATATATTCTTTGTATGTTTCGGGAAACGTTTGTAACATCAATTATTGCACAGAGCCATCTATTGGCTTGTAAGTGTTCCACTACACCAGAAAGTAGGATAGGATTTTATTTTGTGATTTGTCATTTTGGTAGATTCGGTCGATGTGTTCGATGTCGTCGGTTTGGTCGATTTGGCCGATGTGGTCTATGTGGTCGATGTGGTCGGTTTGATTGATGTGGTCGATGTAGTCGATTTGGTCGATGTTGTCGATTTGGTCGATGTTGTCGGTGTGGTCGATGTGGTCGATTTGGTCATTTTGGTGTACATACATATGTAGTGTTAACTACATGCAAGAACGGAGAAAGAATACAATTTCCTGCATTGGGGCGGCCTGTCGTAAGAGGCGACAAAACAACCCACAGCCAGGTGGTAGGGTATTTGCCCGTCTGGATGGCTACCACCCCTGGTCTAGAGTGTGCCGCCATAACAACCTTGAGTTGTGTTCCCGCATCAGTGGCCAGGTTCCAGTTTCTCCTTCGAGACCGGCAGCACATTGGCAACACCTTTCGTATAGCTAATGTCCATAGGCAACGGTAACAACTTTCCATCACATTTGGGCCATCGAACTGTCTGCTGTACTTCAGCAGTAAAAAAATCTTACAGTAGTCTTTTATTGCGAAGCTCGCAAATAGGCAGACGGCCCAGCTCATGGAAAGTGGTAACCGTCGCATATAAACGTTTGCAACACCAGGGGAAAAGCCAACGAGTTACCAACTTTAGGATGGGATAAAACGGATGTGATAGGGGGGCATGACAGAGAGAGGTCGAGAGATGGCGCTGCGTGGGGTTACCGCACGCGCGTGTTACTGTTCACACTGGAGGGTCTACAACCCTTCCTATGTCGGAGGGGCTCTAATTAAAAAAATATTTATTTATTATTTAATATATATTTTTAAGTTACAATAATAATTACGCCATATTCCCAGACCCCTAGTACCACTAGCAGTTCACCCCAATAGCCCGGTACTTTTTGTTCTCATTTCCCACAATAGTCCTACACTGGCCGGGGTTTGTCCTTGGGTGCATTACTATATGGTGTAGACAGGGATAATCGCTGTCAAGGGGCCTCTAAGTGTTGGCCTCACCATGGCCCCACGCAAGCCCTGCAAAAGTCCGGGACATTTTTATGGCCCGTGGTCTTCAAAGACATACATAATATATAAAACTAAATAAAAGACGTAGTCCAGATCGCTGTCGGTGGGGAGCGTTCCCAAAATGCTGGCCGCATTCCCCAGTTGTATGTCAACGCTAAATCGTTGCCCTAAATATAGGCCAGCCCTTTGGTCTTGCTAGATTTCTTTCAATCGCCTTGAAAGGTCTCGATAAAGTTGATAAACCATTCGTCCCTCCTATTAATATATTAATAATTAAAAATGACAAGACATACTAAAAGTTCATACTGCAACATATCTCCATAAATTCCTTACATGTTTGGCAAAATTATATTATGCCGCGGCCACACAGTGGTCATATTTGCACCAATGTAGGGAGTTTTTGGCGGGAACAGAAAGGGGACGTTGTGCTGTGCAGTTTTATTTTCTAAAATTGTGTAAAATCACTCTAAAATGAACAATAGTTGTAGGATATTGATAGTTTTTGAGTAGTCATTATGTGTTTTTGTGAGAAATGTGAACTGTATAGTCAAATGTGACCTTTCGAGTTTTCACAAGAACTCCGTTATACAGCGTCGATTGTACAATACAATTGCGCCTGGCTTAAAGGACTAGTTGCCAGGCCATAAACATAAAAAAATGCACCAATGTAGCGTATTGTGGCTAATACTCCAATGCTTGGATCAGTCTTTGGACACAATGTGAATATTGCGTCCAATGTTTAATATCGACGCGCAACGAGTAGGTTTTTGAAACAAGTGCAAAGTTGAGGGGAATGACAAGGGAGGGCGGCCATTTTGGACAACATCACAACATGCCGCGCGCGCCAGACATTGGTCCATTGACGGTCGTCGCGAGTAAAGACTACCGTCAGGGTTGGGCAGTATTTGAAATACTTGTAATTGAAATACGTAATTGAAATACAAATACGTATTTTGTATTTGTATTTCAATTACTTCTTAAAAATGTAATTTGTAATTAGTATTTCAAATACCTGAAGCTGAGGTATTTTGTAATTAGTATTTCAAATACTTATGGTTGCAAAATACATTTCACAAAATACATTTAGCTACCTTATTAATGGGTGTGTTCTTCAGAAAATAGCACTCGATAGCTTTCATAAGCAAAATGGTGACCGTTAAATATTAGGTACATTCTGCAGTACTGGCCATTTAAAATAAATATTTTTGTTTGGCTAAGATATATAATTTAAAATTAATTTTACCTTGAAAACACGAAATTCTTTTTTAAAAATTAGTCTACGTTTTAACGATTTTAAGCGCGGTAATTTTATTTAAATTTTAGTAGTTTTATTATGTATACAAGTCGCAAAAACTTAAGAAAATATTATAAAATTATTCATTTATTTATTGATAAGTGTTATGTTTTCTTCGCATTTGAATCTTTTTCGTCATCATGGATAGTTAAAAATTCGAGTAATTATGGAATAAGAGTACCGTCGTGGCAGCAACGCGGTAAGAGCGATAAGCAACATCAACGACCTTTATGAGCGAACACTACATTGAACGCACCACTTGTTATTGGTTTGCCCGCTTCCATTCTGGAAATTTCGATCTTTTTTTTATAGCTGGAGTACAGCAGACAGGCTGACGGCCCACCTGATGGAAAGCGGTTACTGTCGCTTATGGACATTTGCAATACCAGAGATTTCATCGACCTGCTGCCAGCCTCGAAGAAATTTTATGACACCCTTTTTGAAAAAGGTTCTACAGAACCGTTGCGTACATGAGCGAAGCGACTTAAAGAAGTGGGGGTGAAATCCCAATACATGGCGAGCGGTTCGATGGTAGAAAGAGGACGAATACACCATTCTATACAGTTCTTTCGAATACTCCCCGTTATACAGTCAATAGAATACGTAGAGAGAAGCGAAGTCTCATAAGGCCAAGCCTATCTAGACCATCTGTGAGTGTGGGATCATCAACAACGTGAATAGCTCGACGTTGAATACAGTCTAGGGGATCGAGTTGGTAGCCAGGTGCTCCAGCCCAAAATGTGAGCAGTACTCCATATGCGGGCTCACCTGTGTTTTACATAGCACAAAGCGTTGCCGCGGTGTGAAATACTGCTTGGACCGGTTTAACATTCCCAGCTTCCTAGAGGCAAGTTTTGCCTTGCCTTCAAGATGGCCCCTGAACATCGCTCGCAATGTCAACACTGAGGATCCCAATACTCTTGGTGGTGGTAAGGGGAGTTCCTTGGAACTGAAGCGATTACTCGAATGGAGCTTTTTTGGCAGAGAATACGTAGACCTATGTCTTCCTGGGGTTGAAATGGAGAAGGTTTTGTCTCCCCCATTCAGAGGCTCACTCTAAGGAATACTCTACTTCAGATACAAATCTAACCCAACTTTCCTCCATAAATGATCGAGGGAAGTTTGAGTACGACCAGAGTACTGCGCATCGCCTGTGCTGTCATCCGCATTGGAATGAATGTTGCGAATGGACAACATATCATTGATATGTAAGATGAACAACGTTGGCGATAGCACACAACCCTGGGGCACACCAGCGTTGTTGGGCTTGAAACTTGAGCAACAACCGTCGACAACGACTTGAATGCTGCGCTCATCAAAAAAGCTGGGTATCCAGGTGCAAGGCCCTTCGGGTATCCCAAACGATGGCCGCTCCGATAGAAGAGCCCTGTGCCAGACCCGGTCGAAGGCCTTAGCAATATCTAGAATTCTAGACTAACTGCCAGTGCTTCCCCTTTGCTCTCAATGGCTTCAGCCCATAGTGGGTTAGGTAAACCAAGAGATCCCGAACTGAGCGACCGTGGCGGAAGCCGTATTGCCGATCGTTTAGCAGCTGGGAATCTTCGAGGTAACACAAGAGCTACGCGTTGATAATACGCTCCATCACCATTGAGAGCAAAAAGGTTATTGATATAGGCTTATTCGACGTGTCTGTTACGCCCCCTTTTTTGGGGACAAGGTGCACATGGGCAAGCTTACACGAAGCGAGGACACAACCCTTGTAGTAAAAGAGAGTGAAAAGTCGGGCAAGGACTGGCTGGGGACAGCTCAGCTAAACACGTCTGCAGCACAATGGCAGGATTGCCATCAGGGCCAGAAGACTTTTTGACGTCGAGGGAGAGGAGAGCACATCGGACTGCTTTTTGAGTAAAGCGCACCTCCGAAATTCTAGACTCACACTCAGGGATTGTAGGTGGAGTTTCTCCTATGTCTCAAGAGTTGAATTGGCCGCAAAGATTTTATCCAGAAGATTGATTTTATCTTTGGCGGCGTGTACCAGACGGTCGTCCACTGTGCGCAGAGGTGGAAGAGACGCCCCACAAAAGTTTCCTTGGACAGCTTTGGTGAGGGCCCAAAAAGCTCTAGTCCCAGAAGAGTAGCTAGAGAGGCGCTCACCAATTCTGCCGATGTGATCGAATTTTGCTCTTGCGAGCTGTTTTTTGAGGGACCTGGGGGCGGCATTGTATCACTTTTTCAGGTCAGAGGAACTTGGAGCCTGACGAGCCCGCGCTGCAGTCCAGGCTGGATAAGCCTGTTTCTTTAGCTTTACAGCTTCACTGCTGTACTTAATGAACCATTGTGGTTTACTCGTACCACCGTACCTATGTACAGTTGAGTTTGGAATTAAACATGCTATTCGCTGCAGTACATCGGCGATCCAGTCTGTGCTCGGATCAGAAGCTTCCGACGAGAAACATAACTGCCTCCATGTGTAGGATGCATAGAATTCACGGAGTCCATCCCAATCTGCTGACCTGTATCACCACACCTTCCGTCGTCCAGCGGGACGAGTCCGATCGGGAATAGGAAGGGGCACCACCAAAGATACCAGACAATGATCAGAGGTTCCCAGTGGAGCACTGATGGAGATCTGGTAGTTCTCCGGGTGTGTGGTCAGCAGAAGATCCAACAAAGAAGACTCATGGTCCACTCTATCCGGTATTCGGGTAAACTCCGTAATCACCTGAGTGAATCCATTGGCGAGAGCAAATTCGTAGGCAGTAGTCCCTGACAGATCAGTTCTCGGGGAAGCCAACCACTCAGCGTAATGAGCTTTAAAATTCTCGAGTATGACTACCTCTGCAAAAGGATACTGCCCAAAAACTTTGGCGGTCACCTCAGGAACGAGTTCAAAAAAGCGAGCTGTTTCAGTCCTTGTGCATTCCCTGCCATGGGACCGATATAAGCACGCATAGATCCCGGTGGAACCACCAAAATCTACGCGTACCTACAAGATGGAAATGACGACGAATTGTGAAGCTTGCCACCACCCCTGTCATGAGGACCACGACCACTCTGCCAAGAGTGTGACGACGGAGAAGAAGAAAAACAAGATGGAAATATATCTTCAAGGCCGTAGAGATTAGAATAAAAAAAAAATATAATATTTTCTTAAGTTTTCGCGACTTACATACATAATAAAACTACGTTTTAACGGTTTTAAGCGCGGTAATTTTATTTGATTTTGGTTTTTCCGACGTTTCGGCCACTTTTCAGTGGCCGTGATCACGGAAGACAAAGATGTCAAGTGTCAACGAGTATTGTTAAAGTTTTATGTAGCCTACCGCCAACTTATCAATTTTAATTATTTAATTTTAATTTTGTTTATGGTTATTATTTACTCTATGGAAGCCTAATCTAATTTACTACCGCTTCGCAACATGTTATGGCTTGAAGAGAAGAAGCGGCGCAAGAAACTCTTCAGCAAACATGCCTAGCTCTAATAATTTTATATAATATTAAAATGGGTGGAAGGAAAAATAAAATTAATTATCAGTCAAGTTGGTTTGTGTTCCGTTGTACGCAGAAAGAGCTCACAGTGTCTTGAGGTCTGGCAGCTGGTTTTTGCTGGGTTTGGGTCTTAATAGTTTTGATAATTGGATCCCAAACAGGTGATACTTGCCAACCATCTTCTCTATTGAAATTTGTTTTTTTTTATTTATTTCAATAGCCTCACGCATCATTCTAGCTATGAAACGATTCTCTTTCGCGAGGATTTGTGGGTTATCGAATCTGATGTAGTGGTTGGGTTTATCCAGCGTGTGTTCACTGATCGCAGAATTCGTAGACCTTGTGTGTTTCATGTCAGCAATGTGTTCTTTTACTCGTGTTTTTATGCTCCTCTTTGTTCCTCTTCTGCGTACAACGGAACACAAACCAACTTGACTGATAATTAATTTTATTTTCTTTCCACCCATTTTAATATTATATAAAATTATTAGAGCTAGGCATGTTTGCTGAAGAGTTTCTTGCGCCGCTTCTTCTCTTCAAGCCTTAACATTTGCGAAGCGGTAGTAAATTAGATTAGGCTCCCATAGAGTAAATAATAACCATAAACAAAATTAAAATTGATAAGTTGGCGGTAGGCTAAATAAAACTTTAACAATACTCGTTGACACTTGACATATTTGTCTTCCGTGATCACGGCCACTGAAAAGTGGCTGAAACGTCGGAAAAACCAAAATCAAATAAAATTACCGCGCTTAAAACCGTTAAAACGTAGTTTTATAAAAAAAATATATAATAAAATTAGGTTAACTTATTTCAGAAACAACGGCAGTTACATAGGCAAAGACCTAATAATAATTATTATTTGATTATTTACATAAACTAAAAAACTAACCTGACGGTATTTTGTAATTTGTATTTTGTATTTGTATTTTAAATACATATAGTTGAAACGCTGTATTTTGTATTTTATATTTTAAATACCCGACTTAAAAGTATTTTGTATTTCGTATTTTAAATACATGCGAGACAGTATTTTGTAATTTGTATTTTAATTAAAGGAAACCATGTATTTTGCCCAGCCCTGACTACCGTTAATCATCCACCACCGTCTTTTCTTTCGTGGTTTTCTTACATACATAACTTCACGCCAGTTTCCTTGCGGGGTAGGCACGGATAACAGAGCGCCATTCATGCTTATTCTTACACACCTCACTTGTTTCTTTGATATTCATAGCTCTTGTCATGCACGCTCGTCTGTTCTTAAGGCTCCTGACATCACCTTCTGCTAGTACACGATCAATTTGATCATGGAAGGTGTGTCGTGGCCTTCCACGACTTCTGCATCCATCCACTTTTGCATTGTATATCTGTTTAGTCATTCTTTCATCATGCATTCTTTCCACATGCTCGAACCACCGGAGCATTTCTTTACTTACCTTCACCCCGATACTCTCTTTCAGACCAACTCTCTTTCTTACTTCGGTATTACGAACGCGGTCCGTAAGCGTCACCCCGCAGATTTTGCGCAGTGCTCGCATCTCGACCGCGTTTACTCTACTTTCATGCTCTCTCTTCTATACCCAACTCTCGCTTCCATACGTAAGCGTAGGTACCAGCACCGCGTTGTGTATGGCAAGCTGGGCCTTCTGGCTGAGGTTCTTAGCGCCTAGAAGTTTACCTAACGCTCCATTCACACTATTCCCCAAATTCACTCTTCTTTCTATATCAGCGGTGTAGCTTCCATCCCTGCTAAAAGCACATCCAAGATATACAAACGGTGGTTTTCTTGTACGATGCAAATAATTAACATGTGTAACTAAACCATATGCGAAAGCCGCTAGTGTAAATGAGTTATCATCCATAGTTCTTCGCTCTGCGTCCGCAATTGGAACAGCTTCACTGCCCTTATCTATTTCCAGTACTTGCGTACCGAGTTGGTATTGAAGCCAATGTTTGGCCAACGTGAAGCCAATTGGGTCCAATTTGAAATGGCTAATATTGGAGCTTGGCCGCAAAGTTGAATCCAATGTGTGATCGCGCCTTTATACAGAACTTACTCTGTGATATATATGCTGAAAATTTTCGATAAAAAGTACAAGAAAATCTGTCGAAAGTGTTGTTTTAGAAAATTTGTTAATTAAAGTTGACATTCTAAATGAGCTTAAGTACGATTGTAAGCGATTAGCGTGCTTAATATATCTACTTATTGGATTTGCAAATTTATAGAAATTGATTTTAAATTAACTTCACGCCAGTTCCCTTGCGGGGTAGTCACGAACAACGGAGCGCCATTCAGGCTTATTCTTACATACCTCACTTGCTTCATTGACATTCATAACTCTTGTCATGCACGCTCGTCTCTTCTTAAGGATCCTGACCTCACAGTACACGATCAATTTCATCATGGAAGGTGTGTCGTGGCCTTCCACGACTTCTGCATCCATCCACTTTTGCATTGTATATCTGTTTAGTCATTCTTTCATCATGCATTCTTTCCACATCCCCGAAAAATTAATTTTCAATTGCTACTAACTGCGATTGCGATTTGGTTATCATTCATACGTCCTATTATTTAAAAATTAGAACATTTCCGGCGATGCGTCGATGTTTGTTACTCTTTCACGTAAAAACTATTTAACGTATTTCTCTGTGCAGAAACGGAAAAAGAATACAGGAAAAAGTGGTGACAAAACAACCCACAGCCAGGTAGATAGGGTATTTGCCCGTCTGGATGCCTACCACCCCTGGTCTAGAATATACCGCCATAACAATCTTGAGTTGTGTTCCGGCATCAGTGGCCAGGTTTAGGTTTCTCCTTCGAGGCCGGCAGCACATTGCTAACACTTTTGGTATTGCTAATGCCCATAGTCGATGGTAACTACTTTCCATCACAGTTGGGCCGTCATACTACTACTACTACGTTTACTGTGCTTCAGCAATAAAAAAAATCTTCAGCAGTCTTTTATTGCGAAGGGAGGTAACAAAGCGCAAAGCCAACAAGTTACCAGCTTAGGATGGGATAAAAAGGATGAGATTGAGGTCGAGAGATGGCGCTGCGTGGGGTTCCCGCACGCGCTTTAAACTGTTTACGCTGGAGGGTCTACGATCCTCCTTATGTAGGAGGGCTCTTTAAGAGCCACCGCCGTAAGTCCATCGAATGTGTCTTCAGTTCCTGAGGTTCTGACATACTGCGTCGAGATTGACCAAAGAGGCGGTTTAGTGTCGGTGCATGCACGACATGTCATCAGCAGTCCAATACTACCCAACCGTTGTCCCCGAAGTGTAGGGCATCCATGACGGATTACACCTTGTAAAAAATAAGGGAGAATGGCATAGGCGGCCTCTTCAGTTGAGCGGGCTAAGTCTTAGCAGGCCGAACTAACGCAGAGACTCCGAGTTTGATTCCTGGCATGGTGAATTACGGAAACAAACTTTCTGTTATTTACTTTGGTCTGGGTGTCTGGGATCAGCCCCAGAGAGGTATGTTGTATATTACCCATAACACAAGCGTAATTTGCTTAACTTGCGGACATACAATGTGTGTGTTTGTCTGCCGATTATTCATTTATAGAGGGATCAGATAGAAATAATGGATAGAGGGGATGGAATAGAAAAAATGGGATGGGGAAGTGGACCATCGGAAGTCTAACTCATCGCACGAAACATGATTAGCACAAGGCCAACCGTTTCACGCCAATATTCCGTAAGAGCGTGGTATCATACCGATCGAGCCGGTCCTAAGTACTGTAATCAAGATACTAATTCCAGCAAGTGTAGCTAATATGCACCAGAATAACACAAAGGCTATATTTTATGAAGAAATAGTTTAAATTGATTTAAATTATAGGTGTTAATTTAGAATAAGCGCCAGTAAAACGCTGCCGCTATGATCCGAGGCGCGGTGACGAACGAGGCGAATAACACGCGTCATCGCCGGGTGCGCGTTCTTAAGATAGACAGACCTGGGGCCCAAATTTGCTATTTCTGTATCTTGGCGTTGGGAAGATATTCAAAGTACAATTCCATTGCGATAGTGTTAATATTCGTATTCTACTAAATCCACAATTTCTTCTCAATATCATCGCGACAGAATAATAGTAGAGAAATATTAAATTACCACTAGCAGAAATGGCAATAGCCGAAATGAAAATTGAAAAGCTACCAAAATTTTTTTACATTTATTTCGCTACTTTTCGCTTATAGAGTGGTTTACGATTGAGACGCTAGTATCGGGCGATTTAAACGAGATAGTAACAGCAGAATCGGGCCCCTGTAAGAGCAGACATCGTTGATGGTCATGTCCATATAGTGAATTTTCAGAACAAACTCAGACAAAATTCTAAGCGGCTGACAGCCCGCTATAAAGTGGACCCCAGCCTTATACAGTATTAGGTCACTAATTGCTTTATAATCCGCGCGTGCAGTGGGACACATGCCGAGCGTGATAGGTGAGCTGACAAAAAAATATTGCACAATATTTGTAACAATTATATTGTTAAGTAATTTCTAGGCCTCATGCAAAGTTCTTGTTACCAGATTTTAATTTCATTTATTATGGCATCAAACAGTCATATATTATTACTAGGCTGTGCCCGCGGGTTCGTCCACGCTTGACTTGAAATTTCTGCGGGGTTCCCGGGGCACAAAGTATCGCAGCATTTAAAAAAGAATATATGATATATAATAAATAATAATAATAAATAATATATGATATATAAATAAAATTACCGCGCTTAAAACCGTTAAAACGTAGTTTTATTAAGAATATATGCTATCGTTTTAATATAAACTGTGTCAGAATAAGCTAATTTTTATGCATCCGAACAATTTCAAACCGCTCCCGGGAAAATTCCCGTGGGATTTAAAAAATATTACACATTTTATTACATTAAATTTGCTATCGTTCAGTAAAAAATTCAAATTGGAAATCGATTTTCTTAAACTGGCCATTTTAAATAATTCCCAGAAAAATGCACGCAAGATTCCCAGGATAAAAAGTAGCGCAGTGTTTAAGTCTAAGAATTAGCTGTCAATTTGCGAAAACACCATAGAAATCGGCCCGGTAGTTTTTACGTGAATTCCGAACAAAGAGACAAACAAAACTTTAAAAAAAACAAATGAGAAATCTAGAAGATTCGTTTATATAGTTGTTTTTTCCAGTTCTTTTTTTTAAATAGCTTCAATGTACAGACACGGCATGTTTAGAAATTTATAATATTATAAATATTATTAACTTTTATTAATTTAAAAAAGGGCCTAATGTGTATATTGTTACAATTACCACGTGCTAACAACGGTGAAGGAAAACATCTTGATGAAGCCTGCACATCGATATGTCAAACCTGCCAAGCCGCCTTGGACAAGCGTGGTGGGTATACTGTCCGTTCATCTATAGTGGAAAGTTCTAGCCCAGCAGTAGCTTTTATGGGCTGTTTGAAAGTATATTATATTATATAAACGTGTGATGAAGTCAGTGCGCAGACTTATTTTTGCAAGGTGAATTAAAAAAAAAACTTGTCAGTTGTGATATAACCCGCCCAATTTATCTATGAAATGGCAAAAATGGAACTACAGCCGCCATGTTGAAATTTCATACGAATTAGGGCTGCCAGTTCTAAAAAAAGTTGCTTATTCATTAACGGCGTTATTTTTAACGCTTTAAATACGACGCATTTGGCCATAGTCAATAACTATAACATTATCCCAGTTGGAGATCGATTGCATAATCAGATTCCATTCAATCCGAATAATGTATGATTAACTTAATGTGATATATTACATACATACATAACTTCACGCCAGTTCCCTTGCGGGGTAGGCACGAACAACAGAGCGCTATTCAGGCCTATTCTCACACACCTCACTTGCTTCTATGACATTCATAACTGTTGTCATGCACGCTCGTCTGTTCTTAAGGCTCCTGACATCACCTTCTGCTAGTACACGATCAATTTGATCATGGAAGGTGTGTCGTGGCCTTCTACGACATCTGCATCTATCCACTTTTGCATTGTATATCTGTTTAGTCATTCTTTCATCATGCCCGAACCACCGGAGCATTCCTTTCCTTACCTTCACCCCGACACTCTTTTTCACTCATTTCTTACTTCGGTATTACGAACGCGGTCCGCGAGCGTGATATATTCAAATGTATTTAATGATTATTTCATAGATTGGCAACACCGGAGCGAACACAGCGAGACGCTCTGTCAACACGGCAGCCCAGTACTAGGAACTGAACGCGTATCCAAATGGCGGTGTTAGGATTGCTCTAATTATGCGTGCTGATCACCAAGTCGTGGGCCTTGCACCAAATCTTCTGGCTTGTCTTCTTTTTGCGGCCTTCGACATTATATGAACACGCGCGGCGCGGTATAACTGCACTTATGGACAATTGGTGGCGGAAAGATAAGCGAGTTGTCGTACAAGAGTCGACAGTAGACTATGTGCGGCGAGGGTCGACAGCAGACTGACTTGTAAAGACGAGCAGTATCATCAGCAAAGCAGTGAGTACGACAAGGATAGTCATATGGAACAGAAGATGGCGGCTAGGAACGCAAAATCTCCTCCCGTGATTCCTCTAGCACTTGGGGTGCCGAGGGAACCAACCTCTGTTGACGAAGTGAGTTTGCCTCTCCCGGGGCAATCTCAAGCACTGATGCGCAGGATTAGTCTGGGCGTAACTACGTTATAAGTCTCGCGCTATTCCTATCAGGAGCGCGGGCCACATGGGAGGAAGGTGGTTTTAGTGGTTGCTGAGTCTCCACACAAGCCGGCAATTTACTCTGTTATCCGCGCCATCTTCAGTTGATAACTCTCATTGCTTTGGTCTAATCCCCAGTGAAGGATCCGGTAGTGTACGAAATGTATTTCCGCCGCCTCAAGGAAATAGTAAACGGCGGCGGCGGGAACTTGCTCTTCCCTTCACAGATAAGTTGGGAATACTATAAAACCAGTGTGACATACAGACATACTATCATAAAGGTTCCGTTTTTTTTTTAAATCTGACTTTGACAGTTATACAATAGAAAATTTGAATTCTAATTAAATGAATAAAATTATTATTTATATTTTTTATACAGCGTTTATTATAATTTTATACGATCTATATGAAAATTAGTTTTAAACTGTCCATTGTATAAATTTAGACAATAGACCATGTATGCTATGGGAGTATATTAAATACCGAAAATGATAAAAAAAAACAAATATTGTAATAAAACTGCATAATCTTTTATTTTAAAACAAGATTGGAGACTCTTTGATAGGAACTTGAAGGGTGAAGTTTTGGTGTGCAGTTGTTTTTTTTACATACATACATACATAGCTTCACGCCAGTTCCCTTGCGGGGTAGGCACGAACAACAGAGCGCAATTCAGGCTTGTTTTTTCACACCTCACTCGCTTCTTTGACATTCATAGCTCTTGTCATGCACGCTCGTCTGTTCTTAAGGCTCCTGACATCACCTTCTGCTAGTATACGATCAATTTGACCATGGAAGGTGTGTTCTGCATCCATCCACTTTTGCATTGTATATCTGTTTAGTCATTTTTTCATCATGCATTCTTTCCACATGCCCGAACCACCGGAGCATTCCTTTCCTTACCTTCACCCCAATACTCTCTTTCAGACCAACTCTCTTTCTTACTTCGGTATTACGAACGCGGTCAACGAGCGTCAGTCCGCAGATTTTGTGCAGTGCTCGCATCTCGACCGCGTTTACTCTACTTTCTTGCTCTCTCGTATATCTGTTTGTTGTTTTTTTTTAATTTATAAATTGCTTACTTTGGACTTGTGGCGAAACAAATCTTTTCGCCCACTGGCTGACAGACCAGACTTTTAAGTTTATGATTGACAACTGTTATGTTAGATAAAGACGTCACTAAAATGTAGATATTTTAATCCCTTTAAATCTTATTATATATTTGATATTGTTTCTTTAGGCTATGTAAATATTATTATAACCATATCTCCGAATTTCGTAATAAGCTTAAATGGTTGCCAATTCGCCTTCGCCGGAATGTTCACTTACTCTCACTTCTGCACAATATCCTTTTCAATCCCTGTACTCCCCCATATTTAAAGGAACTTTTTAGTTTCCTCTATCAATCTCATTCCTGTAATTTGCGCTCAAATGAAAATCTTCTGCTAACGATACCTAAACACACTTCGTCCTTTGTAGGAAACTCTTTTGCCGTACAGGCTGTTCGCCTGTGGAACTCCCTTCCCTTGAAAATCAGACAAGCTACATCCATTGGCACATTCAAACACTTGATCACTGACCATTATTTGTCCGCTAAATAAAATGTGTTGCACCAAATGGAATTCTATTATTATTCGCATGTAAGTATATGTAATTTATATTATTTTAATTTAATTATATGTCTTTATTAGCTTATTATTGTAATATTTTTTTTTCTTCTTCAGTTACGATTGAATTAGTTTCAATTTAGTTAAGCCACCAAATATTATTTAATTTTCTTGTAATATCTCCTTAGACACCGGGTTGCCTGGAAGAGATCGCTATAAGCGATAAGGCCGCCCATTGTTCTAATTTAAATGTGTTTGTAATAAATATCTAGGCTTAAGTTATGGTGAACAATAAAGAGTTTTCATTCATTCATTCATTATACACTAAATTACATATTTTACAAATGAACGGGTTATTTATTCCTGTAACGACCCATCCGACTGCTCAACCAAAGCGAACGTTGATATGAGCAGTATTTGTAGAATACTGCTTATGTCTAAGCAAGAGATGTGTCTTTAGTAAAATGTGATTTTTTAAGTTGTCGCAAGAGTTTTTTTTTATTGCATGAGTTCAGCAGACAGGCCGACGGCCCACCGAATGGTACACGGTTATGATCGCCTATGGACATTTGCAACACCAAAGGCGTTACAAATCGCTGATGCTCGCTTAAGAGAGACTGGAATCTGGTCACTAATGCTGGAACACAACTCAAGATTGCAATGGCGATATACTCTCTAGACTTGAGGTGCAAAGTCACTTACTTCTTTTAATAAACTCCTCAAAGATCACTATCTAAATTTGTAAACAGTAATTTATGTATGTATATATAACTCTATATATAAATATATATGTGTATTTTTATTTACTATTAATATATTTATATATGATTGTATATATTTTAAACTATGCGCACTGAATACCGATAATGGTATTAGATATGTAACATTATCTCCAAAAGGTTCTCTGGAAGAAATCGCTGTTAGCGATAAGACCGCCGATTGTACTAGTTATATGATTGTTAACTCATGTGTATTATTTTATTGTCTGCAATAAATAATATGCTATTCTATTCTAGAGGTGGTAGCCATCCAGACGAGCAGATACCCTACCACGTGTCTGTGGGTCGCTTTGTAGGACGGGCCACCCGGTCGCAAGGGGAAATCCGCTTGAGAACAAACTAATGCGGGGGAAGCGCGGTGGGGCGTCAGGATGCGGTGGCACTAGCACCCTCGCAGGAATGCTATTACCATGCTTCGTTTGGGCATACCCGCCAAAAACCCCTGACCGATCTTCGTTGCGTCCCATGGCTGGCCTCTCCATTGTAAACCGGAGAGCTGGGACTCTCCGGCTACCTCGAGTCTCACAACATGGTAAGAGTATTTCTTCTCTTCAGGCTTTATGTGCGAGGGATCCGGTTCCCAACAGGTTTCCCGCACGCCTATATCACAAGAAGCCTACAGTTTTACATCAGTCAAAGGTCTACATTATGGCTGAGTTTAAGTTTTTGTATATTGTATTGGATTTCAAATAAATCCATAAAGTTTATTAACCAAAGGTTAAAGCTTTCCGTTATTTAGTCCAGATGAGAGGTCTCATCCAGTCATGCTCTCCCCCAGCAGTGGATGTGGGCCTTAGGTCCCCGCCTGCCAAGGCACGCGGAATTGGTCGAGCTCCTACTTTTCTCGTAGTCCTGGTATAAGGCGAAGGCAGGAACACTGAGGGGTTTTAGTGGGTGTACCTATCAGGCAATAGTACTTCTTCTGGGGTACTAGAGCTACCCCAATAAGGCGAATCTGCCCCCACCATGTTTTCCCTCGGCGGTTAGTACCCAACCAAAATTTACCGTTGCTAAAAAAAAGACGGTAGTTCTATAAAATCTATCTATCCATAATATAATAAGCATGTTGGGGGTGTTGAGTTTGTACAATGAATTTAAAAATGAGATAAATATTATCAGATATACGGAACAGCAGATTTCAAAAATGCAACTTTTATAATTTTTGTCTATCTCTTTGTTAGAACATCACGTGAAAACTACTGAACGGAATTGAATGAAACTCGACACATAGCTAGCTTATATCCCGGGTCAACACTTAGCATACTTTTTTATCCCGATAAACAACGCTTAATTCACTAACAAACACATCACAATGGCAACGCGTAAGAATTTCATTGGTACTACAGCTTAGATCATATATGTTATAACTCAATGTACTACAGTATAGTCACTAAACTCGATGTATTTCTGAGAAGTTGATACGTCTTTTGTAATTACTTTCAGTTTCATAATATTGAATCAAATGACAATTTGTGATATTTTATATTCATCATAGTTCTTTTATTACGTTATGTCACGTGAGTTAAGAAATGTCACATTTAAAAACATTTTTAAACGTAATGTTGACAGCTGACATATACAATTTTCAATACTTTCTTTCAAAATATTTAGTGACTTTATAATTGCAAGCAGCCTACAATGTATCGTTTTATTTGAACGAATAGTATACCCGCTGTGCTTGGCTAAAGTGGATTGGTGGGTTTCACACATCAGTTATTTCGATATGCAGGTTTTATCGTGATGTTTCCTTCATTGTCATAGTAGCATGGTAGTAATAGAGAAGCGGGCTATCAAATCTGAAATACTCTTTATAAAGGGGAATGCGCATATCCCATACAAAAAATTGCCTGAACTGAACAACAATGAATTATACGCCAAACTATACTACAAATCCTAGGAAACCCACTACAACTTTAATCATTATCAAAAAACTAGCTAGAAGCCGGTTAAGAACATTTATTCTAAAATATAGGTCAAGTCAAGGTTAAGGATTAATATGCAATAATTAAACAATAAAAACGTATAAATTATTTATTCATCATTAAAAACCATTAATACAATATAAACAATTAATACAATATAACCAATTAATACAATATAACCAATTAATACAATATAAACAATGAATACAATATAACCAATTAATACAATATAACCAATTAATACAATATAAACAATTAATACAATATAACCAATTAATACAATATAAACAATTAATACAATATAAAAAATAAATATAAAACATCGTAGCCTTATAGATTTTGTACGAGCGTACATACTTCTTTTCTCTCTTTTGTTTCACTGTCACCCAATGGTTTGGGGTCGGCATAATATGTCTTTTCCTTCCACACTCCTCTATTCTGACATACGATATCTGTCACACCACAAATCATCATATCATCCTTCCCATAATCCAACCATCTCTGTTTTGATTTATCTTTACATTTGTACCGTCAATTTTCCAGCTTAAGATTCTTTTTGTCGGGTGACTTTCAGCCCTCCTCATGCCAGTACTACCTTAGTCTTCTTCCTCTCAATTTTTCAGTCACGGGTGCTACTTTCAAAGATCCCCTTATGAACTCATTTCTCACCGTATCCAATCTTCTAATGCTACATATCCACCTCTACATTCTCATGTATTGAAGCCGAGTAAAGACTTTTTTGGTTGGAGACTTCAGGGGCTCAAACTTCGGACCTGTATAATATGACCGGTCATATTACAGATTTATAGATAGATAACACTTTATTGTACACCATTACAGAAAACACAGAAAAACTTATAGCCTAAAAATATTCTAAATGTTCACAATGGGCGGTCTTATCGCTGAGAAGCGATCTCTTCCAGACAACCCGTATATATCTTTATATATCTGACCTATTAGTATGAGTGGTATTAGTTTGTCGCATGTCGCACCGGTTACGGCTGCCACCCTTGGTCTAGGGTATGCCGTCATAACAACCTTAAGTTGTGTGCCAGCATTAGTGGCCAGGTTCCAGTCTCCCTTTAGAGAGCGGCAGCACAATGGTAGTGCCTTTGATGTTACAAATGTTCATAGGCGATGGTAACCGCTTTCCATCAGGTGGGCTGTCTGTCTGCAGAACTCTATATCACCATTACTCTGCAGCAATGAACCGAGGCATCTGAACTAGGGGTTACACGGTAATGTGGTTGATTGTAATATAAGACAGAACGAGAGCTTGCCAAAGATATGATTGGTATACTAAATTTTTTCAGATATATATGTAACTTTTTAACCGACTTTAGAAATGGTGATGTTGTTAATTTGACTGTATGTTTGTTGTGCGATTTCTCCGTTAATTGTAGACTCATATTTAATTTTCTTTTTTTATTCGAAAAAGTATACTTTTGAGGCTGTCCCGTTGTTACAAAGTTAGGATCTGATCAGTAGATCCCAGGGAAATTGAGAGCAGCCCTCAAATATTATAAGTTCGTACAACGTAATATTTTCTAAAGTTTTCGCGACTAGTATACATAATATAACTACGTTTTAACGATTTTAAGCGCGGCATTTTTTTTTTAATTATTATTCCGATGTTTCAGCCACTTTTCAGTACGAGTGATCAAGGAACGCATGATATCTTTGTCTTCCGTGATCACGGCTACTGATTGGCCTAAACGTCGGAATAATAATAAAAATCAAATAAATTACTGCGCTTAAAACCGTTAAAACGTAGTTTTATTTGGTACAACGTGTTTCATTTTTTTTTCTAAAACTATTCAAGTATTTGCATAACTAAAAGCAAAAAATAACAAAGAACAAAACTGATTTCAAAAGTAACTAAAAAGCAAAAAGATTTATTATCTACAACATCTTGAAGTCGGTGCTAAGCACAGTAGTAACAACAACAATTTAGCAAAATACAGTAATTTTTGATGTTTTACTTTGCATCGACTTCAAAATGTTGTAAATAATAATTAAATATTTTTGTTTTAACTTTATTTCAGGGTTTATTGATAAAAAATACATAAATCCACAATAAATATAAACTTAAAGATAAAGTATACGATATTAAAAACTAAAACTAAATAAAAAAGGCAAAAATAGCTAAAGAAAAAATATTGGTCCCAAACCACTGTCACTTACCGGGAACGTTCCCGAAAGTATGGCGGCGTTGCCACGTTGTATGGCGACGCTGAATCTTCGAGTAAAATAGATGCCAGCCTTCTTCTGGTCGCGTCACTAGAAAATAATTATTTATTGCTTTTTTTTATACATACATACATACATAACTTCACGCCAGTTCCCTTGCGGGGTAGGCACGAACAACAGAGTGCCATTTAGGCTTATTCTTACACACCTCACTTGCCTCTTTGACATTCATAACTCTTGTCATGCAAGCTCATCTGTTCTTAAGGCTCCTGACATCACCTTCTGCTAGTACACGATCAATTTGATCATGGAAGGTGTGTCGTGGCCTTCCACGACTTCTGCATCCATCCACTTTTGCATTGTATATCTGTTTAGTCATTCTTTCCACATGCCCGAACCACCGGAGCATTTCTTTCCTTACCTTCACCCCGACACTGTCTTTCCGACCAACTCTCTTTCTTACTTCGGTATTACGAACGCGGTCCGCGAGCGTCACTCCCCAGATTTTGCGCAGTGCTCGCATCTCGACCGCGTTTACTCTACTTTCATGCTCTCTCTTCCATACCCAACTCTCGCATCCATACGTGAGCGTAGGTACCAGCACCGCGTTGTGTACGGCGAGCTGGGCCTTCTGGCTGAGGTTCTTAGCGCCTAGAAGTTTACCTAACGCTCCATTCACACTATTCCCCAAATTCACTCTTCTTTCTATATCAGCGGTGTACCGTCCAACTTCCTTTTTTTTATATGTTCCTGAAAATTTATTTAAATGTAAAGCCGTTGTCTTGTGAAACATTTTTAAGCAGTGTTGAAATACGTTGATATTGACTTTATATTCTCATGATAATTTAACAAATTGCCTTTCAAAGTGAACAATAGTTAATAATCCCGATACGTTCTGAGGCGTCGATAACTGCGAGGCCACCGCATCTGTTCCCATGTCGTCTATTTTGCATTCTTCTGATGACAAGGACGTTGCGGATTGTTTTATTTATGTCGAATTAGGGCATCCCCACACTATTTGAATTTTATTTTTGAAACGAAGCTTCTTTAGAATCGTTGTGATTTGATAGATAGATAGATAACACTTATACAAAAATGAAATTATACAAAACACACTTATACAAAAATACACTAATACAAAAATGAACTTTAAGACTTCCATGATCAAATTGATCGTGTACTAGCGGAGGGTGATGTCAGAAGCCTTAAGAACAGACGAGTGTGCATGACAAGAGTTATGAATGTCAAAGAAGCAAGTGAGGTGTGTAAGAATGGGCCTAAATGGCGCTCTGTTGTTCGTGCCTACCCCGCAAGGGAACTGGCGTGAAGTTATGTATGTATGTATGTATGTAACTTAAAGACTTTATCCGTGCAGGAACGGGGAAAGAATACAATTACCTGCGGCCGGGCGGGCTGTAGTAAGAGGCGACTTAACAATCCACAGCCAGGTGGTAGGGCATTTGCCCGACTGGATGGCTACCACCCCTGGTCTGAAGTGTGTCGCCATAACAACCTTGAGTTGTGTTCCGGCATTAGTGACCAGGTTCCAGTCTCCCTTAAGAGAGCAGCAGCGCATTTGTAGCAACTTTGGTGTTGCAAATGTCCATAGGCGATGGTAACCGCTTTCCATCAAGTGGGCCGTCTGCCTGTCTGTTGATCTCCTGTAATAAAATAAAAAAAATACAAAAATGAACTTAAAGACTAAAATGTATACATACTTGAGGTCTTAGGACACATGAGATTTTGGAGGTGGGCACTGAAAACCAGTGCTGTATCGGAACATATTTCGGCACAGCGAAAGACTGAGTGCCAACCTCATTTCATATATTGCGGCTTTCTTTTTTTTTCTTATTTGTTTGTATTGTGTGAGTCGCAATTTAAATAAATATTTTCTTTCTTTCTCTTTTCTTAGAACAAAGATTCTTTCTAAATTATATCTAGCTACTAGCGGCCCCGGCAGACCTTGTCCTGCCTTTAAAAAATAAAATTCTAGAACCCAATCCCAGAGCCACCTACCGGTTCTAATTGCGAATCTAAACCATCCGGGTACCCACTCAAACACACAAAAATAAAATCACCAAAATCGCTCCAGGTGATTAGGAGGATTCCAGAACCCGATCTCAGCGCCACCTACCAGTTCTAATTGTGAATCTAAAAGAGTAATATATTTTTTTATTCTAAGTCATGACAAATTAAGATTAAAAATCTTGCCAAAAAATTAGTTTATAATTAACAAATAAAAAATAATCGTAGGGGTGAAAATTTTGGGTTGTATGTATTTTTAATGCAACATTATAAACAAAAAAATTTTGGCCAAAAAATTAAAAAAATTTTTTAGGGGTGGACAACCCTTATCACTTAGGGGTATGAAAAATAGATAGTAGCCGATTCTCAGACCTACTGAATAAAAATCGGTCAAGCCGTTTCGGGGGAGTATGGTAACTAACACTGTGACACGAGAATTTTATATATTAGATGTACAAAGGGCGGTCTTATCTATAAAAAGCGATCTCTTCCCCAACCACTGCAGAAATGAATTAACATGACTGAATGAATTAATGAAAACTATATTGTTCACCATAACTTAAGCCTAGACATTTACTATTTTATATTATGATTTGAAACTCGATGAAACGAAAACGCGACACTAACAAGAGATAAACATATAAATTTATATGACTAAGCCTGCGAGAGAATGAGATATGAGTTTTACATTGTGCAGCACAGATTGAAGAGTCAATAAGACCGATGATTAAATATAGGTCCAATTTGGACCGATATGAAACTGATAATAATATCTTTTAGACTATTTAGACTGTCCTTGGGTGCATTATTATATGGTGGAGACAAGGATAACCGCCGGTCAGTGTCACGCCACATTTGTCAAAAGGTCTCTACGTGTTAGCCTCTAAAAGTCCGGTCCATTTCTATGGCCCGTGGTCTCTAGAGCCATACAATATTTTTTGATTGGCTAGTATGGCTGAGCGCTGCGGGCTCTGCCCTCTATCTCAGAAACGGTTGGGCGTGTGAACATTTTTTAAGACAAAATTTGTCGCAAAGTTTATGTTCTACAATTTTTATAACAACTATTATCATCGTTGGAGTTTTATAAATAGATAGAGATAGATACTCGCGAAAAACTGATTTTTAGATAGAAATAGATACTGGTGAAAAACTGATTTTTGTGACCTTTGACCTTGAATAACTTATCGCGCAGACGCGAGATTTTATGAGACTTTCAGACAACTTTTAGAAGGCTAAAATAAACGTATGTACAAGTTTACAGCTTTTTATCTATCATTCCGAGATCTACCCATTTTTTTTGCTTAAATGATTGGACTATTAACCCTTTAGCTCACTATTAGCACATATGTGTCTGCGACGAGAGTGCAGATCGCGTTTGTGCACGTGATCGTTAATTGTGTTGTTGTCTCACTCTGTTTATATAGGAGTTGTATGATTTGTATGAAATGGGTATATTTTATTTGTATATATATTACGAGATAGTGATAGTGTTAGTCTTGCGGCTTTTTGGTATATCGATAATTGTCTTAAGGGTAATATGAGATACATTATAACTAATATGGCGTATACGTAAGACATTTATTTTTCAAAATTGCTTCTTACTACATCGCGGTTACCTAACCCTGTTTACTTTGGGCCCATATAGGGATTAATAGTGCATGAACAAGTACCATCATGGGTTGTTTGCTTTTTAAATTAGTTTCTTTATTGTTACCATAGACTCAGACGAATGAATAAAAGTGTAGAAGGAGCCTACTTTAACAGAGCGTCAGAAATGAAGCATTTTCGAAACTCGTGTGCGTAACCTTATATAGTACTAGCTTTGCCTGCAACTTAAAAAAAATGCCCTTAGTTACTCCTTATAATATCAACTATCTGCCACTGAACGTCCCGTTAAAATCGGTCCAGCCGTTTCAGAGATTAACCGGAACAAACAGACAGACAACAATTTTATAAATTGATTTTTTCTTATTAGTACCGTATATTTTTTCCTATGCATTTAGTAAACAGCTATTAATCTGACATTACAAACAGACACTTCGATTTTATTTATCTGTGTGGTAAATAGTATATATATCCATTAGAAACCATTCCTTCATCTGTAGTTATTCAATAATTTAATACTGTTACAACCGTGGTGTCGACAAAGGCAAATTCACACCTGCGTCTGTAGAAACACATTTTTTTACACTTTCGGTTTTTGGACCTCTTTTATTTACTTTGTGTTTAAAATTTGTGATTAGAAAAACAACCCATTGTGTATTGTAATCTTTTATGGCAGTCATTAGCCAGGTGTGATTCTAGGAAATTCGGTCACGCGGCCGAGCAAACATATTGCATCCGGGCAGTATAAAGCAATGCCTCGATTGATGGACGAGACAGTCGAGCGGTAACCACAAACGGAGCAAGATTTGTGTACATTCGGTAATTTATTTAGTGACGGACTTTGCGCGGGTTATTGAATCGTGCATTACGTTTGGCCTGGTTGTGTTCAGTTATATGTTCACCTGTGTTATACGTGTTTGTATAGTTCTAATAAACTCTATAATAATTCCAACGGCATTTTAATTCGAGTCCTGCAACTCGTAACAATACTATACTCTAATTATCAATTACATGGACTAAAGTGAAAGTAGAATTTCTATAGAAATCTGCAGGATCCAACTCACAGTGGTGAGTTGTTGATTCAACTGACAGTGGTGAGTTGTTGATTCGACTGACAGTGGTGAGTTGTTGATAACTGACAGTGGTGAGTTGTTGCTTCAACTGACCGTGGTGAGTTCTTGATAACTGACAGTGGCGAGTTGTTGTTTCAACTGACAGCAGCCTGCCCACCTGATGGAAAGCGGTTACCATCGCCTATGGACATTTGTAACACTAAAAGCGCTATCAATGTGCTGTTGCTCTCTAAAGGGAGACTGGAACCTGGCCACTAATGCCGGAACACAACTCAAGGTTGTTATGGCGGCATACTTTAGACCAAGGATAGTAGCCATCCAGTTGGGCAGATACCCGGCTGGCTGTGGGTCGTTTTGTCGCCTTTTACGACAGGCCGTACGTTCGTTCGTTCCTGCACGGATAATCTTATATATAAAATTCTCGTGTCACAATGTTCGTTCCCATACTCCTCCGAAACGGCTTGATCGATTCTTATGAAATTTTTATGCATATTCAGTAAGTCTGAGAATCGACTACTATCTATTTTTCAAACCCCTAAGTGATAAGGGGTGTCCACCCCAAAATATTTTTTTTTTAATTTTTTGAATATTTTTTTTAGGATACAGCATAAAAAATACATACAACCCTAAATTTTCACCCCTCTACGATCAACTCGTATTTTTTATTTGTTAATTATGAACTTTAATTTTTTGGCAAGATTTTTAATCTTATTTTGTCATGACTTAAAATAAAAAAAATATATTACTGTTTTAGATTCACAATTAGAACCTGTAGGTGGCGCTGAGATCGGGTTCTGGAATCCTCCTAATCACCTGGAGCGATTTTGTTTTTGTGTTTCAGTGGGTACCCGGATGGTTTAGATTCGCAATTAGAACCGGTACGTGGCTCTGGGATCGGGTTCTAGAATTTTATTTTTTAAAGGCAGGACGTCTGCCGGGGCCGCTAGTGAGATATAACAAAGAGCTTGTACTTTCTTCTTAATAGCTTTACAGGGCGAAGGTATTCAGTTCACTAATGCCACGACACGGATGCGTTTGTAATTTTAATCAAGACACCGTAATAGAGGTTTGCGTAATAATTTAAATTGCATTAAAGTTTACATTAACCACAATTTATGAAGCGTATACATTTGCATGGCAAGAATATATTATGAATGACAGTAGATTAGTTAAAAAGATTTTTTTTGTACATCTTGAAGTCGGTGCCAAGTCGATAACGTTTAACTATAAAAAAAATTCTTTGTAGAATTTTTTTTTTTGTGTTTTTTAGTTAAAGTTAGTTTTTAGTTTAGTTTAACTTTAACTAGTTAGTTTTTAGTTTAGTTTAACTTTAACTATTTACGGCACTGCTTGTCCTCTCTTACGACAGGCCGCCAGGCCCCTGCACTTCACCGCCACAACAGAACCCTGCTGCACCGGGCGCAGCGGGTTCTGGCCGTGAGGACCATACGGGGGTATCGCACAGTGTCGCGGACGGCGGCCACCCTCCTGGCAGGCGATCCGCCCTGGCATCTCCAGGCGAACGTCCTGGCAGAGGTGCGTCGCACCCGGCAGGATGCCCTAGCTAGAGGCCTGACCTTCTGTCAGGTCGAAATCGAGGCGATCAGGAAGCGGGAAACCGCCTCCATGATCGCCGTCTGGTCTCAAGAGCTCGACAACCCTGCGGCCTATGGCGGCTACACGGTGGATGCCATCAGGCCACAGCTGACGGAATGGGTCAACCGCACCAGCGGCACCCTGACTTTCAGGACGACACAGATACTTACCGGACACGGATGTTTCGATAAGTATCTGTGTCGCATTGTGGGCTGCTTGCCTTCCCCGGACTGCCGCCAGTGCGGCGCGCCCGACACGGCGTTACACACGCTTGTCGAGTGCGCCGCATGGGCGCCGCAGCGTTTCGAACTTGAGACGCACGTAGGTCCAGTCGACTCGCTCTGCGACTTGGTCAAGGCCATGCTGCAGAGCAGCGACAATTGGGGGGCTGCAGTTACTTTTTGCGAGACAGTAATGTCACTCAAGGAGGCCGCAGAACGGGACAGGGAGAGAAGTCCTGCAGCGCGTGCCAATGCGTCTTCTCGAGGTCGCCGGCCTTCAGCTGGCACCCGGAGAGGCAGGTACGCGCATTACTTCCCTCCCTGAGTTAGGTTCCGTTTATCGCGGGGGGCCTTTAGCTTGCTAGGAGAGCAAAGGACCTTCTACCCCCGCACAACGAAGTGGGGTGTGTTCTCCCAGGGCACACTCCAGGCACTTTATTGCGCTGGATCGGCTGGGCGTAACTATGTTCTAAATCTCAGCCTTTCCAACACATACAAAGCGCAGGGTCGTCAGGGAGGAGGGGGGTTTTTAGTGGGTATTGGGGTTGCTCGCTCGTGTAGCAACGCTCGGAGTCTTCCACACTATTCTGTGACGTCGATCGCGGACGGAGCGCTGCCAAGAGCATACTATTGCTGCAGTGTTATCGCCCCCGACCGACGCGTGTCGTTCCCCTAGCAACGACCCAGTTTGTGCGTAAATCGGTTAAGCATTTTCCCTCGCCTCAAAAACAAAAAAAAAAAAAAGGCCGCCAGGCCTGCGCTGGATCGGACTAGGCGTAACTACGTTCTAAGTCTCAGCCTTTCCTACATAAAAAGCACGGGGCACATGGGAGGAGGGTGGTTTTAGTGGCTAGTGGTTGTTGCCCGTGCAACTTCTCTGAGTCTCCACACAAGCTGGCTTGATTATTGTTCGGATTGCCCCTTATCAAAGGGGAAAGCCTCCATGATCAACTATGGTCTAATCCCTTGCAAAGGACCCAGTATTGTGCGTAAATAACATTTCCCCCGCCTTACAAAAAAAAGGCCGCCAGGCCGCAGTAAATAGTACCAATTCTTTCTCCGTTCCTGCACCGATAAAACGCTAAGATGGCCCTGGGTTCAACTATCTCAATTAAAGTAATATAGACATTATTTGTGTTATTTAGTACGTCCATTGCTACATTCGGTTCAAGGTTCAATATGGTCGGTAATTAGAGTGCTTGTTGCTACTTATCTTATGATCATCTTTATTGTTAAGCTATTGCTCCGGTTTTGCTCTGAGTTGTGTGGTTTGTTAAGGTCCACCGTTTCATAGGTTGCTAAAACTTAGAAACAAATGACTGCGTGCGAGTCGCAATTATGCATGTGACCTTCTTATGCTGGGGTCTTATATCTTCTATATAGACGAGGTCTTAGGATTTTTCTGTCACGAAAAGGCGTTACGGCCGCGTGGCGGAGCCGCATAAATTTAGACTAGACGTGGTGAGAGGTGGAATAATTTTAGAGTAGACTATGGAAGCGTTTTTGGTTTGGGATCGAATTCAGTTTTTTTTTATTGATAAAATAAAATATGTTTAAATAATTTTGTTTGATAAAATAAAATAAATTTAAATAATGCATTCATTAAAATGTACCTAAGCTAACCAAATCATAATTTGCAGTAAATCTGCAAACAATCGAATTGTGTGCTGGGACACATAGTAGAAGTGAAACTTCAACGGACAAGTGGAAAACGAATCAATTTTTCGGGCAGGTTTTCAAACAGCAGCGCATTTGTAGCACCTTTGGTGTTACAATTGTCTATAGGCGATGGTAACCGCTTTCCATCAAGTGGGCCGTCTGCCTGTCTGCTGTACTGCAGCAGTAAAAAAAAACAAGACACTTTCAATTTAGTGTCAGTGCTGTCCTTCTGTCGCCATATGTCAGGGCCCCGGGACGTGCGCGAGCTTTTCGCCGCGACCCCGACTGGCGTGGGCCCATCCCTGCGGGAAAGCCTCTACTGCTTCAATTCGTGATTGACAAAGGCGCTGGCGGAACACTTTTAGGTGACGGCTGCCACACTTTTACGGCGGCTAAAGGTCTTGAGTCGTCCGGCGCCGAGATCTATTGTTGCGGCGGGAGATGAGCGCAGCTGCTCGCTCCCTCTCCCGCTTCGTCGCCTCCTTGGCGGACTTAACAGCCTCGCAGAAGGAGGCAACGGCATCCCAGCCAGGTTGGCCCCCGACCATGGCTTGAGCTACGGCCGAGAGCGACAAATCTAATCCAATGGATGCTACAAGGGCACGGCGCTCCTCGTCCCAAGCTGAGGAGAGTGTGCACCGTGTCTTCGAAGCTATCACTGCAGTGGCATCCTGACGATGGCTCATATGCGGCACAGGTACCTCCCAAAGCAGCCGTGTTTGGTGAGGACCTGTGTCGGGCGGAACGTCAGGATTGACCCATGATTGCACAACTGGCCTTACTACCGCTATTAACACATGGCCTGCGCTGAGTTGTGCGAATCGTGTCGCCACTCCACATTGGGATCCTGTCGGAACTCCGACCTCTTAGCCTCAATTTCGCGGGGCGCGGGTCGTAAGTCCCGGAGGAGGGTAGCAAATCCTAGTGAGTGTGTGACCTCGGGGGACGAGTGCAGTTTGGCGGTGGACTGGTGTCGAGGTAAATTACTCTTCCCTTGCTTCTTTTTCCACGTTCCTTTGTCTTCTCCCGGCCATCGCATCGCGTCCGTACTGACAAACATGACCTGTCAGGGTTTTTTTTACTTTATATATATATATATATATATACACCTATATATATTAGCTGACCAGGCAAACTTCGTACCGCCTCAGAATCAATAAATAAAAAAGCTGAATGATAATTGCAGAATGTTTCAACTTTAGTAAAAAATGTGGTCAAGACTTACCGGAACGAACATCAAACGTTTGACACTCAAAACCAAAAAAATGAAAAAAAAACTTCACTTTTGAATTTAATTTGATTTCTGAACGACGGGACGAACGTCAAATGTTTGACAGGTAGGAATAGTTTCTAAAAGCGAAATTGATGTTTTTTACTATATTCCAAGCATTTATTTCATATTTACTCACCTTTTAAACATTCCCTGGATTTCCATAAATAATTAAAAACCAAAATTAGTCCAGCAGTTCTCGAGTTTTAGCAAGACTAACGAACAGCAATTGATTTTTATATATATAGATATATTTTTGTCTTTTATCTTTTCACTATTTTCTTTATTAATTTTTTCCTTTATTTGCAAGTTATTTCTATTACAATATGCTTATTTTTTTAATTACATCTTTTCTTCTATTACATTAGTGTCTAATGATATATTTACAATATTATTATTTCTAATTTTGTTTCCTTCTATCTCTATATAGTTTATCGTCTATCTTTATTACTTACTGGCGGGCCCGGCAGACGTTGCCCTGCTCTGAAAAAAAAAGATCTAGGACCCGATCCCAGCGCCACCTACCGGTTCCAATTGTGGATTTAAACCATCCGGGGACCCACTCAAACACACAAAAACAAAATCACAAAAATCGCTCCAGGTGATTAGAAGGTTTCTAGAACCCGATCTCAGCGCCATCTACCGGTTCTAATTGTGAATCTAAACCATCCGGGTGCCCACTCAAACACACAAAAATAAAATCAACAAAACGGTCCAGGTGATTAGGACGATTCTAGAACCCGATCTCAGCGCCACCTACCGGTTCTAACGGGATAAAAAGTATCCTATGTCCGTCTCCTGGTTCTCAGCTACCTCCCAACCAATTTTCAGCCAAATCGGTACAGCCGTTCTTGAGTTATAAATAGCGTAACTAACACGACTTTCTTTTATATATATAAGATATTATGTATTTAACTATTTCTTTCTTTCTTTCTATGTATTTTACTTTTCTTCGTGTCTCCCTATACACCATGACGTTTGACTTCACTGTCAGCATTTGGTAATTGCAACAATATGGAAAGTTAGATCATAAAATTACCTAAGAGAAAGAAGAGAAGTGCTATCTAAGAGAAGAAGAGGTAGGTGCATATTCTTTCGCCCAGGATATGAACCTGGCGATGTTCTCCCAAGGAATCGTGCGTGGACACCGAGACGGTACAAACCTTTCTCTTGTGTCCTGTTGGCATAAGGAATGAGCTTCTAGTTGAGGTTTTTCTAAAAATGGTGCCATAAGGTTTTTTCGAAGACGGCAGCGCGTTGACATCTCTGGTGTTGCAAACTTCCATTGACGACGGTAATCACTTTCCAGGCGAGCCGTCTGCATGTCTGCTGAACTCATGCAATAGAAAAAATCTATTACAAAGTGCACTTGTTTTGACCAATTATATCGGCCTAAGGTGTGGCCTGCCCACAGACAGGGTCACGCCAGCCAAGTTCCTGGCGTCACCATTGCCTTGGTCCCGTGGCCCTGACTTCTTTCTTGCGGAGTACGCACTAAAATTCCGACGGGTTTTATGAACAGAATTTATTGTTTCAATTTACAAACCACTGCTGGGTCAAAAGTCCCAGCAGTGGTTTGTAAATTGAAGCAGTAAATTCTGTCAATTTATATCTTTAAAAATATAGGGGCGTGAGCGAATCAGCAGACTGAACCTACCACGGCTTCCTAATCACTGCTTATTTAATTAATACACAGACAGATTTAAGCATTATTTATATGTGTCTGTAGACACATTAAACTAATCATTGATGCTCAAATAATATGACGATTGTGTAATAGACAATAATGCCAGCGATTGTGCTTAATATTGGCTAATGTTATTGATTTGTTGTTTTTCTTTTGTAATGAGTATATTTGTAAGAGCGCACTGGTGTTATAACTGTCTGTACTTATTAATGTATTATACTAACATGTAAAATTGAAGAGCATTGTGTGATTTCGGAAGAAATGTTAAAATTTATGTGAAAACTGTTATTTATACCATATCTATAAGTATAAGTATAGATATAAGGCCAACACTGCACATGCACTTCCTCAAAACACCAGCATTTAACAGATACACTCTACATTAGTATAAGTTTAGTATTAAAATTAGAATAAATTAATATAATAAGTTATTCTTAAGGTACACCACAACATAAAAATCACTAAATTAATGTCACACACAGTAACAAAAATAAACAATAAGCGTGTATGGACTCTAAAATCTTTCATAGAAATTAAGTGGTAAAAAAAGGTACGGAACTCGAGTCCGTAGACATGTTAATAATAATAATAAAAAAAACCATATATATAAAGTCATGTAATCAAAGAGGCCAAATCGTGGTTCACATTCATCTCTCTTTTTTTCATCTTCTCCCAATTCTTTGGGGTTGGCACAATATGTCTTCTCCTTCCATACTGCTCTATTCTGACATACGTTCTCTGTCGCACTACAAATCAACGTATCATCCTTCACACAATCCATCTATCTCTTGTTTGGTCTACCTTTACATTTATACCCATCAAGCTTGCAGTGTAACATTCTTATTGTCACTTGACTTTGATCCCTCCTCATTACCTGCTCATACCACCCTAATCTTCTTCCTCTCAATTTTTCAGTCACGGGTGCAACTGTCAAAGATCCCCTTATGTACTCATTTCTCACCTTATCCATTCTTGTAACACCACACATCCGTCTCAACGTTCTCATTTCATCTGAGCGAAGACGTGACCCAACTTTCATCATTATAATATAATTATACTTTTTTATTATAATTTTATTTTTATTGCAGGAGTACAGCAGACAGGCAGACGGCACACTTGATGGAAAGCGGTTACCATCGCCTATGGACATTTGCAACATCAAAGGTGCTGTAAATATGCTGCTGCTCTCTTAAAGGAGACTGGAACCTAGTTACTAATGCCGGAACACGACTCGAGGTTGTTATAGCGACATACTCTAGACCAGGGGTGGTAGCCATCCAGTCGGGCAAATGCCCTACCACCTGGCTGTGGGTTGTTTTGTCGCCTCTTACGACAGGCCGCCCGGCCGCAGGAAATTGTATTCTTTCTCCGTTCCTGCACGGATAAATAGATAATTAAATTAGATAATTAATTGTCGCGTCAGTGCAGGACCTTGTAATAATATTTTTTACTTTTTACTTGTTAATAATTTGATGAAAAAAAATATATCACCAAAAAGGTAGTTAGCATAGCATGGTTCTGCACTAACACAGACGATATGTATTTTGAAACAATATATACTAATTGTAGAGGTCTCAGCAGACGTTGTGCTGGCTTGAAAAAATAAAAATCAAGGATCCGATTCCAGCACCACCTACCGGGTCTAATTGTGAATGTAAATCGTCCCGGGACCCATTCAAAGACAAATAAAAATCCTGGAACCCAATTACACCTACGGGTTCCAATTGTGAATCTAAACCACTCGAGGGCCCAGTCGAACACACACAAAAAATTTCATCAAGATCGGTCCAGGAGTTTAGGTAGAGTTTAAAATGGTCATAGAAAAGAGGGTAAACTACAAATTTAGTGAAGCAACGTTTTACGCATCTTAAACTAGGTAAAAATCGTTTTTAGATTTTGTCTGTCCGTTTGACAGAAAGTTTGTCTCAGTTAAGAAAAAAATCAACATTGACAGTTCTAATTTAACGGTTCATTATGCTACTATGAGTATGGCGGTTGATTTATTAACGGCTATTAACGATGAAGCAAACCAATTTGCTCAATTCACGTGAATGTACATTCTAAATCTACTGCATCTAGTGCATTTATCATCCATTTGGCGTAAACGTCTGTTTAGTAAACTGTTATACGAGTTGTATCTATATGTATATGAAATTTGAGGGCGCATTATACGACGGATATTTTTGTACGTGTAATATATTTTTTAAGATTTTTTTGCTTAGTGAAAACGTGTTGCCGGCTTCGAATAAATTTGATAACGCTTCTTAAAAAATCCCATGTCATAGCGCAAAGAAAAGACTGCGGAGGGAAATTCCCTCCAGATCATTGTTGTACGCAGAATAAATGTTCTAGAAAACCGTTGCCTAGTTGATCGTGGGAGCTCAAGGAACTGGTGGTGAACATCCCGTCGGCACTACGTCAAAGAATTCCTCAGAACAGAACGATTTATTTTGTTGATATACTTTTTTTTATTTATTTATTTGGACAAGAAAACAGTATTGTTACGACCGACAAAGACAAATTCGTACCTGCATTTTATTACCTTTTCGGCATTTGGACTTCTTTTGTTTACGTTGTGTTTAAAATGTGTAATTAGAAAAACAGCCCATTGTGTATTGTAATCTTGATATAGTTATGTCCGTGCAGGAACGGAGAAAGAATACAATTTCCTGTGACCGGGCGGCCTATCGTAAGAGGCGACTAAACAACCCACAGCCAGGCAGTAGGGCATTTGCCCGACTGGATGGCTACCACCCCTGGTCTAGAGCATGCCGCCATAACAACTTTGAGTTGTGTTCCGGCATTAGTGACCAGGTTCCAGACTCTCTTAAGAGAGCAGCAGCGCATTTATAGCACCTTTGGTGTTGCAAATGTCCATAGGCGATGGTAACCGCTTTCCATCCAGTGGGCCGTCTGCCTTTCTGCTGAACTCCTGCAATAAAATAAAAAATAGTCATTAGCCAGGTGTGATTCTAAGAAATTCAGTCCACGCGGCCGAGAGACATATTGTATTTGTGCAGTATAAAGCAATGCCCCAATGGAGAGATCGGCAGTCCAGCGATAGCCACAAGCGAAGCAAAACGTTAGTGACGGACTTTGCGCGTGTGATTGAATCGTGCATTACGTTTGGACTGGTTGTGTACAGTTATACTTATACCTGTGTTATAAATTCCAACGGCATTTTAATTCGAGTCCTGCAACTCGTATCAGTATTTTACAGAATTTAGTATTATGAATTGTATACATAAGTAGTTTCACTTAATACAACACCAACATCATTTGCCACATATTGAGTAATTGAAATTATATTAGCTACCGTAAGTAAAAGCAAGAGAGAGAGAGAAAAAACAAAGTTTGGTATACAATATCTAAAAAATGAAGAAGAAAAAGAAAAGAAGAAGAAAGGGAGACCTAACCAGAACGCAGAGCCGGAGCCAAGATCACACCGAATGCCTGCGACCAGCCGCAAGCAGGACGTTAATTGCCAGAAATACTTGATATAGTGGTTTACTTGTTTTTCAAACATTCAAGGATCATTTGTTTATAAGTGCTGGGCCTAGTTGCCGCTATATCTATTAAGTAGAAATTGTGATTATATAAATGCAATAGCTGGTAAAGCGGAAATCGTTTGCCAGCGTTTGTTCGGCAACGCGTAGTCGCAAACAAACGGCAAGGGCAATCCGTCCTGGTAGGAACCCTGTAACACAATTGATTAATTATAGATGTACAGTCGTATCTATTATGACACAAATCATATAGAAACATCGCAGCAAGCTTCAATCTTCTGTATTCAAGTTTAATAAAATTATATTTATAAAGCAGATTTTCGTAGGAAAAGCGATTATGAAAACATTTATATTGTACACAACGTAGACATTTTCTTTAAACTTGCTCTAATGTATTGTTATATCTTAAACTAATATATAAAGCTGAAGAGTTTGTTTTAACGCGCTAATCTCAGGAGCTACTGGTTTGATTTGAAAAATTGTTTCATTGTTAGATAGCCCATTTTTCGAGGAAGACCATAGGCGAGCAAGCAAGTGAATGAGTTTGTATATCTTGGATGTGCTTTTAGCAGGGATGGAAGGTACACCGCTGATATAGAAAGAAGAGTGAATTTGGGGAATAGTGTGAATGGAGCGATAGGTAAACTTCTAGGCGCTAAGAACCTCAGCCAGAAGGCCCAGCTCGCCATACACAACGCGGTGCTGGTACCTACGCTCACGTATGGAAGCGAGAGTTGGGTATGGAAGAAAGAGCATGAAAGTAGAGTAAACGCGGTCGAGATGCGAGCACTGCGCAAAATCTGCGAAGTGACGCTCGCGGACGGCGGATGTGGAAAGAATGCATGATGAAAGAATGACTAAACAGATATACAATACAAAAGTGGATGGATGCAGAAGTCGTGGAAGGCCACGACACACCTTCCATGATCAAATTGATCGTGTACTAGCAGAAGGTGATGTCAGGAGCCTTAAGAACAGACGAGCTTGCATGACAAGAGTTATGAATGTCAAAGAGGCAAGTGAGGTGTGTAAGAATAAGCCAAAATGGCACTCTGTTGTTCGTACCTACCCCGCAAGGGAACTGGCGTGAAGTTATGTATGTATGTACCATAGACGAGATATTATCACGCTAAGACCAATTTTTTTTTAACTGTTCCTCGCGGACGAAGTCCGGGGCAGAAGCTAGTTTATTATAAAAGGGGTTCCATATGGACACATCTGGAATCTAATTGCGAGCAATACTGGTATTTATAGATGGAATTAACATTTTGCAGAATCGTAATGCGATTCTGCAATACGGGCTGATTTAACCAAGCGTGTTCGCTGCAACTTGTACGTGGTCTAAAACCCCCTTAATAAACGCTCTAAATCTTATATGATTTGAAAATTGCCTAACAATATGATTGTAGATGAATCTCACTCATGTCTCGTAATAATCCCATTTTGATGTAATTTATACTTGGGATTTTATGGGTGAATAACCTTTGATAATATATGTAAAGGGTAAGTGCTGTCGGTGTTATACAGTCCGGTTTTTATTGCAAACCTGGCAAATAGGCAAAGAGCTCATGTACTAAAAAGTTATTGTCGGCTGTAGACGTTTGCTACACCAAGGGCTCAATTCTGCTATTTATATCTTGACATTGCGAAGATATTATTTTTATTTTTATTGCAGGAGTTCAGGAGACAGGCAGACGGCCCACTTGATGGAAAGCGGTTACCATCGCCTATGGACATTTACAACACCAAAGGTGTTACAAATGCGCTGTTGCTCTCTTAAGGGACACTGGAACCTGGTCACTAATGCCGGAACACAACACAAGGTTGTTATGGCGGCATATTATAGACCAGGGATGGTCGCCATCCCGTCGGGCAAATACCCTATCACCTGACTGTGGGTTGTTTTGTCGCCTCTTACAACAGGCCGCCCGGCCGCAGGAAATAGTATTCTTACTCCGTTCTTGCACGGATAATAAAAGTACAATTATAATATATATATATATACATATCTTATAAATTATGTTTGTTTATGATATACCTAATAATCTGCACCACCTACATCGCCAGATTAGGTTAAACTATTCCTTAAGTTGGGTTGCCTGGAAGAGATTGCTTTAAGCGATAAGGCCGCCTATTGTTTCTACCATGACAATATTGTAATTGTGCATTTTTGAAATTGTATATTTGGTGAGCAATAAAGTGTTATCTATCTATCTATCTACAATGCCATCGTAGAAGAAATCGTATTCCACTAAATCCTCCAATTCCAATATCTTCTCGATATCGTCGCGGCGGATTAATGTAGAAAAAATTGTGTATGTGTATGCAGTTCACACGCAGTAAAAGTGAAACAAAATGTGACAATGGGTGGGAGGGATTCTAAATTTCGTGATGTCACATTTCATTTATTATATCGTTATAATAAATATTATATTTAAGCTTTAAAACACGAAATTTGAAGTAATGACAAAAAAAAATAAACATTTGCAACTCGCATCGTATTTAAATATTGCATCTCATTCTCTCGCAGGCTTAGTCCTATAGATTTGTATTTATCTCTTATTAGTGTCGTTTTTTCGTTTCATCGAATTTAAAATCACAACGAATCTAAAGAAGTTTCACTTCAAAAAACTGCTGTTACTACCAGCAGCAATGGCGTTAGCCGAAATGAATATTGAAAAATTAAATAAGGTAAGTATTTCATTGATTAAAAACAAGTCTGTCTAAGTTGTAACTAATAATCCGCACCACCTTCATCGCCCGATTATTCCTTAAGTTAAGAATGACTAAACAGATATACAATGCAAAAGTGGATGGATGCAGAAGTCGTGGAAGGCCACGACACACCTTCCATGATCAAATTGATCGTGTACTAGCAGAAGGTGATGTCAGAAGCCTTAATAACAGACGAGCGTGCATGACAAGAGTTATGAATGTGAAAGAAGCAAGTGAGGTGTGTAAGAATAAGCCTAAATGGCGCTCTGTTGTTCGTGCCTACCCCGCAAGGGAACTGGCGTGAGGCTATGTATGTATGTAAGTTAGGTTGCCTGGAAGAGATAGCTTTAAGCGATAAGGCCGCTTATTTTTTCTACTATTTTTTTTTTTTTTTTTTTTTTTTTTTTTTTTATTGCAGGAGATCAGCAGACAGGCAGACGGCCCACTTGATGGAAAGCGGTTACCTTCGCCTATGGACATTTACAACACCAAAGTTGCTACAAATGCGCTGCTGCTCTCTTAAGGGAAATTGGAACCTGGTCACTAATGCCGGAACACAACTCAAGGTTGTTATGGCGACATACTTTAGACTAGGGGTGGTAGCCATCCAGTCGGGCAAATGCCCTACCACCTGGCTGTGGGTTGTTAAGTCGCCTCTTACGACAGGCCGCCCGGCCGCAGGAAATTGTATTCTTTCTCCGTTCCTGCACGGATAATTATATGTATGTTAACTATGACAATATTGTAATCGTGCATTTTTGTTATTTTGTATTTGGTGAGCAATAAAGTGTTATTTATTCTATTCCATTCATCCTGAAAATTATCATAGCTTTCACGGTATATAAAATTGAACTTCAGGCATTCGAAGCAACAGTCGTGCGGACGACCGGCGTGGAAACTGTTGGGGGCTAGAAGTCGTGATTATTGAATACGAGAGGTTTACGTTGTTACGAGATATATTTTCAAGTGTTACTTCAACGGTGGCAGAAACAACTTAAGACAGCCACGCATTCCAATATTAAATTCAAATTTAACATATACAAAAAGTTTGTATATCCATCAGAAACCGGACCTGCCTGCACATAAAGGCCGGACCAGATCTCCGGCTAATGGTGAGGCCAGCCGTCGTCCGTCCGGGCTGGAGGTGAATGCGCGAGCGAGCCCAGGACGAGGGACGCTAGAGGATCGGACAGGGGTTTTAGTCGGTATCCCTAACTGCGGCTTGACAATAGCACTTCATACGTGAGGTGCTAGCCACCCCTATCTGGCGAATCCCACGCACGGGCCGTGACCTTTTCCCCTCGCGCGGCTTATGATCCTCAAAACGGATGTCCCCTGTATAAAAAAAAGGCAGGCGAAGCAGCATAGTAAGGCCTAGTATCTACTATTAGAGCATCGACGCCGGGTTGCTAGTCTGTCGGTTTTTTATAGGATTCATTTCGGAGAGTATGCGGTCGAATTGTTTGACCTGATTCCCCCTATACCGTTCCATCTTCGGACCACAAGACGCTCTGGTTTACGCCATCGTTTCACAGTGGAAACGCTACCAGTGCGTACTAAACGTTTCGCCTCCACGTTCCTTCTGCGTACGGCAGAATTGTGGAATGCACTACCAGAGTCCGTGTTTCCAGAATAGTACAATCCGGGAATCTTCAAGTCTCGTGTGAATAGGTACTATCTAGGTAAGCGTGCTCCATCTTCGACCGCATCATCGTCCGGCATTGGTCGTGATCATGGTCAAACGCAAACCTATTTACAATAAAATAAAAAAGACTATGTTTTTTTTATTGCAGCAAGATCAGCAAGACAAGCAGACGGCCCACTTGATGGAAAGCGGTTACCATCGCCTATGGATATTTGCAACACTAAAGGTGCTACAAATGTGCTGCTGCTCTCTTAAGAGAAACTAGAACCTGGTCACTAATGCCGGAACACAACTCAAGGTTGTTATGGCGGCATATTCTAGACCAGGGGTGGTAGCCATCCAGTCGGGCAAATGCCCTACCACCTGGCTGTGGGTTGTGCTATGTATTATATTAATGTATGAGTTATTTGTTATATCTATTATAATGACACCAATGACCTCTAGATAAAAATCTGCTTCCGATTTATTTAATATCCTCTTTGTATTTTCAAAATCGGCTAAGACTGAAGTGTTGGATCAATAAGGTTCCGCATAATTGACTTTTATATAAAAATCGGTTAAGAGCATGTTGGACCACGCACATCTCCAACGCTTACGATGAGGTGACAAAGGTCCACACCCTGACTGACATTTCAACGTACAGCCCAAACTTTAGATTCTTGTTATAGGTGCATACTAAGAAAGTATTTGGGATAAAAATTTGTATGATCTTTTTTTAGGTTCAGAGTAAAAAGCGTGAAATATTATACACCTGCTTCTGGTTAGAAGCAAATGTCTGCGTTTTTTGAAAATCAACCCCTGTAATGGTGAAAATGGGGCTACTTTTTGACTTTTGTTTTACTACTCAAACAATGATTATTTTTAACTAGAGGTCCCGGCAGACGTTGTTCTGTCCTGAAAACATAAAAATCTAGAACCCGATTTCAGCGCCACCTACCGGGTCCGATTGTGAATCTAAACCATCCCGGGATCCACTCAAAACACATAAAATTTCATGAAAATCGTAGAGCCCGATTTCAGCGCAAAGTACTCTGTTTACATTGATGGGTTACATTATTAAAGTTTTAGTTGAGATCCCTAATTTTTATATAGCCTATATCAATCAGGGTAACGTAGCATTCGAATGGTGAAATTTTTTTTATAATCGGTCCAGTAGTTTTTGAGTTATTTTGTCACAAATATACAGAAGTACAAATCTTTCCTCTTTATAATATTAGTGTAGATAAGCCGCGAGCAACCGCCAGTACTTCATATGCTCTGACAATTCACGAGTTAGTAGGTCCTATGGGGAAATAATGCTGATTGGAATATGGTGGGGAGCACTGAGAGTTTTCTGAATTTGATCGTTATACTAGTAAAGTAGAAGTTCCACTGACCTTGGGTTCGTTCTCTTGGACCAGTTCATGAACATTTGTAACCTTAAAGGTGTTCCAATGTACTGCCGCTCTCTAAAAGAAGACTGGAACTTGGGCAGGAATGCTGGAACACAACTGAAGGTTGTTGTGGCGGCATATTCTAGACCAGGGGTGAAAGTCATCCAGTCAGGAAAATATCCTACTACATGGTTGTGTGTTCTTTTGTCGCTTCTTACGACAGACCCCCCGGGCACAGGAAATTGTATTCTTTCTCCATTTCATCACGAATAAAGCTCGCAGAATTACAGTGCATCGTTTTAACATCAGTCACAGGTATAGATATAATGAATAAGAAAGTTTACTTTGTTACATTTATGGTAGTTATCTCGTATATCTCCAACAGTTATTGATTGGTATCATAGTTACCTATATGGACGTCAGCAGCAGATACGCATTGATGAGACGTACTCGACATGGTAAATCATTGCTGGTGTTCCTCAGGTCGGCGTTTTATCTCCATTTCTGTTCGTTATTTTGATCAATTCTATTTGCAAAAATTTATCTTCATCCCATCATCTCTATGCAGACGATTTGCAAATTTATACGCTAGCACCTAAAGATAAAATCGACGACGCTATAATAATCATCAATGATGACTTGGGCTGCATACTTCACTGGAGTCGAGCACATGGCTTAAAAGTAAATCCTAGCAAAATCCAGGCCATCGTAATATGTAGCTCACGTATGACTTCCAAAATTGATTGGTAATTGGTACCTGATTTACTAAATGATGGGACCCACTTACTTGACCACGAAATGACTGTAAATGATTTACTTTATGTTTGTAGTGAACAATAAAGTATTTTCTATTTATCTACCTTCTATCTCGTAACTATTTACATCGTCTTCTTCTCTTCTCAGGTCTCATAGCGCCTAGTAATTTCTGAGAAAAAGGCAACTCACTTACAGTAATACGTAAGAATGGATATGACGAAGATTTAAAGGTTCTGCTTTACCAAAATGGCTCCAAAACCCTAATAAATAACTCTAATGTACTGTACAATATCGGAACAGCATCATTATTGCATTAAGTGAGATCATCTTGATGTACAAGTTTGGACAGACAAAGATGTATTGTTAAATAATATTAATGAATGAACTGCTGATAGGTTTATGCAAAAAGTCAGAACTCAATCATTTGTAATAGAATACAGGGTGGGCGGAGCAATGACATTCGATAGATTTTTTTTGTTAGTTTACATGGAGGGGTATATGAATCAGTACCAACGGATACCATTTTTCTTAGTTTTCGAGTTATATTAATTTTTAGTGATTTTTGGGAAATTTCGACCGCATTGGTTTTAATTAAATTAATTATTTATTGAATTTTTTTAGTGCGTTTATTTGATTTTTTTTTGTAACTAAGTCAATGTGAATTGTACTTTTACACGTAAAATATTCAGCACCTTCAATAAGTTATGACATTTATGCTTGAAAGTCGAAAATATTTTTCAAAATCGAGCATATCGGTCTCGAATTTTTAATCTTAAATTAAAAATATAAACAGGCAATTCCATTGATATATCCTTTATTACTTTTCATATGTCATTATTATAAATCAAGTATTGTAATGGTCCAAATGTTGACCCTTGGGCCGTCCGTGCCTTTTAATGTAGATTTTTGTGCACTGAATTGATTTTGGATTTTTATTGTTGTGAGCCTATTAGTGTGATAACTTTGAAGAAATTCCAGGGATAGGCCTTGTATGCTATTACACTATAATTTCTCGCGTAGTATATCGTATTGTAGCATATAAAAGCTTTGCTTAAATCAATGAAAAGAGCTATGACGTATATTTTATTATCCAAGTAATCCTTAACTTTATTGCTTCTATATTATGAATTCAGGACAAGCGCCGACAGATTTGGTAACAGCTGATATTTGGTTTATAAGTTGGTTCTATCTAGCATAGTACGCTCTTAAACCAAACACAAAAGCACCTTATTTGAGTGTAAATTATCACTTGATTGTTAAACCTATTATTTTGTATAAAATAATATCAATAATCATACAGGCACTTCTTAGCCGTAATTGATGACGTTAGGTGATATAATGATCGTATGAATATGCAAGGTTGCATTGCAAGTAGGTTAGGAAGTGAAAATGCCGCACTCGGAGAGCTTAAAGGCTGTTTAAGTTAAAGAACTTGATATTTTTTTAATGTATTTTTTATTGAACGAGTTCAGCAGACAGGCAAACGGACCACCTGATGGAAAGCGGTTACCATCGCCTATGGACATTTGCAACACCAAAGGTGCTACAAATGCACTATTGCTCTCTTAAGGGAGTCTGGAACCTGGGCACTAATGCTGGAACACAACTCAAGTTGTTACGGCAGCATAATCTAGACCGGGGGTGGTAGTCATACAGTAGGGCAAATGCCCTACCACCTGGCTGTGGGTTGTTAAGTCGCCTCTTACGACAGGCCGCCCGGCCGCAGGAAATTGTATTCTTTCTCCGTCCCCGCACGAAAATTAATTTTTGTAAAGCACATTGTTCAACATTGAATTTAATTAAATTGAAGAGAAACTTAATAAAATCTTCTTCCATGATAAAACCATGGAAAAAGATTAATATTCTTACATACATACATACACACATAACTTCACGTCAGTTCCCTTGCGGGGTAGGCACGAACAACAGAGCGCCATTTAGGCTTATTCTTACACACCTCACTTGCTTCTTTAACATTCATAACTCTTGTCATGCACGCTCGTCTGTTCTTAAGGCTCCTGACATCACCTTCTGTTAGTACACGATCAATTTGATCATGGAGCGGAACCTTTAAATCTTCGTCATATCCATTCTTACGTATTTCTGTAAGTTGGTTGCCTTTCTTTCAGAAATTACTAGGTGCTATGAGATCAGAGAAGACGATGTAAATAGTTACGAGATAGATCAATTAATATTCTTCTTCCATAATAAAACTAACTAACTCTGTTGGTTCAGCGATCTAAAATGGCTCTTGGCCTCCGAAACGAGAACACGCTACCTGTTTCTGTCTTGTGCGATTTCTTGCCTGTTATGGGCTTGAAGCTGGCATAGGTCAGCCTCCACTGCGCCCCTCTACCGGTACTTGGGGCGACGGATCCGATCACGCAAATAGGCCCTCGTCACGCTTTGATCTCCTCCCATCCATTACACGTGACCGAGCCAACGGAGCCGGTGAGATTTTAGATAGATAGATAGATAACTCTTTATTGTACACCAATACAAACATGAACTTAAAGACTAAAATTATACTTAAAGTTATGTACAAAGGGCGGTCTTATCGCTAAAAAGCGATCTCTTCCAGACAACCCCAGGAATGAATCGAGATGATAATGGCGATGGTGGTATACGTAACATATAGTACAAACTACTTACATTTTAATAATAAATACATAATGATATCTTAATATATATAAATTACGTGTCGCGTTGTTTGTCCGCGATGGACTCCTAAACTACTTGACCGATTTTAATCAAATTTGCACACCGTGTGCAGTTTGATCCGACTTGAAAGATAGGATAGCTTACGTTTGGACCCGGTAGATGGCGCTGCAATCGAGTTCTAAATTTTATTTCTTCAGGGCAGAACAACGTTTGCCGGGACAGCTAGTATATATATATATATATGCAGAAATTTTATATATTACATAGATATATACTTAATATACATATCTACAAATTATATAAATGTTTATGTCAATATGTTAGGCTTGGCCACGAGATTTTCAATTTCAACGTTGGTTCGTACCCTCCAGCAACCATCGTCTCTCCTTGTTGATCTTACAGAGAAGCTTTCCTTTGGCCACTAACAGCTGAATCTCTTCCTTGAGGGTAAGCGTCCATTCTTCGCAACCATACGGAGGGGCCGTATGACGGTTTTATAAATTCTGATTTTGGTTTTCCTGCTTAGAAAGCAGGCAACCATTTCCTTATGTAGGGACCTTACGTAACTTAATGAGAGGTGTTTAAAAAGATTTTTTTTAGTAACGTTACGTATAGCAGGGGTTTTATCAATAGCAAAGGCCGTGATAAACGTTATAAATAGACATCGGATTATATGCACTATCAAAATGGCAAAATATGCATGCAAATATGCACTAAAAAGGGGCGAAATATGCACAATCAATAAACCATTTATTATTAGATTAATTAGAATTTAAGTTTATTTTCACATTATATTTATATATTATATTATATATTATATCTGCGGAGTGACGCTCGCGGACCGCGTTCGTAATACCGAAGTCAGAAAGAGAGTTGGTCTGAAAGAGAGTGTCGGGGTGAAGGTAAGGAAAGGAATGCTCCGGTGGTTCGGGCATGTGGAAAGAATGCATGATGAAAGAATGACTAAACAAATATACAATGCAATAGTGGATGGATGCAGAAGTCGTGGAAAGCCACGACACACCTTACATGATCAAATTGATCGTGTACTAGCAGAAGGTGATGTCAGGAGCCTTAAGAACAGACGAGCGTGCACGAAAAGAGCTATGAATGTCATAGAAGCAAGTGAGGTGTGTAAGAATAAGCCTGAATGGCGCTCTGTTGTTTGTGCCTACACCGCAAGGGACCTGGCGTGAAGTTATGTATGTATGTATGTATATTAAACATATCTTAACAGTAAACAATAACATATTTTTCCAGGTTTTCTGGAGCAAACTTGTGACATTTGTCACTTAATATTAATTTATAGGCCGAAAATGACCTTTCGACGTCACCGGACAGAACTTGAAATTTGGGGCCATTTCTGCAGAGACTTCTTCAGGTAGAGTTTGTCCGGTGCCGTTGATAAATGCCTCAATTTTCTTTATTCTTTCAAGATCGGGGTTTTTATACAAAACTGCATTTAATTTGCCACAAACCTGCGATAGGGAACTCGGAAGGGCGTTACTCTGTTCAATCATTTTTTCGTCGTGTCGTCGCCATAATACAAGACGCCTAACAAGTATAACTACCGAAATAAGCATTGTCAATGAAAAAGTACCAAAATATGCAATAACGCTATAAAAATAGATTTATATGCATTGGCATATGCAAACATGCAAATGCATATAATCCGATGTCTAGTCATAAATAATAAATTTTAATAATTTATAATAACATTTAAAATAATAAACATTATTCCTAATACCACTTCCAGTTCATCCCAATATCCCGGTATTTTTGTTCTCATTCCAAACAATACTCCTACACTAGCCGGGGCTTCTTTAGGTGCATTATTATACGGTGTAGACGGGGATAATGGCCGGCCAGTATCTAAGTGTAAATTTGTCTAAGGGGCCGCCTCTACGTGTTAGCCTTCCCATGGTCCCACGCAAGCTCTCCAAAAATCCGGGTCGTGGTCATCAAAGACATATGAAACATTATTTACCCGACTTACAAGAACTAGAGATACAATAATTCCAAATAGTTAGCAATCAATCGAAATCGTTAAACATGCACTAGTTATACATACATACATAACTTCACGCCAGGTCCCTTGCGGGGTAGGCACGAACAACAGAGCGCCATTCAGGCTTATTCTTACACACCTCACTTGCTTCTTTGACATTCATAACTCTTGTCAGGCACGCTCGTCTGTTCTTAAGGCTCCTGAAATCACCTTCTGCTAGTACATGATCAATTTGATCATGGAAGGTGTGTCGTGGCCTTCCACGACTTCTGCATCCACCCACTTTTGCATTGTATATCTGTTTAGTCATTCTTTCATCATGCATTCTTTCCACATGCCCGAACCACTAGTTGTAATAAGATTATTAACTAAAAGGTCAGATATATAAATCTGTCATACGACCGATCATGCTATACGTGTCCGAATGTTGGGCCACTAAAGTGATAAACTACACATTCTCCACTCAGCTCAGATGAGAAAGTTAAGTGTTATGAGAATGGATAAGGTGAGAAATGAGTGCATAAGGGGATCTTTGAAGTTGTACATGTGACTGAAAAATTGAGAGGAAGAAAACTAAGGTGGTATGGGCATATAATGAGGAAGGATGAAAGTCACGTGACAAATAGAATGTTAAACTTCAAGATGGATGGGTACAAATGTAAAAAAGGTAGGCTGGGTGGATTGTGTGAAGAACGATATGATGATTTGTGGTGTGACAGAGGACGTATGTCAGAATAGCGGAGTATGGAAGGAAAAGACATATTCTGCCGACCCCAAATAATTGCGAGAAGGTAAAAGAAAGGAAAGAAGAAGGTTTAAATTTAGAGACAGCCCAGCATGTTTCTGAGACTATGGAGGTGACGAAACCTTGTTGTTAGAGTGCCCGGTATACGACCAGCCCAGGTGCGACCGTTATAAAAACCAGGATTACAGAGGTTACTATTTTTGATGTCAGGTAAGGACTCGAGGCCGCACCTGGAGCGGATTTGCTTGCGGCTGCTAAAAGAGGCTGTGAAGCGCAACAGCACGAGGTGATGGAGGGTTCCATCATATATGTAATAAAGAATATATATGATAATATGTGTGGGTAATATTATTACGTGCGAGCGGGGTATGCACTTAGGATAGGAAGGAAACACAAGTTTTTAAATAAACGCTTTTATTGCCTTACACAGCCTCACGTAATCCCTCTCCGCAGGGTCGCCCCTATACGCACGTCTACGAAGCACTGTTACGACGATAAGGTGTCTCACTCACAATACCGTCGCTGACATTGCGTAAACCACCTCCTGCTACTGCCGCGCTCACCTCCGATATTGCCACGTGTAACTCGCTTCTGGTCCGTCTCTCGAACTACGCGACGCTCCTCTTTCACTTAACTGTCCACTAAACTTGTCACTAAATCCACCACTTAACTAGTCACTGTCTTCTATTAAACTTTTCTTCCAACTCTTCCATATCGTACTTGTCGCTTTGCTGTCTTGAACTGAACTCAACTTTTAAACTGCCCGGCAGGCGCACCTTACGCTGCTTATATACCCGGAATAATTTTCTGGAACCCATAATTTCGTTATTCTTTTATTTACTATCTCTCCGTTTCTAAACATCTATCTATCTCTGTCTTTTCTTTTCCGAACCTTCTATTCGAGAACTTTCGTTTATACATCTATCCCTTTCTAACATCTATCTATCTCTGTCTTTTCCTTCCCGAACTTTCTATTCTAGAACTTTCGTGCATCGTCTATCCCTTTCTAAAATATATCCGCCCTTGTCTTTTACTTCCAGAATTTTCTAGCTTTTTCTAAAAGTTCTCAAACTAACTAGATGGTTCCACTATCATTCGCCACAATATGTATGATGATGATAGAAAGGTCTGACTTGGAAAAGAACACCTAATACTAAAATAGCTGTATAAGGGCCCTGACTATGTTAGGGGTGAAGAGGGGCCTGAAGGGCCCTTATATATAAAAGAAAGAAAGGTGAAAGCCCTCACCAGGGGTGATGGTCATCCAGACGGACAAATGTCCTACCATCTATCACCGTTTATCCGTGCAGGAACGGAGAAAGAATACAATTTCCTGCGGCCGGGCGGCCTGTCGTAAGAGGCGACAAAACAACCCACAGCCAGGTGGTAGGGCGTTTGCCCGACTGACAACAACCTTGAGTTGTGTTCCGGCATTAGTGACCAGGTTCCAGTCTCCCTTACGAGAGCAGCAGCGCCTTTGTAGCACCTTTGGTGTTGCAAATGTCCATAGGCGAAGGTAACCGTTTTCCATCAAGTGGGCCGTCTGCCTGTCTGCTGAAGTCCTGCAATAAAAAAATCTAACAAAGGGTGATTTTGTCATCTCTTAAGATAGATGATAAAAAGTATCTCAGTTAATTTCTCCAAATAAAGTCTATCTTTCATTTAGGTGCGTTCTCGGATTTATAACTGGACGATTGCAATTCCTAGTAATTACTTATTCTTGTTTCACGAAGATAGCAGTCCAGACAACTACTATATCCTGCTTCAGGGTTGTCAAGACGCCGACATGGCCTATGTAGGCCAATAAGTTAGTCTCGTGTTATTTATGCTTTGATTTAACATGCGTAGTTTGACCCTGGGGTCACTGCTTAATGCATCTCGGTGTACTGTCATTTACTCACGCACTTATTAGCTACTACATCTAATCGGTTCACACTGACAGGTTCATGAGGTCATATTCTTTTCATTATCTTCTTAATATATATAAATAACGTGTCACGTTGTTTGTCCGCGATGGACTCCTAAACTACTTGACCGATTTTAATCAAATTTGCACACCGTATGCAGTTTGATCCGACATGAAAGATAGGATAGCTTACATTTGGACCCGGTAGGTGGCGCTGGAATCGGGTTCTAAATTTTATTTCTTCAGGGCAGAACAACGTCTGCCGGGCACAGTTAGTTTTAATATATACTAATAAATAAAATTAGGGTCTATCAATGATTACAAAATATATGCCACATGCAGGAAAATCTCACCATGCAAGAGAAAAGAGAATACGTGATAACGGACAGCGGGAGCAAATACAATCAAACCCTGATGCTGTGAAACGCTATAATATTTTTATAAAAATTTATAAAGGTAGAGTGGTGTGATACAGGCACTTAATTGGAATTAACAGAATACCGAAATCAGGTAAATCTACGATTGAGACGATAGTGTCCGGCAATTTTCAAAAGATACTAATAGTAGAGAGTTGGTCTGAAAGAGAGTGTCGGGGTGAAGGTAAGGAAAGGAATGCGGGTTGGTTCGGGCATGTGGAAAGAATGCATGATGAAAGAATGACTAAACAGATATACAATGCAAAAGTGGATGGATGCAGAAGTCGTGGAAGGCCACGACACACCTTCCATGATCAAATTGATCGTCTACTAGCAGAAGGTGATGTCAGAAGCCTTAAGAACAGACGAGCGTGCGTGACAAGAGTTATGAATGTCTAAGAAGCAAGTGAGGTGTGTAAGAATAAACCTGAATGGCGCTCTGTTTATTATTTACATATATATTTTATTTCCAAATTTTTTACATTTTTCTTATAAAAAATACAAATTTATTTATAAAAAAAATATAAAAAACTGATCTTCGCCGGCAGTGGGGCCTAGGGTCCAGGCTACCGGTGGTTAAGGCTCCAGACACAGGAATCTCCTCACAATACGGGCCGTGTCCAACAGAGCTGCCTTCTGCATCCGACCCTTCAACCAGATACCAAGCGAGAGCCTTTCAAGGTGGCGATCAAGGCTCTTCGCTATTAGTCCATTCACTGACACCACTATCGGTACTATGATTGTAGAGTCCAGGTTCCACATAGCGGTAACCTCGTGAGCAAGATCAATATACTTTATTTGTTTATCTTTCTCGGCATTCACGAGGTTACCATCATGGGGAATCGCGACATCTACAATTATAGCACGTCTCGCAGACCGATCAACTATCACAATATCAGGCTTGTTAGCAACAATAGTCCTGTCAGTGATAATTGATCGGTCCCAGTAGAGCAGATATTGACCATTGTCAAGAACTGGCTCGGGCTTGTATTGGTAATAAGGTACCTCCGACAAGACAAGTCCGTATTTAAGAGCAAGTTGCTGGTGGATGATCCTGGCTACAAGGTTGTGCCTGTGCAAGTACTCGCTGTTAGCAAGACGAGAACAACCGGAAGTAACATGTCTGAGAGACTCACCAGGGCGGTGACACGCCCGACATATGTCAAGCGTGCCGTCCTTCAGAATGTACTTCCGGTAGTTGTTCGTTTTGATAACCTCGTCCATAATTGCACAGACAAACCCTTCGGTTTCCCCAAATAGGTCACCGAAACGTAGCCAGTTCACCGACGCTGGTAGGTCCACATCAGGCCCTGTTAGAGCCTGATAGAACCTGCCATGCAGCTCCTTGCTCTTCCATACGTCCATACGATCAGAGGCACTCATTACCAACGGTCTCTGCCAGTTCTGTTTTGCTAGGGATAGCGGGGTGAACCCTTTGTCTACTGACACTACATCGTGATGCATACCCGCAGTCTCGCCGACTTTGAGAAAATATTCTCTGAGATTGTACACCTCACGGTTGTGGAGGTCTTTGGTATTTAAAAACCCCCTACCTCCACACTTCCGTGGGATGTACAGTCTCATCACAGACGAACGTGGGTGGTGCATCCGATGTGTTGTCAGTAGACAACGAACCCGTCTATCCAGGGCGTCTAATTCAGTTTGAGTCCATCTTAGTATGCCAAAGGAGTATGCTAATGCTGGCATAACCCAAGCGTTGAAGGCTCGAACCTTATTTCCACCTGAGAGAAGGCTCGTTAAGACCTTTCTCAGGCGGGAAAAGAAACGATCCTTCATCGCCTGCTTTACATCAGCATCAGGAATACCCAACGACTCTGACATACCAAGATACTTGTAGGTTTCACCTTCAGAAAGGGTCTTGAGGGATATATTTTCAGACAGTTGTAAATTTTCTGAATTTACAACTCTCCCTCGTTGTACATGCATGACGGCACACTTATCTACACCGAATTCCATACTAATGGAGTTGCTAAAGCTTTCAGTAATCTTTAGCAACTGCAAAAGATCCGGCTTTTTCGATGCAAATAGTTTCACGTCATCCATGTACATAAGGTGTGATATAATCTCACCCCCTCTCCGAAGTTGAAAGCCTAACTTTGACTCCCTAAGTAGAGTACTTAGTGGATTCAAAGCTAGACAGAACCAAAGTGGACTCAAACTGTCACCCTGGAAAATGCCCCGCTTGATCCTTATTGGGTCGTGCAAAACAGAAAGATTCCCTCTGTCCCCTGGATGCCTAAGCACCGTGGTCCACTGCTCCATACATGAACTGAGGAAAGCACGGAGAGTTGCATTTACTTTATACAGCTCCAGGACTTTCTCCAGCCATGTATGGGGCACCGAATCATAGGCTTTTTTGTAGTCAATCCAGGCTACAGACAGATTTTTTCTGTTTCGCCGTACCTGATGACTAATGGTCATATCGATGAGGAGGAGCTCCTTAGTACCACGGGACCCGTTCTTACATCCGTTTTGAGTATTGGCCAAAATGTTATTATTTGTCAAATGTTCTATTAATTTAGATCTCAAAACAGATGTAAGCAGCTTGTATATGGTTGGTAAACAAGTGATGGGTCTATAGTTTTTTGCCTCCGTGGTACTACCTGACTTATGGAGCAGATGAGTGACTCCAGTAGTCATAAAGGAAGGAAGCGAACCTATGTTTATAGCCTCCTGGAATTGGACAGCCAAACAGGCATGCGAACTTTTGAACCATTTGATCCAAAAGTTGTGCAATCCGTCTGGTCCTGGACTTTTCCAGTTTTGAGCCATACGAATTGCACAACTAATGTCAACTGGTTCCAGAGCCAACGGTTCCATTTCTGGAATCGTTTCACAAGCCTGCTCGACCATCCTAGTCCAGTCGCCTTCTCTGTGGGTGACAGGCACCGACCAAATATTACTCCAGAACGCTGTCATAGAGTCGATATCTGGCCAGTGACCGTCATCCACAGAAACACATGGCCGCTCCCATCCTCTATACACTCTTTTTTGGTCTCTTTGGAAAAGGCGATTCAAGTTATAACGATCTGCTCGTTTTTTATACCGACGTAATCGATTGGCCCACGCACTAATTTTTTGTTTATAAAAGTCAATGCGTTCTGTAACTCGAGCTAAATAGTCACTGGGATTACTGTCAGTCCCAGTGAAAGCCCGATTTACAAAACGCATGACTTTTGGCCTAGTGTTTCCGGCCCTAAAAGAAAGTAATTTGGCTATGAGGGTCCTGGCCTTACCAATACGACATTCGATTCTTTTCTGCCAGGCAGGCTGTCCATCACTACGCCGTGGACTCTGTTCCAAATTTGGAAATTTGGTACCAGAGACACGACATACAGCAACAGCGCCACAGTATAGAATCGAATGTGTTTCGGCAAGATCTTTACTAGCTCTAAAATATGGAGCTAGTAAAGAATCCAAGACCCCCATGATCAACAAGTTATGTTTGTGGGTGGGTAACCGTGGTAGACGTGGTCTACTTAATATAGGCATCATCTTATAGTCTTCAATCGCTTCTTCCAAAGCCCTCCTCATAAGCTCATTATCCTGGCTACTTACGTTACCTACCGTAGTATCATCAACTTCCACCGGCGGCATCGCCGTCACCCTAGATGTTATGTTTGGGTGTTGTGGGGAACACGGAGTCTCGATGATTCTACAGGTGGTTCGTATTTCAGTGCGTAGACGATCAAGTGTAGGCTCGTCCAACAGATGTCGTCGTTGGATAGCCCGCACTTGATCCGATAAGCGCTGTGCCGTGACATTGGTATCTGGCTGAAGGATCTGAAACAGAGACAACATGCGGTCACGATACGCAGTGAGGTGGATTCCTGCATCTGTTGCCTCGTAGTACGCTCGCATGACGTTCTCATTCATTTGTTGAGTCCATCGCATGCGGCGCACAGCACCACCGGTAGCGGGGGCCGGGCGCGGGATACGTCCCGCAGGCCCCAAGCGTGCCGACGGCGGCCGTCCTAAAAAAATAGATAACATTATTCTTTTATAAAAATATATCAAAAATAAAATACATATTCAATAAAAAAATATAAAATCTTGTATCTCATCGCCAGCGGGGCCTGGGGTCCAAACTACCGATGGTTATGGCTCCAGAGACAGGAACCTCCTCACAATTCGTGCCGTGTCCAAGAGTGCTGCCTTCTGTATCTGGCCCTTCACCCAGCTTCCCAGCGAAAGCCTCTCTAGATGACGGTCGAGGCTTTTCGCTATAAGACCATTGACGGTAACAACTATCGGCACAATGCTCGTTGACTCCAGACGCCACATAGCCGTAACCTCGTGAGCAAGATCCAAGTATTTACTTAGTTTTTCTTTTTCTTTCTTCACGAGGTTATCGTCATGTGGGATACTGATGTCAACGAGTATTGCTCGCCGTGCAGATCGATCTATTATCACGATATCAGGCTTATTGGCTACAATAGTCCTGTCCGTGATAACTGATCGATCCCAGTAGAGCGTGGCACGACTGTTTTCAAGAACTGGCTCCGGCGAGTACTGGTAATAAGGCACCTCCGTTTCCACAAGACCGTACCGAAGGGCAAGTTGCTGGTGGATAATCCTGGCTACGAGGTTATGTCTGTGCAAATACTCGCCGTTAGAAAGATGTGAACAGCCGGAAACAATATGCCTGAGGGATTCACCTGGGCGATGACATGCCCGACAGATGTCTAAGGTGCCATCCTTCAGGATATATTTCCGGTAGTTATTCGTCTTAATAACTTCGTCCATAATTGCAAAGACAAAACCTTCAGTTTCTCCAAAGAGGTTACCGAACCGTAGCCAGTTTACCGACGCTGACAGATCTACATCGGGCCCTGTTAAGGCCCGATAAAACCTGCCATGCAGCTCCTTGCTCTTCCATACGTTGATGCGGTCGGAGGTGCTCAGTACTGCCAAATTGCACCAGTTCTCTTTAGCCAACGCGAGCGTGGTAAGACCTTTGTCTACTGCCACAACATCTTTATGCAAGCCCACGTTCATCTTAAGGAAATATGCCCTGAGATTGTTCACCTCGCGATTGTGCAGATCCTTGGCATTTAGAAAGCCTCGGCCGCCACATCTTCGCGAGATGTACAATCTCATTACTGATGAACGTGGGTGATGCATACGATGTTTTGTCAGTAGGCAACGGACTCTTCGATCTAGGGCGTCCAGCTCCGTTTGAGTCCACCTAAGTATGCCAAAGGAGTATGCCAACACGGGCATAACCCAGCTGTTGAAGGCTCTGACCTTATTTCCACCTGAGAGAAGGCTGGTTAAAACCTTCCTCAGGCGGCAAAAGAATCGGTCCTTCACCGTCTGTTTTACGTCCGCGTCGGCTATACCTAAAGACTCTGACATACCCAGGTACTTGTATGTCTCGGTCTCGGAGAGGGATTTGAGAGACATGTTCTCTGAGAGTTGTAAATTCGGTGAATTTACAACTTTCCCTCGCCGTACATGCATGACCGCACACTTTTCTATCCCGAATTCCATATTAATTGACTTACTGAAGTGTTCTGTTGTCTTCAGTAATTCAATCAAGTCTGGTTCGTTGGATGCGAAAAGTTTGAGGTCATCCATATACAGCAAGTGCGACACGATCTCACCCCCTCTTCGAAACCGATAGCCTAGCTTTGAAGACTCTAGCAAAGTGCTAAGAGGGTTCAATGCTAGGCAAAACCACAAGGGACTCAAGCTGTCGCCCTGGAATATTCCACGCTCGATATTTATCTCGCCCTCCGGTAAAGGAACCCCTCCTCCCCCTGGAACCCTAAGGTATGTGACCCATTGCCTCATACATGCCTGAAGAAAGGTTCTCAGAGTTGCATCGACTTTATACAACTCTAAGACTCTCATCAACCATGTATGCGGCACTGAGTCATATGCCTTTTTGTAGTCGATCCAGGCGACGGAGAGATTTCTTCTATTCCGTCGGGCTTGTTGGCTAACAGTTGTGTCAATGAGAAGCAATTCTTTCGTACCACGTGACCCAGCCTTACATCCATTTTGGGTGATTGCCAAAATGTTATTATTATAAAAATAATTTGATAATTTTTTTTCCAAAATGGATGTAAGGAGCTTGTAGATGGTGGGCAAGCATGTGATTGGTCTATAATTTTTGGGTTCAGTGGTACAGCCAGATTTGAAGAGTAAATGGGTGACGCCTGTCGTCATAAAGGTTGGAAGCGAACCACGATCAACAGCTTCTTGGAATTGATTAGCCAAGCAACCATGCGAGCTTTTGAACCACTTGATCCAAAAGTTATGCAATCCGTCCGGCCCTGGACTTTTCCAGTTATGTGCCGAACGAATTGCATTACCAACATCAAGTGGTTCAATGGTAATAGGTTCCATATCTGGCACCTGTTCGCATGATTGCTTGATCACCTCAATCCAGTCACCCTCCGTGTGACTGACAGGCACTGACCAGATGCTGCGCCAAAAAGAAGCCATGGCATCAGTATTTGGTATTTGCCTGTCAGCGACACTATCGCTAGATTTCTCCCAACCTCTATAAACCCTTTTCTCTTCACTTTGGAAGGTCCGATTCAAGAAGTATCTATCCGCTCGCTCTTTGTATCGGCGGATTCTATTTGCCCATGCATAGACTTTTTGCTTCCAGAAGTCTATACGTTCCGTGGCTCTGGCCATATGTTCACTGGGACTGATGTTAGTACCAGCGAATGCCTGAGCCACGAAGCGCATAACTCGGGGCCGGCAATTGCCAGCCCGGAAGCAGATTAATTTGGCTATGAGAACTCTCGCCCTATCGATACGCCGCTCGATCCGTATTTGCCAGGCAGGTTTGCCGCTTGCAGGTCGGGTAGGCTGTGTATTTGGAAACTTTACACCAGCCACCCGACATACAGCTACGGCCCCGCAATATAGGATCGAGTGGGTATCGGCAAGGTCCGTGCTAGACCTAAAAACCTAAAATAAGGCGCTAGCAGGCAATCCGGAGTTCCCATAAGCAACAAATTATTTCTATGCATGGGCAGATTTGGAACGCGTGGCCGATTTAAGATAGGCTGATCTCGGAATTCTTGAATCGAATGTTCCAAAGTCCTTCTCAACTGCTCATTAATCTGGATACTTACATCACCTACCGCTAGGCCATCTGACACGTCGTCCATGGTAAAGTTCACCGGCCTCTGCGAGTCCGCAGGCGGTGCCGGTGACGTAGGCTGCGGCGTGTCAGTAGCTTCGCGGTTGATACGTACAGCATTGCGTAGACGATCAAGTGTCGACTCGTCCAGCAGGTGTAACCGCTGGATAGCGCGCACTTGATCCGATAGTCGTTGCGCCGTCACGGTGGATGCTGGTTGAAGGGTCTGAAACAAAGACAGCAAACGGCCACGATACGAAGTGAGGTTAGTTTCTCCCTCTGTCGCCTCATAGTACGCGCGCATGACGCACTCATTCAACTCCTGAGTCCATCTCATGCGGCGCACTACACCACCGGTAGCGAGGGCCGGGCGCGGGATTCGTCCCGCAGGCCCCAAGCGTGCCGACGGTGGCCGCCCACGGCCCCGCACAGGTCTTAGCGGCGGGGCGGGCGGCGCTGGCTCCTCCTCGTCTTCGCTCGATGTCCCGGTGGTCGTTGACGTCACGATTTCTTCATACGACGCTGATGACTGAGACGTAGAACCCGGCGAGGCGGACACAGCTGATGGTGGGCGTGCGCATCTTTGTCGTGCTGCAATCTCGTTTGTCTCCTTATTGTTTTGTGTTAGCCATAATTTTGTGCTTGTCTAAATTATTTCTGTAGAATTTTTCATTTTCGTCCGGATGATTGACATTACACATGTCATAGTAATAAATTTCTCTCTATTAAATATTGATGAAGGAGATTTCTTATAAATAATCTATAAATACCGGTAAACTGTTTTTGTGAATTTGGAGGACTATTGTATCACTTAGAATCACTGTTTTATTTAAATTTATTACAAAATATACAGGACAGACGATTAGGTGACAGCAGTTTCATTTAACAAACACAACATCGTATATTAACGTATTGGATTTAGGCTAAGTGCTTTTTACTTAATATTTAATCTTATACTAACATATAAAGCTGAACAGTTTGTTTGTTTGTTTAAACGCGCTAATCTCAGAAACTACTGGTCTGATTTGAAAATTTCTTTCAGTGTTGGATAGCCCATTTATCGAGGAAGCCTATAGGCTATATATCATCACGCTAAGACCAATAGGAGCGGAGCAGCAATGGAAAATGTTTCAAAATCGGGGGGCGTCGCGGGCACAGCTAGTATTGGATAAAATGTAACATTTGTACACCCTTAGGGTTATGACTGGGGTTGTCAACCGTACTATAATATATAGTGTTGTACTATATTTCGGGTCGGCGTACTGTATACTGTTGAAGAAATATATAGTACGCCAAAAATACTATATTTTCAACACTGAACGAAATCTAACAAACAAATATTTATTTTTAAAAATAACTAACGCCCGAATGTATTTTTTTTCAGTTATAAATTCAAAATGGCGAGAAGAGAGAAAGAGAAGTAGTATCTCATTAATAAAAAATGAGCTTTTGATTTATGTTAATCTAAAAATTGAATGTAATAAAGCATATGACATTTTTATTTCAGACAAAACATTGTTAAAAAATGCAAGAAGTGCAAAGAAATATAGTTAAAAAAAAAAACTAATGAGGTGTCTTTGGGACACCTGTTTGGAACGAAGTTCTCCTAAAATGTCTTAAAAATTCTCAAAACGTCTCAAAGAGTGTGTTGATAAGCATCGAAAACCATCGAAATTTTATCAAAAAATTATATATAGAAGAATTCATAATGAAGGAATGACTAAACAGATATACAATGCAAAAGTGGATGGATGCAGAAGTCGTGGAAGGCCACGACACACCTTCCATGATCAAATCGGTCGTGTACTAGCAGAAGGTGATGTCAGGAGCCTTAAGAACAGACGAGCGTGCATGACAAGAGCTATGAATGTCAAAGAAGTGAGGTGTGTAAGAATAAGCCTGAATGGCGCTCTGTTGTTCGTGCCTACCCCGCAAGGGAACCGGCGTGAAGTTATATATGTATGTATATATAGAAATACATAAACAAACAAATAGTATCAAAAACAGCGTATATTACACTAATTGATATTATTTTAGATTTTATTTCATTGCATTAAAGTTGAAATTATATAATAGTAATTAGTGAAGGAATTGTAATAATTTTTTATTTTTTTTTAAGTTATAATAATATTTTTTTTATTATTAACAAATACAATGTAATATAAACTTAATCAGTAGGCTTAATTTTAGTAATAATTGGCTTGTGGTAACTGAAGTAGCAAACATATGTTTGGGATTCTATTTTTGGAACGAAGTTCCTTATCGCGCGTTGCGAAAGGGGGCTAGACGGAAAAAATTAAGAGCAAAAGTTGTAACGACACTTTTTGCTATAGTTGTAAGCCGTGGGGTGTTTCTCTATCTGTCTCTCTCTCTCATAGAAAGCAAGCCAGTTATTTTCGTTTCGTCTTTCTATTTCGCATTGAACAGTGTGGTGTCGCGACGATTATTTTTGTTGAGTGTATACAGGTTTTTTGTAATACCTGCATTCGGAGTTCTTTTGTTTACTTCGTGTTTAAAATTTAAAAATATCCTATTATTATGACCGTCATTGGTGTCGAACTAATTCTTATTTTTATTGCATTGCGTCTAAGCTTGCCAGATGTGCGGATTGACTCAGTGAACCCCCCCTTTGTCGGTATTATACAGTTTAGTATAAAACAATGCCCGAACGGAGGGGTGGGGCAGTCGAGAGAGGATTACGATACGAGTAAGACGTAGATTCGACAAGCGATATAGTGACGGACTTTACGCGTGTTATTGAATCGTGCAGTTGTACTAGTAGTGTCTAGCTATATTTGTACCTATGTTATACGTGTTTGTATAGTTCTAATAAATTCTATAGTAATTCCAACGGCATTTTAATTTCGAGTCCCACACTCGTAACAATACGTTGCTTTTATTCTACTTTTATTTTCTATGAATATGGTCACATTTTTTTAAAATCTATTTATTTTAATGCTAATTATACATATAGGCACTACATGTTTACAGCATTATTTGTTGACCTGTTTTTCGGCAAATAGTTTAGACAAGCGAAGTCGCGTAAAAGTGCTAGTCTTTATAATAATTTTAATTAGCAAAACATCAGACAAGAAATCATAATAATCTAGTCTAAACTTTCAAAATATCTTGTTACATAGAGAGGAAATAATGATGTAACAATAGTGTATTACCATATCGCTTGCGAATAACTTACAGGTCGATTTCAAAAAACAAGACCGGCAACAATACTCTACCTTTCGATCTTCTTGTCCTTGACATCGTTTCACTTGTAATTTTTTAATGGCAGTAACAAAGTATCTGTTTTAGGACGGTTCTATTACGTATATTGATATCAATTTCACTTGTCAATGATATAAATCCGTTTACAAAAGAAGAAACAAAGAAAATATTTATGGTAGAGTATAAATATACATAAATTAGGCATTAAGACAAGTATTTTATAAAACATAAACTATTTAAAAAATAAAAATTTATGAGTTGTCTCTGGGAGCACTTTTTCGAAAAAAGTTTCGTAGACCAGCGTAGGCCATCTAAGGCCGTCAAAGACCACCCTAGGCCATCCGAGGCCATCGATGAAATTGTATACTAATAAGGGCAATGACAAAGAAAGAAAGAAAAACTTTATTGGAAGAAATAGCAACGTACACACATACACAGAGCATATTTTGAGAATTTGTACGCCGCATTTTCAGCAAACAAGGTTTCTATTCAGCATATTGCTGTGCCGGAATTATATCCGACACAGCGCTGATTTTCAGTGGAACCTTCCTTTTGGCGTAAGACCAAAACGACCCAATTTTGTTAATTAAATAACAAATCAAATAATATCAAACTAATTTAAAACATATAATTAAATACTAAAAATAAATTAACTTAAAAATAAACTACAAACTAGATAAAAACTAAAACTAAATAAAAAAGGGAAAAACGCCTAAAAATAAGTTCCTTGCGGGGTAGGCACGAACAACAGAGCGCCATTCAGGCTTATTTTTACACACCTCACTTGCTTCTTTGACATTCGTAACTCTTGTCATGCACGCTCGACTGTTCTTAAGGCTCCTGACATCACCTTCTGCTACTACACGATCAATTTGATCATGGAAGGTGTGTCGTGGCCTTCCACGACTTCTGCATCCATCCACTTTTGCATTGTATATCTGTTTAGTCATTCTTTCATCATGCACTCTTTCCACATGCCCGAACCACCGGGCCATGTTTGGGACCATTAACAAAAATAAGTTAATGGTCCCAAACCACTGTCATTTGCCGGGAACGTTTCCAGAAGGCTGGCGGCGTTACCACGTTGTATAGCAACGCTTAATCTTTGAGCAAAATAAACGCCAGCCGTCTGGTCGCGTGTGGCGTCTACCAGACGTTAAATAATAATAATAAGTAATAAAACTAATTCTACTTATGTAATATTAATTTATTTGTTTTACTAATTAAAATTAGTAAAACAAATAAATAAATTTTAATAAAAATTAAAATAAATACTCGCGTAACAACTTGTATCGACTCATCTATTCGAAAACAATTTGATAGAGTGCTTGTCGAGTCACCACAAACAAGTACTTCTATTTTCAAAACCGATTATATTACACTGGCATAATTATCTTGATTACAGCTGTTAGGGCCAGCTTGATCAGTGTGATACCACGCTCTCACAGAATATCGCTGTAAAACGGTTAGCCTTGAGCGTCTTTCAATCGGTTAATAATTTATTTGCCCAAATGGTGTATACATATAAGATGACATTTTAACGTAATGTTTTGGTTTTTCATTAAGTGGCCGTGATCACGGAAGACAAAGATGTCAAGTGTCATATTGTTTTTGCAAACTTATTAATTTTAATTATTTAATTTTTAATTTTGTTCAGGCCTACGCAAATTTATGTCCTCTGCAAACCACTTTGGTTTGTGTTCCATCACAGTGCCTTGAGGTCTGGCAGCTGGTTTTTGCTGGGTTTGGGTCTTAATAGTTTTGATAATTGGATCCCAAACAGGTGGTACTTGCCAACCATCTTCTCTATTGAAATTTGGGTGTTTTTTGATTTCAATAGCCTCACGCATCATTCTAGGTATGAAACGATTCTCTTTCGCGAGGATTTGTGGGTTATCGAATCTGATGTAGTGGTTGGGTTTATCCAGCGTGTGTTCACTGATCGCAGACTTCGTAGACCTTGTGTGTTTCATGTCAGCAATGTGTTCTTTTACTCGTGTTTTTATGCTCCTCTTTGTTTGCCCAATGTATGACAATCCACACTCACAATCAAGCTTGTAAACCCCTGCATCCTGGAGTGGGATATTGCATTTCACAGGTCTCAGAAATTGGGTAATCTTTTTCTGCGGCTTGAAATATGTTTTGATTGAAGCTCGCCTGAGGATGTGACCAATTCTGTCTGTGACCCCCTTGATGTAGGGTAGGGTAGCAGGGCACCGCTCAACTGAAGGTGGTTTGGGGCCTTTGTGACGTTGGTGTGGAGTCTTCAGCTGATTGCGTTGTAGAACTCGCTTGACATGCTGAAGCTCTCCAGCTATGTGGTTCTCGTCACAAATTTTCCGTGCTCTCTGAAACAAAGATTTGCCCACGGTAGCTAACTGACTAGGATGGTGGTGAGACGAACCATTAAGGTATTTATCTGTATGGGTAGGTTTCCTATACACCGTATGACCAAGAGTATTGTCAGGGTTCCTTAGGATGAGCACATCCAGAAAAGCTAATTTATTATTTGCCTCTAGTTCCATAGTAAATTTAATATTACTGCTAATGGAATTGAGATGATCTAGAAATGCAGAGACTTTATCGTTTGGGAGGACGGCAAAAGTATCGTCTACGTACCTTTTATACATCTTCGGCTTAGCCGGAGCGGTATCCAGTGCCTTCTGCTCGAAGTCTTCCATAAAAATGTCAGCTACGACAGGAGACACCGGTGAGCCCATGGCTACACCGTTGATTTGGTCGTAGAAGCCGTAGTCCCACACGAAATAGCCAGATGTGAGGCAATGTTTTAGTAGATCTGCATATTCCTCAGGCATGTTATTATCTATTAGCTTCCTTTTGACAATCTCAATGCAGTCTTCCACTGGTAAACTGGTAAATAAGGACTGGACATCAAAACTGACTAGTACTTCATCCTCAGCCAATGTCAAATTTTCAATTGCGCTGATGGCGCAAGGGGATGTTGTTTTTGTGAATTTTAGGTAACCCATACAGTTTAGGCGCTTTGGCGCAAGATGGTGTGAGTGCGGATACGTCTAAGCTTAATTTTTCGGAGTGTTTTTTCATAACCGCGATTGTTTGTTTGGTTACTTTATCCGTGGGGTCAGTTTTGACCTTTTTATAAGTGCTTTCGTCCGATAAAAGATCTTGTATTTTACTATTGTAATCAGACGTATCCATGACGACAGTCGCGTTACCTTTATCTGCACGGAGCACGGTTATTTCTGGTTTATTGCGAATGTTTTTTAAGGCAATATATTCAGCACGAGTGAGATTCGGTTTGGGTAGACGACTACGGCGTAAAACCGATGAGATATCTTGTTGTATAGCTATCCTCTTTCTGCATGCTGTTCCTTACCTCGCAATTCTGCAAAACATAATCTGCAACGTAGAGGAATGTCTGGTAAGGAACAGCATGCAGAAAGAGGATGCGGAAGCTATACGACAAGATATCTCATCGGTTTTACGCCGTAGTCGTCTACCCAAACCGAATCTCACTCGTGCTGAATATATTGCCTTAAAAAACATTCGCAATAAACCAGAAATAACCGTGCTCCGTGCAGATAAAGGTAACGCGACTGTCGTCATGGATACGTCTGATTACAATAGTAAAATACAAGATCTAAGAAACTTTGACATAGGATGAAATACTAGTCACAACGCTTGCCGACCAAATCAACGGTACAGCTACTCCGGCTAAGCCGAGGATGTGTAATAAAGTCTCTGCATTTCTAATCAAATTCTTAAGTAATATTAAATTTACTATAACTAGAGGCAAATAATAAATTAGTGTGTGCTCATCCCAAGGAACCCTGACAATACTCTTGGTCATACGGTGTATAGGAAACCTACCCATACAGATAAATACCTTAATGGTTCGTCTCACCACCATCCTAGTCAGTTAGACCGTGGGCATCTTTGTTTCAGAGAGCACAGAAAATTTGTGACATAGCTGGAGAGCTTCAGCATGTCAAGCGAGTTCTACAACGCAATCAGCTGAAGACTGTCACAAAGGCCCCAGACCACCTTCAGTTGAGCGGTGCCCTGCTACCCTACCCTACATCAAGGGGGTCACAGACAGAATTGGTCACATCCTCAGACGAGCTTCAATCAAAACATATTTCAAGCCGCAGAAAAAGATTACCCAATTTCTGAGTCAATATCCCACTCCAGGATGCAGGGGTTTACAAGCTTGATTGTGAGTGTGGATTGTCATACATTGGGCAAACAAAGACGAGCATAAAAACACGAGTAAAAGAACACATTGCTGACATGAAACACACAAGGTCTATCAGTGAACACACGCTGGATAAACCCAACCACTACATCAGATTCGATAACCCACAAATCCTCGCGAAAGAGAATCGTTTCATACCTAGAATGATGCGTGAGGCTATTGAAATCAAAAAACACCCAAATTTCAATAGAGAAGATGGTTGGCAAGTACCACCTGTTTGGGATCCAATTATCAAAACTATTAAGACCCAAACCCAGCAAAAACCAGCTGCCAGACCTCAAGACACTGTGAGCTCTTTCTGCGTACAACGGAACACAAACCAACTTGACTGATAATTACTTTTATTTTTCCTTCCACCCATTTTAATATTATATAAAATTATTAGAGCTAGGCATGTTTGCTGAAGAGTTTCTTGCGCCGCTTCTTCTCTTCAAGCCATAACATGTTGCGAAGCGGTAGTAAATTAGATTAGGCTCCCATAGATTAAATAATAACCATAAACAAAATTAAAAATTAAATAATTAAAATTAATAAGTTGGCGGTAGGCTAAATAAAACTTTAACAATACTCGTTGACACTTGACATCTTTGTCTTCCGTGATCACGGCCACTGAAAAGTGGCCGAAACGTCGGAACAACCAAAATCAAATAAAATTACCGCGCTTAAAACCGTTAAAACGTAGTTTTATTATGTATACAAGTCGCGAAAACTTAAGAAAATATTACATATAAGATGACATGTTGTTCATTAAGTTTCCCATGTTTTTGCCGTTCAGGCACGCAAATTGTCCTTGAAACCACTTCCATAGTTATACAAGTCATTAAAAAAGATTATATGTCATACAAATTTATCTAATATATAAAATTCTCGTGTCGCGGTGGTTGTTACCAAACTGCTCCGAAACGGCTGAACCGATTTGTATGAAATTCTGTGTGCATATCGCATAGGTCTGAGAATCGGCCAACAGCTATTTTTCATACCCCTAAATGATAAGGATGGCCCGACCCACCCCTAAATATATTTTTTAATTTTTTTGTAAAAAAATTTATTTTGATTTTTTTATGATTCGGCATTAAAAAATACATACAACCCAAAATTTTTACCCTTCTACCACTAACCACTATTTTTTAATAGCAATATTAGGTAGATGGCGCTGCAATCAGGTACCAGAATTTAGATGTTTTTATTTAAATTGTATGTGTTCAAGTTTGTCCCGGAATGGTTTAAATTAACGATTGGAGCCAGTAGGTGGCGCCGCGATACTCCTCCTAAACGGTGGGCCTGATTTTGATGAAATTTTTTGTTAGTTCAAGTGGATTTGAGAATATTTTATATTAACATTTGGACTCGGTAGATGGCGCTGGAATAGGGTTCTAGATTTTTATTTTTTAAAGGCAGGACAACGCTTGCCGGGTACAGCTAGTAATATTATAAAATTCTAAGCATGCCGTGTCTGTACATAGAAGCTATTAAAAAAACCCAGCGAGAATAGACTACATAAACAACGGAAAGACTATGTATTATTTTTTTTAGATTTCTTGTCTGTTTGTTTGGGATTCACGTAATAAATTACTGGGCCGATTTCCCTGCGGTTTTCGCTGATCGAGAGACAATTCTTAGACTTACAACCTGTGCTGCTTTTTACCCCGGGAACCCGGGCTAAAAAGCACAACAATATACAATAAATTATGACACCACACAAAGTCACAAACACATAACTAACAATAAAACTTATACACATACTCAAACCTACGCGCACTACCATCGCATTGCATTACACGCACACTCCACAAACAAACCAAGACACACAAAGAGCCTAAAAATTAATAACCCAGGCACAGAAAAGAAAAAACAACACACATGGCACTAGATAGGACTATATATAAGCATAGATATAAGGCCAACACTGCACATGCACTTCCTCACAACACCAGCATGTAACAGATACACTCTACATTAGTATAAGTTTAGTATTAAAAATAGGATAAATTAATATAATAAGTTAATCTTAAGGTACACCATGACATATAAATCACTAAATAATGTCACACACAGTAACAAAAATAAACAATAAGCGTGTATGGACTCTAAAATTTTTCATAGAAATTAAGTAGTAAATAAAGGTACGGAACTCGAGTCCGTAGATATGTTAATAATAATTAAAAAAAACCCCCGGGAACCCGCGGGAATTTTTCCGGGAGCGGTTTGTAGTTGTTCGGGTGCATGAAATTAGCTTTGGGCTTATATTATTTCTTAAATGCTGCGCTACTTTGTGCCCCGAGAATCCTTCGGGAATGTCAAGTGAAACGTGAACGAAGTCGCGGGCATATCCTAGTTTATTATATAATTAATACAATACTAATATTTACCTATAAAGTCTCAATTACAACATAATTTCCATAATAATAATTTATTTATATATTTTTTATGGCTTTTATATATTAGTCAACTGTAGAATGCTTTGTTAATTAAGCATTCAGATAATTTTCTTTTGAATGAATTAAAGTTTTCTTCCTCAATTAACATTTTTGGCAATTTAGGGCCTTACTTATAATCGTTTCTTAAATTTAAAGAAACTGCTCAGCAACTGATTATTGAAAATCTTACCCATAAACTCCTCTTTAGTCGAATATTTTGCGTAGAACCTACGTTAATCATTCAAATTTCGTTTATCTGTGCTCCTCTTAGGTAAATAACAAGTAATACATGTTTATAAGTGAAACAAAAGATATTCATTGATTAGGGTCTGATTCTGATTCCCTTACTTAAGAGATGGCTAATCGTTTCTTAACGAGATTAGTATAAGTAAGGCCGTTATTGTTTCTTTTTTTTTTATTGCAGGAGTTCAGCAGATAGGCAGATGGCCCACTTGATGGAAAGCGTTACCATCGCCTATGGACATTTGCAACACCAAAGGTGCTACAAATGCTCTGCTGCTCTCTTAAGGGAGACTGGAACCTGGTCACTAATACTGGAACACAACTCAAGGTTGTTATGGCGACATACTCTAGACGAGGGGTGGTAGCCATCCAGTCGGGCAAATGCCCTACCACCTGGCTGTGGGTTGTTAAGTCGCCTCTTACGACAGGCCGCCCGGCCGCAGGAAATTGTACTCTTTCTCCGTTTCTGCACGGATAAAAGGGTCTCTCTTGACAAGGGTCGTTGTGAGCGCTGTGTATCGCAAATAATTATGTCATTAGTGACGTTTCCGCCACGATCATAACGCGCCCTATAGGCGACGGTAACCACTTACCATGAGCTGCACCTGGAAATGCCTTTTATCAACTTCGTGTTGCAAACGTCACGTCCCACTTACTTAGATGTGAAAATATTAAGAAACAGTTTTAACACTATGTGATATTATCAGTCACATTGTTTTTAGACCAGCCATTAGAGGCAAATGTTCTGTGGTTTACGAAACTTCGGCCTAACTCATTGCAAGGGTCTTCTGTCAGTATTGTCTATTGTGTTAATAATTCAAACTAAAAACTAGTGCAATCGTCTGGAATACCCATGAATTTAAATATAGAAAAGAATAGAATAGAGCGGAGCAGAGCTATTCAACTGTCTGCTGGTCAAGTATTTGTAGTGTCTAAAATTCTTATTCTTCTTTCAATGCAAAAGTGGATGGATGCAGAAGTCGTGGAAGGCCACGACACACTTTCCATGATCAAATTGATCGTGTACTAGCAGAAGGTCATGTTAGGAGCCTTAAGAACAGACGAGCGTGCATGACAAGAGTTATGAATGTCAAAGAAGCAAGTGAGGTGTTTAAGAATAAGCCTAAATGGCGCTCTGTTGTTCGTGCCTACCCCGCAAGGGAACTGGCGTGAAGTTATGTATGTATGTATGTATGTAAAATTCTTATTGAATTCAGTCTCGGTCGAATGAAGATGGATTCAATATTGAGCCGAGATGGTTTATAGACTACTAAAACCTTTTGAATTTGAATTACAGACTCGGGGCCCAAGTGTTGTTATCTTGGCTGTTTAAACTACATAATATAACAACCATAGCTCACGTAATCATTGCAAAAACAACAGTATAATTGAAGATACTTGTATTTTAATCATACAAAAACAAACATTAGATTATAATAGCAATACATCATGTCACTTTCTATTGCTATAGTTTACGTTATGTAGTGGTCGAGTAACTATCTTTGTTTCCGGTTGTATCAAGAGATACATATGTACACCAGATAAATAACGTGTGACATATAATCTCTTGTTTTATTTTATCACTAGCTTCTGCCCGCGAGTTCGTCCGCGTGGAATCGTTAAAAAAAAGTAACTTACCCCCCCCCCCCCCCGATTTTGAAACATTCTTCATTGGTGCTCCGCTCCTATTGGTCTTAGCGTGATGATATATAGCCTATAGCCTTCCTCGATAAATGGGCTATCTAACACTGTAAGAATTTTTCATATCAGACCAGTAGTTCCTGAGATTATCGCGTACAAGCAAAAAAATCAAAAATCATTTATTGAATAAAACATAATTCACAATTTTTGACACTCATTGGTCCCCAAACTAGGTCGACCTGTATCTCGGTGATCTCCTGCCAAATTGGTACAATTCTGATTGTGAAATTATCAATTACAGTTACATTCATTTAAAAGAAAAATAAAGAAATATGTATGATTGCGTGCGCAAACAAACAAACTCTTCAGATTTATATATTAGTATAAGACTCGCCTTCATCTGCCTCTGGACGGGGTAAAGATGATTTTTATCTTAAAATAAGGGGTGTTGGCGTTTTTATTCTTTTCTCTTTTTCTTTTTTAAATGCCTCTTAATTTCTATTGCACTGTGTTACTATCTGAACTTATTTCTACCTTATTAATATTGCATACCTGTGGCTGCGATTTCGTCTGCGTGGAATTTTTTGCAGAACCCTAATTCTAAAAGTGGCTTAAGTTACTCCTTGTAACATCAGCTATTTGCCAGTGAAAGCCCCGTTAAAATCGGTCGTGGTGTTTCAGAGATTAGATGGAACAAATGATTTTGTTTTTCGCGGAACCCTAAAAAAAGTGTAGCCTAAGTTACTTCTTATCACATCAACTATCTGCCAGTGAGTGTCCTGTCAAAATCGGTCCAGCCGTTTCAGAGATTAGCCCGAACATCGAGATAGACAGACAAAAATTCTGAAAATTGTATTTTGGGAAAATCCTGGTCCGAGTTTCCCCCTCTGACATTTTTCACATTTTTATTTTAACATTACAAACAGACACTTGACAAATTGCACGGATCAATAACACGCGCAAAGTCCGTCACTATATCGCTTGTCGAATGTACGTATTACTCGTATCGTAATCCTCGCTCGACTGCCCCACCCCTCCGTTCGGGCATTGTTTTATATACACACATCTAGTAAGCTTCGACGCAATGCAATAACAACAAGAATTAGTTCGACACTAATGACGGCCATAAAACAAGTACGATAACAATACGATGTTTTTCTTAATTGCAAATTTTAAACACGAAGTAAACACAAGAGCTCCGAATGCAGGAAAGGTAATAAACTGCGTTTTACGACAGCCAGATGTGCGCATTTCTTTGTCGGTATGTAACAATATGAATGAATGAATGAATGAAAACACTATATTGTTGACCTAAAATTAAAACTAAGTACAGTAAATGTTGAACAAAGGGCGGACTTATCGCTTAAAGCGATCTCTTCCAGGCAACCCCCTAAACTAGGGGAAAATATGAAGACAACAGTGGCGGTGAAGACAATAAATAATAAGAAACATTCCAAGATTAAGAAAAAAAAAATACTTTATCTAATATATAAAATTCTCGTGTCGCGGTGTTTGTTACCAAACTCCTCCGAAGCGGTTATACCGATTTGTATGAAATTTTGTGTGCATATCGGGTAGGTCTGAGAATCGGCCAATATCTATTATTCATACCCCTAAATGACAAAGGTGACCCACCCCATTTAAAAAAAAAATAATTGACATAGTTTCTTAATAAAACTACGTTTTAACGGTTTTAAGCGCGGTAATTTTATTTTATTATTTTTTTATTATTTTAAAAATTACCGCGCTAAAACTGTTAAAACGTAGTTTTATTATGTATACAAGTCGCGAAAACTTAAGAAAATATTATAATTTCTTATTTATATTTTTTTATGATTTGGAATTAAAAATACATACAACCCTAAATTTTCACCCTTCTACCACCAACCCCTATTTTTTAACAGCGATATTAGTAATGTAACAATTAACTTACTTAAAATTACTAAAAATAATTTAAAAGGCAAAACAACGTTTGCAGGGTCAGCTAGTACACTATACAAAAATAAGATATCATACTATATACATACATATAGAAACAGCAGCATGTTTTAGACTTGTGAGTGATATATGATGAAATAGAAGTGTTGATTAATTCCTGTCTAATAATCGATGCACACATTTGAACATCAAACACACACACACATGCACACACGCACACACACACACGCACACGCACACACACACACACACACACACACACACACACACACATACACACACACACACACACACACACACACACACACACACACACACACACACACACACACACAAAACACGCAGATATGTTTTCCTTGTAATAGTAATAAATGTCTAGCTGTTGTTTGTCATAACGTGAAGACTGGAACTTTCTGTTTTTTTTTATTTTTTATTGCAGGAGTTCAGCAGACAGGCAGACGGCCCACTTGATGGAAAGCGGTTACAATCGCCTATGAACATTTGCAACACCAAAGGTGCTACAAATGCGCTGCTGCTCTCTTAAAGGAGACTGGAACGTGGTCACTAATGCCGGAACACAACACAAGGTTGTTATGGCGGCATACTGTAGACCAGGGGTGGTACCCATCCAGTCGGGAAAATGCCCTACCACCTAGCTGTGGGTTGTTTAGTCGCCTCTTACGACAGGCCGCCAGGCCGCAGGAAATTGTATTCTTTCTCCGTTCCTGCACGGATAAATGATACAGGTATTTCATATTTACGAGAAGATTGCCACCACCATTGTATTCTTAAATTTAGGCAGAAACTTCAATAAACAATTATTATTATTATTAATAGAATCCCATCAAAATCGATACACGTATTACGGCACCTTACGAAATAATACCGTATATATCTCAAATGCACTTGAACAAGATATGCACTATTAAACCGTGACCTATTGTTTTGCTCTCAGTACATTTAACACATTCCGATCGGTTACACCCATTGTGATCTTCACTATGGTTACACCCACGAGTTCAGAAGTTCAAATTGTATATTAGGGCAGTTCGTTTATACGCCGTTAGTAGAGATGCAAGGAATATTCGGCCACGCTTTCGGCCGATGCGTCGAAAATTCGGCTACCGATTTTCGGCGTAGCAGGTTACTATTTGCACACACACAGTGGAAACGCCTACCGTGCGAGCGAAACATTTCGCCTACACATTCCTTCTACGAACGGCTGAGTTATGAAATGCACTACCAGAGTCCGTGTTCTCCGAAAAGTACAATGCTGCAAATCTCGTGTCGTTCGACCGATATTGGGTCATCGTAGTCAAACGCGAACCTATTTATCATAAACAAAGAAATAATTTGTGAAGTATTTTCTTATGCTCTCGCAAAACACACAATTAAAATAAAAACTATGTTTTAACGATTTTAAACGCGATTTTAAATGATTTTTTGTTTGATTCTGACATTTTAAAAGGTGATTGAAAGGCAATATTAAAATTAAAAAATAATTAAAGTCGCATTTAAAACTGTTAAAATGTAGTTTATCGATTAATTTTTATTTTGAACTATTCGGCATTCGGTTGAATAAAGTAGCCGGTTAGACCGAATATCAGCCGAATATTCGTGGCATCTCTAGTCGTTAGGTTAATATCCGGCTTGATGAAGGACCATGAAGAAAATTGAACGTATTGTATATGGATCGCGTTTGCGTTATCCAAATAGGAGCGGGGAATAATTACTATTTTTTTTCTGATAACTCCTTTACAGGGCATGCTCTCAAACTTTGGAATGTGCTGCCTCTTACTGTCAGAGAGGTCAAAACATTGCCTGTATTTAAGACCTCACTTAGAAAACTTTTCCTTAAATAATTATGCCTAATTCTTGTTTCTTTCTGTTAACTAATAAAATATATATGTTATAAATAAATATATTTAATTGTATTTAATTTATAAAGTAGTTTAAGTATGTGTATTTATGCCCTATGTAATAATACTTTGCACTTCTACATCGCCAGATAAGATTAAATTATTTCTTAAGTTAGGTTGCCTGGAAGAGATTGCTTTAAGCGGTAAGGCCGCCTATTGTTTTTATCATGACAATATTGTAATCGTACATTTTTTTGTAATTGTTTATTTGGTGAGCAATAATGTTTGTCTATCTATTTATATCTATCTAATTTCTGCTTATATGTAACGAAGAGATAAACATTTATGTAATTTTTCATAGGCATGTGGGATATTTTTACGCGGTCGTTCAAAAATATTTGTATCCAAAGCCTTGCGGCTTTAAGCGCGGTAATTTATTTGATTTCAATCAAATAAATTACTGCGCTTAAAACCGTTAAAACGTAGTTTTGTTATACAGGTCGCAAAACTTAAGATTTTTAAAAAAATATTTATCCATGCCGGAACGGAGAAAGAATACAACTTCCTGCGGCCGGGCGGCCTGTTGTGAGAGGCGACAAAACAACTCACAGCCAAGTCCGTTTGCCCGTCTGGATGGCTACCATCCCTAGTTTAGAGTATGCCGCCATAACCACCTTGTTTTTTGTTCCGACATTAGTAACCAGGTTCCAGTCTCCCTTAAGAGAGCAGCAGAGCATTTGTAGCACCTTTGGTGTTGCAAAAGTCCATAGGCGATGGTAACCGCTTTCCATTAAATGGGCCGTCTGCCTGTCTGCTGAACTCCTGCAATAAAAAAAAGCAGGATATTTCTATTAAAAAACACGATATCTCTCTTCAACGACCACAACGGAGAGGAAACTTTAGTACTTTAGTTTGCAACGCAACCGGGATTTATCGCTACAATGATGAACATTATAAATTCCAATCAAGTAACCTACACTAAAAATAAATTAACCATTAATTAAAAGCTCGTGTAAACAAATTAATCATTTATAAGTTTATCTTTGAAAACTTCAATAAACTAACTTCGAAGCAAAATTAAACTGACGTTTTATCAAAAATATCGCGTTAGCATATTCAAATTGATTAATTTATAGTTTATTTTCTTTTCTATGTATTTATTAAGGCTCCTGTTGCCGCAAAAGGTCGAAAGTGGGAAAGGAAACAACTTTTCGTTGTTAATTAGTGATCAAATCAAATCAAATAATTTATTTGCTTAAAAACCAAATATGCCCAAAAAACACAAACCTTAACGATATGAGAGATAGCGTGATTTTTTTGTAATATTTCTGTAGTTATTTTTATGTTAAGGAAAAAAATCTACTAAAAACCATAAATCTTCATGATATGAGAGATTTAAAAAAAATTACTAAATCTAAATTATTGACATAAAAGCATTTTATTCCCTACTAAAAGAGAGATAAATAATTTGGTGTTATTTTTTTTAATACTACTTTATTTTATTCACAATAAAATAATAATAAGAGAAATTGAAATCTGAAAATAAGAATCAGCGGGGATTCCATAGACGCGGTCGTCCGCCCGAAAAATCCTCAAGGCGTTACTACAAGCCTTAAGAAAATGTTTAAACATTACGCAGCTATTTTCATTCTACAAAGTAGACTACTAATTCTAGACTTTAATGCTTAAAAGATTATAAACAGTCCCATCCAGTACTTGAGATCTGTGATTAGAATATTTGACAATTTTCTATCGACTGTAATCAGAAGGTGCTAAAGTCTATTTTAGAATGTAGAAATATCGTGAGAGAGGTTTGATATAGCGGTTTTATTCAGTTGTAAGGATGGTAATTCACTTATGGCCGGTTTCTGGGGTATTTTAACTATTTATCTGTTCATTAGCTATATGTTTAATAACTTACAAAATTGCGTTTTTGAACACACCGTCGTATGATAAATTAGTTTCAACTTAACTCCCGGATAGGACGCCATCGCCTCATTCTGAGAGCACGTCATGCTTGCGAAGGAGGAGGCAGAGCGGGAGCGTGAGCGGACCTCCTTACTCCGCTCCCGCCAAAGGAGGATGTGCCGACGCCGGAGGGCGGATTTCGACCTTCGGCCGCCATAAGCGGGCGGTGCGGGTGGCGCCCTTGGGGTATAGGGGTTCTCACTCACCTGCACATGCCGTCGAGATGAGAGCGCGAGTGTTCCGCGCGCGCTCATCTCTGTTCCCGTAGGGCGCGTTACAAACCGCCCCACGCCCGGATAAGACCTAGGAGAGCCGCGGGTTTAGACCCCGGTGGAAGGATGTAACAGTTATATAGGAGAACTGTAATACGTATCTAACAACATAAATTATATTAATATGTGCCTAATTATGTGTCCACTATCTATGATATACCTAGGTGTTATAAATGTTAAACATTGTCTTAAAATAAATGAGTATTATTCCAGCATTGGTTGGTTTCACTTGTCTCCCATTCCGATAGCCGTTGCACCGGCATTGAAAGAGGCCTAGTGAGCGAGGCCCATGCCTGCCAGGGCTCGCGGAAGCGAGAATCCCATATACCCGTAGGACCCGTAGTCCCATAAGGAGCAGGATGGAACACCCAGGGGTTTTAGTGGGTATCCCTAACTGGGGAGTAGCAATAGCGTGGCAGCAGGTCTGACTGGGCACGCTAGTGTTACCCCCGATCTGGCGAATCCCACATTTACGGGTCGCGAACTATGCTCCCAGGCTTCCGTGTTTTTCGCGACTTAGTCCTCAAACGGATTTCCCTGGTTCAGGTGGTTCCAGTGATGAGGAGCCGATCCTAGTCAATCTTTACTACCGCTACGCAACGTGTTATAGCTGGTAGAAATTTGTGTGCTTAATGCGAGTTTTTATGATTACCCAATGACGTTGAAGTTAACGCGTATGAAAATAAATTAGCGCCATCTATTGAGCGTGAAGGGAAACATAAATCGTGCGTGTGAGTTCTTTTGCTTACATTTCGATAACGTTTACGCAGCAGTGTTTATGTAAACGCGCTGGAACGCTAGTTTCGCGATTGAGAGTAAGTAGCAAATGTCGCGAAAACTTACAACAAAGCCTTCAACTCTTCAGGTGATCAGAGGGCTAGTGCCTATCTAGGACAATTGATCAGTATGGCAATCCAGCGAGCAAACGTAGCCAGCTTTCTGGGCACCTTACCCATAGAAGACCGTGACCTAGGCTCAGTAATTTACTTATAGTCTGGGGGATTATAGATCTAAAACAATATAATACTAAGCTAAGTTTGCCTTATTGTATCTATATGTCTTATATTAATTAATATTATTACATGCCGACAAAAGCAAATGCACATCTGCCTGCCATAAAGAACAGTTTATTATCTTCCCGCATTTGGACTTCTTTTGTTTACTTTGTGTTTAAAGTTTGTAACTAAGAAAAATAGTCTATTGTGTATTGTAATCTTTTATGGCAGTCATTAGACAGGTGTTTCGAACTAATTCTTGGAAACTATTGTTTTGCGTCGAGACATATTGTATTTGTATAGGATAAAAGGAATGCCCTAACGGAGGGATGAGGCAGCCAAGCGACGATTACGATACAAGCAAGACGTGTGTACATTCGATAAGCTTTATAGTGACGGACTTTGCGCGTGTTATTTAAACGTGCAGTTTGTACTGGTTGTGTCCAGTTATATTTTTGTACCTGTGTTATACGTGTTTGTATAGTTGTAATAAATTCTATAGTAATTCCAACGGCCTTTTTTATTCGAGTTTATTCGAGTCACACACTCGTAAAAATATGAAAAAAATCTTATAAACTTAAATATTATAAACTACCTGTGCCCGCGATTTCGTCCGCGTGGAATTATTTTTCACGGAACCCTAATTTTACAAATAGTCTAAGTTACACCTTAGAACTATCTGTCAGTGAAAGTCCCGACAAAATCGGTGCAGCCGTTTCAGAGATTAGTTAAAATACATAATTTTGATTTGTTTTCGCAAAGCCCTTAAAATAGTTACCTAAGTTACTCCTTATAACTTAAGCTATCTGCAAGTGAAAATCCCATCAAAAATCGGTCCAGCCGTTTCAGATATTAGCTAAAACAAATGGTTTTAATTTTCTTTGCGGAATCCTTGACAAAGTTGCCTAAGTTACTCCTGATAACATCAGCTAGCTGCCGGTGAAAGACCCATCAACAAGAATAGCCGGTACATCCAGACAGACAGACAAAAATTCAAAAAATTGTATTTGTGGAATCTCTTGGTCCAATTTATCCCCCTGATTTTTTAACACTTATTTTGAAATTGCAAACAGACACTTCAATTTTATTTATCATTATATTAATACCTGAAGCAAATACTTTGTACCCCTTTTTACTAAAATCGCGCGGACGGAGGAGTATGAAATTTCGCACACTTATAGTTTATACAGAGAAGGAGTGCAGAATACTATTTTTTTTTTTTAATTATGCATAAAAAATACATTAAACCAATAAAAAAAACATTACACACACTACCATGTATTTGACACACACACGCATATGTACTCTTTTGTTTATTGTTAAAGTCAAATTAACAGCGTAGCCTTGGCGAAATCTGTGATTATAGAAGTATATCGAGGGTTGAAAGGCTATTTGTTTTAAGCGAGATTTTGTGTGAGACTTAATAACACTATGGGTTTGTTTTATCTTAATGTCTCAACTTAAAGAAATATAAAGAATCTGATGTCTAGTTTTAATCTATAGATGTTATTTTTTTAAGTATGGTACATAGTTCGTTAGTGATGTGTTTTTCTGGGTCATTTGAAACTTCAAACTTTTCTTCCGAGAAATTTTAAAAATGCCGTTTAAAACAAATAGCCTTTCACCCATCGATATACAGTCTTTGACATTAATTATTATGGTCGAGTTTCGACCACGGCCGACCACTAGTCTGTATAGATGTGTATAAATGTGTCAAATACCCAATAATCTTCTTCCGTGATAATAATAATCTTCTATGATGGACTAGTGGATAATTTTTAATTTTTGTGGCATTTATCTTAAAGAATAAACGCGATGCTGGTCCCTACGCTCACGTATGGAAGCGAGAGTTAGGTATGGAAGAGAGAGCATGAAAGTAGAGTAAACGCGGTCGAGATGCGAGCACTGCGCAAAATCTGCGGAGTGACGCTCGCGGACCGCGTTCGCAATACCGAAGTAAGAAAGAGAGTTGGTCTGAAAGAGAGTGTCGGGGTGAAGGTAAGAAAAGGAATGCTCCGGTGGTTCGGGCATGTGGAAAGAATGCATGATGAAAGAATGACTAAACAGATATATAATGCAAAAGTGGATGGATGCAGAAGTCGTGGAAGGCCACGACACACCTTCCATGATCAAATTGATCGTGTACTAGCAGAAGGTGATGTCAGGAGCCTTAAGAACAGAAGTCAAAGAAGCAAGTGAGGTGTGTAAGAATAAACCTGAATGGCGCTCTGTTATTCGTGCCTACAGGGAACTGGCGTGAAGTTATGTATGTATGTATCTTAAAGAATGACTTAATTTAAAGTTTATGGTTATTATATTATTATTCTGAATTAATATTTTTTTTAATATTAATGTAATATTAGTACTGAATTGATAAGAATTATTAATTGCAATATGCACAACATTTTGTACGCCCTAGAGGAAAAAACCTGTGAAGCTATATCCTATCATCTTTTTTATGTATCATGTTTGATGATTTGAATTTTTTGATTTGATTTGATTTTACTCCTTGTGTGTATCATAAGCTTAACCAAACAACGTTAAATGTAATCATTACATAATGACGAACGCAACGCGGCCGCTGCTTGTACGCAACCGTTTATCAATGTCCAACATCTTGTTAACTGCACGGGAATCGAACGGATAACCTTCAATTTGCATTCTAATTGATCATCTGCTTGTTTTGTGTTATGTACTAATTAATGATGATTGGAAAATAAGTAAGTGTAGTGTTTTAAATGTCAAATTAGTTTTTAAAGTGGCGCCTGAGGTCCTAACTAATAGAGACAGAGATATATAACACTTTATTGCATACCTAAATATACAATTATATATAGTTTTTTTTTATTGCAGGAGTTCAGCAAACAGGCACACGGCCTGATGGAAAGCGGTTAACATCGCCTATGGACATTTGCAACACCAAAGGTGCTACAAATGCGCTTCTGCTCTCTTAAGAAGACTGGAACCTGGTCACTAATGCCGGAACACAACTCAAGACTGTTATGGCGGCATACTCTAGATCGGCGGTGGTAGCCATCCACTAGGGCAAATACCCTACCACCCGGCCGCGGGAAATTGTATTCTTTCTCCGTTCCTATACGGATAGAAAATAATTATATATTCTAATATTATAATATGCGAAACTAGCTCTGTCTGTCTGTAACGCTATTAAGGATTTCATCTGTGCAGGAACGGAGAAATAGCTTCCTGCGGCCAGGAGGCTTTTTGTAAGTTGTTATTAATTCTTCGAAAAGTAATTCTGTAACATACTTCTAAGAGGTAAAAAAAAGAACTTGAGATATAAATAGAATAAGGAATATAAAGAAGAACAATTTTTAGCTAGACGTGTTGCTGGGGAGTTTCTTGCCGCTTCTTCTCTTTAACAGCAATAACACGTTGCGAAGCGGTGTACAATCTAGTAGAATAGGAAGTAAAATTAAATTCTAACTTATGTATGCCTTTAAAAAAGTGTTCTCCAGTGGAACTTATTTTGAATAAAAAAATTTGAATTTGAATCTTAATAAGAGGCGACAGAACAACCCACAGGTCTAGAGTATGCCGCCATAACAACCTTGAGTTGTACTCCGGCATTAGTGGCCAAATTCCAGTCTTCCATTAGTTTGGTTTCCCGAATGTCCATAGGCGATGGTAACCACTTTCCATCGGGTAGGCCGTCTGCCTGTCTGCTGAACTCATGCAGTAACGAAAACGTCTAAAACGGCTGCCTACATCAGAGGATAGATGCTACTTATTTTATACAAGACTAGATGACCCGTGCCCACTTTGCTGGGCATCAGAAAAATTAAAAAATACTTATTACTAATCACAATCAAATATACCCTATGTCACTCAGGAATAATGTAGCTTTCCACTGCTGAAAGAATTTTCAAAGTCGGTTTAGTAGATCCAGAGATTACCCCCTACAACGTCACAAACTCACAAACTTTACCTCTTTATTTTTTGTTGAGTTTAATTACCTACTAAGCGAATTCAAAATATTTCCCCTCCCGTACTGCCCGTACCCCAGTTACGCCTACATCGCATAAGCCTATCTAGCCGATTAGGGTGCGCGGCGACCACGCGACTTTTTTCTAATGCTTACATTTTTAAACTCGTGATATCTTTCGAATGGAATGTCCGAATTGAATAATTCAAAAAGTTATATAAAGGTATTGAAGCAGTCTTAAATATGAAGTAATTTATTTTGATAAGGATGAATACCAAGATACAAATAAAGAGCCTTTTCTAACGGCGGCGTTTTAATTACACTTATTGTGGCATAACTATAATAGTTAGACATGTGCTGTCGCGACAATTTTTGTAAATAATTATGTGTTCTGCAAAGTCGTAGTTCATTATTTTATTCTATCATCAATAGCTTTCGCAGTGCACGCGGTTTTAGGTAATTTTTTTGCACCTTGGGTTACACTATTGCAGTTTTGGAAAGGATCCCTATTTTTTTTGAAAATATAATTTAGCCTAAGTCAACTGGGGATAGTGTATCTTACGAACAGTGAAAGAATTTTTTAAATCGATTCAGTAGTTTCGGAGATTACCCCCTACAACGTCACAAACTCACAAACTTTACCTCTTTATAATATTAGTATAGATAAGGATCCAACAATAAATATATGATATATGTTTAAAGGTTAACCAATAGATCAATTTTCATGAAATGTCTTTATTAACAAACCGTGAAGCATGTTAACGTATAACTGGTTCAAAGTACAGTTACGTTCGTGTAATATCTGGGCCGAGAATCGAACCTTGAACCTATTTGATGCGCAATTAACGTCAAAATTGGTGCGCTACCATATAATTTGCGTTTCCTATGGTGGTTATTAAATTTTATAGGTCATGGCGTGATTTTAATGTTGAATGTCTTCGAATGCATCTTTAGTTAATTATCTCATGTGTAGCACATTACATACATATCATCACGTCTGTTTCCCACGGGAGTAGACAAATACGATGCATCTCCACTTGCAATATGAACACACATACAATACATGAATTTGTGGCGTCTCCGATCGCAACTTTTAAGTTTTGGTACTGACAACACTAGGTCGGCCATTTTAGGCAACATTAGAGATGCGTTTCTTTAGTATCTCACAATGCCCAAAATGCTCCGTCTGCCGTTCCACAAGACGACCGCGCTCGTTATGGTCGTGGCGAAAACGTCAGTAATGACGTCATCATTTTCGATCACACAGCGCTCACAACGACCCCATATCAAGAGGTGCGTCGAAGTGGGCGTTGACCACAGAACATTAATACTCTCTATCTCTTGACATTGAAAAAGGCGCGCTTTTCAAATCAACCAATGACATTTGTGTATTTCGTCGTTTATGACATCAACGCCCCATAGTCCGTTCCGCTAGAGTTTATGATTGTAACGTCCGCAAACAAGTGGAACGGGAAAAATCGTGGTCGTTGTGAGTCCCTTCTGGGGCGTAGCCAGGTAGGTAGGTAGGTCAATATATTAATTTGACAGCTGTTCACAAGTCGCTTTACAAAACAATATTTGTTGAATTCGTTACCTATAAAGTTACGAATTGGAGTACGAAACTAATTGGAATACAATGCAATCAGTGATAAGGAGAGATAGATATTAGAAAGGGATAGATGATGAACAAAAGTTCTGAAATAGAAGGTTTGAGAAGGAAAAGATAGAGATAGATAGATGTTTAGAAAGGGATAGATAGTAAATTAAATAATATCGAAATTATGGGTTCCAGAAGATTCTTCCGGGTATATTATTTGCGGAAGGAGTGCCTACCGGGGAGTTTAGTTGAAGACAGCGAAGCGACAAGTGCGATAGGAGACGGTTGGAAGAAAATTTTAGTAGAAGCCAGTGACGAGTTTAGTGGTGAATTTATTGAAAAGTTAAGTGGACAGTTCAGTGAAGGAGGAGTATAGCGTAGTTTGGGAGAAGATCCAGAAGCGAGCTACAGGCGATAAATTCGCAGGTGAGCACTGCAGTAGCAGGAGGTGGTCAGTGCAGTAGCAGGAGACAACTTATCGTCGGGACAGTGCGTCGTTAGTCGTGCGTGTAGGGCAACCCTGCGGAGAGGAACTACGTACGGCTGTGTAAGTTAATAAAAGCGTTTGGTTAAAAACTGGTGTTTCCTTCCAACCCTAAGTGCGTACCCCCGCTCGCACGTAACAATATATTCTCTCTCTCTCAGGCTCTTTTTTTTTAAATACATACAGAAGTTGTATTACAATTACTTTTCAAAGAATGAATGGAGTTGTAACGAACAAAAAAATATTGTCACCGTCGTAATAACGACATACTAAGAATTCATACTGCGACAAAACTCCATAGATTCCTTACATGTAATGCTAAACATAAACGTCATACAGAAGATAGTATGAAGGCTTTATACAGTAATAGGTCATACAGGCCGCAGGCACAGAAAAGAAAAAAAAAACAACACACATGGCACTAGATAGGTCAGTATATATAAGTATAGATATAAGGCCCACACTGCACATGCACTTCCTCACAACACCAGCATGTAATAGATACACTCTACATTAGTATAAGTTTAGTATTAAAACTAGAATAAATTAATATAATAAGTTATTCGTAAGACATGCGCCTCAACACAAAAATTAATAAATTAATGTCACGCACAAGAACCAAAATAACTAATAAGCGTGTTAAATTAAAAAAATAAATCTAGAAATTAAGTTGTAAAAAAGGGCACGGAACTCGAGTCCGTAGAGTTGTTAATAATAATAAAAAAATAGGTCATACAATTATTGAAGCTATTTTGATAGATGCCAAATGTGCATATCGAACGGATCAACTATAGTAACAAGTAATACGTTTAATAAGGTTATACGTTTAGTTCAAGTACAAAGTGCCTGCAAATGTTATGAATGTGGTTCAATGTTAAACCTACATTCCGTGTGGGGACTATGCTAATGCACATCCATGTTTGTTATAATATGGTATAATGAAACAATGTAGTCTCGTATGGCGTTCAAATTTTATGTCATGAAAGAGAAATAACTTATCCGTGCAGGAGATCTTATCCTACCCAGAATCCTATCCTATATTCCCCATCCCAACCGCCTTTTTATATATTAAACCAACTGTCCAGGCAGATGTTGTTCTGCCCTGAAGAAATAAAATTTAGAACCCGATTGCAGCGCAACCTACCGGGTCCTTAAAAAACAACAACCTGCTTTTATTATATATAAAGTATAAAAATATAATATATGTAGTATAATATACGCATATAAATAGTATGATAATATATTTATAAATAAATAAGTAGTATATTTTATGAAATCCCTACACACCCCAACCCTTTCCCAAACCATTTTTTTTTTTTGGCCAGGGGAAATCCGTTTGAGGACTAAGCCGCGACAGGCACAGAAGCCTGGGGGGATGTTCGCGACCCGTGTGAGTGTGGGATTCGCCAGATCGGGGGTGGCACTAGTTTTCACGGTCAGAAAAAATGACACGCTATTGCCAGGCCCCAGTTATGGATACCCACTAAAACCCCTGGGTGTTCCGTCCTGAAACTTATGCAAGGGCTTCGTGAATACGGGATTCCCAACTCCGCGTGCTTTGGCAGGCGTGAGACCCCCCTCAGTGTTTAAATTCTTATGCCAGGGGACGTATCCCCCGGCTACTACTAAGTCTAGTCCATGCGTGGGGTGGTTTGTAACGCGCCCCACGGGAAGAGAGATGAGCGCGCGCGGAACACTCGCGCTCTCATCTCGACGGCATATGCGGGTGAGTGAGAACCCCTATACTCCTAGGGGCCCCACCCGCGCCGCTATCCATACCTATCATCCCTTAACCATCCTAGAAACTCCCAACCAAAGCCAACCAATCCCAACCTAAACCAAACTCCCACCATTTGTAATAACCAATATGACAGTAGAATATTTATTATATCTGCAAGTTTTTTGTATTATATATATTAATGAGTATAAATAAATAGTATCAGCCTAGGCAATCTCGTTCGCCCGGACCCCCCAGGGAAAAAAAACCTACCGGGTCCAATTGTCACAAATAAAGTTTCCTCGATTACACTTAAACACACACATTTATAGGATGATTCAAATCGGTCCAGCCGAATAATATGAAAACACTGTCAACACACATACAGAAGAATTATATTTATAAAGATAGGTTTGTATTTGACCATGATCACGACCAATGCCGGACGATGATGCGGTCGAAGATGGAGCATGCTTACCTAGATAGTACCTATCCAGACGAGACTTGAAGATACCAGTTTTATCCTTGTAGGAACGGAGGGAGAATACAAGCGTATCCGTCTCCTTTACTGATTATATTTTAAAAAGTTATTAAAATTATAAAAATTAAGACGATAAAAAGGTATTTAAAAGTATGCTCTTTTTACGTACATTGTTTTAGAATTTGTTTTGATACGTCCCAAACACCCAATGACCGTGAAAATGGAACATATAAAAATCCATGCAACTTTCACATTTATATAATAATATGTCACCGTCAATTTGTAAATACTGTTAGATTATAATTTATCTCGCGAGATTTTGAACTGTCGAAATATTGTGAACGGTAATATACTGTTTACAATTTAACGCATTAGTTTTCGGTAGATTATAATATTTCAATGAGATATGGTCAAATTGTGAAATAGGATGCGATGGAACGTATCTCGCGTGTTGATTGGGTGGTATTTAAGGTAGATCGTTGTGTATCCATAGAGTTAGAAATAAAATACAGATGTCAGTCAAATAAACTAAATGCAATAAAAAAAATGTGACATTAAGTATGTATTTATTATAATTCTGACATAATGGTAAGAAAAATAACTTTTTTTTCTCTTAGAATGGTAAGCTACGGTTCACAATATTTCGACAGTTTACAATGTCGCGAGATAAATTAAAATCTAACGGTATTTACAATTTGCCGGTGACATACTTATTTAAATATGGATTATCCCATCACACGATAAGTCGTGATGGACAAAGACCTTGCAGTTTAAATCATGCATATCTTTAATTAGATCATCGTTTTGTTTTTGGTCTATATTTATGTGACGGCCACGTCGAGCGGAGAATCAAGATGGCGAATTCGTGAAGTGATTTCATATCTGACCTTATCATGACTGCGGGCGCGATGGATGGCCGGGAGAATGCAAAGGGACGTAGAGGAAGTTACAAGGGGAGAATAGAATCGAATAGAAAACACTTTATTGATCACCACATACAAATACAGTAGTCACATTAAACAGTAAAAGTAAGAGCAATGGACGGCCTTAGCGCTCTAGAGCGATCCCTTCCAGACAACCCGGGCTATGGATTTTATGAACGGGTGATTCTCAAGGTGTGCAAATTAAATACATATATAAATAGGATATATAAATATCACACAATGCATATACCTAAAATTGATAAAAAAAATAGAGAATAAACAATAACACATATTAATATTATATACTAATATATACATCATTAATATGTGTATAGCAACAGCAATAGCTATGCAACATTAATAATAATATTAATACATAATATATTAATATTATATATACAAATATCTATATATCAAAAAATGTTGTAATTTAGAGTGATCCAATGACTTACATTTTTTAAAATAATGACTTAAACTTTTTTTTTATATACTGTCCTTTCTTATCTCTATTTTATTAATAATTATTGTGGTGTCATTTTCTTTTGTTTCTTCAATATAGACCTCATGTAAATTAAATAGACATTTTATGTAATTTTCATTTAATTGTAATATACATATATGTATATATATTTTGTAATTAACTGTTCGAGCCAATTTTTGTTATAGAAATTATTTTTTAGTGAAAACTTGATTGATATATTATTATGTATTAATTTTGTGTTTTATATTTATATTTAGTGCCGCGATACAGACCTAGAGTCTAGTGCAGCAACCGCCGCCAAAAAATTTGTAGCCTTAAATTTAACTACTATATAAGTTTTAGATATAATTATATAAGGCCTAGAAATAAGTTTGTATAAATAAATGAAAATGAAATGACTCATTGACTCTTCGGGTGATCAGAGGGCTGGTGCTTACCTCGGCCAACGGATCAGTATGGCGATCCAGCGAGGAAACGTAGCCAGCCTTCTGGGCACCTTACCCATCGAAGACGGTGATCTGGGCTCAGTATTCTACTTATAGTCTTGAGGGACTATGAGTAGAATACAATGCAAATAAGTTAAATTTTCTTGCATTGTATAACATTTATAATTTTTTGTTAATGAAATGAATTTAAGCATATCAGTTATTGTATGTTTCGCAAACAAATTAAATAAATATAAAAATCAATTGTTGTTCCTTTGGCTCGCTAAAACTCGGGAACGGCTGAACTGATTTGGCTAATTTTGGTTTGAATTATTTGTGGAAGTCCAGGGAAGGTTTAAAAGGTGAGTAAATATATAACATTTTCTTGGAATATAGTAAAAACAACAATTTCGCTTTCCCCTTAGAAACTATTCATACCTGTCAGACATTTGATGTTCGTCCCGTCGTTCAGAAATCAACTCAAATTTAAAAGTGAAATGTGTTTAAGAACTCTACGGACTCGAGTTCAATACCCTTTTTTACAACTTAATTTCGAAAAAAGTTTTCAGACTTTATACACGTTTTTTTGTTATTTCGACACTTCCAAGAAATATTACGCCAACTTAATTTTAGGTATTTTCTGTTTTTAAGGGAAAAGTAATAATTCAAAAAATGGTAATTTCTTAATATTATCCATACATACATACATAACTTCACGCCAGTTCCCTTGCGGGGTAGGCACGAACAACAGAGCGCCATTTAGGCTTATTCTTACACACCTCACTTGCTTCTTTGACATTCATAACTCTTGTCATGCACGCTCGTCTGTTCTTAAGGCTCCTGACATCACCTTCTGCTAGTACACGATCAATTTGATCATGGAAGGTGTGTCGTGGCCTTCCACGACTTCTGCATCCATCCACTTTTGCATTGTATATCTGTTTATTCATTCTTTCATCATGCATTCTTTCCACATGCCCGAACCACTAGAGCATTCCTTTCCTTACCTTCACCCCGACACTCTCTTTCAGACCAACTCTCTTTCTTACTTCGGTAATACGAACGCGGTCCGCGAGCGTCACTCCGCAGATTTTGCGCAGTGCTCGCATCTCGACCGCGTTTACTCTACTATGTTTATATTATGTTCCTAAAATTTCACAAAAAATGTTGAGAAGTCTTTTAATATTTTTTTATGAACATAATATATAGACATTAATGAGTGCTTTTCCTTTAAAAATAGAAAATACCTAAAATGAAGTTGACGTAGTATTTCTTGGAGGCGTCGATTTGTGTTCTTGTGTGTGACATTTATTGAATGATGTTTTACATACGACAGTCTCCTTATTTTTTATATATGGGTCTAGCAAACCCCGCTTGTCCCTTAAGATACTCAAGGACTGTAGTTTTGGACTGTTCTTTTTCCAACTAGTTTTCAAGGTCTTTTCTGCGCGTGTTCTTTCCGCAGTCAGTATATACACGTATTAACAATTCTTACCACTACTTACATGCTTCTTTTTCTTGTTGTGTAGCGTGTACTGCGGATGGTTGCTAAAGAGGAGAGGGGGGTAAATCATTGTAAACGGGTCACGTAGTATGGGAACGTTCCTTAATATAGAACGAATGAAATATGATGCTATTACGCTAAGCTAGATTGAGCTATAGCTCGAAGAAAGGTGCGCCGGCGACAGATCGTCAAGGCGACGCTCACATTTCAAGTTAACCAACGCTACGAATTACCCGCACAGAGGAAACCATAGAGTCGAATTGGATATGTCAGAATATTTTTTCGAAAATTCTAATATACTAATATTAAATTTATTGCGAATATAGGTATATGAAGGTTTTTTATTGAGAAGCGGGCAAACTGCCTGATGACATATTTAATGGAAAGTGCCAGCCTTGAGGAAGGGACAGGTGGATGACATAGGACAGATGGGATAGAAGAATCAATACATGACAAATTGGATAGAGGGGACGAGATAGGGGAATGGAAAAAGAGAGGGGGAAGTGGGCCATATAAAGTCTCAGTCATCGTACTGAACACGATTAGCTAAAGGTTAACAGTTTCACGTAGACATTCTACGAGAGCATGATGTCACACCGTTCGAGCTGGTAAAAGCTGTAAGCAAGTAATGATTCTGTTGAAATAAACCTCGTCATTTCAACAAGAACCTTTTTCATAGGGTCTTCTATATTTAAACTACATTATAATATAGTAACGTCACAGTGTCGGTTGTTTTTTAGGTCTCTAAGTATCCGCTATGCGTGTATGATTGTCTAGAATAAAACTCTGCTGATATTCACAATATGTGCCGTATTATTTCCCGGTCCATAACCAACAGGTTATGGGCCCAGAACGGATCACGCGCAGACAATTAATACGCATGAAGAAAGCCAAAATATAATATTCTGAAGTTTCGCATCGAAATTACTACGCACGAAACAATGGCTAGCGGCAGTGGAGTCTCGTCAGTTCCTGTGGAAAAACTGAGTGGTATCAATGACTACCACAACTGGAAGTTTGCGATGCGCATGGTACTCATCCATGAGGATTTATGGGAGTGTGTGCAGTCGAAGGAAGTGAAGGACGAGAAGAAGGACCTAAAAGCTCTTGCTAAGATTTGCTTGTCGGTACATAGCTCGGTATATAGCCATGTACGCAACGCAAAGACCGCACATGAAGCTTGGAATAATTTAGAACAAGCTTTCCAAGGCAAAGGATTGTGCAAAAGGCTGAGCTTATTGAGAAGTCTCTTTAGTATAAAGAGAAATGAGCACGATTGCATGGACGTATATTTGTCCAAAGTCACCGACGTTGTGCAACAGTTGGACGAAATCGGATCACCTTTGGAGGATGATTTTGTTGCAGTCATCATATTAAGCGGGTTGCCATCCGATTATAACCCCTTAATAATGACATTAGAAAATAACAACATGAAGTTGTCAAGTGAGCTGGTGAAGTCGAGGTTGCTGCAAGAAGAACAACGTCGCGCAGGCAGTAGTGAAACGGTGACGGCTATGGTTGCTAAGAAAACGGTTGTTTGTTATAGGTAAATGTCAAAAGAGTGGACACGTGCAGAAAAATTGCCCACAAAATGTCTCTAAACAACTACATAAAAATAAGAAAGCGTTCCAAGGAAAGCCTACAAGCAAAGGCATGTTGACGGCAATGTCAGTAGCTTTGAATAGTAATACCTGGTACGTGGACTCGGGAGCAACGTCACACATGACGAATAACAAAGATTTGTACATAAGTTTCCTGCCTATTGAACCAGTGCCAGTGAATGTGGCAAACGGTGATAAACTTTCGGCAATCGGTGTTGGTAAAGTAAAAGTTAAATTAAAAACTGGTGAAAAGACGATAAGTCGTGTATTTTATGTACCTAGTTTAGTAGGAAGTCTGTTGTCCGTGAGTGCATTAACTAAGAAAGGTTTTAATGTTAAATTTAATAAGAAAGGCTGTATAATTCTTAGTGGTAGAACGGTCATAGCTACGGCTACCCATGTAAATAATGTCTATCAGCTTGATGTTTGTAATAATTTTACATGTAATGCTGCAACGGAAAGAGTCGTGCCTAAAGTTTCTGTTTTAGACACTCTATTGACTTCGCAGGTGACTGAAGTTGCGCAGTCGGATGCGTGCTCAAGCGATGCAAGTCAAGCATCATTGGCCGCTCACTCTGAGGCAAACGCACCTAATGAGAAGACTTCGCGGGAAACGTGGCATAGACGACTTGCTCATCTCAATGCCAGAAGCATGTACATCATGAAGAATGGGATGGTAACGGGCATTAATTATGACGAAGGTTCCTACCTACCATGTGAGTCATGTGTACTGGGTAAGCAATGTCGATTACCTTTTCCTAAAAAGTCAAAACGTCGATCTAAGGAAATATTAGGCTTGGTGCATACAGACTTATGTGGGCCTATGCCACAAGCGTCTTTTGGAGGTTCTAGATATTTTTTAACTTTTATAGACGATTTTTCTCGGAAGATTTTTTGTTATTTTTTAAAAGGGAAGGATGAAGTTTTTACCTATTTTAAAACTTTTAAATCCTTGGTTGAAAACCAAACGGGCAAAACAATTAAGGTTCTAAGGAGCGATAATGGAACTGAATATGTTAATAACCAGTTTCAAAATTTTTTGAAAGAGCATGGGATAAAGCATGAAACTACTATTCCATATTCTCCTGAACAGAATGGGGTCAGTGAAAGAGCTAATAGGACAATTGTTGAAAAAGCCCGGTGTATGCTGCAGGATGCAGGTTTGGATAACCGCTTCTGGGCGGAGGCTGTCCAAACTGCAGTTTACATAAAGAATAGGTCGCCTACAAAGGCAGTGATGGGATCAACACCAGAAGAAAAGTGGACTAACGAAAAGGTTGATGTAAGTTATTTTCGGGTGTTTGGTTGTGTGGCCTATGCTTTAGTGCATAACACAAAAAAGTTCGATCCCAAATCCAAAAGATATATTTTTGTTGGATACTGCGAGGAAAGCAAAGGATATAGGTTGATGGATCCGGAAAATCTACCTACTTGTATAAAGGCTAGAAATGTAAACTTTTTCGAAAATAAATTTATTTCGAAAAATAATGTTACAGATATGTCAAATACGTCATGTAATGAATTATTGACACCAAATATTATGAACATTATTTCTAATTCGGAAGTAAATAATATCAATGAAAATGAGAATGGGAGTGACCAGGTTGTCGTCAGGATAGATGAGCGAGGAGATGAATCGTTTGAGCTTGATGCAACTGTGATCTCGATTGTAAGTTGCGATGATTCTTCGGATGAAACATACGTTCCAGAGTCATCTTCTTTAAACGATACGGATTCTTCAAACTTCGTGAGCTTGAATAATACCACGGAATTGGCAAATATGGTGATGGCATTATGCTGCGATAATGACGATCCATTGACAGTGGAACAAGCATTGAATGGTAAGGATGCTGGTCGTTGGCGAGAGGCAATGCAGGAAGAATATGATTCTTTTGCAAAGAACAATTGTTGGACGTTGACAGATCTGAAAGATGGACAAAAACCGGTAAGATCCAAATGGGTTTTTAAGATTAAACGTGGTCTTAACGGAAATATATTAAAATATAAGGCGCGTTTAGTAGCGAAAGTTTTCACGCAAAAATATGGTATCGATTACCAGGAAACTTTTGCACCAGTTGTACGTCATTCGACAATTAGGATGTTATTTGCCATTGCAGCCATAAAAGACCTTGACATTGACCAAATGGATGTCAAGACAGCATTCTTGAACGGAGATTTGAAAGAGAATGTTATAATGGAACAACCAGAAGGATTTGTTTTAAAGGGGGAGAATAAACACAAAGTTTATAAGTTAAACAAATCCATTTATGGATTGAAACAAGCTGCAAAATGTTGGTACGATAAAATTAATACCGTATTAACAGGAAAAATGGGTTTTAAAAGGTCTAGTGTGGAGCCCTGCGTATACTTTAGAAATCTACAAGGTAGATTATCTATTTTAGCCCTTTATGTTGATGACATACTTTTATTTACTTCTTCAGATGCTGATAAACATGACATAAAGAAGCGTTTAAATGAAGAATTTGAAATAAAAGATTTAGGTCAGGTACATGAATTTTTGGGAATGCGAGTTTGCAGGCAGAAGAATAAAATCACACTCGACCAGGCTAGCTTTATAACTAGGATCTTAAACAGATTTAAGATGGCTGACTGCAAACCTGTTTCGACTCCAATGGAGGTTGGCTTGAAGCTTACCAAAGCTGAAGCAAAGCTTGAAAATTGTGAGTACAGAAATCTTATTGGCTGTTTAATGTATGTCGCTGTGTGTACTAGACCTGACATAGCGCATGCGGTTGGTTTCTTAAGTCAATTTAATGACTGTTATTCAGATATCCACTGGAAGGCAGCTAAACATATTTTAAGATATCTGAAGGGTACTACCAATTATTGTTTGGTGTACGACAAAGGTAACTTTGAAGTATGTGGTTATGTAGACGCGGACTGGGCGTCATGTGAAGTAGACCGGAAGTCATACACTGGCTATGTGTATAAAATCGGGAATTCAGTCATCAGCTGGGAAAGTCGTAAGCAGAAAACCGTCGCATTGTCTAGTACTGAGGCCGAATACATGGCTCTTTCCGATGCATGCAAAGAGGGTTTATTTATACGCACTTTTCTACAGGAATGTTTAAATTTAGATTGTGTTATTAACTTATTTAATGATAACCAGACTGCACAAAAGCTGAGTAAGAATTCGATGTTGCATTCGCGAACTAAACACATAGATGTCAGACACCATTTTATTCGTGACATTGTTAATAAAAAATTGATTAATATTAAGTTTATGTCTACTGATAAAATGTTAGCGGATATTCTGACAAAGCCTTTATCGCGAGTAAAGTTTTCAATGTTTTTAGGTCAGTTTAATTTGAGAGGATATTATTTACGCGAATGACAAATTTTTTAGGAGGTCTATGTTTAGTTTTTATTGTATATATAGTTATGTAATGCCACATACGTGTTTATTGTTTCTTGTAGGGTTATAACATATAATTATGTTTTGATTTGGAGAATAGTTCATACAATACTATGTTGAAATGATTTCAGTTTAAGGGGAAGTGTTGAAATAAACCTCGTCATTTCAACAAGAACCTTTTTTCATAGGGTCTTCTATATTTAAACTACATTATAATATAGTAACGTCACAGTGTCGGTTGTTTTTTAGGTCTCTAAGTATCCGCTATGCGTGTATGATTGTCTAGAATAAAACTCTGCTGATATTCACAATATGTGCCGTATTATTTCCCGGTCCATAACCAACAGATTCCAGCATGATTCTATTTGGTCAACATTGTCACGTAAGTATTACAATAAATTTGTCATCTGTGGAGGTTTATAATTAGCTGTTCTTTAGCTATCTCTGTAACGCTAGCTTATAAAACTTTAGTTTGTAAGACCACAGCTGTGAACCCCCCAAATAAAATAAAATAAAATAAATAAATAAAATAAAAATAAATAATAATAATTAGTACATCTATATTTTGCCGATAACGATGTGCAATATTTTATACTCAAATCTAAACAATTTAATCTTTAACATGTTAAATTAATAAATTAAAAAAAAATATATGTGTCATAATATTAGTTCAAAAGGTAGAGGATAAGTAAATCATAATAATAAGAAAAAATAAAAATGCTCAGTGAAATGTCAAAATAATTACAATAATAATTCTTAAAATTTATCCAGTAAAAAAATCTCTAGCCGAATAACAAGATTTTCTTAATAATTTAAGTGTTTTAAATTATTTTAAAAAGTAGTTAAACTTGACAGTCAATATAGTTTTTGGAAGCTCGCAGAGTCCTGCAGGAAACATTATTATTATACAAAACAGTTATACTATATATATGTTTTTATTTTATCTGAATCAAAAATGTTTCTTGTGAAATATTCGTAATATTGTTGAGATTTGTAGTTAGTACAAACTTGTCGTAAGTAATATATGTTATTTTATATCTTCAAATATATGTTAATGCGCGAGCGAGATAGCGAATTCCATTTTAAGTAGGCCATTAACTTACTTGGATCTCACAATATTAAAAGAAATAATTAAGTATTTATAGTCCAGGAAAGTGACAATACAAGGATGTAGAAATAATTTATACCTTTCTATGGTTTTTAATATGTTGTATGCCGCATTTCCTACAAATGATGTCAGCCATTCGGCATAAAGCTGTGTTGGAATTTTCTCCAGCAGAGCGCTGATTTTCAATGCCAACCCCGCTGCGCTGCAGAATTTCATTCATAAAATCCATAGCTCGGGTTGTCAGGAAGAGATCGCTCTAAAGTGATACGGCCGCTCATTGTTTCTGCGTTTACTGCTTAATATGACTACTTAAATTGCTTATCTCATGTGGTGAACAATAAAGAGTTTTCTATTATATTCTAAGAATTTTGTGAAATTTTATATTATTAACTGCTCTACACCACTCTTTGTCCATACGGTATGCCGACCGGCTAACATTTTATAAAGGTTAAGTTTAACCCAGTGATGGTTAAACGCAAGTGCGCTTAACCGCAACACGTACACGGTTATTAGCGATAATGCACCGAACTCATTCACATTTATGACTTACTAGCAAGTAACAGTAAAACTTCGTTCGCGTTGTCATGACGACGACGTTGTTAATTTGAATTTCAACGACAACACGAAAAACCCGCGAGTGCAGCGCCAAGATCTTTTTTAATAAATTTATTTAAAAAAATAAAAATTACAACAAACAATTAGTTTGTCAAACTGCAACGCAGTTTGTCGGCAACATTCTCGTGGATCATATTAAATTATACCTTGTAACCTCTGCTATTAATATTATAATCAAATCAAATGATAATTTGATTTGACAGATAGTAAGTACTTCTCAGGGTTTGAACTTCTCAGGGATAACTCTAGTGTAGTAACGAAACTGTATGTAAATAAATAATCAAAATATTAACTATTATATATCAACAAAATAATAATACAAGCACTGAAAAAATCATTTCGCAACACTAAAAAATTAAATTTCGGTAACTACTCATGATGTATTTACTGAGTGTTCTTGGTTCGGCTAATACTGTATACAAAAAAAAAAAAACAAAATAAGTTCTTACAACAAATTGTTCTTAGTTATAAATTATAAAAAAAAACAGTAGAATCTAGTTCGTAATACCGAAGTAAGAAAGAGAGTTGGTCTGAAAGAGAGTGTCGGGGTGAAGGTAAGGAAAGGAATGCTCCGGTGGTTCGGGCATGTGGAAAGCATGACTAAACAGATATACAATGCAAAAGTGGATGGATGCAGAAGTCGCGAAAGGCCACGACACACCTACCATGATCAAATCGATCGTGTACTAGCAGAAGGTGATGTCAGGAGCCTTAAGAACAGACGAGCTTGCATGACAAGAGTTATGAATGTCAAAGAGGCAAGTGAGGTGTGTAAGAATAAGCCTAAATGGCACTCTGTTGTTTGTGCCTACCCCGCAAGGGAATTGGCATGAAGTTATGTATGTATGTAGAATCTAGTTATCACGTATAATTCCCGAGCCATACCGAATGGAATAATAGATAATTATAATAGATATGATTTGGTTTTAAAAGACGAAATAAATAAAAAATAATAAAAGAATAAGAAAAAAAAGAAAAAAAAAACTTAAAAAAATATTAAAAAAAAGGTATAATTTAAACTGACATTTTGCCATGTAATTTGTAATTGTTGCCTACCATTTTTATGAAATTCCCCGGAGTTTCCTCATTGTTATATATTTTTAATAGCATTTAATAAATAACTAATGGATGAGATTTTTTTACATTAAGGCTAATATTCTTAGTTAAGGTTCGCGGTTTCGTTTGGGTAAATTTCGAAAATATTCTGCCAACCTCTGTGGTTACGTGTGGTTAAGCAGAGGCTCCGGGTTTGATTTTTTTTATTGCAGGAGTTCAGCAGACGGGCAGACGGCCCACTTGATGGAAAGCGGTTACCATCGCCTATAGACATTTGCAACGCCAAAGGTGCTACAAATGCGCTGCTGCTCTCTTAAAGGAGACTGGAACCTGGTCACTAATGCCGGAACACAACACAAGGTTGTTATGGCGGCATACTCTAGACCAGGGGTGGTCGCCATCCAGTCGAACAAATACCCTACCACCTGGCTGTGGGTTATTTAGTCACCACTTACGACAGGCCGCCAGGCCGCAGAAAATTGTATTCTTTCTCCGTTCCTGCACAGATAAATTCGATTCCCGGCATGGTAAATTTCGTAAACGAACTTTCCCTCATTCACTACGGTCTGTGTGTCTGAGACCGGCCCCAGAGTAGTCCGTTGTATTAGATCGGGGAAAAAGTTTCTTCGCATTTTATATAAAAATTCAAAAGGTTTTTTTATAAAGTTTATTTACATTTGACTAAAGTATGTAGGTGCCATTTTGTTGGATAACTTTTTGCCATCTTGTAGGTAGGGACGTGATCCCATTGCTATAAAAATATTGGGGCTTCTGATCAAAAAACTGCGACAATTGGTTTTGGCAGTCAAGTACAGTTCAGAATCGATGGTCCTGCCTGGCGGTAACAGCTCATAATGAATAATGCCCTTCCAATCCCACCATACACACAGCATCACCTTATTGCGAGTTAACACGGGTTTGGCCACAGTCTGTGAAGCCTGACCGGCCTTTGACCACGATCTTTTTCACACGTTCTTGTCGTACGTGATCCACTTTTCATCACCAGTTATCAGCTTCTTCAAAAATGGTTCGGTTTCATTACGTCGTAATAAAGAATCACAAATGAGTACACGGTTCATTAGGTTTCTTTCAGTGAGCTCATGAGGCACGCAAATATCGAGCTTTTTTGTGTACCCAGCTTTTTTCAAATGCGCCAAAACTGTTTTGTGATCAATTCCCAGTTCTCCAGCTACATCGTAACTACTAATATGCCGATCTTGCTCCACTTTTTCAAAAATGGCATCAATTTTGTCCGTAACAGGGCGACCAGTGCGACGTGCAACTTTGATATCAAAATTTCCGGATTGAAAACGGTTAAACCAAATTTGCGCTACTCTCACAGATACTGCATTAGGTCCATAAACATCACAAATTTTTATCGCGGCTTGTGTTGCATTTTTACCTTTTTTGTAGTAAAATTTTAAAATGTATCGAATTTCTTCATTAGATTCAATCATTTTAACAATAAGAAAAACAAATGAAAATCACACATTTTCCTAATTTGAATTTGGAATTGTCTTCTTTAAAATTAAAACTTTTTAATGATACCAAAACCAGCCAGATACAAATGGTATAGCCAAAGATTTATTACAAGTTCACACATACTATATGCGAACAGACTTTTTCCCCAACCTATTATGCTATTATCTTCAGCGGTTTCGTTTGTACGGAATACGCGGGGTTTTTTAACTTCGTATTAGTTTTATATTTAAAAGTATGTAGGTACATATTTCGAACTATGACATTTTACCATGTCAATTGATTAATTGATGCTCGTGTTATTGGTGTTTATAATACAAAATTATATTTATATGTTATAATAATTTAGTTAAAAAATATTATGTAGTCTATTAACAGACGATAAATGTTATATTTAATTGTTTTATGGGATATAATTTTTCAACCAGATTTTCCCTAACTTATATAACTATACAGGTAAACTTTTCACGTGGGCCTTCAGGGCCGAATCTTAATCTGTGCTTAATAGCGAGAACCTCTCAAAGGAGTCTCGAGGCGAATTATGACGGAAATTAATCAAATCAAATTAAATAATTGATTGCATAAAAACATGGTAGTTATACCAAATAGGTCTTCCTGTTTTATAGTGATCTCATGTTCCTCACACAGACTGTTTGCTACACCTATTTACAAAAATAACTACGGACAAAATGAATATCTGCGTCGTTGTACAAATACAAAGAAGTCGTGGAAGGCCACGACACACCTTCCATGATCAAATTGATCGTGTACTAGCAGAAGGTGATGTCAGGAGCCTTAAGAACAGACGAGCGTGCATGACAAGAGTCATGAATGTCAAAGAAGCAAGTGAGGTGTGTAAGAATAAGCCTAAATGGCGCTCTGTTGTTCGTGCCTACCCCGCAAGGGAACTGGCGTGAAGTTATGTTTGTATGTAAGTATGTATGTTGTACAAATACTTACAACAATTAGTGACATAGACATTTTTAATACTACTAAACAAATATTTGAGTTGTCAGGCCCTGAAATGTCGCAAATATGTGTCCGTTATAATTGAAATTCAAGTTTTTATTCAAAATAAGTTCCACTGGAGAACACTTTTTGAAGGTCATACATGTAAGTTAAAATTTAATTTTCACTTCCTATTCTATGTACACCGCTTCGCAACGTGTTGATGCTGTAAAGGAGAAGAAGCGGCAAGAAACTCCCCAGCAACACGTCTAGCTAAATATTGTTTTTCTTTATATTTCATATTCTATTTATATCTCAAATTCTTTTTTTTTAATAAGTTTTGTACAGAAGTATGTTACAGAATTACTTTTTGAAGAATTAATGGAGTTGTAGCAAACAATGCATACTCAATAAGACCAAGACAATAAAAGGAAAGAAAAATAATATTATAGTTATAATAATGACATGACGTGCTAAAATGTTATGCTGCAATATGTCTCCACAAATTCCTTATCTCATTACCTCCATTGGTATTGGGTACGTATTTGTGGCTTTCGGGGTCGAGACCCTGGGGCCGTGGGGGTCTGAAGCTCATCACCTCTATCGAGACCTCTCAACGCGTCTAATTGAGGTCTCGCGTGACCAAAAGGCTGGCTTGCACCGAGGGCAACGAATTAGCGTTGCCATCCAACGCAGAAATGCGGCCAGCATTTTGGGCACGCTCCCCGCCGACAGCGATTTGGAGTCAGTTTTTTATTTATCTAATATATAAAATTCGCGTGTCACAGTGTTAGTTACCATACTCCTCCGAAACGGCTTGACCGATTCTCATGAAATTTTGTGTGCATATTGGGTAGGTCTGAGAATCGGACAACATCTATTTTTCATTCACCTAAATGTTAAGGGTAGTCCACCCCTATTTTTTTTTATATAAATTTTTATTTTTTTGGGATACAGCATTAAAATATACATTCAACCCTCTACGATCAACCCCTATTTTTTATTTGTTAATTATAAACTTTAATTTTTTGGCAAGATTTTTAATCTTATTTTGGCATGACTTAGAATAAAAAAAAATATATTACTCTTTTAGATTCACAATTAGAACCAGTAGATGGCGCTGAGATCGGGTTCTGGAATCCTCCGAATAACCTGGAGCGATTTTGGTGATTTTGCTTTTGTGTGTTTAAGTGGGTACCCGGATGGTTCAGATTCGCAATTAGAACCAGTAGGTGGCTCTGGGATCGGGTTCTAGAATTTTATTTTTTAAAGGCAGGACAACGTCTGCCGGGGCCGCTAGTAGATTTATATTATTTTGTAGGTAAAGCCTTATTTATAGTATAGTTTAGTTTATTTATTTTTAAGGTTTTATTTGTAAGTATGTATAGCTTTAATTTTAACAAAAAGTAATTGATCCTATATCTTACTTACTTAAGGTAAAAACAGTTGTCAGTTATTAGAGTTATTAATAAGCTTCAAATGGAATGTAATGTTTTTATTTAGACGTAATCATCTAGTTGTGTTTTTTTTATTTTTTATTATTATTATTAATATCTCTACGGACTCGAGTTCCGTACCCTTTTTTATTACTTAATTTCTATATAAAATTTTATACTCTATACACGCTTATTGTTTATTTTTGTTACTGTGTGTGACATTAATTTAGTAATTTTTATGTTGTGGTGTACCTCAAGAATAACTTATTATATTGATTTATTCTAATTTTAATACTAAACTTATACTAATGTAGAGTGTATCTGTTACATGCTGGTGTTGTGAGGAAGTGCATGTGCAGTGTTGGCCTTATATCTATACTTATATAGTTTTACCGTTAGAAGTGTCACAGTATTAGATTGAATAATTAATTTTGGCGTAGTGTAACTTGCTATTCATGTTTCTGCTATTCCAACACGACGATATCGAGAAGATCATGGATTTAATAGAATACGAATTTTACCACTATCGCAATGGCATTGTTCTTTAAATATCTTATCATCGACACCAAGATATTAATATAGCAGAATTAGGCTCCATATTATAAGCTCATGTCACAGTACTACTAGAATGGTAGCCGTGGTAGTTCCACGGCTATCAATTCTAATGTTACATATTAATTTGTTAACTTGCTAAAATTCTGTTATGAGCGGTACTTCATTTAAAAACCACTATAAAGCAAAAATAATAACTGTTATTTTTAACGTATATCCAAACCGCAGTTAACTTTCTAACGATTACTGTTAATTGCTATTGGATAATTCAAATAAGCTACTGTTATGCCATCTATCGATTAGTTTGAAGTAATAACGTAGTTAAATTAACAAATTTCGCACCATTAAAATTTACTATGTGTTTTATTATTTTATTTTTAATGTTATATAATTGACATAAATGATTTTATTGCCCTAAGTAGACAGGGACAGGTCAATTGATGGAACTTGGTTTAGTGCGAAGGTATATGACCTTTTTTATCAATCAATCAATCTTAATTTTTTTGTAGGCACCTTAAGCGATTTCTCCGTCAATTGTGGACCGATTTTCAACTCCCGAGACGATCCCATAGTCACCACGTCAGGATCCGATTTGTGGATCGCAAGGAAATCGAGAGCAACCCTTTTTGGAGAGCATATACACCGAAGAGTGAGATGGCAAATTTGTAACCGCGTACCAGTTATACAATTTCTACAAGTGCCTAGTGTATTGTTACGAGTCGCGAGACTCGAATTAAAATGCCGTTAGAATTACTATAGAGTTTATTAGAACTATACAAACACTTATAACACAGATACAAATATAACCGACCACAACAAGTCCAAACGTAATGCAGAAGGTCGTAATTCCATAAAACGCGCAAAGTCCGTCACTAAAAGTTTCCCGATTGTAATACACACAAATTGCTTCGCTCGTGGTTATCCCTCGTCTCGACTGAATTTCCTAGAATCAGTTTGTACTTAAAATCCGACACACCTGGCTAATGAGTTGACCGCAACGGCCGTAAACGAGTTCAATAAAACAATGGACTGTTCTCTAGAATAATTAGTAAACGCATGTCATTAAATAAGTAAACAAAAGAAGTCCAAATGCCGAAAGGTAATAAAAGGTGTTTTTATAGGTATGCAGGTGTGAATTTGTTTTTGTCGGCGTCTAGGTTGCAACAGTATATTATCTCTCAAGCTATTGAAGTATTTGCGCAACTAATATTTTTTTTTTTAACAAAAACAAAAGCGTCATCACACTAAAAACCAAAGAATAAATATGTAACTGACTTCTTTCTGCAACATTTTGAGGTCGGTGTCAAGACGGTTTATTATTTGGTAATTTTTTTTAAGTTCATATATGTAAGTCACAATTTAAATCTACTTCCTATTCTATGTGCACTGCTCCGCAACGTGTTATTGCTGTTAAGGAGAAGAAGCGGCAAGAAACTCCCCAGCAACACGTCTAGCCAAAAATTGTTTTATTTTTCATATGTGCAGGATTCATCATGATGTTCAGCGTTGTTAACAGGTGATAATTGTAACAATATGCCCATTTGGTCGAAAAACTGCCTAAGAGGTGTGTTAGCGACGCATTGTATTATATATTTAATGTTTTATATATATTCTAAAATAAATGGCGAAATCGGGCGGCAGAGGGCGCGCGTAAGGCAACAGAGGGGGTTGGCGGGATGCGGGGGTGAACTGGCGTCGATTGTCGCCCGCGCCTCCCAAAGTAGTCTTCGGTCCGCGTCGCGCCCCGATATACGTGTTTCTGTGCCTACGTTCGTCCGCGTGCTGTTGTGCGTTTCGATTTAAAATATTCTTCTTATTTTATTTGCTGGAGGTTACAAGGTGCATGCGTTCCGGCTAGGACTCGAACCCACGCCCTTTGTCTTATAAAATAAAACCAGTGTGGATCACATAATAAAACATTTATTTAAGTATTTATTTCAAATCACAGGAGATCGTATAATAATATAACATCTATACAAAAATTCTTAAATAAAATCATAGTGAATAAAATACATATTCTATACAAAAAATATATGTCAAAAACTATTTAAACTCAATTAATTAACAAGTCTTAAGGATTGTAGCTATAGTTCGTCTTACTTTATTAGGATTTATGAATGTACTATTTTCATAAGTACATATTTGCGGCTTTTGTAAAAAATAGTCGGCATTTTACAAATAAACAACTGCGGCCTAATGCTTAACAACACATTTATCAAATCAATGTCATTAACAGCACTCGTTGGGTTTGGTATTTCTTACATTTTACCATTCCCTCCTAAATTAAAACTGTATACACACTTCAGATGACTAAAAATCCTAGTTATATTGCAAACCTACAAGTCTACCAAACATTTCAAATCCATCCTAAGATTGTCTGAAAGAAATTAAGACTGCTTGTTGTTTCAATTGCATCTTAATATTACTCAATGTATTAGCAATTAAGATAACATGTATTAGAATATAAGTTTGGCATTTAAAAAAAAAGAAAAACATGACATAAAAAAAGTTACCCTCTACTTATTATTTTATTTAAGTTTATGGCTTGGCAGCTAGGCCTTTAAGCCAGATCTTAATAGTTTCTTCATTTTCGCCTATGTGTAGCACAGCTGAACTGTAGGTAATCGGCTAGTGCCATTCAACGGAGTTCTTGTGACAACTCAAAAGGCCAAATTTGACTATACAGTTCATATTTCTCACAAAACACATAATTACTACTCAAAAACTATCAACATCCTACAAGTATTGTTCATTTTAGAGTAATTTTACACATTTTTAGAAAATAAAACTGCACAGCACAACATCTCCTTTCAGTTCCCGCCAAAAACTCCCCCCTACTTGTTATCCCGTGTTTTAGAATAGATTAAAAAACAAGACATGAAAAAGGCTCTGTCTTGAAATATGACGGAAATGGCGATAAAAAAATATTACTCAATGAAGTAGGGTAAGCCATATCATTGCTGGTACTACCCCTCAATCAATGGCACCTTATAAATTAATTCTAAACTTTAAGAAATATTAATTAATGTTCTGGAAATTGATTATTTTTTATTTTATGAGGCTGTATGGAGTGGTTCCTTTGCCTGCTAATTGTGACCTTGTTTGTAGCCCGGCTGTAAGCTGTCACTTGTCTCTTCCCTCTAATTTGTCTAATGTAATAAAGCATGTATTAACAAAGAATTCTTTTTAATTTCGTTGTTCGTATATATAATTTCATACTAATAATATTACTGCTACAAAACAAAAAAACCTGAAGATTTCTTGATATCTAAAATAAATTAACAGGCTGCCAGTCACTTGGGGTGCCAGGATTGGTATAATTTTCTCCTATATTATAGTCGATTAGCAATTTTTGAAAATTCACAAATCTAGGTATGAAATATAAACTTGTCATGGCGTCTATGTCTAACATCTAAAACTTAAATAATAAAGTACCTAAAATAATAAATTAAGTACATTTTTAAATACATAAAGTCAAAAGTCTGATATAGTTACTATAAATAAATAACACTAGGAATGAAAAATGCTCATCTAAAACGTAACTTTGTAACTCCTAAATCAAGATGTCGCACAGGTCATCTTATTCAGTTTTTTTCAGCCTGTTTTTAAAACAAATCAGTGAAATTAATAAAGTTTATTTTTAATTATCGACGAATTTTATATAAAAGAAATGTTTTAAACTTATTCATAATAAAACGTTAAGAAGATAAAGAATAATATGTGGCGCCATCTGGTAATATAGGATTACCAAGCTTTCCAAATTCGCGAGAATTTGTTATCTATATTTAGAACTTACCTAACACAGAAATTGTGAAACAATGTTTGAAAAACTTATAAAATTAAAAAAAAGAGATTGATGAATTGTGTAAGACATGATGATTTGTGGTGTGACACAGAATATATGCCATAATAGAAGAGTATGAAAGAAAAATACATTATGGCTACGTTCCATTAAAAACTCACAACGACCACGTTAACGACCGCGATTTTTCCCGTTCCACTTGCGTGTAATCGTAATAGTAAACCCAAGTGGAACGGTTCTTCGACCCACCTCATGACATGGGTCGCTGTGAGCGTTGTGTGATCGAAAATGATGACGTCATTAGTGACGTTTTCGCCACGACCCCAACGACCGCGGTCGCCTTGTGGAACGGTAGACGGTGCATTCTGGGCGTTGTGAGCTACTAAAGGAACGCGCTGTATGTCCAATTCAAGTCAAAGAAGGTGAAAGAAAAAAGAATGTTAATAAATATATAATTAAAGGACATGTTGTCAAAATAATTTGAGTGACATACTAGGGGCTGTCAACGTGTTGACAGTATCTAGGATATGATAGAAGACATGAGATAGGAAGAATAGGCAATAGAAGGAGGGATAAGGTCATGAGATAGGAAGGATACGATATGGGTTTTAGGGGGGGTGGGGGAGAGGGGGTTAGTGACTCGTCAGAAATCTCGCTCAATAGTCCCATTTATATTAAATGAAATCTGATTTAGTATTTTAAGCGAGCCGTTGGTGTAAATTAAGAAACATAAAGCTAAATATAAAAATAAATTAACATCTTAAAATTATTATATTACTATGAAACTATATTATGCTATAAATTATAGGAACATCTAAGCTTTTAATCGGCGGGATAGCTCGTAAAATCCAATAGGTATAGTTTATTCTGAAACAAAATAACATTTTGTTTATTGGTTGATAGATGAAGTTAAATTTGTTTGCCGATAACAAACAATAGATAGCAGTATTTGAAAGTTGGAAGCAATATTTTTTTAAACAACTATTTAATAATAGATGGCGCAGTAAACGATTACTACAATTATGACGATATTCACATTTAAACTATAACAAACTTTGTTTGGTTAGAAATAAGTAATTCGGATAATTAATTTATAATTCATATGAAAATTAGTTTTATTGATGCCAAATTGAAAGCTAAATAATGTAGTTTTTCTATTGGATAACAGATGGAATCTTAAGTGTGTGAAACCATACGTTAGTGCTACAACTATTTATCTATTTTACGACAGATATCAGCTTTAAATAAATAAAGTCAAGAATATGAAACCTGCAAGAGCGAATAACAATATGGAAATGTGGATAATATTATTCAATTTTCATGTAAATACTAATAAAAAAATTAAATTGCTGAGAATAAAGTATTACAGCGACATCTGCCGCGGAATAGATAATCTAGTTATTTCTTCTGTAATGTCAAACAGTGAAAAGTAAGTGAAATATTAAATGATCGAGAACTTACCAGTTCTAACTTTGGGTTTCGTAGGATATATGAAGGTAGAAACAGATTCCTTTCCGTAGATATTTTTGGCTGTACACGTGAAGTTGCCCATATCGGTCCATCGCAGATCAGTTATCAGTAAATCACCAGATGGCAGCACCTGAAAACGTACCAAACTATCCTTAGAAATTTCTAGTTAATAAACATTAGCTGAGGATGAGAATGTTGAGATAGATGTATAGTAGTATTATAAGAGTGAATAACGTGAGAAATGATTACATAGGTCTTTGAAAGTTGCACCCGTGATTGAAAAATTTAAGGGGAAGAAGATTAAGGTGCTATGGATTTGCAATAAGGAGGGATAGAAGAAAGATAGAAAAAACATTTATTTGGTTTTTACAACAGAGCGAGGCACATTGAAAAAATAATAATAATGATTACACTAGCAGTTCACCCCTTTTTTTTTTTACAAGGGGAAATCCGTTTGCGGACCCCCCGCCGGGGAGACTTCGGAGGGGGAGTGTGGGACTCGCCGGCTAGAAGAGCCGGAATACCCACTAAAACCCCTTGGTGCCACCTGACGCCATGAGCCGGGGTCACGGGATATGCGTGAGCTTTTCTTCCGCGACCCCGGCTGGCGTGGGCCCACCCCAGCACTGGGGCAGGCCTCTCCGTACTCATAGTTGAGAGGGGCGCGCGCAGGCACTGACGCGCCCCCTACTCGGCGGCTTTAGATGCGGGTGACGGCCTTATAGCCTCCCCTGACCGTCACCCGCGCAGCAGTTCACCCCAATAGCCCGGTACTATCTGTTCTCATTTCCCACAATAGTCCTACACTGGCCGGGGCTTGTGCTTGGGTGCATTATTATGTGGTGTAGACAGGGATAATCGTCGGTCGGTGTCACGCCACATTTACAATAAATTTGTCTAGGGGCCTCTACGTGTTGGCATTCTCATGGCTTCCCCCACGCAAGCCCTCCAAAAGTCCAGGCCATTTTTATGGCCCGTGGTCTTCAAAGACATACATTACTATAGGTACTACATTAAGTATATAAGCAAGACAATAAATTTTGCGATGGTACTAAATAGGTGTAGTTCAACAAATGCCAAGCAAAGGATGACTAATGCTGGTTTTCAACTGCACTGCATTGGGATGAAAGTCACATGACAAAAATATTGTTAATTTTTTTTTAATTGCAGGAGTTCAGCAGACAGGCAAAAGGCCCACTTGATGGAAAGCGGTTACCATCGCCTATGGACATTTGGAACACCAAAGGTGCTACAAATGCGTTGCTGCTCTCTTAAAGGAGACTGGAACCTGGTCACTAATGCCGGAACACAACACAAGGTTGTTATGGCGGCATACTCCAGACCTGGGGTGGTCGCCATCCAGTCGAGCAAATACTCTACCACCTCGCTGTGGTTTGTTTAGTCGCCTCTTACGACAGGCCGCCAGGCCGCAGGAAATTGTATTCTTTCTCCGTTCCTGCACGGATTAGAATTGGAAGAATGTTGAATACAAATGCGTGTAGACCAAAAAAGAGATGGATGGATTGTGTGAAGGGTGATGCGATGATTTGTCATGTAGCAGTGAAATCATTCGACAATAGAGGAGTTTGAAAGAAAAAGACATATTATGCCGATTCCCAATGAGGAGGTGTAAGAAAAGAGAGAGAAACATCAGAATCTTACCCTAATCCTCGAGTTGCTATACACCAAATTATTCTTTGTGTCTTGCCAGAATACCTGGGCTTTTGTATAGCTGTACACCCTGCAAGGTAGGATGATGTCGGCACCAAGGTCAGCGAATATCTCATGGTAGAACAAAGTGATAACAGGTTTTGCTGGAAGACGGGAGAGCTTCTCCAGGGCCATTATTTCTTCTTCTTCCGGCACTGAAAGAACACATAAGACAAGACATAATAAAGATTTTGCTATTTGTAGTTTTAGACTGGTAATATATTTTTTTATTGCGAAGCTAGCAACAATTTCATCCAAATAACTAAAATATCAATAATAACGGCAATGTTTTGGTAAAATGACATTGACATTTGTGTTAGCATTGTCATGCAAAAAGTTTGTGAAAATTACTTTCGTTAGCCAAACTTTATAAAAATCAAAATATTTTTGAAAATTAAACTCTTCTTACCATTTATAGAGTACACAGTGGTCGTAGCAGTATATTGCTTCAAGCCTGCATTGGCCACGCAGGTGTACTCGTCACCGTTTAGTGATGAGGTGATGATCAGTTTGCTGCTCAGGCGTCCAAGAGTATCTGCGTTCTCCGGGAGAATCTCATTGGCTTCGACGTCATACTGGAATATAATATATAGTGATATAGTTTTACACAACTAATAATTCCTCCCGATGTATCTGCGCAGTAGACCAATTTCAGTAGCGCGGGACAGTGTAAGGTATACAGAACTAAGACTGCACAGCAAGCAACACTGCCATTTCCGCTTGTGAATTAATTTAAATATATTAATGTGTTATTGTTTATTCTCTATTTTTTATTCATTTTAAGTATATGTATTGTGTGATATATATATATTATAATAATTGGCAGACAAACACACATTGTATATCCCCAAATTAAGCAAGTTACGCTTGTGTTATGAGTAATACAAGGGACAACTCTGGGGCCGATCCCAGACACCCAGACCATAGTAAATAACGGAGAAAATACGTTTTCCGAAATTTACTATACCAGGAATCGGACCCGGAGCCCCTGCGTTGCAGTGAGGTAGGCCGGCAAAGGCTTAGCCCGCTCAACAACAGAGGCCGTCGAATATATCTTAATATATATAAATTACGTGTCACGTTGTTTGTCCGCGATGGACTCCGAAACTACTTGACCGATTTTCATCAAATTTGCACACCGTGTGCAGTTTGATCCGACTTGAAAGATAGCTTACATTTGGACCCGGTAGGTGGCGCTGCAATCGGGTTCTAAATTTTATTTCTTCAAAGCAGAACAACGTCTGCCGGGACAGCTAGTATATATATAAAATTTGTATTTAATTTGCACACCGCCGTCATACATTTGCGAATCTCCCGTTCATAAAATCCACAGCCCGGGTTGTCTGTCACTCCAAAACGATAAGGCCGTCCATTGTTCCTACTTTTGCTGTTTAATGTGATTACTGTAAATTGTTTATTTCATGTGTATGTGATGAAAAATGAAGTGTATTCCATTCTAATAGATTCAACTTACATCGCTAATAGGTTCGCCGTTTTTCAACCATTCAACAGATGGCGCTGGTTTTCCCATCGCCATACACTCGAGCTCTGTGCGGGTGCCAGGCTCATGTCTCACAGTCTCTGGGGGACCGCGGACTATTTTCACAAAGTTTCTTAATACCCTTTTCTTGGTTCCCGCTGCTGGTACAACTGCAAAAGGACAGAAATTAGAAATCATTTATAGCCAGGGGCGGTTTAGAAATATGACGCCTGTAGGCTATTCAAATTTTACCGCCCCTACCGATAAATCGATACCCTAATTCACAATCATATTAATTAGATCATTTTTTTGTCTACGATATAGAAAGAAGAGTGAATTTGGGGAATAGTGTGAATGGAGCGTTAGGTAAACTTCTAGGCGCTAAGAACCTCAGCCAGAAAGCCCAGCTCGCCATACACAACGCGATGCTGGTACCTACGCTCACGTATGGATGCGAGAGTTGGGTATGGAAGAGAGAGCATGAAAGTAGAGTAAATGCGGTCGAGATGCGAGCACTGCGCAAAATCTGCGGAGTGACGCTCGCGGACCGCGTTCGTAATACCGAAGTAAGAAAGAGAGTTGGTCTGAAAGAGAGTGTCGGGGTGAAGGTAAGGAAAGGAATGCTCCGGTGGTTCGGGCATGTGGAAAGAATGCATGATGAAAGAATGACTAAACAGATATACAATGCAAAAGTGGACGGATGCAGAAGTCGTGGAAGGCCACGACACACCTTCCATGATCAAATTGATCGTGTACTAGCAGAAGGTGATGTCAGGAGCCTTAAGAACAGACGAGCTTGCATGACAAGAGTTATGAATGTCAAAGAGGCAAGTGAGGTGTGTAAGAATAAGCCTAAATGGCACTCTGTTGTTCGTGCCTACCCCGCAAGGGAACTGGCGTGAAGTTATGTATGTATGTATGTATTTTTTTGTCAATGAAATTGTCACTTGTATACATATCGTGAGACGTGTATAGTATTGAATTAGACCTCCTTTTTACCGTAGTTTGAAGATTGTGTAAGACATAATATATGAAAAAAATTGGTCCCAAATTTGCCGCCCCTCCAAAATCTGCCGCCTTAGGCTCCAGCCTGCTCAGCCTATTGGTAAATCCACCACTGTTTATAGCTTAATGATATTTATTGTGTCGCATTTAATCCACCAATTTATTGATGCATAATTAATTTAGCACAGTTAAAGACTATGGTTAATACATGAACGTGATGCTATGTAAATATAGATAGATGATATCGCTGTTAGAGCTGCTGATAAGATTGGGCATTTGTCTAAATCATCAAAAATGTCCAATCTTATAACCGTGTTAATATAATATTTAATTATAATAATGCAAATAATGCAGCCAGCCTTCTGGGCACGCTCCCATCTGGCAGCGATTTGTTACACAGTCTATAATCGCTTGTACTGTATATTAAATAACAAGTATATTGATTGACAATAACAACAAAGAGAGTGTCGGGGTGAAGGTAAGGAAAGGAATGCTCCGGTGGTTCGGGCATGTGGAAAGAATGCATGATGAAAGAATGACTAAACAGATATACAATGCAAAAGTGGATGGATGCAGAAGTCGTGGAAGGCCACGACACACCTTCCATGATCAAATTGATCGTGTACTAGCAGAAGGTGATGTCAGGAGCCTTAAGAACAGACGAGCTTGCATGACAAGAGTTATGAATGTCAAAGAGGCAAGTGAGGTGTGTAAGAATAAGCCTAAATGGCACTCTGTTGTTCGTGCCTACCCCGCGAGGGAACTGGCGTGAAGTTATGTATGTATGTATGTATGTATGTAAGTATATTGATTGAAAGTTTTAATTAAAAGAATATTTAATATTGATTAGAATGCTGGCGTGCACATCGCGTAATTGATAAGATTTCTCTAATATTTTCTTAAGTTTTCGCGACTTGTATACATAATAAAACTACGTTTTAACGGTTTTAAGCGCGGTAATTTTATTTGATTTTGGTTTTTCCGACGTTTCGGCCACTTTTCAGTGGCCGTGATCACGGAAGACAAAGATGTCATGATCTGGCCGATTGCCAGATTTCAAGGGTGCAAGGGTAAGAGGGAATGGAGATAAATGGACTCACCCGTAATAATATGAGCTGAGTAACCGGAGCGTCTGCGATACAGGAGCAGCAGTGCGTGTTCTCTTGTTATATATCTCCCGCTTCACAACTAGATTCACTTGCCACTTATCACCAAGCTCTTGGAACCCGATTAGTATTGCAATTGGGTGGATATCTCAAATGCGCGCGCGATGCGTGAATGTCTTTACGACGGGTCGATTCAGACTGATCGTTGAGACGCGGAAGTGCGGGGTAAATTACTTTTTCGGGGAATCATCGTTCGTTACGCGTGGCGTGATATTGCAGGAGTTCAGAGTACACCAATGGTGCTACAAATGCGCTGCTGCTCTCTTAATTGAGTCTGGAACCTGGTCAATAATGCAGGAACACAACTCAAAGTTGTTATGGCGACATGCTCTAGACCAGGGGTGGTAGCCATCCAGTCGGGCAAATGCCCTACCACCTGGCTGTGGGTTGTTTAGTCGCCTCTTACGACAGGCCACCCGGCCGCAGAAAATTGTATTCTTTCTCTGTTCCTGCACGGATAAAATCTCCTGCAATAAAAAAAAAGTCAATGCAAATTCCTATATACCATATATAGTTTGATCTCGATGTGCAAGTTGCATCACGATGTTTTTCTTGACCGTTGTTAGCACGTGGCAATTGTAACAATATGCACATTAGGTCAGAAAACTGTCGTAAGTGGTGCATGCGTTCCGGTTAGGAAGCGACCCTTACGTGTTTGGGATGCGTGCGCAGCCATTATGGTAGCGACCACGACTTACCACGCAACGTAATACGGCGAAAATCTTATTTGTAATGTACGAAAATTAAAGAAAACATGTATACATAAGTCAACGCAAGTTTTAAAAAAATATATCTGAGTTTACAGCTAACATTAAAAAAATCTGAGAAATATTCTAGAACGGCGTATACTTATGAAGTATAAGAAATATGTAAACTAAGTTTTAATGCATAAATACGTACATAAACCTCAAAGTAGGTGACGGAATTTTATGTTAAAACATTTTTTTTTCTTAATATGATAGATTATACTTTATAATTTATGGTCGGGCAGCCGGCCTCTTTTGCAAGTCTATTCGACTTATAAGCAGCGTAATTTACATAGTTACTAATATAATACGACTTCTAAAAGATTTATATGGTTTGATTTTTTTTTTTGTATTTCTCTAGTCTGTCTTGTACATGGGTTTAATGTTTTAAATATAAAAAGTTACATAGTATATAATATTACGACATAACACAGTTTGCCGACTGTTACCGTCTTGCCTGATTTATTTATAAATTAGATTTATTTTAAGGTGAAAAAATACTTGTATTTAGATAGCTACTCGCTCCAGCCTTTAATACTATCTTCTATATTTTACATAAGATGTAAGGAATCTATGAAGATTTGTCGCAGTATGAATTCTTAGTACGTCATTATTGCGACAGTAACAATATTACACGTTTGTTAGAACTCCATTAATTCTTTGAAAAGTGATTGTAATACAACTTCTGTATGTATTAAAAAAAAGTGTGAGATAGATAAATAATTATGATGAAATTTTTTTATTAGCTAGACGTATTGTTGGGAAGTTTCTTGCCGCTTCTTCTCCTTTAAACAGCGATAACACGTTGCGAAGCGGTGTACATAGAATAGGAAGCAGATTTAAATTTTGACTTACATGTATGACTTTGAATTGAATTTATTACGCTATGACGCTTTAGGTGATGCGTTACACAATCTATATATTAATACGTGAAGAAAAAACACAGCAAAAACTTTGTAGCCCTTTTTACGAAAATTACGCTGACAGAGGAGTATGAAATTTCGCTCACTTATAGTTTATATAGAGGAGTGCAGAATGCTAATTTTTTTTTTAAATTATGCATAAAAAATATATTAAATCAATAAAAAAAAACATTACACACATTACCATGTTTTTGATAAACACACACATATATACTCTATTGTTTATTGTTGAAGTCGAAATAACAGCGTAGCCTTGGCGAAATATGTGATTACTAGCTGTGCCCGCGACGTCGTCCGCGTGGACTTTGCTGTCAAAAGTCTCCGATTTTGAAACATTCTTCATTGGTGCTCCGCTCCTATTGGTCTTAGCGTGATGATATATAGCCTATAGCCTTCCTCGATAAATGGGCTATTCCACACTGAAAGAATTTTTCAAATCAGACCCGTAGTTCCTGAGATTAGCGCGTTCAATCAAACAATATTAGTATATTTGGCTACAACACTAATACTTACATTTTAAATATCGCGATATGTTTTGAATGAAACGTTCGAATTGAATAATTCAAAAAGTTCTAGAAAGGTATTGAATTCGTCTTGAATATAGAGTAATTTATTTTGATAAGGATTAATATCAAGGTACAAAGTTTAAGCGTTTTTGAAGCGACGGCATTTTAATTATTTAAAGAAATAAAAGAAAACACTTATTTTGAGATAACTAATAGTTAGACATATTTTACGATTACGCGATATTTTTTGTAGACAATTATATGTTCTGCAAAGTGGTAGTACATTGTTTTGTTCTATAATCAATAGTTTTCGTAGCGCACGCCGTGTAAAGATTTTTCGGATCATTTTATTACACCTCGGGTTACATTATTGGACTTTTAGTAAAGATGCCTAATTTTTTTGAAAATATAATATAGCCTATAGCCTTCCTCGATAAATGTACTATTCAACACTGAAAGAATTTTTCAAATCGGACCAGCGGTTCCTGAGATTAGCGCGTTTAAACAAACAAACTCTTCAGCTTTATAATAATATTAGTATAGATAGAAATGTAGTCTTTCACAACAGAACCTTAATCATGTTCAAACTTATAATTTAAAATAGTTATTATGGTCGAATTTCGACCACGGGCGACCACTAGTTATAATAATTACTTGACATCACTGATTGACTGACTGACATATCAACACAAAGCCCAAACTACTGAGCTTAGCACCCTTATTTGCATGCGGGTTATGTGCGCACTAAATAGGATTTTAGAAAATTCAATCCCTAAGGGGGTGAAAAGGGGATGAAAGTTTGTATGAAAATCCGCCATTTTCAAAGTAAGAAACACGAAAATATACCTGCTTCTAGTTAGAAATTCTACCCTTAAGGTGGTGAAGAAGGTGCTGCTATTATGACTATGTTTAAGCTACGTATGTGAAGCCGTCGGCAGCAGCTATATGAAAAATATAAATTCCTACAGCCGGGTGTCCTGCAGCAAGAGTTGACAGAACAACCAGGTGGCAGGGTTGCCCGTCTGGATGGCTACCACCCCTATTCTAGAGTATGCCGTCATAACAACCTTGAGTTATATTCCGGCAGCAGTGTCCAGATTACAATCTCACCTTCGAGTCTGGTAGCACATTAGTCGCACGTTTAGCGTTGCAAATGTCCATAGGCGACGGTAAACACTTTCCATCAGGTGGACGGTGAGCTTGCTGGATTCCAGCAATAAAAGACAGATAACATTGAGGAAATTCTGTACATGTACTAAGGCCCGCTTGCATAAGGTGGCTTAAATTTATTTAAGAAACACAAAACGTATTTAACACCCTTAAATACAATTATCGTCTTGCACAACGCAAAATTTGCCGCTAAGAACTGTCAATACGTTTTGTGTAAAACGTATTTAGGCAGTTTAATATGATTAACTAATTTTATTTAAAGGCGATCGTTATGCAAGCGGACCTTAGTGTATTTTTTGCGTTGTGCAAGACGCTAATTGTATTTAAGAGTGTTAAATACGTTTTGTATTGCTTAAATAAATTTAAGCCACCTTACGCAAGCGGCCCTTAGTACATGTACATAATTTGTAACAATTTTTGAATTGGTGGAAATTATGAATATATATGTATGTCATTAAAGAATTTTCGCCAAAAAAAATCCCATTATTCTGACATAACCCACAATACTAGTTAGAATGATTTAAGCAGAAAAAAATGTGTTTCAATACGTTTTGAATTTCATGATTTCCTAGTAGATCTGCAGCTGTGCCTTTTCAAATATGGTAATTTTGTACATAAATGCATATATTATTTTTACAACTAGCAATGGGAGGTTCGAGATGTTTAAGATCGAAAGAAACTCAACATACGAAGGTTAAAGGCATAGAAGGTAAATGTGCATGTTTGGAAAAATGTCCCAAATTGGTGTGCTTCTGTCGCTAGAGTGTAAACAATAGAGTATTTTTCGTCCTTGTACTGTTTGTTAGAATCTTCAATAAAAAGTTTTTATATATTTGGCGCGGCCATATATATAACCCGCACTCTGTCCCGCTCCCGTGGTATATAGCGTCATGTTATATAGCCTATGACACTTCGTGTTAACGTAGCTTTCCAACAGTAAAAGAATTTTTAAAATCGGTTTAGTACATCCAGAGATTACCCCCTACAACGTCACAGACTTTACTTCTTTACAATATTAGTATAAATATATAAGCCTGACCTGACGTCTAGAACATGAAATAATTCTTTTACCCTCTGGCAATATTCAATCTTATCTGTAGTCAATGTCAGTGAATTATAACCAAAATTTATACATACTATTTTAATTTTAACGCTAATACAAGTCTTAAATTCGCTAAAAATAAGTTAATAACGATGTAACAATACTAAGTATCAGACGAACAATGATTGTCTAGCGGAATTTAAAGCAAAAATTTTTTCGACGTAATTTGACGATTTTTACAAAAGAACCGCCGCCATGGCAAATTTATAATGGCGTTTAGCTTCTTTTAATCAAAGTCTGCCCGTTGCAATGTTTAAGGAAATAGAATAAATGGGCAGACGGTGACTCGCCACTCCCTGCATGGGCCCCTAAAAATGCCGTACAAGGTTGGCGAGGGGCAACATGGGTGTGAGTGGTTGAGAGGTGACCAGAGGTGGGCTTCAGGTTCACCGAAGCTACTACCGACGTTATGCCATTTATCACTTCCACCCCTGGAGCTTGAGTCTTAGTAGCGATCTCCACTCTGTGTCGGTTGGCTGAGGCAATTACGGAGGCGGGGACCTTGCCTTGGCTCCCGGAGTCAGGTCCGAGGTGCAAATATATATATACATACATACATACATAACTTCACGCCAGTTCCCTTGCGGGGTAGGCACGAACAACAGAGTGCCATTTAGGCTTATTCTTACACACCTCACTTGCTTCTTTGAAATTCATAACTCTTAACAAATATGTACATGTAACCAACTGTACTAGACCACCAAATACTGTTTGAATTTAGAACGTAGATGTTCTTTTGTTTTTTTATGCCAATTTTTTCTTTCAATATAAATTCGTCTATATTCGCACAGTAGTTTCATTTATTTATATATTTTCAGTCCGCTTACGATTCAATATTTAAAAAAGTGTTTTACAACGTTTCTATATGTTACTATACATTCTCTTACATACCTTACCACTGACATGGAAGAAGAATAGTTATCAAAGTTAAATCAGTCATAAAATTTACAGTTCTATTGGTGTTTAATTTAATTACATTTATAAAAATGAAGTTAGCCTTCTACTAGGCGGTATTCTTTAGCATTTTACTTCTTCTGTGGTAACAGTTATAAACCATAATCGTTGTTAGAATGAAATTCAACAGGGATTAACAGAAAAACTTACCATTTGGTTGCAGGTTGTTATCCAATTTAGACTCGAATTGTGCGTTGGCTGATAAACTGCATTGCAGCGACATTAGCGTCACGGCGATAAGTAGTAGTAAATTCAGCATTTTGCTATTGGACAATAGATGGCACTGTTTGAGTATTGACCTAAAACAAAAATATTGTAGACTTATTAAAAATGTATTTAATGGAAAATTCATATGCTTCAAGAATAAAAAAAATCATTTCTAATAAGTGTACCTATATTTTAAAAACCCTGCTTAGAATATAGCGTATGTAAAATACATCAAAACCAAACCAAATTAAAAACCATTCTATAAATAATTTTAATATCTCTTTAAAGAATAATTAGTGCGCCATTTAATTTATTTAAGTTGTGATGTCATAGCTTACTATTCTCGTAATAAATCTGAGAGGTTTTGACATTTTATGAGATGATGAAAATTATCTTATTTGACTTTATCAACTACTCTATGTTTGATTGATTTAGTCCAAAAAATGATTTGAACAATTCAAAAAGTTTGAGCTAAATGACTTGTCGTTTAGTCTAGAGTTAACAAGCGTCTTAAAGTACATTTTTTACTGGCCGTTTTTGCTGAAAGGGTATTCTAAGTAAACACTGCCCCCGCGGCGTTTTCTATTTTTACTATGGGTCTCGTTTTGTTATTAAATAAAAATAATCCACTCAAATTTTCAGCTTTTTATCTTAAGTATTTTTCGAGTGTTTTTGAAAAACCTATTTTTCCGTTTCTTTTCAAGGGTAAAATTACAAATTAACTCATTGCGAATTTTTATCCAATACTTGGGAGCAAAAGGCATAACACAATATTTTTATTCTAATTCCCGGATGAAAAACCGATTTTCAAGAATAAAATAAAACTAAAATATTTTTATCTCGAGTTTTTGAAAGTATATAATTATGCAGAAGGCCAGAAGGCCCAGCTCGCCGTACACAACGTGGTGCTGGTACCTACGCTCACGTATGGATGCGAGAGTTGGGTATAGAAGAGAGAGCATGAAAGTAGAGTAAACGCGGTCGAGATGCGAGCACTGCGGAAAATCTGCGGAGTGACGTGAGCGTTCGTAATACCGAAGTAAGAAAGAGAGTTGGTCTGAAAGAGAGTGTCGGGGTGAAGGTAAGGAAAGGAATGCTCCGGTGGTTCGGGCATGTGGAAAGAATGCATGATAAAAGAATGACTAAACAGATATACAATGCAAAAGTGGATGGATGCAGAAGTCGTGGAAGGCCACGACACACCTTCCATTATCAAATTGATCGTGTACTAGCAGAAGGTGATGTCAGGAGCCTTAAGAATAGACGAGTGTGCATGACAAGAGTTATGAATGTCAAAGAGGCAAGTGAGGTGTGTAAGAATAAGCCTAAATGGCACTCTGTTGTTCGTGCCTACCCCGCAAGGGAACTGGCGTGAAGTTATGTATGTATGTATAATTATGCAGTCTTAACATCGAGAATGAATATAGTATACTTTATACCCCGCGATAGTACATTCATTACGTCAGCCAAAATAATCCGGGAATGAATAGCGCCTGAATAAAGTTTTAATGCAATGTGTTCCGTATGAATGTTTGCTCTGTAAATAACCGAGGGTTTTTCGTACGGATTTCACTAGTGAGCAAAACCTTGCCATTAACGCCTAGAACCCGAGTAAGTGCCAGTAAAGTGAAGCACTTTTAAGTAGGACCTAACCCCCCCCCCCCCCCCCCCCCCCTTCAGTCCGCAAGACAGTCTTAGTGTGAAGAGCTCCAATAGTTCCAATTCCCTACTTTTTAGAAATACTTTATTTACTTGCAACATTAGAACAGTATATACTTTATTGAATGACATTAAGATACAATTCCAAGAAGTTTAAGTACAGAAGACAATAGGCGGTCTTATCACTAAAAGAAATTTCGTCCAGACAACCTTAGGATGGATTAGAAAAAAAATGTGTAACTTCTGGATTTTGAATATAACTAGAATAAAAAAGTAAATGTTTAAAATGTTTAAATGGCAAGTATAATAGATAGATGTCAGAAGCCTTAAGAACAGACGAGCTTGCATGACAAGAGTTATGAATGTCAAAGAGGCAAGTGAGGTGTGTAAGAATAAGCCTAAATGGCACTCTGTTGTTCGTGCCTACCCCGCAAGGGAACTGGCGTGAAGTTATGTATGTATGTATAATTATGCAGTCTTAACATCGAGAATGAATATAGTATACTTTATACCCCGCGATAGTACATTCATTACGTCAGCCAAAATAATCCGGGAATGAATAGCGCCTGAATAAAGTTTTAATGCAATGTGTTCCGTATGAATGTTTGCTCTGTTAATAACCTAGGATTTTTCGTACGGATTTCACTAGTGAGCAAAACCTTGCCATTAACGCCTAGAACCCGAGTAAGTGCCAGTAAAGCGAAGCACTTTTAAGTAGGACCTAACCTCCCGTCAGTCCGCAAGACAAAGTCTTAGTGTGAAGAGCTCCAATAGTTCCAATTCCCTACTTTTTAGAAATACTTTATTTACTTGCTACATTAGAACAGAATATACTTTATTGAATGACATTAAGATACAATTCCAAGAAGTTTAAGTACAGAAGACAATAGGCGGTCTTATCACTAAAAGAAATTACGTCCAGACAACCTTAGGATGGATTAGAAAAAAAATGTGTAACTTCTGGATTTTGAATATAACTAGAATAAAAAAGTAAATGTTTAAAATGTTTAAATGGCAAGTATAATAGATAGATGTCAGAAGCCTTAAGAACAGACGAGCTTGCATGACAAGAGTTATGAATGTCAAAGAGGCAAGTGAGGTGTGTAAGAATAAGCCTAAATGGCACTCTGTTGTTCGTGCCTACCCCGCAAGGGAACTGGCGTGAAGTTATGTATGTATGTATGTATGTATAATAGATACAGAAATAAGACAACATTATTTGTGGCTTTGTGTGCGTGTCGGCGAAAATAATTGCATGGTGCTCACGCACACATCGATTGGTTTTGTGTTTTAACTCTGAATCTAATTTTGTAGGGAGCAATCATTCTAGGTCTCTCTTTAAGATAACAAGCATCAAAAAATCATCTCCAATCCGAGCATTTTATATTTATGAGTCTTGGATATAGTAAAGGTGGATTTATCCGTGCAGGAACGGAGAAAGAATACAATTTCCTGCGGCCGGGCGGCCTGTCGTTAGAGGCGACTTAACAACCCAGAGCCAGGTGGTAGGGTATTTGCCCGACTGGACGGCTACCACCCCTGGTCTAGAGCCGCCATAACAACCTCGAGCTGTGTTCCGGCATTAGTGACCAGGTTCCTGTTTCCCTTAAGAGAGCAGCAGCTCATTTGTAGCACCTTTGTTGTTGCCAATGTCCATAGGCGATGGTAACCGCTATCCATCAAGTGGGCCGTCTGCTGATCTCCTGCAATAAAAAAAAGGTGGGTTAAGTTTGTATACCTCTCGTTTTTTACCTTTTTTAAACGGATTTTAACGTCAACCACAATTTGAAAATAGAATTAAATGGTGTCTTATCTTTACTAACCGATTCGCTGTCGTCATTGGTATTCAAACAAGGATATAACGAGAGGTATGTGAAGTTCCCCCAAGAACGGACTTCCCCACTTTGACTATAAATCATTATGATTATCCTTTTTTAAGGAAAAAGATTTTTTCCCAATTATAAAACAAATTACATACATACATACATAACTTCACGCCAGTTCCCTTGCGGGGTAGGCACGAACAACAGAGTGCCATTTAGGCTTATTCTTACACACCTCACTTGCCTCTTTGACATTCATAACTCTTGTCATGCAAGCTCGTCTGTTCTTAAGGCTCCTGACATCACCTTCTGCTAGTACACGATCATATAAAACAAATTACTGAACTTAATGATATATAGTAAGTATAGTAAGATGATGACTACGCTTCAAGAGGAAGGTAAAAATAGAATTGCACAATATGACGTCACAGCCTGCTTTCTGGGCACCTTACCCATAGACAACGATAACCTGAGTATTTTTTATTTATTTTTTATTGTAAATACACAAAATGTTACATACAAAATTGTAGAATAGTGGTGATATACAAAGGCGAGCTTTACTTTCCAGCAAACTTATGAGTCTAGCGAGAAGACGATAAACAAAAGACAGGGTGGCCGTACGGCCTGTCGTAAGAGGCGACAAAACAACCCACAGCCAGGTGGTAAGGCATTTGCCCGACTGGTTGGCTACCACCCCTGATCTAGAGTATGTCGCCTTAACAAACTTGAGTTGTGTTCCGGCATTAGTGACCAGGTTCCAATCTCCCTTAAGAGAGCAGCAGCGCATTTGTAGCGCCTTTGGTGTTGCAAATGTCCATAGGTGATTGTAACCGCTTTCCAGTGGGCCGTCTGCCTGTCTGCTGAACTCATGTAATATAAAAAATACTATAGAAAATTATACATTGTTGCCTGGAAGAGATTGCTTGTAGCAATAAGGCCGCCCATTGTACTACCTTTTAGTAAGTAACTTTTTTTTTTTCTATGCAATGTTGGTGTACCATGAGTATTATACATACATATATACATAACGTCACGCCAGTTCCCTTGTGGGGTAGGCACGAACAACAGAGCGCCATTTAGGCTTATTCTTACACACCTCACTTGCTTCTTTGACATTCATAACTCTTGTCATGCACGCGCGTCTGTTCTTAAGGCTCCTGACATCACCTTCTGCTTGTACACGATCAATTTGATCATGGAAGGTGTGTCGTGGCCTTCCACGACTTCTGCATCCATCCACTTTTGCATTGTATTGTATTATATTATATTCTTAAGGGGTTATAGATAGAACGCCATAAATACAACTAGTATCAATTCATTAGGATTAGTGAGAGTTACAAAAATGGATAAAGTCATAAATGAGAGTACAGTTGAGTACGATCAAAGTGGTTACACCCGAGATTGAAAAATTCAGGGAAAGAAGACCTAAGTGCTATGGGCATATTACTTATCGCTTAAGAGCTCAGACGACTTGAAATTTCACCGTAGAAATTATATTTGTTTTAATCAGAGGTGATCAGAGGGGTGGTGCTTACCTCGGCCAACGGATCAGTATGGCGATCCAGCGAGGAAACGTAGCCAGCCTTCTGGGCACTTTACCCATAGAGTCTGATGTGTGTGTTTGGTTGCGCTGGCGCGTGCGCGTGCATGTTCATGTGTGTATGTGTGTTTCTGTGTGTGCGTGTTTCTGTGTGTGCGTGTGTGTGCGCGCGTGTGTGGGTGAGCGTGAGTTTTGTATATGTCCCCTATTCTTTTAAAGCATTGTACACTACCATCTTTTAGTTCGTGGATAATGTAGTTGGATAAGCACTGACTTTATACTATTTTTTTTTATTATGTAACTTTAGTGTATATCTGTTTATTATCCTAAATAAATAAAATAAAATAAAATAGAAGACGGCGATCTAGGCTCAGTATTCTACTTATAGTCTTGAGGGGCTATGAGTAGAATACAATACAAATAAGTTAAGATTTATTGCATTGTATTCGATTATTTTTTGTTAATTAATGTTGCGTTGTTCTAGATGTGTTTTTGGGACAAATATAAATAAAAAATATTTCATTTTAAAACATATAATTGTTCTGCCCTGAAGAAATAAAATTTAGAACCCGATTCCAGCGCCACCTATCAGGTCCAAATGTAAGCTATCCTAGCTTTCAAGTCGGATCAGACTGCACACGGTGTGCAAATTTGATTAAAATCGGTCAAATAGTTTAGGAGTCCATCGCGGACAAACAACGTGACACGTTATTTATATATATTAAGATAATAAAAGTAAACTTTTAATCATGGATTCGGTAATAATAAACACCACCCACACGTATTGTTACCTACTGCTTTCTTTTTTATAATGCAGCGGAATGTCTTGGGATACCATCCCAGGCCTTTTGGGCGAAGGGCCAAATGCAGCACAGAAGCATGCATCGAGGGTGCGTGAGACTTTCAGTGAACGACTTTCATCCCTCTTAATTATGTAATTAAGAAAAATGATAATCACGAGACAAAACGAATGTTAAGTTGGAAGATTGATAATTACTACCTTTTAACGGTTTTATTTTTCCTCTTGTTAAATTTACCATGCCAGGAATCGAACCCGGACCCTCTGCGTTCAATGTAATAAAAGATAACTTATTTTATTTTTTATTGCAGGAGATCAGCAGACAGGCAGACGGCCCACTTGATGGAAAGCGGTTACCATCGCCTATGGACATTTACAACAACAACGGTGCTGCAAATGCGCTACTGGTCTCTTAATGGAGACTGGAACCTGGTCACTAATGCCGGAACACAACTCAAGGTTGTTATGGCGCCATACTTTAAACCAGGGGTGGTAACCATCCAGTCGGGCAAATGCCCTACCACCTGGCTGTGGGTTATTTTGTCGCCTCTTACGACAGACCGCCCGGCCGCAGGAAATTGTATTCTTTCTCCGTTCCTGCACTGATAAAATACGGATTTATATAGTAGAATACTGAGCCTAGATCACCTCCTCTTTACCTTGGAAGATGGGCCGCCCTTAGTGTGGGATGCTACTCGCGTTGACACTTTGGCGGCGTCCCATCTTTCAAGTACGTTCGCTATCTCCGGTTCTGCTGCAGCCGAACAGGAGGCCCTCAAGCGCCGCAAGTACGCCGCTATCGGCAATAGTTACACATTTGCGGCGTTTGGGGTGGAAACTCTGGGTCCGTGGGGTCCTAACGCTCTAAAACTTTATCGAGATGTTGCCGAGCGCTTAGTAGACCTCTCACGTGACCAAAAGACTCGCATCTATTTTCCTCATAAGGTAACGCCGCCAGCCTCTTGGGAACGTTCCCGGTCAGTGACAGTGGTTCGGGACCAATATTTTATCTATGATTATGCTCTCTTTTTTTATTTAGTTTTAGTATTTAATTTTTAGGTTTCTATTTTATAGTATAGTTTAATTTTTAAAATAATTTTAGCTTATTCTATTTTGATTTGTACGAAATTAATAAAGTTATTAGATTTTCCTCCCACACATTTTAATATTATATAAAATTATTAGGTGATGTCAGGAGCCTTAAGAACAGACGAGCGTGCATGACAAGAGCTATGAATGTCAAAGAAGTAAGTGAGGTGTGTAAGAATAAGCCTGAATGGCGCTCTGTTGTTCGTGCCTACCCCGCAAGCGAACTGGCGTGAAGTTATGTATGTATGTATAAAATTATTAGAGCTAGGCATGTTTGCTGAAGAGTTTCTTTCGCCGCTTCTTCTCTTCAAGCCACAACATGTTGCGAAGCGGTGGTAAATTAGATTAAGCTCTCATAGAGTAAATAATAACCATAAACGAAATTAAAACTAAATAATTAAAATGAACAAGTTGGGGGTAGGCTAAATAAAATTTAAACAATACTTGACATCTTTGTCTTCCGTGATCACGGCTATTGAAAAGTGGCCAAAACGACGGAATAATAAAATCAAATAAATGATCGCACTAAAAACGGTTATAACGTAGTTTTATTAAATCCTGATTAGCTGCTTTCTAATTACGTAAATGTCATGTGGGCCAGCCTCTAACATTTTTTTCTTTTTAACAACTTTTATCGTAGCGTTTTGGGAAATCCTCATATTATTGTAGCGGTGATTATGCAAATTTTGACATTTCTTCGAAATGACAGATTGACAGTTCAACTGCAATTCTAAGTATAGATAAGAATAATATAAATATGACGGGGGCATCCCAGAAAAAACTTTAAGTACCGCATTACTTTAGTTACATAGTTTTCCTTACTTTAATAATAGAAGCACACAATAGTCCCACAGCTGGGCTCGAGCTGTTCAATATTTGGGGGACCGGCCAGTATATCTCAAGATTGTTCAAGGCGGCTTGGCGGGTTTGACACATACTCTGTTTCGATGTGCAGGTTTCATTACGATGTTTTCCTACATCATCAGCACTTGATGCATGATTTTGATCAGGATTTGAACTAATGTTATTTAGGTTAGGGGTGCGAGTACTTTAAACACTAAGCTACCCCGGCAGTTTCTTATTAACTTAATTATTATAAATGAAAATGTAATATAGAAACGTCAAAGAAAAAACCACGCTTAAAACCGTTACAGCGTAGTTTTATTTAACAGATATATTCAGTTACTAATTGATGAAAACAAAGCATTCGTACTACTTTAGAACCATGAACACGTGATAGTACCATGCTGGAATGAATATCTTGATCACAGATCTTTAGGCTCGATCGGTGTGATACCACGCTCTCACAGAATATCGGCGTGAAACGGTTGGCTTTGAGCTTATCATATTTCGTCGATGAGTGAGAGCGCCGATAGCCATCCAAACAAAGAAAGAAAGAAAGATTAAAAGAAAAACTTTATTTGAAGAATAGCGACGTAATTACATTTCTTATCCATGATTATACACAGAGCATATTTTGAAAATTTCTACGCCGCATTTTCAGCAAACAAGGTTTAAAATAACAAATATCCCATCTATCTCAATGCTCCTATTTCATCCTCTCTATCCCGTCCTAAAAGTTGGCAACGTGTTGGCATCGCTTCTGGTGTTGCAAGCGTCTATAAGCGACAGTAGCCACTTTCCGTCAAATGCATGGGAAGTCTTTTTGCATCACAATGCGAATCTAACAAATAGGCATATGTATCAGCTCATGGAAAGTGGTTGCCGTCGCTTATAGACATTTGCAACACTGGGGGTGAAGCCAACGCGTTGGTAACCTTTAATATGGAATAGTAAGAGATGGCGTAGAATATGATAATGAGGATGATTTAGAGGGATTAGGCCATAGGTCCCCAAAGTGATCTATCTGGACCCCTGAGGATCCATATCGAACTCGAAGGGGTCCACTTCAATGAAAACAAAATCTGTTTGTCCGCGAGCTACAAACAGGGTTCCACAATACTGAATTCAAATTTAAGCAAATCAGGAGGAAATTTTTAACTTACTATAAATAGAATAATAAAATATGACAGTATGCGTTTGTACTTACAAGCTGTAATATTTATATGGAACTAACTAGAAACTATACTGAATCCAGGGCAAAAAGAATTGTCAAAATCGGTTCAGAAACAAAGAGGTATAGATGAACATATATAAAAGAGTACATGTTTACACACTTCTTTTTTTGAAATCGGTTACAAAGATAGGGGGGTCCACTAAATGCAGTAAAACTTGGTAAGGGGTCTACGAGACAAAATAGTTTGGGGACCGTTGGATTAGACAGTAGGAACGAGATAGACGAATAAAATAGGAAGATCCGTCTCACTCATCGCACGAAACACGATCAGCTGAAGGTTAATCGTTTCACGTCGATATTCTGTGAGAGCGTGGTATCACACCGTGGTATTATATTGCCTAGAAAATATTGTAATGTGTTCTGTTTTTGTAATTGTATATTTTGGTGTGCAATAAAGTGTTATCTCTCTCTCTCTCTCTCTCTCACACACACACACACACGTATCGGCCCAAACAGCTGTTGTGCCAAAATGTTCTTCTAAGGGAAAGCAATGTATACAATCTAGGCACATTACCCATAGAAGACGGTGATCTAGGCTCAGTATTCTACTATATAAATAAGTTTTCTTTTATTGCATTGAACGCAGAGGCTCCGGGTTTGATTCTTGGCATGGTAAATTTAATTTTTTCATAAAAATCTAAAACTCGTTTCTCATTATCTCGCAGGCTTAGTCCTATAGATTTATCTCTTTTTAATGTCGTTTTTTCGTTTCATGGAGTTTCAAATCACAACGATTCTAAAGAAGTTTCACTTCACAAAAACTGTACAATTATACATAATATATCTATCATACTAGGTACTAGCATGTATGAATAATTTTTTCATGGCACTAGCATCCGGAACTTCGTTCGCGTTAGCATTACGACGGTGCATTTAGCGTGGCGTAGCGCTACCTTTTTGCTATTTTCATCTTCCCCATGGAAAATATGTCATTTATCAGGATATAAAGTATACTAAGTATTAACCCGGGATTCAAGCTAGACTATATCGAGTTTCATTCAGATCCGTTCAGTAGTTTTCATGTGACGCTCTAACAGACAGATAAAAAATTTAAAATGTTTTTTCGAATCAGCTGCATCGAACTAGCCGTTCTGATTTTTTTTCTCTTTTTTACAAACTCAACTTTTTAATTTACTCTAGTTCTACTATTAGACGAGAAATAAAGAAACATATTACAGCGTTACAGTCAAGCTTTCACTTTAAGGAAAATTACAGACGAAATAAAAACTTCATCTACCTTATAGGAAAATCCCAAGAAAATGTAAGCCACTAAGACTGTTCACATCAACACAATTTTTCTCAAGATTTTCTTTTTCTCAATTTTCAAATTTACTATACCAATGTCACTGACACTATTATATTTAGAAAGAATTTAATAAATTGAAAATAAATATTTTTTCATCGGCTGTCCTTTTATAGAACCTAAATTAACTAAAAGTATTTTTACTAAGAATGTGTCTATTAACGCTTTTATTGTCTCTATTAAGGCGAAGACACTTTGTTCGTGTGTTCTTTATTAATAGCTAGCATTTTAGAAAAATTTAACATTTTTTTTTAAATATATAAAGAGTAGACATTTAAAAATTTTTTTTTTTGTATGAATAAGGTATTTAGAAAGAAATACCTTATTAATATTAAAAAAATATCTAATCTAAAAAGAGCCTAATAAGTAATGAGTAAATTTTGCTTAGCATTGAACCCTAAATTATCGGTTTCGAAGAGGGGGGTGAATCATGTATTGCTGTTATGGATGACCTAAGAAACGTACCAAACTTGATTTACTTTATTATTATTATTGATTATTTATATGATTACTAGGGGTCGCCCATTGGTCGAAATTCGACCATAATTAATTTAAATTATAAGGTTGGACATTATTAAAGTTCTGTTGTCAAAGACTATTTCTATAATCACAGATTTCGTCAAGGCTACACTGTTAATTTAATATCAAATACATGGTAGTATGTGTAATGTTTTTTTTTTATTGTTTTAATGTATTTTTTATACGTACTCTAAAATGAACAATTGTTTATAGCACTAGTTCAAATGGTTTTGTCCTTTTAAGCCTTGTTTTTTTGAGAAATGTTAACTGTATAGTCAAATGTGGCCTTTCGAGTTTTCACAAGAACCCCATTATACGGCGTCGATTGTAGCCTACAATACAATTGCGCCTGGCTTAAAGGCCTAGTTGCCAAGCCATAAACTTCAAAAAAAAAAATGTGCGAAATTTCATACTGCGCCGTCCGGGCAATTTTCGTAAAAAGGGGTACAAAGTTTTTGCTGTGTTTTTGCTAAATATTTAAAAACCAGATATTTTGCAGTTGCCAAAGATTCTGAAAGCTTAAGCAACTCCACGAGTTCGGTGTAGATAAGTGTGCCTTCATGCATGTACAACGATGGGAGAGTTGTAAATTTAGAAAATTTGTAATCTCTGTGAATATATCCCTCAGGACTCTTTCCAAAGGCGAGACCTACAAATATCTTTGTATCTCAGAGTCGTTGGATATTCCTGCTGATGTGAAGCAAGCTATGAAGGATCGTAGCTTTACTCATCTAAGAAAGGTCTTAACGAGCATTCTCTCAGGTGGAAATAAGCTTCGAGCCTTCAATGCTTGGGTTATGCCAGCATTAGCATACTCCTTAGGCATACTAAGATGGACTTACACTGAATGAGACGCCCTGGATAGACGGGACGGGTCCGTTGTAATTGACAATGTATCGGATGCAGGATTAGAATTTTTGTCTGTCTGTTCAAGACTGTGTTGCTGCATTCAGATGTTAATCCGTGGCGTGTTTCATTGGCTTTCACAGTGAGGTCATGACTATCTTTGGCTGTGACTAATGTGACTAAGTCATCCGGATAGCAAATCAATTGCATTCCTCCTGGAGTCTCAATTGACATTATATCATCGTAAAGAACATTCCATAGAGGTCCCAAAACGGAACCTTGGGAAACCCCCTCGAAGTACTTGTTGTTTTTCTTCAGAAATATATCTCTATCGTTGAAATAATCAATTATCATTATTTATTAAGTAACTATGGAAGTTCCATACAAAAGTATCTTGGGTATGTCAGAAAGAGCGTTGAGTAAACGCGGTAGATCGAGCACTGCGCATCTGCGGATGACGCTTGCGGACCGCGTTCGTAATACCGAAGTAAGAAAGACAGTTGGTCGTAAGAGAGTGTCGGGGTGATCTAAGGAAAGGAATGCTCCGGTGGTTCGGACATTAGACGAATGCATGATGAAAGAATGAATAAACAGATCTCAGGTGGAAATAAGCTTCGAGCCTTCAATGCTTGGTTTATGCCAGCATTAGCGTGCATACTCCTTAGGCATACTAAGATGGACTTACACTGAATGAGATGCCCTGGACAGACGGGTCCGTTGTATGACAATGTATCGGATGCAGTAACTGTAGATATTATTTCCCTGTAATGTTCAAGACTGTGTTGCTGCAATTCAGATGTTTAATCCGTATAATGTTAATCATTGGCTTTCATAGTGAGGTCAAAATTAAATTTACATGTTGTCTTAAAATTACGACTGTTTGGGTACTAACACCTAAACTAGGCCAAGCCTGTCTCTTAGGTGTTAGTTCCTTCCAGCGACTTAACAACTACGACGCGAGTGTGTACCAATTTTAGTAAGTAAGTTAAGTATTTGAAAACAAAGAGTTACAAGATAATCATTTAAAAGGTAGATTGAAATTGTTTTAAAGCGAGTGAGAAGTACGTATGTACATATGTGTATAATTGTCAATAGAACGAAAACACTGCATACTTGGGACTTAGGAACATTTACGATTTTAATGACTTAATTTGTAGCAAAAAGAGTAGTTTTAGTTTAGTTTTAGCCTTTATTTTGTATAATGTTGTCAGCATTATATATCATATTAAAATTCTATTAATTTGCATTTATTTTTATATCAATAGACTATAAACTATGATAGACCAGCACGTTATATTAAATGCATTTCGGACATCTACTAATATAAGAGTATTCCATAAATTAGGAAGGCTTCAGATAAAGTTTTCTTTATAATATATATATAATTCATCTGTACATGCTTATGGCACCGTCCACCACCTAAACTGGTGGACCGATTTTGATGAAATATTTTGTGTATGCTTGAACGAATCTCTTGATGGCTCAAATTTACAAATAGACTCGGTAGGTGGCGGTGAAATCGGGTTCCAGGATTTGATGAATTTTTTGCATGTAGATTCACAGTTGGACACGGTAGGTAGGGTTGCAATCGGGTTCTAGATTTTTATTTTTCAAAACATGGAAACGTCTGCCGAGTCCGATATTTAGTTTAGAATTAATTTTATTTTTATGTAAAATTAATAATAACTTATTAACTATATATAAAACAAAGTCGTTACACCATTAATAACTCAAGAACAGCTGGACCAATTTTTATGATTTTTGTGTTTAAGGAAAAATACATTAAAGTAATGAAGTTGGCTGACGCAGCATGAATTCTGAGGAGGTTCCTGTCTCTGGAGTATTAACCTCTAGTAACTTGGATCCTTCGCTCCGCTACCGGCGGGCATCAAAGTTCTATATTTTTTTAAATAAAATACTAAAGTTTTACAAACCCTAGGAAGTAGGTATATTTTGTTTTTTACATAGAAACTGAATTAGGTTATTTGTATAATTACATAAACCTCCACTGAGAAAATGATATAACTGTTGATGAATAAATACCATTTAAAAATCCGTTGCGTGGTTTTAGAGGCGTTAGCAGATACAGAAAGACAAACTCGAGAAGCGACTATGTTTTATATGTAAAGATTATATTTTTTTTACAAAATAATGTTTCTTTTATAAATTATTGTTTCAAAAGAGTGTTTTGTTTGCAAAAGATTTTTTTTACAGAATAATGTTTTTTTTTACAACATAATGTTTCTTTACAAAATATGTAATTTCGCACATATAAAGTGGAAAATCCTGAAAATCAAAGTGATTGAGCTCAAAAAATGCTTTCACGAAAATTTCAACAAGATCAATTGAGCAGTTTATGAGATTAGGGGATATTATCTATTAAATACATTTTATGGTTCCGCAGGCAAAGGACGAAAATACTTTTGTTACTTATACAGAATCCTTCAATATGGATGTTTCAGACTTGACCGTTTTATTATCTCTATTTTTGTCCTCAAATTTAAATTCAATTTTTTTTATTCAAACCAAGTTCCACTGCACATAATATTTTGAGAGTCGTACATACAAGTTAAAAATTAAATCTACTTCCTATTCTGTAGACACCTCTTCGCAACATGTCGCCGTTTAAGGGAAAGATGCGGCAAGAAAATTTCCAGCAACACGTCTAGTTCAAAAATCTTTTACGAGTCTACCACCGCTTCCAAAGCAATTTTAGTTACTATTAAAAGGGAAGAAGCTGCTTTTCAAGCAAGAAACTCCCTAGCAACATATCTTTACTTCATAATTATTATGTACTAGCAGTCTCGACACATAATACACGTACGTATTCAAAACTATGAAAAATTTCAATTCAAGAGCTATGAATGTCAAAGAGGCAATTGAGGTGTGTAAGAATAAGCCTGAATGGCGCTCTGTTGTTCGTGCCTACCCCGTAGGGGAACTGGCGTGAAGTTATGTATGTATGTATTCAAAACGCCCTGAGGTGCTGTGCAGCCTTACATAAAGTAATAGCCCGGGCTTCTAAGCAGGAAAACCAAAATCAGGATTTATTATAAAACCGTCATAAGACCCATCCTGATGTACGGTTGCGAAGTCTAGACGCTTACCTTAAAGGAAGAGAACCAGCTGTTAGTGATGGAAAGAACGGTTCTTGACGATGGCAGCTGGAGGGTCCGACCCTAACATTATAGGAGAGATAACATCTCACCGCCTCCTTTGGCTCGGTCACGTGGAACTGGTGAGAGAGGATCGAAGCGTGAAGAGGGCCTATTTGGGACGATCGGATGGGCGACGTCCGGTCGGTCGCCCCAAGTACCGGTAGAGGGACAGAGTGGAGGCTGACCCAGGGGCAGATTTAGAAATATGACGCCTGTAGGCTATTCAAATTTTACCGCCCCTACCGATAAATCGATACCCTAATTCACAATCATATTAATTAGATAATTTTTTTGTCAATGAAATTGTAACTTTATGATTTATGTACATATGACGTGTATAGTCTTGAATTAGACCTTTTTACCGTAGTTTGAAGATTGTGTAAGACATAATATATAAAAAAATTGGCCTCAAATTTGCCGCCCCTCCAAAATCTGCCGCCCTAGGCTCCAGCCTACTCAGCCTATTGGTAAATCCACCACAGGGCTGACCTGTGTGAGCTACAAGCCCTTAACTGGCAAGAAATCGCACAGGACAAAAAATTAAAATCTAGCACCCGATTTCAGCGCCGCCTACCGGGTCAATTGTGAATCCAAACCATCCCGGGACCCACTCAAACACAGATAAAGTTTCATCAAAATCGTAGAACCCGATTCCAGCGGCAAGTATTTTGTTTAAATTCATGGGTTACATTATTGAAGTTTTAGTAGGGCTCCCTAATTTTTATATAGCCTATATTAATCAGCGATAATACAGTATTCGAATGATGAAAGAATTTTTGAAATCAGTCCAGTAGTTATTGAGTTTGTTCGTTACAAAGATACAATTTTTTCTTTATTTTTAATGTATTTTGTACAAAGTGTAACAAAATAATTTTTATGAATAATTACTGAAAGAGCTTGGTAGCAATGGTATTTTTCTATTCAGTGCGGTCGTCTAGAAAATCTTTCCTCGTATATATTTTACAAACACATGATAATATACTAATATATAAAGTTGAAGAGTTTGTTTGTTTGAACGCGCTAATCTCAGGAACTACTGGTCTGATTTGAAAAATTCTCTCAGTGTTGGATAGCCCAATTATCGAGGAATGCTATAGGCTATATATCATCACGCTCAAACCAATAGGAGCGGAGCACCAATGAAGAATGTTTCAAAATCGGGGGGTTTTGAAAACAAATTCTACGCGGACGACGTCGCGGGCACAGGTACTATAATATACAATAAATAATATCATACAAAATTTTATACTATAATTACTTGACCTGACTTACTTATAAAATTCAACTTCTAAAGGGATGAAAAAAGGGATGAAATTTTGTACAAAAATAAGTCATTTTCAAAGAAGAATAATATTTTATATACTTCTAGTTCGTAATAAATGTACATATGTATCGGCCTTTTTTCGAAATTTAGCCCCTGGGGGGATGAAAAAACTAATTAAAGCTTGTATGAAAATGCGACATTTTATATACCTGCTTCTGGTTAGAAATAAATACTTATACACGTGGATCGGCGTTTTTGAAATTCAACTCCTAAGGGGGTGAAAAAGGGTCTTCCCTTTAACTTTTTTTGGAATAATTTTACATACATACATAACTTCACGCCAGTTCCCTTGCGGGGTAGGCATGAGCAACAGAGCGCCATTTAGGCTTATTCTTACACACCTCACTTGCTTCTTTGACATTCATAACTCTTGTCATGCACGCTCGTCTGTTCTTAAGGCTCCTGACATCACCTTTTGCTAGTACACGATCAATTTGATCATGGAAGGTGTGTCGTGGCTTTCCACGACTTCTGCATCGATCCACTTTTGCATTGTATATCTGTTTAGTCATTCTTTCATCATGCATTCCTTTCACATAATAATAATTTTACTATGACTATTTGTAATCTTCGCGAGCAAAGCCGCAGAGAACAGCTAGTTTATTTCATATTTATCTATCTCTGGTTCTCTTCTTTTAATTACATAGATATATTACAAAAATGACTTTTCAAAAAATTCATGGAGTTGTAGCAAACAATGCATAATTTTCTTATATAATAAATTATGATTATATTAATATTACGTGAAGCAAAAACTTTGTACCCCTTTTTACGAAAATTGCGCGGACTGAGGAGTATGAAATTTCGCACACTTATAGTTTAATAGAGAAGAAGTGCAGAATGATAATATTTAAAAAAAAAATATGGATAAAAAATACATTAAAATAATTAAAAAAAACATTACACACACAACCATGTATTTGTCACACACACGCATATATACTCTTCTATTTATTGTTAAAGTCAAAATAACAGTGTAGCCTTGGCGAAATCTATGATTACAGAAGTATAGTCTTTGACATTAATTATTAGGGTCGAATTTCGATCACGAGAGACCACTAGTTCTAATAAAAAGGCAATGCATTATTAAGATATATAGAAGATCTATAGATCAAAACTTACCTTGAAGTTTTCACACCGTCCGACCACAAACACTTGTTGCTTGATTTTTTGAACCACTTGTTGTCGCGGCGGTCTCTGCGTTTGGAATACGACATGTCGCCCATTATCCACCCTTTTATAGGGACGCTTCCCTTAGTGATCACTATGGGGGCGGCCAGCGGCTAATTGATACAATGTTACGCCTAGACGACGGGAAATTGGGGAAATTTTGACTCATTGATCACGATGTTACTAGTCGTTTATTGATATGGTATTTGTGTGATTATTGTTGAAGTGAAACGTTGTGATTTTAAACACGACGAAACTAAAAAGCGACACTAAAAATAAAAAAATAAAGGATTAAGCCTGCGAGAAAATGAGACAGAATACATTATATTTAATAATTTAAATACTGCTCATACAGGTAGATTTGGACATGTTTTCAAGTATTTCGTTAATACTTGAAATATCGTGTTTTATAGCTTAAAATAACGATATAATATATGAAACGTGACGTCACCAAATTTGGACTCCCTCCACCCCCCCCCCCCCCCCTTTTCCCACTTTGTTTCACTTCTACTGCGTGTGAACTGCGTACATACACGCACACATTTTTTATGTTTTTGAAGTATTTTGTTAAGTTGGAGTACGATTTTTTTTTTTAAAGTTTGTCATAAAATTTGTTTGAAGTCGGCAGCGCGTTGGTGACATCTTTGGTGTTGTATCCATAGGCGATGGTAACCGCTTTCCATCAGGTGGGCCGTCTGCCTGCCTGCTGCACTTCGGCTATAAAAAAATGACATAGTGAATTTTTCAAGCTCTTTCCCTTGGTTTTTCTTTTAACAGTTCTTCACAGACATTGATCGTTATGAACTACACTATCATTTGGTGTAATAATACAGTATATTTTTTTTCCAAAATCAGCCGATTCGATTCTTGACAAGGGTAAATGACTTTTCAAAAGTCTAATAATGTCACTAGATATCGTAAAAATCGACCCCAAGACTTCTTCGAGTGTTTGGGCATTGAAAATCAGCGTTGTGTTGGACTATGTTTCGGCACAGCAAAATGCTGTGCCAACCTCATTTCCAAATTGCGGCATCCAATTTTTGTACAACTTGTAATGGATGTATGTATGTAAGTTCGGGTGGAATCTTGCAAGTTAAATTTGACCAACTTCCCGGTTTCCGATTGAGCTGAAATTTTGCACGCATATGTATATCGCGTGACAATGCAATAATATGGAGCTGATCTGATGATGGAGTCGGAAGGTGGCCATAGGAACTTCTGTACTAAACAAGATAGGCCCGTCGTGTTTGGGCTCGTTCTACTTGTCTTGGCTAGCACTCTGCTGCTAAGCTTGTATTTAAACACCTTTTTAAAAAACAAGTTATTAATCCTATTTTATTTCAAGGGGCTTTATCACTCAGTGACAATGCCACCCCCGTAGAGACATACACCATACATACATACATTTACTTCACGCCAGTTCCCTTGCGGGGTAGGCACGAAAAACAGAGCGCCATTTAGGCTTATCCTTACACACCTCACTTGCTTCTTTGACATTCATAACTCTTGTCATGCACGCTCGTCTGTTCTTAAGGTTCCTGACGTCACCTTCTGCTAATACACGATCAATTTGATCATGGAAGGCGTGTCGTGGCCTTCCACGACTTCTGCATCCATCCATATCCATATGCGACATACATCAGCTTATGCAAATAAAATAAAAATCACATTTATTTTAATTTAAAATAATCGGTTAATACACAACACAAATCTTTTGCTTGCTTAGATAGAGGAGAGGCCAAGATATTATTATTTTTTAATTTTATTTTATAACAACTCTACGGACTCTACTTCCGTACCGTTTGTTACAATTCAATTTAGAAAAAGGTTTAGAAATTGTACATGCTTCTTTGTTATTGTGTGTGACATTTATTCAATGATATTTGTGTTGTGGTGTACCTTAAGAATAACTTATTATTATAATTTATTTTAATTTTAATACTAAACTTATACTAATGTAGAGTGTACCTGTTACATGCTGGTATTGTGAGGAAGTGCATGTGCAGTGTGGGCCTTATGTCTACCTATATATATTAACCTAACTAGTGCGGTGTGTTGTTTTTTCCATTTTGTGTCTGGATTATTAATTTTTAGCCTCTCTGTGTCCTTGGTTTGTTTGTGAAGTGTGCGTGTAATGCAATGCAGTGGTAGTGTGCGTTGGTATGTGTATGTGTGAAAGTGTCAAGATAGTGTTACAGACACGTATGTAGTAGCTTCTGTTTATTGTTCGAAAGGCTTGCACTCTGGGCACACTCCATCAGCACGTGTAAAACATCATCTGGTACACCACAGGTTTTTATTTTTTATTTTATTTTATTTTATTTTATTGGAACAACAAACAGCTACATTATTAAAATTAAATACAAAATTACAACTTAAATAAAATACATGCATAACTTCACGCCAGTTCCCTTGCGGGGTAGGCACGAACAACAGATTGCCATTTAGGCTTATTCTTACACACCTCACTTGCTTCTTTGACATTCATAACTCTTGTTATGCACGCTCGTCTGTTCTTAAGGCTCCTGACATCACCTTCGGCTAGTACACAATCAATTTGATCATGGAAGGTGTGTCGTGGCCTTCCACGACTTCTGCATCTTCTTCATTCTTTCATCATGCATTCTTTCCACATGCCCGAACCACCGGAGCATTCCTTTCCATACCTTCACCCCGACACTCTCTTTCAGACCAACTCACTTTCTTACTTCGGTAATACGAACGCGGTCCGCGAGCGTCACTCCGCAGATTTTGCGCAGTGCTCGCATCTCGACCGCGTTTACTCTACTTTCATGCTCTCTCTTCCATACCCAACTCTCGCTTCCATACGTGAGCGTAGGTACCAGCACCGCGTTGTGTATGGCAAGCTGGGCTTCTGGCTGAGGTTCTTAGCGCCTAGAAGTTTACCTAACGCTCCATTCACACTATTCCCCAAATTCACTCTTCTTTCTATATCAGTGGTGTACCTTCCATCCCTGCTAAAAGCACATCCAAGATATACAAACTTATTCACTTGCTCCAGCATAACATCATCGACCATTATCCTTGCATTCGTTCTGGTTTCTTCTCTTTCAAACACCATAACCTTTGTTTTCTTCGCATTCAAATGTAAGCCTCTCGCCTGACCTTATGAAAAATTATTATGAAAAAAAATATTAAAATTAATTTACTTACAAATAGCCATGTATGTTGGATCCTTACAATTTATACTAATGTGGGTAGTTTTGTAAGTGCTGCTGGATTTCGGTTTCGGTAGTGGCGAAGTTAGTCTCCAAGGCACGCGAGGTCAGTTGCATTTTCTTCAAGACCAAGTGAACATTTCACCTCCCATTCTTCAATACCTCATTGAACTTTATATACGAGTCGTGCTTGCTCTTTGGTGTGAGTGTGCAATAATTTGAAGACCTAAGTGCCACCGAGAACTTCTCAGTGCCGTACCTCTCAGCAGTTGTCTAGCTGCCCCATTGGAAGTGGATTCCGAGGTTAGTGGTGTTTATTACCCCATTGGTTTTTGTGCAGGATTTGGCTAACACCTCTCACTCTCATATATTCCCTTAAAAATAACCTACAGTCCACTAAACAATTACTAGAACCAGCGAAGCTGTGTTTGATCCGTGATCAGCACTGGAGGTCGGGTCGATCTTCACCGTCTAGTTCACTAATACTCATGCCATGTGATGCGACGCCGATCTAGCGATTCCAGAACTTCGTCGGATGGTGGACGGCCAGTTCCTATATTTAACTGATCGTTCATATGCCTTACTATCGGTTAAAATTTCCCATAACCTTCATACAAGTAATGTCAAAATCCAACCCATGGTTAGGCAAGTGAATGTATAGTTAGATATATGAAGCGGCTAGAAGTCGTATGACAGCGTGTAGTAGTATGTAGTCTAGTTCTATATCTCAGACGTTGGTCGTATGTATTATGTAATATCAGCCCATAAATGACCCACTGCTGGGCTCTGGCCTTCCATTATAGGGGAAATGAACAGTATACGCGCCACGCTTGTCTGGCAGGTTTGACAAATCGGCTATCTCGATGTGCATGTTGCATCAAGATGTTTTTCTTCACCGTTGTTAGCACGTGGTAATTGTAACAATATGCACATTAGGTCAGAAAACTGATTAAGTGATGCATGCGTTCCGGCAAGGATCCCGCACCCTTTGAGTTCGGGACGCGTGCGCTAGCCATTACGCTACCACGACTTAATATCACATTAGCCTTTTACATTTTCGACAAAATCTCCAAAATGACCAAAGATCAACGTAACATAGATAAAATATTGCATCATATGACTTCAACTATGATTCATTCGTTGAATGAAATGCTACTGGCGCCAAAACCTTCTTGGAATTAAAAAAAAAACTGTCAAAATCTCACACTTTAAAGTTCTATGGAATGTAAAACATATTTAAATTGCAGTCAAACATAACATCTATTATCTTAATTCAACGGTATAAAGTTCATAATCTCTGCATAAAATTATTTTCGAACGCAAATGTTGCGTCAGTTTGAAAGTTGTCATCAGTTCTAGTTTCGAAATTTAAAATTTATGTACTTTAATTTCTTACAAATAAAGTTCAAATTTGCTTAATATATTGTTTCGATATGCAAGTTATAAGTTTGTTTTTGCAATTCGTGGCAAACTTCATTTTTCGTTTATCGAATAAATTGTGTGCCTTAAATTTAGGACTTTAGAGTCGAAATTATCTTAACATTTGTAATTAGAACAATAAAAGCTGGCGTGTTTTTTTGACACGTGGTCTTTATCACGTAGATACACGGCTTCATTGAATGAAATTCCTCGGGACCTTGACGTCATAGAGTAACACGTCACTATTCCGGTGGCGCGCGTTATGAGTTACGTTTTTATATAAGGTTCTGTTCCACTTCGTGAAAAACAGAACCGGTGCTTGCTCAAAAAAGTCAAATACCTACTTGCATCGCCATAGCAACAACAATGACATTACAGCGATAATTTTAACCGTGTTGCTTTCATGGCTAATTCCACCCAGGGCTTGGAACCGGTTTAAAATCGGTTATGACTGGTTTATTCTGCGAGAAGAGGATGTACCTATCATTCTATCTCTCTCAACATCTGTTTGTGATCACGTTGAGTTAGACCAGGCAGCCGCAGGAGAACAGGAGGATTCTTGCTATCTCTGTGTAGACCAGGTGCCCGGCAGGCCGTTGACATCTGAAAAGGAAAAGAAGGTTAATGTAGCAATTGTCGTAATACAACACAAAAATAATAAGTTGCAATAAAACTGTAATAAATATAAGAGTGTATAAATGACACTGAATATATATTTGATTATATATTATCTCAGCGTCTATGAGAATGTATGGTTAGAAAATAGTACATACATACATACTCTTGTCATGCACGCTCGTCTGTTCTTAAGGCTCTTAACATCACCTTCTGCTAGTACACGATCAATTTGATCATGGAAGGTGTGTCGTGGCCTTCCACGACTTCTGCATCCATCCACTTTTGCATTGTATATCTGTTTAGTCATTCTTTCCACATGCCCGAATCACCGGAGCATTCCTTTCCTTACCTTCACCCCGACACTCGACAGAAACAGTTAGAAAATAGTATAGTATAATAATAGATAGATATAAATAAATAGATAATAGAACATGTTACATAGGTTAAGATCGAAAGAATAAAGGCGTTTTTGACCATTTTCCGACCCGCCCTCCCCGTGGTGAGATATCATGAGATTTTCGACTCAATGCCATACCCCGTCCCCCAATATCACGTGAGTTTTTCATAATGTGTGTGGTTTTTTTTTATAGTGTTAATGCACTGGGTTTATTAAAAAAAAATCAGGTGTCTTTGGGACACCCGACAGAAGTGATAACTTAAACTAATCTAAGTTGGTCCAGTAGTTTTTCCGTGATCACTGAACAGACAGACTGGCGCCGTAACGCGTTACGTAACGCGTGACGTAACGAAGCAGTTTACCCTCCCATAAGAAGTTATCACTTCAAAAAAAAAACGTTTACAACAAGAAGTTTTAGCCACCTTATGGGCAAAGTTGATTCCCCAACTGCCTACTGTGTGGAACGCGTGAGGATGTCCAACATCTTTTAATGGAGTGCAGCAAAAATAAAGATGGCAGAGAACAACTGATGAGGGAGTTGGGACTGAATCGTTTTGACACAGGTATTTTCATGGAAATTCTGGCAGAGCCAGCCTCAAAGAAGACTAGTTTGTTAGCCAGCTTATTATTTAACATTTAATAGATAAGTTATTGTATGTTTAGGAGATAATGGGGCTGACATGCCTATGTGGCAAAAGTCCCAAATAAATAAAGATGAAAACAAAAACCCAACTTGTTTCATATTTTTATTTAAGACTTTTTATTTGCAGGATCCAGCTGAATAGACGCAGATGGCTGTTTCAGAGATACCGGGCTTGGTGGGCTTCCCGACTCCGTGGGAGCGGAGGCGTTCAGCCCGAAAGCAGCGCGCTCGAGGAGGCACCTCCCCTAAGGTTCGACCTCGGCTCGACCGCTGCGGAGGGGAGTGATTCTATTGGATTAGGCCGTGAGAGGCTCAATGAGCTAAGTCAATAGACTGAAGTGTTATAATGGGGACTCGTTATCGACTCCGCCGGCGGAGCCGATCCTAGTCTATCTTTACTACCGCTTCGCAACGTGTTATAGCTGGCAGAGAAGAAGCGGCAGAAGAAACTCTCCAGCAACACGCCTAAGCTAATCTTGTGTGGCTACTTGTGTCTGCAATGAGTGGGTGCGATTGGTGGGTCTTAATTTTGAGTAAGAGCGCCAGGGCCGGGGGCTCTCCGGCGTCCGTTAAGTCGGCGTCTGTTATACCAGGCTGATGTTCTGAGCCTCGGGGGGTTCATTATCGCGAGGAGTCGAGTGATTTTATCTGGCTCGTCAATGAGTACATTGCGAGGACGTCGTTTTCTCGTGGGAACATTCGGAGTAGGTTTGAAATTGACTGTTTCCGTCAACAGAGGGTTCGGGTGATAGGGGGCTCGGTCAAAGAATCTGCGCGAGAGGGAGATCAGGTAGTACTTAAGACTAATATTCAATGTGCTACTTTGGACTTTCGAAAAGCATGAGAAACATTTTTGTTTAAGACTAGCCATATTTCAGTGACGAAACGTTTTTTAAATTTAATTCAACTACCTTGCAATGTAACACATTTTGTCGTGGAAAAAATTAATAAAGATGTCTGCCATGCGGCCTCTGCCAGGTCCTGGTCGAAGAGGAAGGCCCAAGAAATGCTGGTTTGACGTTGTAAAGGACATGCGTACCAATGGTCTCAAAACGGGGGATGCTGAAGACCGCGCGAAGTGAAGTAGAATAAATAGAACAGCAGAACCTGCGATTTAATGGACAACCCCCCCCCTGCCCAAAGTAAGATTAGGTGAGATTCGGCCCGAACATCCCCCACAAATGCCTTACGTAATTAAAGGAAGCCTCCATATGAGTAAAATGTGTATAAGCCGATGACTACTTACTATTATTTTATATAGTAAGTATATATAATACTACTATACTATATAATACTTCGGTGCTTCGGGCATGCGGAAAGAATGCATGATGAAAGAATGACTAAACAGATATACAATGCAAAAGTGGATGGATGCAGAAGTCGTGGAAGGTCACAACACACCTTCCATGATCATATGGATCGTGTACTAGCAGAAGGTGATGTCATGAGCCTTAAGAACAGACGAGCGTGCATGACAAGAGTTATGAATGTCAAAGAAGCAAGTGAGGTGTGTAAGAATAAGCCTAAATGGCGCTCTGTTGTTCATGCCTACGCCGCAAGAGAACTGTATTGTATATACTTATGTAAAGTATATACAATAATAAATTAATTGCAACAAATATTTATGTAACTTTTTATGTCAACCCTACTGACCATCGACGCGTGACATCATAAGGCTATCAGCAAATCTTCTGCGCACGGATATTATATTATTACACTCATGTCAATCTTAAGCGAAGTAAGTCGCGAGCATAGTTAGTGTATACAGGTGGCCAGAAAATTTCATTCAAAAGAAAAATTTGTTTTGCATTTTCAATTTGTAATTTAGCATTGAAAGTTCGAGTCTAATTCACGCGAAACATTTTTTTCAATTTCAAGCATAATTTTAGTAACTTGTATGGGATGTTAGACTGCTGATTATTTTACTTGTACAAGTATAATTCATAAGGACTTAGTAGTAAAAAAAAACTCCGAAATAAACATACCGAAAATATAAGGTACTGGGATATGCCCACAACTTTGTCCACACTTGCACATTTAAGCAGCATTTAAAAAATTCATTTAACCCTTACACTCACTAGTAGCACATATGTGTCCGCGATGACAGTGCAGATCGCGTTTGTGCACGTGATTGTTTTTGTGTTGTTGTCTCACTCTGTTTATATAGGATTTGTATGAAATGGGTATATTTTCTTGGTATATTACGAGATAGTGATAGTGTTAGTCTTGCGGCTTTTGGAAGTTGGAAGGGTTAAAAAGAATGTAAGCCATCGATCAGCGAAAATCGCATCGGAATCGTCCCAGCAGTTTTTACGTGAATTCCGAACAAATAAACTAACCGACAAACAGACAAGAAATCTAAAAAAAATGCATCGTGTTCTCCGTAGTTTAGTGTATAGTGTATTCCAGTTGTTTTTTTTAGAATTTTATAATATTACAGATTTAAAGCCGATACGGTAAAATGTTTCCAAAAAATGATAATTTGAAAACTAAAGAAATTGGTAAAACATACATAAGGTGATTTAGTAGATTTAGTAGTAGTAGATTTTTGAACGTTCTGGCTACCTGTCCATAACTTACAGTGCCAACATAAGAGAATGTGTAACGAGGTTATTTGATGATATAAAAGTAGATAATTATTTCATATTCGCTGAGACAACAGAATATTGTATTTCATCATTTGATATATTACCGTCTGGAATATTTCTAATGAATAAGTAATTTCTGAACATGTCTGAGAAGAGTTCATCGAACTTTACATATACTAGCTTTCTAATATCATCGTCTGTACCTAATTTTAATAATATAAAGACAAACAACAAGAAAATTTTGATAATACTTTTTAGTAGTTATTTGTTACCTCTGATTCATTATACTGACTCGGAAAGAAATCAATACCTAAGGGGATCTTTGAAAGTTGCACCCGTGATTGAAAAACTGAGAGGTAGAAGACTAACGTGGTAAGGGCATGTGAGGATAAGAAAGCCACGCGCCAAAAAGAATGGTCAACTGCAATATTGATAAGTACAAATATAAGGATAAATAAAAAAAAAGGATGAATTGATGATTTGTGCCGTGACAAAAGATGTACATTAGAACAGGAGTAGGGAAGGAAAAGATATATTGTACCAACGCCGAATAATTAAGAGAATGTGAAAGAAAACAGAAATGGATTGAATTGGATGTATTATATAATTTGGGGATATTTACATATACTAAAAATAAAAGTGGTCTTAGTATACTTCCTTGTGACAGTCCACACTTTAACTGTTTTGTGATTTGATAGATGTTTATTAAGTGTTTTAGTTTTAGGACACATTTCCTTTGTCACTTACTTGATTCCTGTCTTACTTAATTACACCTGGACTAAAGTTAGTGTTAAGTAGTGACTGTGTTACACAGATATAGCTAACGGTTTAATGCGTTGTATGATATGCCACATTGTTAATGACGTTAAACATTGACAGACAACTCATGTAGATACACTAATGTAGCTAATCATTAATGGCGTTATTTTTTAACTCCATAAACATTGGACTACAATTATTAACACTAGTATTAACGCAGATGGATCAGGGGCATTATTATATCTTTGCAACATGCGCATGTTGTTTTAATTATCTAAATATATATAGTATATAGATCTAATCAATATTCTATGAAGTATTTAACACTATCCACTATAGCTTTATTCTTGTTAAATTGTATCCAGTAAGGCAAATTGAAAACATAGTAAGGTATAGAAACTGGCTGATAAATGAAATTATAAAAAAGTGTTACCTCAAACGGGGCCTACGTGCCTGGTCACATGCGCCGGCGCACCGCTGTGCCATTCAAAGCAAGGATCTAAGGCGAAAGTGCATGATGCAAGTCGAGGTAACGGTTGCTCGAGTATTCAAATTACACTGGCACAAAAAAATCGTGGTCTGTAGCAGACCCATCTATTCTTGCATAATTTCGATGCGCTAAATCCGAACCTTTTTTTTTTGCAGGAAATCAGCAGACAGGCAGGCGGCCCACATGATGGAAAGCGGTTACCATCGCCTATGGACATTTGCAACACCAAAAGTGCTACAAATGCGCTGATGCTCTCTTAAGGGAGACTGGAACCTGGTCACTAATGCCGGAACACAACTCAAGGTTGTTATGGCGGCATACTCTAGACCAGGGGTGGTAGCCATCCAGTCGGGCAAATGCCCTACCACCTGGCTGTGGGTTGTTCTGTCGCCTCTTACGACAGGCCGTCCGGCCGCAGGAAATTGTATTCTTTCTCCGTTCCTGCACGGATAAAAATATATAATCCATACTGTTATGAATGGGTGGCCCGAGCCCAGCAGTAGGACGTTTTTGATTAGATATTATATCTATCTTTATATATACGTATATATTTCTTCTGTTCGTGTATATGGCACTGAACTCCTCTTAAACGGTTCGACTGACTGATGATTTTTTTATGTGGGTTCGAATGGCTTATTCACAATTGGAACCGATAGGTGGCAATGAAATCGGATTTTAGATTTAATTTTTTTCAGAGTAGGACAATTATTATGAAACAATAAACGTGGTCAAAGCCGCGGGAGATAATTATAGTATATATTAATAAGGCTGTGTTTATCAAAGCCAAGAATTATCTATGATGAATTAATGACCGATCATTGTTTCTATCAAATAATCGGTTACTCCCTTTAATTAAGAAAGCTTGATAGACTTGATTAGTTCCCGCTGTCACTCAATTACTGGACTTATTATTAACTTATTTACTGTCAATAGGGCTTAATTCGGACTATTAATTTCATTTATGTATTTGATAAAGGTCAGAGCTCTTTAGAACCATATGCTGGAGCAATTCAATTTCAGATAGCCTCGCCTGATGATGGAGTCAAGGCTGAGGGTACACTGCTGAAGCCGTCCCAAATATCCTTGCCTGAGGATAGTTAGCCTTCCAAACTCAGTCCCAAATGGTATTAGTGTTGGGCCACGACGGATGTATAATTCCAAATTTTATATGTTGAAAATTTTGTGCTCAAATTCTGGAGGTCAAAAAAGTCGTTGCATTATTTTAAATTATATTTTTTTTATAAATTGATATAATTATTACTTATTAATTGATATACAAAAAATAGATGCGAAAAGCTGGACGGATGCGTACGTATTTTCATACAAAATTGGTGTTGTCTATGGCAAAAGCTGAATCATTATATTAATACGTGAAGCAAAATCTTTGTACCCGTTTTTACGAAAGTTGCGCGGACGGAGGAGTATGAAATTTCGCACACTTATAGTTTATATAGAGATGGAGTGTGGAATGTTAATATTTTTTAAAATTATGCATAAAAAAACATTAAATCAATAAACAAAACATTATACACACTACCATGTATTTGACACACACACGCATATATACTCTTTTGTTTATTGTTAAAGTCAAATTAACAGTGTAGCCTTGGCGAAATCTGTGGTTATAGAAGTATATACAGTCTTTGATAACATACATATATACATACATGACTCCACGCCCGTTCCCTTGCGGGGTAGGCACGAACAACAGAGCGCCATTTAGGCCCATTCTTACACACCTCACTTGCTTCTTTGACATTCATAACTCTTGTCATGCACGCTCGTCTGTTCTTAAGGCTCCTGACATCACCCTCCGCTAGTACACGATCAATTTGGTCATGGAAGGTGTGTCGTGGCCTTCCACGACTTCTGCATCCATCCACTTTTGCATTGTATATCTGTTTAGTCATTCTTTCATCATGCATTCTTTCCACATGCCCGAACCACCGGAGCATTCCTTTCCTTACCTTCACCCCGACGTCTTTGATAACAGAACCTTAATAATGTTCAAACTTATAATTTAATTTAATTATGTTCGAATTTCGACCACTGGGAATACCACAAGCCCTGCGCTTTCTCCCGCGTCGGTTTGTCCTTAAACGGATATTCCCTCGTCAAAAAAATTCTTACCTATAGTATAAGAGTGAGTTAAGGGCTTGGCTGTCCGCCCACAGCGAAGGTTCTGTAGAGGTGATAGGAACAATACATATATCCCGACCTCAAGCCGCCCACTGCCAGAACTATTAAGAAAGATATCCCATTTCAAGTATTGTCCTTTAGTCGACAAGACGTGCGTCATTGATTCTACCAAGAATAATCGTGTTTTCACTCGTAATTATCAGAAGATAGTCACTCTTAGGAAAATAAAGCATTAATAGGGTATACAAGAATAGGCAGATCGAGTGCTGATATTTGAGATGCGATGGATTAGGACAACTAGATGTGACCTTTTAACAAAAATAATATGTAATTTACGGTGCGGTGCTGGTACCTACGCTCACGTATGGAAGCGAGAGTTGGCATGCATGAAAGTAGAGTAAACGCGGTCGAGATGCGAGCACTGCGCAAAATCTGCGGAGTGACGCTCGCGGACCGCGTTCGTAATACCGAAGTAAGAAAGAGAGTTGGTCTGAAAGAGAGTGTCGGGGTGAAGGTGAGGAAAGGAATGCTCCTGTGGTTCGGGCATGTGGAAAGAATGCATGATGAAAAAAATTGCTAAACAGATATACAATGCAAAAGTATATGGATGCAGAAGTCGTGGAAGGCCACGACACACCTTCCATGATCAAATTGATCGTGTACAAGCAGAAGGTGATGTCAGGAGCCTTAAAAACATAGGAGCGTACATGACAAGAGTTATGAATGTCAAAGAAGCAAGTGAGGTGTGTAAGAATATGCCTAAATGGCGCCCTGTTGTTCGTGCCTACCCCGCAAGGAAACTGGCGTCAAGTTATGTATGTATGTAATATGTAATTTTATATAATTAGTATTATATTGCATATAGCTATATATTTATTATGTGTAAATAGTTGCATGTTATCACTGTATGTTGTAAATGCTTTTTTTATTGCAGGAGTTCAGCAGTCAAGCAAACGGCCCACTTCATGGAAAGCAGTTACTATCGAATATGAACATTCGCAACACCAAAGTTGCTACCAAGGCGCTGCTGCTCTCTTATGGGAGACTGGAACCTGGTCGCTAATGCCGGAACACAACTCAAGATTGTTATGACGGCATACTTTAGACCAGGGGTGGTAGCCATCCAGTCGGGCAAATGCCCTACTACCTGACAAACTTATGTGTATATATGTATATTTATATATTTATTATTAAAATGTAATTAATCGTACAATAATTATGTATACTACCATCGCCACTCCTAATCAGCAATATTCTTGCCACGAGTTGTCTGGAAGAGATCGCTTCTTAGAGATAAAACCGCCCTTTGTGTACATTTAGAATATTTATAGGTTATAAGATTTTCTGTGTTTTCTGTAATGTTCTACAATAACGTGTTCTCTCTCTCTATTTTTATATTCATTGCTTAGGTTTCAAAACAACTTGCATACTGATATTGAATAACTTCAATACGTGCGTACGCGCATACCTCAAGGAACAATTTCATTACCTTTATGCCGGTAACTTAAAGTCTCTCAGATCCTTGGAAAATTTGCTACTTAAAACACCTCTGCATACAACTAACTTTTATGGCAAATCCTTCACAGTCCAAGCAGTTCGTCTTTGGAACGCGCTGCCTGTTAATATCAAGCTAGCCAAATCATTGCCTATTTTTAATAGACTTGTGAAGGATTATTATAGCTCAATTTAAGGATGCAGCAGCAGTTATTATCATCTTTTCCTAGTTTTATATTTATTTATGTATTTTATATTACTTTATTTACATATATCGTATTGGTATATTACTTATATTTTTATTCATGTATGTATATTATATCAGGAGCCTTAAGAACAGACGAGCTTGCATGACAAGAGTTATGAATGTCAAAGAGGCAAGTGAGGTGTGTAAGCATAAGCCTAAATGGCACTCTGTTGTTCGTGCCTACCCCGCAAGGGAACTGGCGTGAAGTTATGTATGTATGTATATTATATCATGTATGTATATATTTATAAGATACTGATTCGGTAGTGAGAATAATGCAACATACCTCTGTTCTTATCAAATTTTTTGTCCATCCAAAGGTTGTCTGGAAGAAATCACTAATAGCAATAAGACCGCCTATTGTATTGTAAAATTTTTGAATGAATGAATGAATGAATCAAATCTTTATTTGTAGAAATACAGATAATAGTTGGACAAAAGATGGTAAACAAAGTCGATTGGTCTCACTGTATTTGACCTAAACATGGTCATACAAATATTTGAATATATGTCAATTTAAACAATTGTAACGGATTTAACTTTATAAACCTAGTTTGATTAATTATATATTAAATACTGAAATAAAAGAATGTCAAAAATATAGAATAAATTAGATGTCTAATAAAATCCCTAATGTCATAAAAACACTTTTTCATCAGCCATGAATGTAATTTTAATTTAAATTTTCTTGTTGGCAATTCTCTTATTGTTATAGGTATCGAATTAAAGACTTTTATGATCATCACTTGGCAGTTTTTTTGTCTTAATGTAGTGTTGCAGATGGGTGTTACTAGTCTTCTATTTCTGTTAACTGTGTCTTTAAAACACAATAAAGCATATTCTTTCATTCATTCAACGTCAAAGCAATCGCTTTCGTCGTCTTTACATCCGTGTAACATCTTACAAAGATGTTACTTAAGTAAACATCCTACCAAATTATCGCTGACACTAAATAAACCAATATTATTCCATAAGCTTACTTAATCTGAGATTCGTGCCTAAAACAGCTGCCGATGAACCTTCGCTAAGCCTCATTTTATGCCTAGACTATGAAGATCACGCTAGGTTACTAAGCAACGGAAACTAGATATTTTGCGACTGTCTAGGCATGGAATTGAATTATTACGCTGTTTATTTAACGCGATAGAGTCATACCAGAATTATTAGGTATCTTAATTACAGCTTTTAGAGCTGGCTTGATTGGAGTGATATACCACGCACTCACAGAGTATTAGCGTCAAATGTTAATTAACCCTTTTGAGGATACAAAGTTAATATTATTTTTGTCCAAAGCTGCCATTCGAATTGCAGCGCCTAAACTAAGAGAATTATATCATCTCTTTTATTCTAATACAAATTCTATGTAGTTAGAGGGAGAAAGCATCAGTTCAACGTTCGTCTCAATTATTTGTATTTCATCACAAATTTGTGGTGCTTCCCAGTTTGTCGTGTGCGACACTCGAGAACAAATTTGTGGTGGTTCCGTCTTAATGGTTTGGACAAGTAGCGAGTATGGATAAAAGTAGAGTCACAAAACAAGTGTCTTGCCTATAATAAGCATCGCTCCGCTGATTTTGTTGCCTACCCTCTTTTTGTGTGAAGCGACGGCCAATGCACAGCAGGGTAAGCGTAGCCATTTTGAAGACTTGCTGTCAACGTTTCAATAAATAAAGTTATTGTAATTACTGGCCGTGCCAATAACTTTTATTAAAATTTAATCTGTGTACAAAGTGATAGTTTTAAAGCAGGGATTCCCAAACTATTTTGGGCAAGAGACCCCTTTTCCAAAATGAACTGATATCTCAGATCCCCCATAGCCAAATTTCTTTAGAAAACCTATCTAACCTTTGCGGAACTTCTCCACGCTTATTGACTTGACGAGTTTTTCATATTGTACGAACTTTTGTACACGCTTATCGACTTGTTGAGTTTTTTAAAAGTACAACAATGATATTTCCTACTAAAATATTAGTCATTCTTAAAACAAGTTGGTATACGTAATACAACTTACACAGTATTTTTTTATTGCAGGAGTTCAGCAGACAGGCAGACGGCCCACTTCATGGAAAGCGGTTACCATCGACTATGGATATTTACAACACTAAAGGCGCTACAAATGCGCTGCTGCTCTCTTAAGGGAGAGTGGAACCTGGCCACTAATGCCGGAACACAACTCAAGGTTGTTATGGCGGCATACTCTAGACCAGGGGTGGTAGCCATCCAGTCGGGCAAATACCCTACCACCTGGCTGGGGGTTCTTTTGTTTTCTCTTATGACAGGCCGCCTGGCTGCAGGAAATTGTATTCTTTCTCCGTTCCTGCACGGATGAATGTACAGTGACAGTACCTTGAAAGATTAAAATAAGAACTTGTCTTAATTAATAGGGGTTGATTTTCAGATCTCGTCGACCTCCAAAATCCGTTTTCGTTTATGTCGATCCCTGGGAAACCAATTTTGATGCCAGGGGGTCGATATTGACCACTTTGGGAATCCATGCACTAAAGTGAAACCATAGTGCCGTGCGCTGTTCTCGAGTGCAACCTGAACCGAGCCAAGAGAGGGCGGATCTCAAGCTTGGTAGAGCTCCTGCTTTTATAGTGCAAGGATCTAGATCATATCTTCGCTATACAGTCCTTAAAATCGTACCAGTATAACGCGTGGGTTAGAGCATCCCACAGTGATAGAGTTGAAAGAAGTTCTTCATAAATGAAGAAGGTGAGTATTCCGGCGAAATGAGATTGACAACCACTTGAGCTTCTTACGATATTCAGTGACATGGTCATATTTCTTTAAAGCAAATATAAACCTGATACAAGTTTTGAAGGCGCTCTTGCTTATTGAGTTGTTCTGCGGCAAGGTTCAGATAACAGGCGTCCACATAATCAAGGATGGATAGTAAAAGCGATTGAGCAAGCATAACCTTGGTAGCAGTCGGTAGAAAGTACTTCAACCTTCTAAGCGACGCAGAAGAAGCAAAGACCCTTCGACTTAATTCGCCGAGATTTTTAACTTTGTCGCTGATCTGTAAGCGGGTCCCATCAAATAGTAAATCAGGTACCAATGACCAATCAATTTTAGAAGTCATACGTGAGCTACTTATTACGATGGCCTGGGTTTTGCTAGGATTTTATTTAGATTTATTTACAGTTGCCAACCGTCCTGTTTTTCCAGGACATATCCTAATTTTTGTAGTGTCCTGGGATGTTCTGGATAGTTTTTAAGCGGCGTCCTGTTTGTTTAAAAAGCCCTTATAAGATCATTTTGAAATTCGCACGCCACTTTTACAATTCCTATTACAGGCGAGTGTTCGCGCTGCTCGTTTTCAACTCGTATAATTTTATTCAAATACTTTTATTGTAAAAAATATGATTATTATCATAACGTGAATTTCATTTAACCTATTTTCATTACACATTAATTTAACTATTGCAACTCAAATACTGCGTCTTGTTTTTAAATTAAATTGTTCTTCCTTTCCAACATCAAATCCTAGTTTTTTTTAAATTTGGGGTTCGCAGCCCTAGACTATACGCCCTAATATATACTATGTACTGGATGGATGCAGAAGTCGTGGAAGGCCACTACACACCTTCCATGATCAAATTGATCGGGTACTAGCAGAAGGTGATGTCCGGAGCCTTAAGAAGTCAAAAGTCAAAGAAGCAAGTGAAGTGTGTAAGAATAAGCCTGAATGGCGCTCTGTCGTTCGTGCCTACACCGCAAGGAAACTGGCGTGAAGTTATGTATGTATGTAATATATACTAAAGTTAGTAAGAAGAATTATTTAATTAACTATTAAGGCAATACTGTTGTACTGGAAAGTGACAGATAGACGCGAAACCGTCACTTTGACGCATGACGTGTTTCATTGCCCTAAAAATTACAACTCCACTCTGTTAGATATTTTTCCACGAGATTTTCCCCGCTGTCAATGTGAACTCTATACTATGTTTAAGTGATAATGTTCATGTATATACTTTGTATAATTTTTTAATGCTTAATAATATTTACTATTAGTCGCTCAGTGGTCGAAATTCGACCATAATTAATTTAAATTATAAGTTTGTACATTATTTAAGTACTGTTGTTAAAGAATATACTTCTATTATCACAGATTTCGCCAAGGCGATACTGTTAATTTGACTTGAACGATAAACAAAAGAGTGTATATGCGTGTGTGCGTCAAATACATGGTAGTGTGTGTAATGTTTTTTTAATTGATTTCATGAATGAACGAATGAAATCTTTGTTTGTAGAAATACAGGTAATAGTTGTACAAAAGATGGTAAACAAAGTCGATTGGTCTCACTGTATTTGACCTAAACATGATCATACAAATGTTTGAATACATGTCAATTTAAATAATTATAACATATCTAACTTTATAAATTTAGTTTGATTTATTATATATTAAATACAGAGATAAAAGAATGTCAAAAATATAGAATAAATTAGATGTCTAATAAAATCCCTAATGTCATAAAAACACTTTTTCATCAGCCATGAATGTAATTTTAATTTAAATTTTCTTGTTGGCAATTCTCTTATTGTTATAGGTATCGAATTAAAGACTTTTATGATCATCACTTGGCAGTTTTTTTGTCTTAACGTAGTGTTGCAGATAGGTGTCACTAGTCTAGTGGGATCTCAAAATTTTACTCTAGAACTAACGCTATCAGAATATTTATCAAACATTAATGGATTGTCTTTCACAAAACTTCCTATTTGAAATATATATAAACTAGTCAACGTGAGTACCTTTAATTTTCTAAAAACATGTATTTTGTATGCGTAATTAAAAAAAACTTTTAGCATTCTGCACACCTTTCAGAAAGGGGTTCAAGCTTTTGCTTCACGTATTAATATAACGATTTATAGTGTAGATAGTTTAACTTAATGTATGTTTGTTTTGCCCACATGATTACAGTAGGTATTTTTTTTAAATTCCGTCACCAGTCGCTTTACTCCTTACTGTGCCATTGGTAAAATCAATGCTTTTGCGTTGGCGTCATTCTAGCCAAAATAAATAGAACAGACTCATGACGTTAACACTTACAGCCGTCAAAGTGACATTTCTGTTTTCTGTTAATAAACTATAAACAAACGAACAAGTCGTGTCAATAAACTGTATTGGCCTTTAAGACTATAACAGAATATAATTGCGGATATTTGTCAAGAAAATTTACAAATTATAAATTGTTACGTAATTTTTTATGTACTTGAATATTGTCACTTCCATTTGAAGTATATCAAGTGTTAAATAAAGTTTAATAAAATGATTTCTTTATAGATTTTACATACCGTAAGAGAGCAGCAGCGAATTTGTAGCAACTTTGGTGTTGCAAATGTCCATAGGCGATGGTAACTGCTCTCTATCAAGTGGGCCGTCTGCCTGTCTGCTGATCTCCTGCAATAAAAAAAAAAAAACATACATACATACATAACTTCACGCCAGTTCCCTTGCGGGGTAGGCACGAACAACAGAGCGCCATTTAGGCTTATTCTTACACACCTCACTTGCTTCTTTGACATTCATAACTCTTGTCATGCACGCTCGTCTGGTGTTAAGGCTCCTGACATCACCTTTATAGATTTTTACAACTTAAAATCCAATAAGCTGATTTTCGTTCAGTATAACACGTAATTATATACGTATCCCCGTGCAGGAACGGAGAAATATTGCCAATATGTTTTATTTTATTAACTTAATTTTGTTAAGTTATACGAGTTGTACTAGGCAATGGGCAACAATTAGGATTATGTTATAAAATATGTTTATTCACCAGGCTTTCTAATTAACCGTGAAATGTTAAGTACTATATACTATATACATACATACATAACTTCACGCCAGTTCCCTTGCGGGGTAGGCACGAACAACAGAGCGCCATTCAGGCTTATTCTTACACACCTCACTTGCTTCTTTGACATTCATAGCTCTTGTCATGCACGCTCGTCTGTTCTTAAGGCTCCTGACATCAACTTCTGCTAGTACACGATCAATTTGATCATGGAAGGTGTGTCGTGGCCTTCCACGATTTCTGCATCCATCCACTTTTGCACTGTATATCTGTTTAGTTATTCTTTCCACATGCCCGAATCACCGGAGCATTCCTTTCCTTACCTTAACCCCGACACTTTCTTTCAGACCAACTCTTTTTCTTACTTCGGTATTACGAACGCGGTTCGCGAGCGTCACTCCGCAGATTTTGCGCAGTGCTCGCATCTCGACCGCGTTTACTCTACTTTCATGCTCTCTCTTCCATACCCAACTCTCGCTTCCATACGTGAGCGTAGGTACCAGCACCGCGTTGTGTATGGCAAGCTGGGCCTTCTGGCTGAGGTTCTTAGCGCCTAGAAGTTAACCTAACGCTCCATTCAAACTGGTCCCCAAATTCACTCTTCTTTCTATATCAGCGGTGTACCTTCCATCCCTGCTAAAAGCACATCCAAGATATACAAACTCACTCACTTGCTCCAGCATAACATCATCGACCATTATCCTTGCATTCGTTCTGGTTTCTTCTCTTTCAAACACCATAACCTTTGTTTTCTTCGCATTCAAATGTAAGCCTCTCGCCTGACAGTCATCTTTCATCATTGTGACTAGTATATATACTAATTGTTAATATATAATATATTTTAATTACATTTAGTTAAGTACATCTATAAATAATCTACAAATATACATTCACTAAGTTCTAAATTTACATATTATATTTGTATATATTCTTAATACTTATTACCACATTATAAAAACTTCTAGTTAAGGATTGAAATCATTTTTGTTTAATAGCTAGCCTCAGTAAAATATATTCCACTCTGTTAATCATTATTTTGTCATCATTAACTGTGTATACGTGTAAACACATAACTTTAATTAATTAATTGCATACACAATTATAGATATACCTATGTATATAAAAATACTGTGCGTACTATACTATCACTACCTAAGAAGGTCATCGTCTCTACCTTGATGTGGTAGAGCCGGTAAAGGGGCCTCGAGCTGTAGCTCTTAGCCCCGGTCTATTCGTGGGGGGGCAACTACCCCCCGGTAACGGGATAAGGGAGCCGCCAGACAGGGGTGTCGGCAGGCCCGCGTCGGCCAATCAGCGGCTTTCGATGGCCATCTCGGGCTTTAGGTGGCCATCTGCGGCGTCTGGTGGCCTTTCATCGGCTTGGCGGAGATTTTCGCGACCTCTCAAACATCGCCCTGATCCCGGCGGATGAGGTCACGGAGGGTCGCTAGGCATCTTTGTGACTCGTGATCAGGTGGTCGCGCGTGCAGGGGAGCAATCCCGTGGAGGTGTTGTGTGGCGGCCGTTGCTCTATTTTTCATTCTCATTAATATAAATATTTTTATTTATTTTTATGTTCACGACCGCGTTCGTAATACCGAAGTAAGAAAGAGAGTTGGTCTGAAAGAGAGTGTCGGGGTGAAGGTAAGGAAAGGAATGCTCCGGTGGTTCGGGCATGTGGAAAGAATGCATGATGAAAGAATGACTAAACAGATATACAATGCAAAAGTGGATGGATGCAGAAGTCGTGGAAGGCCACGACACACCTTCCATGATCAAATTGATCGTGTACTAGCAGAAGGTGATGTCAGTAGCCTTAAGAACAGACGAGCGTGCGTGACAAGAGCTATGAATGTCAAAGAAGCGAGTGAGGTGTGTAAGAACAACCCGGAATGGCGCTCTGTTGTTCGTGCCTACCCCGCAAGGGAACTGGCGTGAAGCTAGGTATGTATGTATTTTTATGTTGAAATTTCTTCCAGAACATACGGTTGTGTCTAAATTAAATAATTATTTTTATACGGGTCTCTAGGTAATTGTAGACTCCGGGGTGGGCACTGAAAATCAGTGCCGTGTCGGAAAATCTTCCGACACAGTAATATACTGAGTGCCAACCTCATTTGCCGAATTGCGGCATGCTTCTATCCGTGCAGGAACGGAGAAAGAATACAATTTCCTGCGTTGGGGCGGCCTGTCGTAAGAGGCGACTTAACAACCGACAGCCAGGTGGTAGGGCATTTGCCCGACTGGATGGCTACCACCCCTGGTCTAAAGTATGTTGCCATAACAACCTTGAGTTGTGTTCCGGCATTAGTGACCAGGTTCCAGTCTCCCTTAAGAGAGCAGCAGCGCATTTGTAGCACCTTTGGTGTTGCAAATGTCCATAGGCGATGGTAACCGCTTTCCATCAAGTGGGCCGTCTGCCTGTCTGCTGAACTCCTGCAATAAAAAAAAAATAAAAAAATGCTTATATAGGTACCTGTAAAAATATATTGTTTCGTTTATTTTCTATTTTGTCTGTGTCGCATTTGGCAAATAAACGTTTTCTTTCTTTCTTTTTTTTTCTTTCTTTCTAGTATGACTTACTATAATGTTAGTTCTACGGTGGTTAGGTAACAAAATTATTGTTGCGAGTTTAGCGGGACTCAAATTAAAATGCCGTTGGAATTATTATAGAGTTTATTAGAACTATACAAACACGTATAACACAGGTACAAATATAACCGAACACAACAAATCCAAACGTAATGCAGAAGGTCGTAATTCAATAAAACGCGCAAAGTCCGTCACTATTAGATCTCCGATTATACACACGTCACGCCTTGATCGTAGTTGTCGCTGAACTGCCCCCTCCCTCAATCAGGCCATCGTTTTATACTGCACATATGCAATGTGCCCGTATCGTAGTCGACGTAATCCGAAACACCTGGCTAATGAGTTGGCCGCAAGAGGCCATAAATGAGTGCAACAAAAACATATGCCAATAAATGAGTAAACAAAAGAAGACGATCATAAAAGAATTACAATTAGTTCAAATGCCGACAGGTAATAAAATGTGTTTCTTTCAGATATGCAGGTGGTTTTGTTTTTGTAGGGACCTGAGTTGTAACATTATTATGCAATTATGACAGAAATATTGGTGCAAATAATAGCCCGAAGTTCAAGTTTAAATTTAAAGAAGTAGGAATTAAAAATGTCATTGAAAATATCATTTATTGATAAAATTTGTAGAATACAGATTGGTCGTTGTTGTAGTGAATTTCATTTAGGTAATACAGGTAAATATAAAAATAAAATCCACGCTAATGGAATGGCGGCTTAAGCTAATATATGATATAAATTGAGGTAGTGTCAATATTAAACCCATTAATATAATAAAAGCAGATTTATGTTTGTTTGTCACCCATTAGTATTCAAGGACTGAAGCGATTAGGATAATTTTTAATAACGACACTCCAAAAGGGTTTAACATATCGATTTAGTATATTTTTGGATCGATAAAAAAAAGAAGTATTATGTTTTTTTGTGTAGGTTTACATACGACTACTACACATAGTAAAACTAGGTTTTAACGGTTTTAAGCGCGACATAGTACAGTGTAAACTTCATGTAACGTCACTCGATTTAACGACAAACTCCTTAAAGCGTCCAAATCAGTGGGCTTTGATTGGTTTAGCTTGTCTTCCATACAATGATACACTCTATATAGCATTACACCCACTCTCAATAACGACAACAAGTAAGTAATAAAAAGCACCTTTTAAGGCCAAAATTTTTTTTTTCGCTTTACTATGCTAGCCCGTAATGAACTCCACTGTCGACATCATGCATACCGAAATTTGTAAGTACTTTCTCCATTACCAAGACGCCTCAATATCTCAAGATATGAATAAAATAAGTAGAAAAATACAATAAAATTACTGGTGCAGCAAAAGTCATCAGAGAAAAAGAAGAGAATTCTCTCCATTTAACGACAACTCTCTATAACGCCACAAATTGTCTTCCCTTCGGTAACGTTATATAGAGTTTACACTGTACTTGATATTTTGGTCTTTCGTGGTCACAGCTACTGAAAAGTGACCAAAATATCGGAATAAAATCAGATAAAACCGTTTAACCGTAGTTTTGTTTTAGTGTAGATTTGTATACATCATTGATAACTCGGACCAGGACATTCCGAAAATGCAATTGTTAGAATTTTTGTCTGTCTCTCTGTCTGTTAGACCATCACGTGAAAGCTACTGAATGGATTTCAATGAAACTCGACACAGGGCAAGCTCATATCCCAGGGCGTAACTTAGGATACTTTTTATCCTGGTAAATTATGTCGTTTCCGCGGGATAGATGAAAACAACGAAAAATATGGCGCTGCGATCGCATCCTTTTTGAAAATTACAGAACGTATATGAATCGAATTCGACAGAGAGATGACTTATATCCCGACTCAACACTTAGGATACGTTTTATCCCAATAAAAGACTTCATTTACTTGGAATAGACGGATTAGCAAAACAGATGGCGCTGCAATTGCGATGTAGACAACCATCGCTGTAATTCAATAACGAATACGTTGTCAGGTTGCTCAAATGTTTTTTTTTTTATTGCAGGAGATCAGCAGACAGACAGACGGCCCACTTGATGGAAAGCGGTTACCATCGCCTATGGACATTTGCAACACCAAAGTTGCTACAAATGCGCTGCTGCTCTCTAAGGGAGACTGGAACCTGGTCACTAATGCCGGAACACAACTCAAGGTTGTTATGGCGACATACTTTAGACCAGGGGTGGTAGCCATCCATTCGGGTAAATGCCCTATCACCTGGCTGTGGGTTGTTTTGTCGCCTCTTACGACAGGCCACCCGGCCGCAGGAAATTGTATTCTTTCTACGTTCCTGCACGGATAGATGTCATTGTCAGTACGTATTAGGTACTTCAAATCAGGTTGGTTGCGACTTTTCTTTGTTTTGCTGTGAAGTTGTCTACATTATATTGACTTAGTTTCTTTGTAATTATAGAGAAGTAGACCAGAAACTTAAGGAGTGAAGGTTACATACATACATACATACATAACTTCACGCCAGTTCCCTTGCGGGGTAGGCACGAACAACAGAGTGCCATTTAGGCTTATTCTTACACACCTCACTTGCCTCTTTGACATTCATAACTCTTGTCATGCAAGCTCGTCTGTTCTTAAGGCTCCTGACATCACCTTCTGCTAGTACACGATCAATTTGATAATGGAAGGTGTGTCGTGGCCTTCCACGACTTCTGCATCCATCCACTTTTGCATTGTATATCTGTTTAGTCATTCTTTCATCATGCATTCTTTCCACATGCCCGAACCACCGGAGCATTCCTTTCCTTACCTTCACCCCGACACTCTCTTTCAGACCAACTCTCTTTCTTACTTCGGTATTACGAACGCGGTCCGCGAGCGTCACTCCGAGTGAAGGTTTATATATTAAAACACCTAATTAAATTTTAGGTACGTAACATAGAGTCACTATAATGGCTAGGGGTTTTCATTTGTAACGCCTTTGGTGTTGCAAATGTCCATAGGCGATGGCAACCGCTTTCCATCAGGTGAGCCGTCTGCCTGTCTGCTGAACTCATGCAATAAAAAAAATCAAATGCTACTAAGAGATAATTACTCAATTTTGTGTTTACATGGATCACTTTGGGTGCTACATACAAAATGAAAGACAAGTGACACATGTAATCTTTTTTCTCTTTTCTTTCACTTTCTCCCTATTATTTGGGGTCAGCACAATATGTCTTTTCCTTCCACACTCCTCTATTCTGACATATATCCTCTGACACATAACAAATCTTATACTAATATATAAAGCTGAAGAGTTTGTTTGTTTGAACGCGCTACTCTCAGGAACTACTGGTCTGATTTTAAAAATTCTTTCAGTGTTAGATAGCCCATTATCGAGGAAGGCTATATATATATAGGCTATATATTATCACGCTAAGACCAATAGGAGAGGAGCACCAATGAAGAATGTTTCAAAATCGGGGGGTTTTGAAAACGAATTCCACGCGGACGACGTCGCGGGCAAAAATGCCGTTGGAAATATTTATAGAATTTATTAGAACTATACAAACACGTATAACACAGGTACAAATATAACTGTACACAACCAGTCCAAACGTAATACACGATTCAATCATACGCGCAAAGTCCGTCACTAACGTCTTGCTTCGCTTGTGGCTATCGCTAGACTGAGGATCTCTCCATTGGGGCATTGCTTTATACTGCACAAATACAATATGTCTCTCGACCGCGTGGAATAAATTTCTTAGAATCAGTTCGACACACCTGGCTAATGACTGCCATAAAAGATTACAATGCACAATGGGCTGTTTTCTAATCACAAATTTTAAACTTAAAGTAGACAAAAGAAGTCCAAATGCAGAAAGGTAATAAAGTGTGCTTTTATTGTATGTGTTTTGTCTTAATCATTATTAATAAAACAATTGACTCACAATTAAAACTCTAGTTTTATTTGACTCCATCTTTTCTTATGTGTCTGGTGTTGCCACTACCTAAACTTAAATATACAACATCCTCCTTTTTAAGTTATCACTAAGTTGACAAGACAAGTTTGATAATTGACATGAAACTACTATACAAAATGATGCATTATAACTAGTCATTAAATTTTTTAGGCTTATACACTTTTCTTCCAACTCTAGTTATATAAGCAGTATTATCCAAATTAACATTATGCTCCAAATCATCATCAGACTCTGTTAGATCTGATTCAACATCCTCATATAGCAGTTCTGAAGAAGATGTATCAGATGACAAGACCATATTATTTTCTGAATGAATTTCTGATAACTCTGATCTAGACACTGACTCACAATTCTCATTAGATGCATTAATATGTTGGTGATAGCTAGATTTTGGTATACACATTTTCGCATATGTGCTAGATAGTGATACAGGGACAGTTAAAGACTGACTGCCAATACTGACTGTAAACTTGCACTTACTTGGGGCTTTTGAAATTTAGTTGTTTTTCTTTATGGACAGGTTTCACATGTAATATGTGATGACGATTTCTAGATATAATAATTTACAGCTTCACTAAGATATGACCTAGGATAATTTTTAAGAACTTCTGTTACAACATCTGGTTGCCAATTACTGTTTCCCAATTTTTTGAAAAAGATACATTCACTGTTACTAGCAATGGATAAATCTTTTGTTTTATGATAATACAACTTATATTTTTGTTTATGTTTGGCACAACGTTCACCTACCATTGATAATTAACAATTTAGGTTTAGTAATTCTGTTGACATGGCAGGTTGTATAATAACTTTCTTGACATTAATAAGTCTGCTGGGGATTCAATATATGCTTAGATGACTTGCAATGAATAATGCTTGATAAGGGTCTCCATTACATCATTGTGATTCATGCAACATGTGTTTGACTATTTTACTTGCAGAGTCTCCTGATATAACCAGGTGGATAATCGCGCCGCTAAGTGACATGTCCAATATCGCGGTCTTGACACGAGTTTTTAAAGACGTTAGAATCATTTGGCGGACCGTTATCTATAGACATTTGATCAATTCCGTGTCGTGCAATTACGGACGGCAGTACATTAATTTGTGAAGTTGAATCATTAGTCAATGGACAGAGCTCAATGTATTTAGAGTAATAATCTATAATCACTAAATATTTTTTATTTCTAAAACTCAACAAATCTGCACCAATTTTTTGCCATGGCAAAGTTGGATTTTCTGTTACTAGCAATGGTGTTTTGTTATTATGAGGTCTATATTTTAAACAGATTGGACATGTTTCTATCATTTGTTCAATTTCTTTATTAATACATGGCCAAAATATAATATTTCTTACAAGAAGTTTTGTTCGAGATATACCTAAATGACTTGCATGAATTTGTTGTAACATCTCCTTACGCATTGACTCCGGAATAATCAAACTATTATTTTTAAAAATTATTCCATTAATTACATGAATATCTGTTCTATAATTCCAGTATGATCTTACTAGTAAATCTGTTTTATTTTTGTGATCAGGCCAGCCTTCTTCATAATATTTAATAAGTAACTAAACCTAAATCTTCTTGAGTTTCTTGTTTTATTCTTTCCAATTATGATTAAGATATAGCTAATGTTTCTATGAACATATTAGTATGTACAGTTATTTTTGTATCTATATCATGTTCTGTAGCTTCTAATAAAGCAGCCCTAGAAAGTGTATCAGAAATATATAATTTTGTACCAGGAATATAAATGACTTCGATATCAGATAACTGTAAAGCTAACATCATTCTTTGCAATCTACTTGGTACTTGACTTAATGACTTAGTGAATAGTGTGATTAATGGCTTATGATCTGTTTCTACTTTTACTTTGTGGCCATATACATAGTGATGAAACATTTGACAACCTAATAATATGGCAAACAACTCCTTTTCAATTTGAGCATACCTTTTTTGACAATCAGTTAATGTTTTTGAAGCATAAGCTATAGGTTGACCAGACTGTAACAATACTGCACCTAAAGCTGACTGTGCCGAATCTACATTGAGTACCAGCGGCTTTTTATTATCATAGTGACACAAGACTGGAGTTGTAGTAAGACAATTTTTTAAATTTTGAAAAGCTTTGTCATGATTTTCATCCCATAACCACTGAGCATCTTTCTTCAAAAGATTTCTCAGGACTTCTGTTTCTGAAGATTTTTTTAATATAACTGCCCAGATTATTAATGACTCCTAAAAATCTCTGTAAACTTTTTTGACACTCAGGTTTAGGCATTTCACAAATTGATTTTATCCTATCATAGTCTGGACACATTCCTTTAGCACTAGATACATGACCTAGAAATTTAATTTCTGTTTGCCCAAATGTACATTTGTCTTTGTTAAAGTTTAAATTAATAAACTCTGCTCTCTCAAGAAGTTTTTTTAGTATTTGATTATGTGACTTTTCATCTGAGCCATAAATAAGAATGTCATCTACATATATTATCATATTTGGTATGTCTGAAAAAGATTCTACAAGTATTTTACTAAAAATTTCAGTTGAACAATTCAGACCATAGGGTAATCGTAAATATCGATACCTACCAAATGGAGTATTAAAGGTACATAGATCAGAACTATCAGAATCTAACGGAATCATCCAAAATCCAGAATAGGCATCCAAATGTGAAAATATTTTTGCACCATTGAGTCTACAACGTACATCTTCAATGGAAGGTAAAGGATAATATGAGCTTTGGATTGCCTTATTCAGATTTCTAGGATCTAAGCATATTCGTAACTGTTTATTAGATTTTTCTACAATGACTATTGAACTGACCCAACTTGTAGGTTTAGAGACAGGTTCAATAACTTGTAGTCTTGTCATTCGATCCAACTCCTCTTTTAGTCTTTCTTGAAGGGCAAATGGTACTTTACGTTGTGCATCTATTGTGGGTTTTGCATCAGATCTCACCGTCAGATGACATTTGGTTGGCAGACATCCCAAGCCCTGAAAAACATTTTTTTGAAGATTTAATATAGATTGTAGACTATGTTGTTGAGATTCAGTAAAATTAAAATTATACATTATTTTAACAATTCCTAATTCAGTACATGTATCTGCACCTAAGATTGGTTGACATGGAATATCCACTATTACAAATCTTATATCATACTGAAAATTATTTTTATGACATTTTAAGGTACAATAACCCCTCACAGGTATTCTTTGACCACCATAAGCTACCAATTTGGCTGAGCAATGTATAAGATTATTATTTTCAAGTTGCAACTGTTGAAATAAATTATAAGGTAAACAATTAGCTTTAGCACCTGTGTCAAATAAAAAAGTAACATTTTGTTTATTAGTTTGAAAATCTATTAGCCAATCTTTGGTGCTTATTTCATTTATATATCATATAAACCACCATTTCTCAAATGATTGAAATCTAAAAACAGGTTATCTGAATAATTATGTTGAGCATTGTACATTTCTATTGAATTTATTTGACTTTTACATAATTGACCAAAATGTCCAAACTTCTTGCATTTGTAACACTGTTTCCCTCTTGCTGGGCATGAATATCTATGAACTTGGCCACAGCGAGTGCATTTATTATTATTATTATGAACTTTTTCTTTAGTGGATGTCCCCAAACCTGCAATTTGCACTTCATTTTCAAGATATGTGGTATTTGAAAATGATATCTCCATTGATTTATATATTAACACTAATTTTTCAAGTTCTATATTATTCTCAGTGAGGTGCTTTTGTCGGATGTGACTATATTTTCTGTCCATGTTATAAATAAATATGTCTCTTATTAGAGAGTCCTTAAGCTCTTCAAATTCACAGGTTGAAGCCAGTTTTTTAAGCTTCGTGAGGAAAGTATCCAGAGAATCATCACCTTGTTGTAAACTAAAGAATTTATGTCTTTCAATAGCCAAGTTCTTTTTTGGTATAAAATACTTATCAAAAGCTTGGAGAACTGACTTATAAATGAGCTTTTCTTCCTCGCTAAATGTATTATATATATCTAGACATTGCTCTCCCATGAAAAAACAGATTTGCAATTTTCCTTTCATCATTTTCTTTATCATATTGCATTGCAATGTAAAAGTTTTTAAAGACTTGCTTCCATTTTTGCCATGTTTGCACTGTATCTGTTCTATTTAAATCAATCGGCTTAATTACGTTGAGATGAGCTTCCATATTTATTGCGTGAAAAATCTTGTTATAACCTCAATCTTGACATGTGAGCATGTGACTAAGCAGAATAGAATAATGTTGTTACGAATACTTATGTCGTAATTTATATTTTTCAGACCTTCTATTATTTCTAAGAACACTTTTCCGCTGCCACCATGTTTTGTCTTAATCATTATTAATAAAACAATTGACTCACAATTAAAACTCTAGTTTTATTTGACTCCATCTTTTCTTATGTGTCTGGTGTTGCCACTACCTAAACTTAAATATACAACAGTATGCAGGTGTGAATCCACTTTTGTCGGCGCGTAGGTTGTAACAATATTTTTTGTCAAGTGACTTTATCCCCTAATCTTCTTCCTCTCAATTCTTCAGTCACGGGTGCAACTTTCAAAGATCCCCTTATGTACTCATTTCTCACCTTATCAATTCTGGTAACACCGCACAGCCATCTCAACATTCTCACCCAGTGCCATAAATAGGGCGGTGCCACCGGTGCCCCAGGCACAGAGCGTAGACTCTGGGAAGCGCAAGAATGGCCAGACCAGGCAGGACTATTATTTTTTCGGCTTGCTCCTGATAAGTTCCCGCTGCGCCCCTAGTGCTCGTTTGCAACACATACGTACCTACATGCCAGTATGAAAGAAAGAAAGAAAGAGAAACTTTATTTAAAGAAATTGCGACGCAATTACATTCCTTATACATTTCTATGTGCATATTGTTACAATTACCACGTGCTAACAACGGTGAAGGAAAACATCGTGATGCAACCTGCACATCGAGATAACCGACGTGTCAAATTTGCCAAGCCGCCTTGGACAAGCGTGGCGGGTATACTGTCCGTTCCCCCTATAATGGGAGGCCCGAGCCCAGCAGTGGGACATTTATGGGCTGATATTATTATTATTATATACATTTCTATACACAAAGCATATTTTGAGAATTTGTTCGCCGCATTTTCAGCAAACAAGGTTTGCACTCAGCATATTGCTGTGTCGGAACAATATCCGACACAACGCTGATTTTCAGTGAAAACCTTCCTTTAGGTGTAAGACCAAAATGACCCAGTTTTGTTAATTAAATAATAAATAAGAATGATAATTAATAAAACTAATTCTACTTATATAATATTTAAATTGTACAAAAACAAATAAGTAGTATCATCAGTATCATCACAAACATCTGTTAAATTAGACAAAACATCGTGCTCATTTTTTTGGCACAAGCGTATTTTCCAACATCAAGGTCCTTGTGCGTTATTTTATCACCCTGAATGAAATAAAGTAGGCCCCTATACATAGCATTGCTCTAGCGAGGGTACCTATAATATCTAAAAAAAAAAACAAGGCCGCAGTTATAGAAGCTCGCATAGGGCGCATAAACGGCTATTTACGGCACTGTTCTCACCTCAGCTGAATAGAGACGTTTGTGGTACATCACTTTTAAGTTTTAACATATATACATACATAACTTCACGCCAGTTCCCTTACGGGGTAGGCACGAGCAACAGAGCGCCATTTAGGCTTATTCTTACACACCTCACTTGCTTCTTTGACATTCATAACTCTTGTCATGCACGCTCGTCTGTTCTTAAGGCTCCTGACATCACCTTCTGCTAGTACACGATTAATTTGATCATGGAGCGTGTGTCGTGGCCTTCCACGACTTCTGCATCCATCCACTTTTGCATTGTATATCTGCTTAGTCATTCTTTCATCATGCATTCTTTCCACATGCCCGAACCACCGGAGCATTCCTTTCCTTACCTTCACCCCGACACTCTCTTTCAGACCGACACTCTTTCTTACTTCGGTATTATGAACGCGGTCCGCGAGCGTCACTCCGCAGAGTTTTAACCGAGTAATATTAGCTTTATAAAACAAATAATAACTTAGCAACATCAGCCAGACTTTGTTTTATTCATAAAGTGGACAAAAAATTATAATTGCATCGGTTGTTGCCAGTCTACTTATAGCATGATTACCATAATTTATATGCACTCATGCAAATGAATGAAAGAAACTCAATGTCACAGATGATTTTTACCTAAACTGAGGTTAATGCCCCGTATGCAGATTTACATACATATATTCATACATATTGTCACGCCTGTTTATCCAATGTAGGCAGAGACGATCGCCACCTTTTTTATATTTTTTTATTGCAGGAGTATAGCAGTTAGACAGTCGGAGGGCTTGATGGAAAGCGGTTACCATCGCCTATGGACATTTGCAACACCAAAGGTCCTACAAATGCGCTGCTGCTCTCTTAAGGGAAACTGGAACGTGGTCACTAATCCCGAAAGACAACTCAAGGTTGTTATGGCGACACACTTTAGACCAGGGGTGGTAGCCATCCAGGGCAAATGCCCTACCACCTGGCTGTGGGTTGTTTTGTCGCCTCTTACGACAGGCCGCCCGGCCGCAGGAAATTGTTTTCTTTCTCCATTCCTGCACAGATATATAGTGATGAAGGCTCGATTATCTCGAATCACACTTGGCTAGTTTACTTGTTTCTCAGCATTACCTAATTCCTGATGGCTTAGCAACCCATAGCTCTATACTTACTTCTGAAATTACACATTAATGAGACATGAAATCATCCTCATCCGGTGATTATGTGTGAATTCGGTTACAAAAAAATTGGGTTTTAGATAATGTCTGTATGACTAACCAGTACTAACTACTTAGGTATTACATACATATTATCACGCCTGTTCCCCATGCGGCTAGGCAGAGACTATAAATCTCCGTTTGAGACGATCCTGACAAACAACTTTCGCTTCATCTACTTTCATTAACCTCTTCATACTTGCACGTTTATTTGATATGCTTTTTACCTGACCTCGTTTTAATACTTCTGTTATTTGATCATGGTGTGTACTTCGTAGTCTACCGGTACCAACTCTACCATTCACAATACTGTCATACACTTGTTTTGTGTTTTTAGGTATAGATAGATAGATAACACTTTATTGCTCACCAAAATAAACAAATACAAAAACAAAATGTATAATTACAATACTTCTTGGCAAAACAACAGGCGGCCTTATCGCTAAAAGCGATCTCTTCCAGGCAACCTAGCTTAAAAGAAATTCTTAACTAATCTGGCGATGTAGGTGAAGCAGAACAAAGATATTACTGTACAATTTAAATATACATACTTACATATATGAAGCAGAAGGTGATGTCAGGAGCCTTAAGAACAGACGAGCTTGCATGACAAGAGTTATGAATGTCAAAGAGGCAAGTGAGGTGTGTAAGAATAAGCCTAAATGGCACTCTGTTGTTCGTGCCTACCCCGTAAGGGAACTAGCGTTAAGTTATGTATGTATGTATGTATGTACATATATAAAAAATATAATAGTAATATATATACGTATATACAAAATAATTTAAAAAAACCTTTAGTAGACGTCACACGCGACCAGAAGGCTGGCGTCTATTTCGCTCAAAGATTAAGCATTGCCATACAACGTGGCAACGCCGCCGGCCTTCTGGGGACGTTCCCATCAAGTGACAGTGGTTTGGGACCAATAACTTATCTTTAGATATTTTCCCCTTTTTTATTTAGTTTTAGTTTTTATATTGTATAGCTTGTAGTTTATTTTTAAATTTATATTTATTTGCATAAAAATTAGTTGATTCATTGTTTATTTATAAATTAGTTTAATTTTAATATTTAATTGTTTTAAGTTAGTCTACATACATACATACATACATACATAACTTCACGCCAGTTCCCTTACGGGGTAGGCACGAACAACAGAGCGCCATTTAGGCTTATTCTTACACACCTCACTTGCTTCTTTGACATTCATAACTCTTGTCATGCACGCTCGTCTGTTCTTAAGGCTCCTAACATCATCTTCTGCTAGTACACGATCAATAAGTTAGTCTAGTCCATTTAAATATTATACATACATACATACATACATAACTTCACGCCAGTTCCCTTGCGGGGTAGGCACGAACAACAGAGTGCCATTTAGGCTTATTCTTACACACCTCACTTGCCTCTTTGACATTCATAACTCTTGTCATGCACGCTCGTCTGTTCTTAAGGCTCCTGACATCACCTTCTGCTAGTACACGATCAATTTGATCATGGAAGGTGTGTCGTGGCCTTCCACGACTTCTGCATCTATCCACTTTTGCATTGTATATCTGTTTAGTCATTCTTTCATCATGCATTCTTTCCACATGCCCGAACCACCGGAGCAAATAACTGAAATAAATATTATAACTGATTTAAATAAATATATTTGTTAACATTATATTGTGACAAGCATTTTATATATTACAATAGATAAATAAGTAAATGTTTAATATATTAGTATTTAGAGACAGATAGTACTTTCTCTAAGTGAGTTCCGAAATGTAGGTAATATTTTGGCCTGTCTAACAGTGAGAGGCAACGCATTCCAGAGTTTGACAGCTTGCACTGTCAAAGAGTTATCATAAAAGGATGAAGTGTGTGCAGGTGTCAGGAGTTTACGATATGTATCTGTGCGCAAATTGTGAGAAGTGGAGAGGCAAAGGAATTCAAAACGTTCCTTAAGGTAAGGAGGACTATTGGGATTGAATAGTATATTATAAAGGAGACTTAGAATGTGAGTATTCCGGCGAAAACGACTAGGAAGCTAGGTATTGACGTAATTAATCCTACATTCTTTATAATACCAATGGTGGTGATTCTGAACCCTAAAGTGTTTTCATTTATTCAAATTCAAAAGTTTTTATCCAAACTAAGTGCCACTGGAGAACAGTTTTTTAAAGGTCATACATATAAATTAAACTTTGGTGCCCGGTTCTTATAACTTACCGACCGTTCAGTTGCTTAAACATATGCACCATACAAGTAATGTCAAAATTCAGCCGATGGTAATGCAAGTGAATGACTAGTAAGATATAGGAACCGGTTACAGATGTATGAACGAATTGATGTATGCATGAATGGGGAATGTATGAATGAACGATTTTTTTAAAGTAAGAAAAAATCATACCTATATTCATTCTTTACATGGAGGTTATCTCAAATTTTAACCAGTAGTAAAGTAAATCAATAGTCGATAATAATAGTCGAATTATGGCCGGTTCCTATAGAACCGGGCCTTAATTCGTGCCTTATTAATTGTTTCATACATTCATTCTTTCATAGACTCATTGGTTCATAGATTCATTCGTCCATAGATTAATTTGTTCATAGATTCATTCGTTCATAGATTCATTCCTTCATAGATTATTTCCTTTATAGATTTATTCCTTCATAGATTCTATTGTTCATACTTTCATTATTTCATAGATTCATTCGTTCATAGATTCATTCCTTCATAGATTATTTCCCTGATAGATTCATTTGTTCATAGATTCCTTCCTACATAGATTCATTCCTTCATAGATTCATTGCCTCATACATTTCTGCATTCATAGATTCATACGTTCATAGTTTCATTTCTTCATTCATTCATTCCTTCATAGATTCATTCGTTTATAGATTCATTCGTACATAGGTTCATTCGTTCATAGATTCATTCGTTCATAGATTCATTCGTTCATAGATTCATTCGTTCATAGATTCATTTGTTCATAGATTCATTTGTTCATAGATTCCTTCCTGCATAGATTCATTCCTTTATAGATTCATTGCCTCATACATTTCTGCATTTATAGATTCATTCGTTCATAGTTTCATTTCTTCACACATTCATTCATTCATAGATTCACTTGTTCATACATACGTTCTGTCATAGATTCATTCCTTTACACATTCATTTATTCTCTGTATCCCGATGACCAAGGTTTGTGGGGCGGGCTGTTTTTGTCAATAACATGGGGTTTTCTTTTGTAATTTTCTTGCTCTTTTGTGTCTTTTTGCTGCCTTTCTTGTTTATTTTATAAAAATATTTCATGTTCTGGTACATATTTTCTTTTACTTTTTTTTTATTGCAAGAGATCAGCAGCAGGCAGACGGCCCACTTGATGGAAAGCGGTTACCATCGCCTATGGACATTTGCAACACCGAAGGTGCTACAAATGCGCTGCTGCTCTCTTAAGGGAAACTGGAACCTGGTCACTAATGCCGGAATACAACTCAAAGTTGTTATGGCGACATACTTTAGACTAGGGGTGGTAGCCATCCAGTTGGGAAAATGCCCTACCACCTGGCTGTGGGTTGTTAAGTCGCCTCTTACGACAGGCCGCCCGGCCGCAGGCAATTGTATTCTTTCTCCGTTCCTGCACGGATAAAAACTTAATGTATATTTATAAAAATCAATTGCTGTTCGTTAGGCTGGACTGATTTGGCTAATTTTGGTTTTGAATTATTTGTGGAAGTTCAGGGAAGGTTCAAAAGGTGAGTAAATATGAAAAAAATGCTTGGATTATAGTAAACAACAATTTTACTTTCCCTTAGAAACTATTTCTACATGTCAAACATTTGATGTTCGCCCCGTCGTTTAGAAATCAATTAAATTTAAGAGTGGTTCAGAAATCAAATTAAATTTAAAAGTAAAGTTTTTATTTCTATTTTTTTTGGTTTTGAATGTCAAACGTTTGATGTTCGTTCCGGTTAAGTTTTGACCACATTTTTTACTACAGTTAAATCATTCTGCAATGATCATTCAGCTTTTTTATTTATTGATTCTGAGGCGGTATTAAGTTTGCCGGGTCTAATAGTTACTTATAAATATTTTATTACCTTTTAAATTGATTTAAAGTAGTTCAATCATACTTGTTACATACACTACACAACTTTTAGGATACATCTAATCAGGAGAATGAATGTAAGATAGTTGGGATATATAGCTCAGCTCTTTTTGTCGTGTCCCTAAATCAGTGTAGTTTAATAATGGCTAAAATGATCCGTGCAGGAACGGAGAAAGATTACAATTTCCTGCGGCCGGGCGGTCTGTCGTAAGAGGCGACAAAACAACCCACAGCCAGGTGGTAGGGCATTTGCCCAACTGGATGGCTACCACCCCTGGTCTAAAGTATGTCGCCATAACAACCTTGTGTTGTGTTCCGGCATTAGTGACCAGGTTCCAGTCTCCCTTAAGAGAGCAGCAGCGCATTTGCAGCACTTTTAGTGCTACAAATGTCCATAGGCGATGGTAACCGCTTTCCACCAAGTGGGCCGTCTGCTTGTCTGCTGAACTCCTGCAATAAAAATAAATAATGAGTACTTAACAGATAATATTACGGAAAATATATGTGTTTTAACGGAAATTTACTAATTAGCAATCAAGAGTGTTTTAATTGATCAATTAATATACCCGGATATCCGTCTTATTAACTGTTAATTACCGGATTTAAATTTATGTTATTTTAAGCTAATTTCCTATATTTGTTCTTTCAAGCGCTGCGCTGGTCTACAAACACCACAGCCTCACAAGTCACGTATGAAAGAATACAAGTTCCTGCGGCCGAGCGGCCTGTCGTAAGAGGCGACAAAAGAACCCACAGCCAGGTGGTAGGGTATTTGCCCGACTAGATGGCTACCATCCCTGGTCTAATGCCGCCATAACAGCCTTGAGTTGTGTTCCGCCAGTCTCCCTTAAGAGAGCAGCAGCGCATTTGTAGCACCTTTGGTGATGCAAATGTCCATAGGCGATGGTAACCGCTTTCCATCAAGTGGGCCGTCTGCCTGTCTGTTGAACTCCTACAATAATGTAAAATAAGCTTTTTTGCAAAGATTTTAAACACAAGCTTTTGAGTTTCTGGATATCATGTAGCCGCAGAGTGCTAGCGAAGACAAGTGAAACGAGCCCAAACACGACGGGTCTATCTTGTTTAGTACAGGAGTTCCTATGGCCACCTTCCGACTGCATTATCAGATCAGCTCCATGGTACCATATTATTGCATTGTCACGCGATATACATATGCGTGCAAAATTTCAGCTCAATCGGAAACCGGGAAGGTGGTCAAATTTAACTTGCAAGATTCCACCCGAACTTACATACATACATCCATTGCAAGTTAAAGAAAAGCTTGTAATAAAAAAATGGCATGCCGCTATACGCAACCAAAGAATGCCTTTGGATATATTCGCAGATTCCCGTCTGACTGTTGTCTTACCTCATGTTCAGTAATGACGCGGTTTAAGATGGAGCTCGCTTACATAGAAGGTACTAGATTCAGCCGTGACTTGACGGCTCCTAGATTGTATTTATCAGGAAAAACAGACACCGGCAAATGATTCCATTTTTCGGCCTCGCATCGGAAAAAATAAAGCGAAGCGCTTCGTCGTGACTGGTGGGGTTTCCACCATGTAACGGTGGTGCAAACCAATGCGTCTGGTTGCCCGATGGTAAAACGGGGACGGGGGAACCAGCTTGTGCAGTTCTGAGGAACACTCCCCGAAGTGTATCCGATAACAGACTTACGGTCTAGCAACCTTGCTAGACTGTCGGTCTACAGGTAGACTAAAAAGAGATGGATGGCTTGTGTGAAGGATGAGATGATGATTTGTGGTGTGACAGAAGACGTATGTCAGAATAGAGGAGTATGGAAGTGTTTATTATTTAATGCTGAACGATGGTTTTTAAGTCATGGTAACACTATCTCTTGTTCATAATTCAGTATATATTCTTGATGCATGCATATTTCCTTCTCCAAATCTAAACCCTCGTTGATCAAAAATGTCCACCTTGGCTTCTGAAATATATATCTGGCACATATTTTGATCACTTTTTAAGGCGGCCGCCATTTAGTTTCTTTCAACAACTCACTGCACTTGCCAAAAACCTTATTATTTTTTACATGTTTATCTATTTAACACCGCAAACGAATCCGACGACGCAATGGCGGCATCTTCGTGAAGTAAGTCATAATTGGGGGGGACAGAGATAGATATACATACATACCAGTATACAAAAAGAGAAGGAAATTTGCATGCTTCAAGAATACGTACTGAAGTATGAACAAGACATAGTGTTACCATGATTCAAAAACCATTGTTTTTTTATTACTTTTTTTATTGCAGGAGTTCAGCAGACAGGCAGATGGCCCACTTGATGGAAAGCGGTTGCCATCGCCTATGGACATTTGCAACATCAAAATTGCTACAAATATGCTGCTGCTCTCTTAAGGGAGACTGGAACCTGGTCACTAATGCCGAAACACAACACAAGGTTGTTATGGCGGCATACTCTAGACCAGGGGTGGTCGCCATCCAATCGAACAAATACTCTACCACCTGGCTGTGGGTTATTTTGTCGCCTCTACGACAGGCCGCCTGGCCGCAGGAAATTATATTCTTTCTCCGTTCCTGCACGGATGAAATTATTCATGTTCGTCATTAATAATAATAAGAATAATAATAATAATAAATAATAATAATAAATTTTTATTAGCCTTTAGTTTTTACAATTAAATAATAAACATTGCCGACAATTGGTTATCTCACGATGTTTTCCTCCACTGCTGTTAGCACGAGGTAATTGTAACAATATGCATGCGTTAGGTCAGAAAACTGCCTAAGTGGTGCATGCGTTCCAGCCAGGATCGAACCCGCACCATTTGAGTTTCCGACGCGTATGCTAGTCTTATTACCTAGCCTATATTTGATACTTAATTAATTACATTTCATTATTGTATCAAGCAGGTTTCAAATATACTTCGATAACATGTTTAATATCTAATGGAATTAGTGCAAGTCGGCTAATATTAATTCAATAAACAATTATAATATAAAACGCATTTCTATTGAAATCAGGTCAACGACACAGCACAAAGTAAGGATGCGAATTTCACGAGTTGGCGTAAAACGATTCGATACGGGGTCAGACGACAATCGATAGTCGCATTTGTAACACAACACTATTCTAAGTAGATTAGAAAAAAAAATATCGCGTGATTTTTATTTTGATTACGTATCACAAGTATCAGTCCGTGTGAAAGTGGATTTTTGTTGAGTTGTCAGTTTTTTTTTTTAATTTAACGTTCAAGCTACTAACACCCATGAGTTGTGTTCTGGCATTTGTGATCAGGTTCCAGTCTCCCTTAATTGAGCAGCAGCGCATTTGTAGCACCTTTGGTGTGGCAAATGTCTATAGGCGATGGTGACCGCTTTCCATTAAGTGGGCCGTCTGTCTGTCTGCTGAGCTCCTGCAATAAAAAAATATCCGATACGATTTCACTAGAACGGTACTTAAGTTATTTTTGAAATGCTGCTGTGCTTTATGTTCTTGGTATCCTGGATATTTTTCTGAGAATCAATCACACCGCTAAATAGCATGAAAATTGGCCCAGTTACTTTTATTACGAATTAGCTTCGTACTACATAACAATTTACGTATGTGACTAACCGACACCTTTTACTTTGCATGAGTTTAGCAGACAGACAGACGGCCTACCCGATGGAAAGCGGTTGAAAGAGTAAACCCTCAGTCTCGGAACATGAGATAGGATGATTGTATAGTTGTTGAAGAGTGAATTTGGGGAATAGTTTAAATGGAGCGTTAGGTAAACTTCTAGGCGCTAAGAACCTCAGCCAGAAGGCCCAGCTCGCCGTACACAACGCGGTGCTGGTACCTACGCTCACGTATGGAAGCGAGAGTTGGGTATGGAAGAAAGAGCATGAAAGTAGAGTAAACGCGGTCGAGATGCGAGCACTGCGCAAAATCTGCGGAGTGACGCTCGCGGACCGCGTTCGTAATACTGAAGTAAGAAAGAGAGTTGGTCTGAAAGAGAGTGTCGGGGTGAAGGTAAGGAAAGGAATGCTCCGGTGGTTCGGGCATGTGGAAAGAATGCATGATGAAAGAATGACTAAACAGATATACAATGCAAAAGTGGATGGATGCAGAAGTCGTGGAAGGCCACGACACACCTTCCATGATCAAATTGATCGTGTACTAGCAGAAGGTGATGTCAGGAGCCTTAAGAACAGACGAGCTTGCATGACAAGAGTTATGAATGTCAAAGAGGCAAGTGAGGTGTGTAAGAATAAGCCTAAATGGCACTCTGTTGTTCGTGTCTACCCCGCAAGGGAACTGGCGTGAAGTTATGTATGTATGTATAGTTGCCGAGGCGATTGGAATAATCTAAGACGCTAACGCATGTTATGGGTGCAACTATATAAGTAAATTTTTTTTATTGCTGGAGTTTAACAGACAGGCAGACGGGCCACTCGATGGAAAGCGGTTACCATCGCCTATGGACATTTATAACACCAAAGTTACTACAAATGCGCTGCTGCTCTCTTAAGGGAGACTGGAAGCTGGTCATTAATGCCGGAACACAACTCAAGGTTGTTATGGCGACATACTTTAGACCAGGGGTGGTAGCTATCCAGTCGGGCAAATTCCCTACCACCTGGCTGTGGGTTGTTAAGTCGCCTCTTACATATAATGTACGACCGAACAAAATCAAAACTTCTGGTACTTTAAATTGCATTTACTTGCCGGCTTATATAATAATATCAGCCCATAGGGGAAACGGACAATATACCCGCCACGCTTGTCCAAGGTGGCTTGGCAGGTTTGACACATCGGCTATCTCGTTGTGTAGGTTGCATCACGATGTTTTGCTTCACTGTTGTCAGAAAACTGAATAAGTGGTTCATGTATTCCGGCCAGGATCGAACTTGTGCCCTTTGAGTTTGGGACGCGTGCGCTAGCCATTACTACTACCACGACTTACCTTTCTAGCTTGAAGGAATTCATGAATTGTAAAGATTGATGAAAAATATGTATTTGTGAATAACTGAAAATTTAAAAATAAACTATAGTACATTGACATATAAGACGTTTATATGATCTAAGCTATAATATTGTTACGTGCGAGCGGGGGTACGCACTTGGGATTGGAAGGAAACACCAGTTCTTTTAAGTAACGCCTTTATTGACATACACAGCCGCAAGTAATACCTCTCCGCAGGGTTGCCCGCATGACTAACGATGCACTGCCCCGACGATAAGGTGTCGCACTTACAACACCGTCGCCGATACTGCGTAAACCACCCCCTGCTACTGCAGTGCATATCTCCGATATTAACGCGTGTGGCTCGCCTCTGGTTCGTCTCTTGAACTACGCTACACTCCTCCTTCACTTAACTGTCCACTAGACTTGTCACTAAATTCACAACTTAACTCGTCACTGTCCTCTATTAAACTTCTCTTCCAACTCTTCCGTATCGCACTTGTCGCTTCGCTGTCTTGAACTGAACTCAACAACGCGCCTTACTCTCCTTATATACCCGGAAGAATTTTCTGGAACCCATAATTTCGTTATTCTTTCATTTACTATCTGTCCCTTTCCAAAGATCTATTTATCTGTCTTTTCCTTCCCGAACCTTCTATTCGAGAACTTTCGTTTATACATCCATCCCTTTCTAACATCTAACTATCTCTGTCTTTTCCTTCTCGAACCTTCTATTCGAGAACTTTCGTTTATACATCTATCCCTTTCTAACATCTATCTGTCCTTGTCTTTTCCTTCCAGAATCTTCTACCTTTTTCTAGAAGTCTTGAGACCGGCTTACGCTGCCAGAAAGTTCTACCCCCGGTCGCCACAATATTATAAAATTCTAAGCATGCCGTGTCTGTAACTTAAAGCTATTTAAGAAACAACTGGAATCTATATATATAAAAGAAAGTCGTGTTAGTTACGCGTAGATGAAATCGCGGACATATCCTAGTATGTACTAGATATAATGGTATATTCTTTTATTTTTTTATTGCAGGAGTTGAGCAGACAGGCTGACGGCCCACTTGATGGAAAGCGGTTAGCATCGCCTATGGACATTTGCAACACCAAAGGTGCTACAAATGCGCTGCTGCTCTCTTGAGGGAGACTGGAATCTGGTCACTAATGCCGGAACACAAATCAAGGTTGTTATGGCGACATACTCTAGACCGGGGGTGGTAGCCATCCAGTCGGGCAAATGCCCTACCACCTGGCTGTGGGTTGTTTTGTCGCCTCTTACGACAGGCCACCCGGCCGCAGGAAATTGTATTCTTTCTCCGTTCCTGCACGGATATAATAAAACCAGCCCATAAACGTCCCACTGCTGGGCTCGGGCCTCCCATTATAGGGGGGTTCCAGTTTTCCTTTAGAAAGCAAGAGCATCTTTAGTTTTTTTATTTTTTTAACTTAATTTCTAGATTTAATTTTTTGAATTTAACACGCTTATTTGTTATTTTGGTTCTTGTGTGTGACATTAATTTATTGATTTTTGTGTTGAGGTGTATGTATCTTACGAATAACTTATTATATTAATTTATTCTAGTATTAATACTAAACGTATACTGATGTAGAGTGTATCTGCTACATGCTGGTGTTGTGAGGAAGTGCATGTGCAGTGTGGGCCTTATATCTATACTTATTTATTTATTTAATTTGTTTGCAAAACGTACAATAATTAATATTCTTAAATATAAAACACAAAATTAATACATATATCAATCAAGTTTCCACTTGTTTTGCCAGGTGGTAGGGCATTCGCCCGACTGGATGGCTACCACCCCTGGTCTAAAGTATGTCGCCATAACAACCTTGAGTTGTGTTCCGGCATTAGTGACCAAGTTCCAGTTTCCCTTAAGAGAGCAGCAGCGCATTTGCAGCAACTTGGTGTTGCAAATGTCCATAGGCGATGGTAACCGCTTTCCATCAAGTGGGCCGTCTGCCTGTCTGCTAATCTCCTGCAATAAAAAATAAATAAAAAAAAAAACTAAAATTAATTTATATTAGAAAATAAAAATTGGCTCAAAGAGTTAATTTCACAAAAAATAAATATACAATTATACGAAAATTACATAAATAAAATGTCAATTTAATTTACATTAGGTCAATATTTAATCAAATAGAAAAAAAAAGTCATAATAATTACTAACAGATAGAGATTAAAAAAAATAAGTATTAAAAAAAAGTTTATGTCATTATTCTAAAAGTCATTGGATCATTCTAAATTACATTTTTTTTTAATTTGGGTCTTAAATTGATATAAGTTACCTATGAAAGGATCAATCAATACTTATATATATATATATATATATATATATATATATATATATATATATTGTCCTATCTAGTGCCATGTGTGCATCTTTAGTATTAAAAATGTCCATAGGCGATGGTAACCTAACGCTTTCCATCAGATGGGCCGTCTGTTTGTCTGCTGTACTCACGCAATAAAAAAAAATCAAATGATATTAGTTCTCCAGTTTTCAGGTTCCTATATATATAAGGGGAAGGCAGAAAATAATAGGATATTATTAAATGCTTTTTGCTGTTGAAGTTAAAGAAAAGCACCGTGAAAACACCTACACACCGAAATTATCGATATTTGTAATAAATCCAATGTTTTTTATTTATTTATTTTTCCTGTACACAAAAAATAACAGCAAAAATATCTTAACTATAGGTGGAAAAGCCGGGAGCCCAAAATAGGAAAAAATCATGTCATTATGGCACTCCTGACTCCTCACCTCCAACTTAAAAATATATAGCAGTTGACACTAATGTATATTTTTATAATATGAAATATGCGAGTAGTAAAAGTTATAATTATATTAATTATATGAGCGTGCCTGTGATGTAGGTGCATATGTGTGTGTGTGTGTGTGTGTACGTATGCGTGTGTGTGTGTGCGTGTGCGTGTGCGTGTGCGTGTGCGCGCGTGTGCGTGTGCGTGTGTGTATGTGTGTGCGTGTGTGTGTGTGTGTGATGGCAAGTGGTGTTAAAGTTTTTGTTGGGAATATAAAGTGTGTGAGGTTTTATTTTAAATAAAATATAAAAATGATAACCGACTTTATATTTCTATAAATTAGTAAATTTACTGGTAGTAACCAGTTAAAAATCAAATAATTGAATAAACAAACATTTTCTACAAATCAATTTAAAAAATTATATAAAATCGCTATATGTATATACAGTATACCTTGCTACAACAAAAATATATATAAAAAAGAATATTTTTTTGTTTTAATCTCTCAATCGGCGCAAATATGCAACCCTCAGTGAGAGTTATATGTTTGTGCCGTTTGCTGTCGAAACGCTTGGACCGTGGGCTCCTGAGGCCATGAGCCTCTACCACAATGTATCAAAACGACTCTTCAGGTGATCAGAAGGGCGGTGCTTACCTCGAGCAAGGGATCAGTATGGCGATCCAGTGAAGAAACGTAGCCAACCTTCTGGGTACCTTACCCATAGAAGACGGTGATGTAGACTCAGTATTCTACTTATAGCCTTGAGGTGCTATGGGTAGAATACAAATAAGTTAAGTTTTCTTTTATTGTATTCGATTATATGTAATTTTATCATTGTTTTGTAAATTATTTGTTTTACTTCAAAATGTTGTAGAAAATATTTTTGATTTTCAGTTCATGCAACGCTCTCGTAGGTTATGAATCCCGCGGGAATTCTAAATATTTCAAACATTAAAATCTATATGTAATTGTTATCAGTCTGTAATGGATCTGAGTCTGTAATAAAATACTACTATATTAATCTCGAATGTAATATTCACTGAATTTCATGAAAAAAATTTCATATATGAAGTTTGGAAATTATATGTTGTAACTTAAAAAACTTAAATTTACTTTCATATTTTAATAATATGAGTAAAGAATAAGAAGAATTTTTATCAAAACCTTATTAAGTATCTTTGATCTTAATCTTTTCTCCTATTTTTATTCGTGTTGTAATAAACATTTAACTCTTTATTTTCAATATTGCATATTTTACTTCATAACAAGTATCAAATTAAAAAAATACAATATTAAAAAAAACTGAATTATGTAGCGTAAGTAGTTAAAAGTGAATTAGATTGCTAAGGTACTGCGTGTGACAAATGAAAAAAAATTAACACGTACTTCAAAATAATATCGTGTCAACTGATAAACCACATTCGACTTGCCATTCTGTACCGGGCGGTCAAAGTTACTGCACGTATTTGAAAAAAAATTAAAAATATCGATATCGGCGAATCCCGTTTCGTAAATTGTCCCGTCACTAACCTAACGTGACACATATAGACGTGAATTGTTAGTTGTGAAAAAAAATACTAACGACTTTTAAAAAATCGAACGTATTTAAAAAAAGTAAAACACGTGGCGTTCCTTTTTTAATTTCGTCGTTGAGAAGCAAAATGTTAAATGGTGTTTTTAGAATACAACATTTCTTGTATTTTGCGATAAAGTAAATTCTTTTTTGCAACCTTTTTGCATGTTTTAAGTGTTCTTAATTTGAAGCGTTATTCCATCATATTTCTCCAAGTTCGAGTTAGGTAAGTAAATTATTTTCTTTTAAATTATAATTTATTTGATCTATTATTTACTTTTTAAACTTTAGTGATGTAGCACGACGTTTTATTACGATTTTTCGTGATATATTTTTAAACGAAATTTTATTATACACAAATAACTTTGACCTACTTAATCATGAAAGCATTATTCTGATATACCTCATAACTTACTTAAACTTGTTTATTAGTATAGATCTAAAATATTTCACATAAATAACATAAATTATAATTTATTGCAATTAATTAAAATACATATATAACAGTATAAGTCTACATATAATAAAACTGGAGAGGTCGAATTTCTGTACAATGAAAAAAAATGCTAAAAACCGAATTAGGGGATATAAGAAGTGAAATATAACTAATTTAGATTTTTTTCAAATTTTTTGTTTCTCTGTCTGTTTCTACCGGCTAATCTCCGAAAAGACTGAACCGATTTAAATGAAGTTTTGTATAGTGGTAGCTTATATCCCTGAACAACATATAGGATACTTTTGATCCCGAAAAATTAAAGAGTTTCCGTGGGATAATTATAAAAAAAATACTTAAACAGCTTTGAAGGAATAATAAATACCACGCGGACATAAGCCAGTAAATAAATAAACTGATGTTTGCGATAGTAAACCGTCAAAATTACAAAGGAGTTTCCGAAGGAACAACATCGAGCCTTTAACGGAATTTTATCGTAAGCGACATTTGGACCTAACTATATTTTTTGTTGCAAAAAAGTATTTTAAACTATTGTTTTGTTAAAAGACTTCTAGTTTTCGATTCAGTAGGGTCTAATCTAACATACAACATAATACAATACAAAACAAAATGATAAGTTAAAATACCTTTTACTTTACTTGATGGAAAGCGGTTACCATCGCCTATAGACATTTGCAATTTGGTGTTACAAATGCGCTGCTGCTCTCTTAAGGGAGACTGGAACCTGATGACAAATGCCAGAACACAACTCATGGTTGTTATGGTGACATACTTTAGACCAGGGGTGGTAGCCATCCAGTCAGGCAAATGACCTACCACCTGGCTGTGGGTTGGTTTGTCGCCTCTTACGACAGGCCGCCCGGCCGCAGGAAAATTGTATTCTTTCTCCGTTCCTGCACGGATAAAATTTTATGTTACGTAGTTTACTGATAAAACGCCATTTAATCACTTACGATAAAATGGCGGTAAAGGCTCGATATCGAGCCTGTTCTGGAAAAATATCGTAAGCGACAGAATTTATGTAGGTATTTCACTTTTTAATGTAACATACATCAATAATTATTTACATCGGCCATGTTGGTAAAATGATCTATGCGTAATGTACTAAAAATAATTTATAAAGCAGCTATTTTGTAAAATTATGTAAGTATGTTCTTCCATAATAGGCTCGATATTCTAAAAGTAATAAAGTGCGATAAAAGTAATATAAAAACTAGATGTCAAAAGTCATCAAATCATGTACAGTCGCCGTATGAAAAGGTTCGTCATCTCGAAGTAGACATTAGCTTGCACGAGTACAAGAAACAATACTACTAACATTTTAATAAATGTTACGAATATAAAATTTAAATTTAGAAACGCGAAAAAAGAAAATTGCATTGTTGGCAATGACAGACACCGAGATTAACAATAGTTTTAATTATCAGAAACAAAGAGGATATAATCATTACGTTTATCATGAATATTAATACCAATAAAAAGGTATTATATCTCCTAAACAATCTTCTTAGATAAGACAGAAAATCAAACAACTTTGATGTAAGTAACTTTATTAGCAAACAGTTAAACATATTGTTCTGTGGAAGAGTCTGTTCTGTGACTTTGTTTGAAAAGGTAATTTTATCCGTGCGGGCACGGAGAAAGAATATACTTTGCTGCAGCCGGGAAGCCTGTCGTAAGAGGCGACAAACAACCCACGGCCAGGTGGTAAGGCATTTGCCCTACTGGATGGCTACCACCCCTGGTCTAAAGTATGTCGCCTTAACAACCTTAAATTGGTATTCCGGGATTAGTGACCAGGTTCCAGTCTCCCTTAAGAGAGCAACAGCGCATTTATAGCACCTTTGGAGTTGTAAATGTCCATAGGCGATGGTAACCGCTTTCCATTAAGTGGGCCGTCTATCTGTCTGCTGAACTCCTGCAATAAAAAAATAAAACGGTAACATGTGGCGGAACGTTAAATGAATCAATTTGAAAACTGGCGAACCTTTTCCTACCACGACTGTACGTACGTATCAATTATAGTTATATTGCAAAATCTACATGTTTCACAAACTTTTCTAATCCATCCTAAGGTTGTCTGAAATAAATTGCTTTTAAGACCGCCTTTGTTTTCTGTACTTGAACTTCTTGAACTGTATCTTAATATTGTGCATTAAAGTATACTTTATTCTATCCTACAAGTCCTTAAACACACAACATCCATTTTTCCGTGGATATATTTTTGTGTCTTGTGATACTGCGCCAGAAAGCCGGTACTGTCGGACCGGTATCCAAATTTTGAAAGAAAGCAAAAACATTTATTTAGAACTACAACACAAATGAGAATACAATACACAAGCATAAATAAATAAATGTACAATGTAACATGCAGTGATAAAACAAAAACGAAGCAAGTGTAGCTCTAAATTGTTCCTAGCTCAGCATGTTGCTGGTTAAGTTAATTAGCGCTGATCTTCCGCTAGGGCCATTCAAGTGACATACACAGATACTGAAGCAAATAAAATACAAAACAAAAGAAAGTATTAAAGAGAAGAAAAAAAAAGAAAAATGTGCATAACAATTGTAAAAAAGATGGCAAGAGGCCGGATGGTATGTCACTTATTCCTTGGAAAATGGGACGGCCGCTTGCTTGGGACGCGACATGTGTAGACACTCTAGCTCCGTCATATCTTCCAATGACCGAGTTAGAGGCTGGCAATGCTGCTTCTAAAGCTGAAACTCTCAAACGGCGCAAATAAGAAACATTAGGAAGGGGTTACATATTTGTGCCGTTTGGAGTTGAAAAATTAGGTCCGTGGGGTCCATCGATAAAGAGTTTCTTCAAAGAGATTTGCAAGAAACTCTTTGATACCACCCGTGATTAGAAGGCTGGCTCATATTTCGCCCAACAAATAAGCATCGCCATACAGCGCGGCAATGCAGCCAGCCTTCTGGGCACGCTCCCATCTGGTAGCGATTTGTTAAACAGTCTATAACAGCTTGTACTATTTATAACTTAATTTATTTTTATTTTTTAATTGTATTTATTATAATAGCTTAGTTTAATCTATTTTTTGAAAAATAATCAAAATTATTTCTGTGCTGATATTTTAACAATGAGAAGATAAGATAGTACGGTATATACTTTCATATGCATTTAGTAAAAAATATATTATTACTTATATAGTTTGAGACAGTTATAAGAGTGAAGAGTTTAAAAGCAGCAATATTAAGAAACACCTGACACAACACATACAGGATAGGTCAGGCACATCCTCCAAATGGGTGCCATTATGTAGCACTGGTATCATGAACCAAATCAGATTGGCACATTGGCAAATTGGTGTTGCTTGTACATTCATCAATAATGGAATGGATGTAGGTCCGAGGATACGTATCCATCCGGACCTATCCATCTCTAGTACCCGGCACGGATCTTGTACAGTCGGCGAAGTAGCAAACTTTGCGCATAGAGCGTAGCCGATGTGATGCGATTTATCGACATATCGACAATTTTGTTTTTGTCCCTTCACTTGAAAGGGTCTTTATACTTGTTTTACTTTTTTAGTTGCTGCTCTCTAAAGGGTGACTGGAGCCTGAACTCCAGGTTGAATGGCGACATACTCTAGACCAGGGGTGGTAGCCATCCGTACGACGATATAGGAACCATAGGACGAGACGCTTCGCTTTAACTTTTCTGATGCACTGCCGAAGAATGGAATAATTTGACGGAGTCTGTTTTCCCTAGCAAATACGATCTAGAATTCTTCAAAGTACAGACAGACAAAAGCGAACCTCTACGAACGTATACCATACTAGCGGCCCGGTGCGGTTTCACCCGCGCTCTGTCCCGCTCCCGTGGTATATAGCCTCACGTTATATAGCCTATGACACTCCCTGTGAACGTAGCTTTCGAACAGTAAAATAATTTTTGAAACTGGTTTAGTAGATCCAGAGATTACCCCCTATAACGTCACAAACTTGACCTCTTTATAATATTACTAGCGGCCTCGGCAGACGTCCTGCCTTTAAAAAATAAAATTCTAGAACCCGATCCCAGTGCCACGTACCGGTTTTAATTGCGAATCTAAACCATCCGGGTACCCATTCAAACACACAAAAACAAAATCACCAAAATCGCTCCAGGTGATTAGGAGGATTCCAGAACCCGATTTCAGCGCCACCGGCCGATTCTAATTGTGAATCTAAACCATCCGGGAACCCACTCATCCCTGCTCCGTGATGTTTGGTGGATGAGAGGTGACAACGGTAGACATCTAGCGGGGATAACTGATCGATTGAGAGTTAAAAAAAATCGCGATGGAAAAATAGGGGTTGATAGTAGAGAGGTGGAAAATTAAGAGTAATATATTTGTATTTATTCTAAGTCATGACAAAATAAGATTCAAAATCTTGCCAAAAAAAATTAAAGTTAATAATTAACAAATAAAAAATAGGGATTGAAAGGGATGAAAATTTAGGGTTGTATGTATTTTTTAATGCTGTATCCTAAAAAATAATATTTTTTTTATCAAAAATTAAAAATAATATTTAGTGGTGGACTACCCTTATTAACATTTAGGGGGATGAAAAATAGATGTTGTCCGATTCTCAGACCTACCCAATATGCACATAAAATTTCATGACAATTGGGCAAGCCGTTTCGGAGGAGTATGGGAACATTGTGACACGAGAATTTTATATATAAGATAGTATAGATTTTTTTATTTTTTCATTGCAGGAGTTCAGCAGACAGGCAGACGGCCCACTGGATGGAAAGCGGTTACCATCGCCCATGGACATTTGCAACAGCAAAGTTGCTACAAATGCGCTGCTGCTCTCTTAAAGGAGTCTGGAACCTGGTCACTAATGCCGGAACACAACTCAAAGTTGTTATGGCGGCATGCTCTAGACCAGGGGTGGTAGCCATCCAGTAGGGCAAATGCCCTACCACCTGGCTGTGGGTTGTTTAGTCGCCTCTTACGACAGGCCGCCCGGCCGCAGGAAATAGTATTCTTTCTCCGTTCCTGCACGGATATAATAATAATATATATATAATGTACAATATATAAGTATGAGTTATTGGGTCGAGTAAGTGTATGGAGGTTAGCACTGAAAATCAGCGCGGTGTCGGGATTTGTCTTCAAATTCCGATGCAACACAATGCCGAGTGACCAACCTTGTTGACTAAAAAATCGACGTGCAATCTACATTTATATATTTTTTTAATGCGCGAGTTCAGCAGACAGACAGACGGCGCACCTGATGGAAAGCGGTTATCATCGCCTATAGATATTTGCAACACCAAAGGTGCTACAAATGCGCTGCCGCTCTCTAAATGGAGACTGGAACCTGGTCACTAATGCCGGACACAACTCAAGTTGTTATGGCCGCGTACTCTAGACCAGGGGTGGTAGCTATCCAGTCGGGCAAATGCCCTACCACCTGACTACGGGTTGTTTTGTCGCCTCTTACGACAGGCCGCCCGGCCGCAGGAAATTGTATTCTTTCTCCATTCCTGCACGGATGAGAGGTATCTAAATGCTAAGGGCGCACACTCAGTTCTTAAGTTCAGCAATCATAAACCCATTTCGGCCTAATCAGTAAAATATAATATAAAACAATAAACAATATATACAAGGATAATTTAACCAATTACATTAAAGTAGATAAATCTACATTAAATTATAATTCATCTAAGACAATATTCATAAAACCAACAAATCCCGATGAAATATATGCTATAATAAAAGGTCTAAAGAATACGCATAGTGTCGGATATGACGATATAGCCACAAAAGTAATCAAATATGTTGGTAGTACGATTGCTCCACTGCTTAGCTATATATTTCACCTATTAAACTTCTAGGCGCTAAGAACCTCAGCCAGAAGGCCCAGCTTGCCATACACAACGCGGTGCTGGTACCTACGCTCACGTATGGAAGCGAGAGTTGGGTATGGAAGAGAGAGCGCGCAAAATCTGCGGAGTGACGCTCGCGGACCGCGTTCGTAATACCGAAGTAAGAGAGAGAGTTGGTCTGAAAGAGAGTGTCGGGGTGAAGGTAAGGAAAGGAATGCTCCGGTGGTTCGGGCATGTGGAAAGAATGCATGATGAAAGAATGACTAAACATATATACAATGCAAAAGTGGATGGATTCAGAAGTCGTGGAAGACCACGACACACCTTCCATGATCAAATTGATCGTGTACTAGCAGAAGGTGATGTCAGGAGCCTTAATAACAGACGGGCGTGCATGACAAGAGTTATGAATGTGAAAGAAGCAAGTGAGGTGTGTAAGAATAAGCCTAAATGGCGCTCTGTTGTTCGTGCCTACCCCGCAAGGGAACTGACGTGAAGCTATGTATGTATGTGTGTATTGAACAGGGAATATTTCCATCAAAATTGAAAGTAACACTAATTAAGCCTATCCATAAAAAGGGAAGTAAGACGGATATTAAAAATTATAGACCTGTAGCTTTAATCCCTATAATATCTAAAATATTTGAGAAAATAATATATCATAACCTGACTAATAATAAATTAAGTTAGTTGGAAAATATAGACTTAGACCTATTTACTAATAGTGTAGCATTGTTTAGCGCAAAGTTGGTCAAGTCTAATTCAAACTCGGATTTATCAGTGCAAGTACCTCAAATCTATGCATTCTTTTATTATTTCTTTGTTTAATTCTCATTTTTACTGTTATCTGTGGATGCTTAATTAGTAGCTTTTCTTAATCTAGCTTATTTCCAGTTACTAGTGGTCGCTCGTGGTCGAAGTTCGACCATAATAATTTAATAATTAAGGTTATTTTGTCAAAGACTTCTATAATCACAGATTTCGCCAAGGCTACACTGTTAATTTGTCTTTAACAATAAACAAAGGAGTGTATATGCGTGTGTGTGTCAAATACATGGGGGTGTGTTTAATGTTTTTTTATTGACTTAATGTATTTCTTATGCATAATTTAAATAAAAATATTAGCATTCTGCACTCTATCTCTATATAAACTATAAGTGTGCGAAATTTCATACTCCTCCGTCAGCGCATTTTTCGTAAAAAGGGGTACAAAGTTTTTGCTTCACGTATTAATACATAGATTATTAATTATGCTCGTAATTGTTAGCCTCCCAAATAAAATAAAATAAATATTGTTACGACCTAGCCGCCGACAAAGACAAATTCACACCTGCATACCTGTAGAAACACATTTTATTATCTTTCGGCATTTGGACTTCTTTTGTTTACTTTGTGTAAAATTTGTGGTTAGAAAACAGCCCATTGTGTATTGTAATCTTTTATGGCAGTCATTAGCCAGGTGTGTCGGATTTAAAGTACAAACCGATTCTAGCAAATTCGGTCTACGCGGCCGGGCGGACATATTGCATTTGTGGAGTATAAAGAATGCCTCGATTGAAGGACGAGGCAGTCGAGCGAAACAAGACTTGTTTACATTCGGTAATCTATTTATTGACGGACTTTGCGCGTGGTATTGAATTACGATCTTCTGCATTACATTTGGACTTGTTGCGTTCGGTTATATTTGTTTTTATTATTTTATTGCAAGAGATCAGCAGACAGGCAGACGGCCCACTTGATGGAAAGCGGTTACCATCGCCTATGGACATTTGCAACACGAAAGTTGCTACAAATGCGCTGCTGCTCTCTTAAGGGAGTCTGGAACCTGGTCACCAATGCCGGAACACAACTCAAGGTAGTTATGGCGACATACTTTAGACCAAGTGTGGTAGCCATCCAGTCGGGCAAATGCCCTACCACCTGGCTGTGGCTTGTTAAGTCGCCTCTTACGACAGGCCGCCCGGCCGCAGGAAATTGTATTCTTTCTCCGTTCCTGCACGGATAAAAATTATATATTTGTACCTGTGTTATATGTGTTTGTATAGTTCTAATAAACGATATAATAATTCCAACGGCATTTTAATTCGAGTCCTGCAACTCGTAACAATATAATGAACTTTTTTGTATGTTCGTTCAATCCATCCATGTCCATCAATGAAGCGATTAAATTATATCCGGTCGTGCCAAGGTGAATTGAACCTTGAACCCGCCGGTTGTGGGCTTACGACCCGATCTCTGCACATGTGGCGACCTTGCATACGCATTTAAACGTTTTAAAGCGTGCAATATCGCGTCATCTATACTAATATTACAAAGAGGTAAGATTTGTATGTTTGTAACGAATAAACTCAAAAACTACTGGACCGATTTCAAAAGTTCATTCACCATTCGAATGCTACATTATTCGTGAATAATATAGTATATATTTATTACTGGAAACAATTAAGGATCCTTATTAAAACTTCAATAATGTAACTGAAGGTGTAAAAAACTTAGCCATCGAATGTCTTTCATCGCATGCGCTGCGGAAACTATTGGTGATAGAACAAACGGATGTTCTACAATATTAAAGATCATATCAATAACTGATCTACAAAAGACTTTAAATTCAAATTCAAAAGTTTTTATTCAAAATAAGTTCCACTGGAGAACACTTTTTGAAGGTCATACATGTAGGTTAAAATTTAATTTTACTTCCTATTCTATGTACACCGCTTCGCAACGTGTTATTGCTGTTAAGGAGAAGAAGCGGCAAGAAACTCCCCAGCAAGTTAGGTTAGGTACATTTTAATGCATGCATTTTTTATTTAAAGACAGACTTGTGAAGGAGCACTATTTAACTGTATAACGTGTTTATTGATTGTTTTGTATGTCTATGTACGTATATATTTTTATAACTATAATATATGTATTATAATTATTTTATTATTATCTATTTTAACTGCACGCCAACGCTATCTATGTAATTAGTTCTTCTCCATCCAAAGGTTGCCTGGAAGAGATTGCTTTTAGCAATAAGGCCGTCCATAGTACTACTTTTTAGTATGTAAGTTTATTGTGTACTTTTTCTATGTAATGTGGGTGTACAATAAAGTGTATTGTTGTTGTTGTTAAACATATATTTTTTTTATTTTTTATTGCAGGAGTTCAGCAGACAGGCAGACAGCCCACTGGATGGAAAGCGGTTACCATCGCCTATAGACATTTGCAACACCAAAGGTGCTACAAATGCGCTGCTGCTCTCTTAAGTGACTCTGGAACCTGGTCACTAATGCCGGAACACAACTCAAAGTTGTTATGGCGGCATGCTCTAGACCAAGGGTGGTAGCCATCCAGTCGGGCAAATGCCCTACCACCTGGCTGTGGGTTGTTTAGTCGCCTCTTACGACAGGCCGCCCGGCCGTAGGAAATTGTATTCTTTCTCCGTTCCTACACGGATAGATTTTATCAAACAAAAAAACTGATTTCGATCCGGAACCAAAAAACGCATCCATAGTGTACTCCTAAATTATGCCGCCTCTCACCACGTCTAGCAGGCAGCTCCTCCACGCGACCGTAACGCTTTTTCGTGACAGAAAAATCCTAAGACGGGGGGTTTATATAGAAGTTTCACTTCGAAAAGAAAACTAGCTTCAAAAATATCTAAAATGCAAAAAACAAATATTTTTACAACACCTTGAAGTCGGCGCCAAGTAAAACAAAAATATAGCAAATTAGCAAAATATAGTAATTTTTTTTCTTACGAAATTCTCATAAATATGACGTTCACAAACATATATAGCCAGGTAGGGTATTTGTACGACTGGATGGCTACAACCCCTAGTTTAGAATATGCCGCCATAACAACCTTGAGTTGTGTTCGCGCATTAGTAGCTAGGTTCCATTCTCCCTTATTTTTTTTATATATTTTTGATTGCAGGATATCAGCAGACAGGCATACGACCCACTTGATGGAAAGCGGCTACCATCGCCTATGAACATTTGCAACACCAAAGTTGCTACAAATGCGCTGCTGCTCTCTTAAGAGAAACTGGAACCTGGTCACTAATGCCGGAACACAACTCAAGGTTGTTATGGCGACATACTTTAGACCAGGGGTGGTAGCCATCCAGTCGGACAAATGCCCCATCACCTGGCTGTGGGTTGTTAAGTCGCCTCTTACGACAGGCCGCCCGGCCGCAGGAAATTGTATTCTTTCTCCGTTCCTGCACGGATAAAAAGAGAGAGAGAGAGAGAGAGCAAAAGCGCATTTTTAGCACCTCTGGTGTTACAAATGTCCATAGGCGATGTTAACCGCTTCATCATAAGGTCTGGTGAACTAATGAAAAAAAAAATTAAAGCATCCACGGAACCCTGTATAGAGCGGATCTAGTGTTTAGATAATGGCCTAATGATGATATCCTAGCGTTGGTCTAAACCACTCGAAGACATTGTAGCTTGGCATGCGAAATCACGCCATTTCCTCTGTACATTCGACTTGAGCCGTGTTAAGGCGAATGCGATCCAAATTAATTACATTTTAAATATCATGTGACAGCGAAACTTCGTACGCGGCTAATGCTGATATTACACGGATCAACAAAGTTGATCAATCAATCAATCTTTATTTGCAAATTTTTATCCGTGCAGGAACGGAGAAAGAATACAATTTCCTGCGGCCTGGCGGCCTGTCATAAGAGGCGACTAAACAACCCACAGCCAGGTGGTAGGGCATTTTCCCGACTGGATGGCTACCACCCCTGGTCTAGAGCATGCCGCCATAACAACTTTGAGTTGTGTTCCGGTATTAGTGACCAGGTTCCAGACTCACTTAAGAGAGCAGCAGTGCATTTGTAGTACCTTTGGTGTTGCAAATGTCCATTGGCGATGGTAACCGCTTTCCATCCAGTGGGCCGTGTGCCTGTCTGCTGAACTCCTGCAATAAAAAAAAATAAAAAAAACATATGTACATGAATAGGTATTACATAATATAAAGTTACCAGCATGTCTTGTCATTTACATGACGTGCAAATGCTTACATTAACTAAATGTCTTGATGCTATGACCCTACACTAATATTTCCAAATTAATTTCAATAGTAAGTATGCATGTCAAATAAATAAAAAAGAATTGTTAAAATTATTAAAAATGTGTTAAAGTATTAAATTTGAAGATTTCAATGTCATTATCTTATTTTATTGTATTATCATTAATATATTTGAATCAATTTTGTTGAAACGCACAAAACTGAATGAACATGACGTTATTTAATAACATTGAATGAATCAAACTTATGTTTATATCGATCACTTTTTGATTGATTTAAATTTAAAAATTGAAATGAACCGTGTAATAAACACTGAAAAGGCGACAAATAAAAGTTATTCATCAAATAAAATACAAAATAAAAAAATTCAAAAATTCTGATGCGCGAACAAAACAGTTGAAGTTGGCTAAGCCTTTACCGGCCTACCTTACTTCAGCAAAGCTCCGGGTTCGATTCCTAGCATGGTAAATTTCGTGAACTAACTTTCCATTATTTAATCGCTTTATCGTCTGCGAACGACCTCAGAGTCGTTCGTTGTATTTTATACATTTTAGACGGATGTAGGTTAAATTAGTTATTTTTATATTTATAAAGTTAGAGAAGAATCATCTGTGAGTATATTCTCTAAAATTTTGCTTCTACTGTGTGTGCGCACACACATACACAATTAAAAAAAAATCTGTTATGTCTAATTTTTATACAAATTAAAAGGCAGAAATGAGCATGTATTATTTCGACTTAACAGGCAGAGGTACCTTCGCATTTAGAATATCGTCAGTTTACTGCAATGATTTCTTGCAGCAATTCAACGATATACAACGAAAGGCATCTTAGAATAGTCCTAATACTGTATATCGTCGCCTTAACAGGATTTTGCGTGCACAGCAGTAGTTCTATGCAACGAACCCATCAAGTAGAAAGTAGCTGACGTCAAATTACTGTAAAGACTTGAAACAATTTAAAAAGTTTTCAATTCAAGTGCCTGGCAGTTCGCAAACTATGAAAGGTTCCGTACAGATGACAAAGGTCCACTGTTTTTGTTATTTCACTACGGAACCAGAAAAAACATTTAATATTTTCTTAAGTTTTCGCGACTTGTATACATATTGAAACTACGTTTTAACGGTTTTAAGCGCGGTAATTTTATTTGATTTTGGTTTTTCCGACGTTTCGGCCAGTTTTCAGTGGTCGTGATCACGGAAGACGTCAGAAAAACCAAAATCAAATAAAATTACCGCGCTTAAAACCGTTAAAACGTAGTTTTATGAAAAACAATTAATCGAAAATACATACATACATACATACATAACTTCACGCCAGTTCCCTTGCGGGGTAGGCACGAACAACAGAGCGCCATTTAGGCCCATTCTTACACACCTCACTTGCTTCTTTGACATTCATAACTCTTGTCATGCACACTCGTCTGTTCTTAAGGCTCCTGACATCACCCTCAGCTAGTACACGATCAATTTGATCTTGGAAGGTGTGTCGTGGCCTTCCACGACTTCTGCATCCATCCACTTTTGCATTGTATATCTGTTTAGTCATTCTTTCATCATGCATTCTTTCCACATGCCCGAACCACCGGAGCATTCCTTTCCTTACCTTCACCCCGACACTCGAAATCGAAAATACCATATATATATATCGCCAAAACTATTTAAATCAACTACACTACTACTACACGCTACATTATTACTACTACTACTACTACATTACACTACACTGCTACTACATACTATTACTACGCCACACCACACCACACCACACCACATCGCACCGCACTGCACCGCACCACACCGCACCGCACCGCACCGCACGGCACCGAACCGCACCACACCGCACCGCACCGCACCGCAACGCACCGCAACGCACCGCAACGCACCGCACCGCACCGCACCGCACCGCACCGCACCACACCACACTACACCACATTACTCAACGTATTATTAACCGCCTTCAAAAAAGGAGGTTTTTAATTCGTCGCATAAATATATTTTTTATAAATGTTCAGCCATTTTTTTTTTCTTTTTTGGCGGCCTTCGGCAGCCTCTGTGGTTGAGCGGATTAAGCCTTTGCCGGTTTACCTCACTGCAACGCAGAGGCTTCGCGTTCAATTCCTGGTATGGTACATTTCCGAAACGAGTTTTCTCCGTTATTGACTATGGTCTGGGCGTCTGGAACGGCCTTAGAGTAATCCGCTGTATATTATCTGTATTTATTATTATTATATTTTCTAAACCAATTTTGTCAATTATTTAGATTCAAATTTTCGACATTATAATTTTACATCAAGAAATTATTAAATCAAAACAGCAGTGGTATGTATGTAAGTATGCTGCCATAACAACCTAAGTTGTGTTCCGGTATTAGTGGCCAGGTCCCAGTCTCCCTTTAGAGAGAGGTAGCACATTGGTAGCACCTTTCGTGATACAAATGTCCATAGGCGACGGTAACCGCTTTCCATCAGGTGGGCAGTCTGCCTGTCTGCTAAACTCATGTAATAAAAAGCGGTTCCATAAATAGTTTAAATATATTAGACTACCTTCTGCCCGCGATTTCATCCGCGTGGAATAGTTACTTTGGGCTAACGCTAACTTTAACTCGACTTTGTTTACGTAGAAGGTGAAAATATTTTTAAATCTTAATGACTGCCCGCCGGCCTTGAGCATCATAAACGCGCAGTACTTGATCATTATTTTGCTGCGATGTTATTTTAAAACTGCGATATCTCCTAAGATATTCATTGAAATCGAATGATGTAAATGGCAATTTTGTTTTAAATTAAATACTTGTGATGAATAACGTATTTATTTGGATAAGGATTAATATCATGTTTATAAAAACACCTTCGCAAATAATGCATTATTTTAGAACAAATTTGGTTAGCATAAAAAAGGTTATAGTGAGCCAACCTTAAAAGATAGACATATGCTGTCGCGGACTTTTTTTTAGAACTTTTAAAGGGGAACAATTCTGTCACACATGATTTTTGCGAAACTTTAACCGTTTACGCAGCGCACGCAGCGGAAGCTCTCAAAAGGAAAAAAAAACCCCGATTTTGAAACATTCTTCATTGGTGCTCCGCTCCTATTGGTCTTAGCGTGATGATATATAGCCTATAGCCTTCCTCGATAAATGGGCTATCTAACACTGAAAGAATTTTTCAAATCAGACCAGTAGTTCCTGAGATTAGCGCGTTCAAGCAAACAAACAAACAAACTCTTCAGCTTTGTATATTAGTATAGATTTTGAAATATGATGTCATGAAATTTTGGGAGCCCTCCATATCCTTGTCAGATAATGGCACACTTCGCCGACCCCCCCTTAATGTGTGGCGTAACTTATGAATGCGTCCTTAGAAAAAACATGCTACATTTCCGATGGTTGAATGTTTACGATGGATAATGTTGAGTAATCAGTTTGAACTGAGCCTTGTTATCGTAAGTTCTACCACGTGTCAGACCACGCTCGTGTTGTTTCGTGGTTCCCACGGGCGAGCCGGCTTCATTGTGGCAGTTTCCTCTGTAAGACATGTGACGAAGTTTTGTCATGTGTCCCGATTAGGGTTATGATTTTTTTATTAATAATTGGAAGAAAAAAGTTTTTTTTTATATAAATAACTAGCTGTGCCCGCGACGCCGGCCGCGTGGAATTTGTTTTCAAAGCCCCCCAGATTTTGAAACAATTTTCATTGCTGCTCCGCTCCTATTGGTCTTAGCGTGATGATATACAACCTATAGCCTTCCTCGATAAATGGGCTATCCAACACTGAAAGAATTTTTCAAATCAGACCGGTAGTTCCTGAGATTTGCGCATTCAAACAAACAAACTCTTCAGCTTTATATATTAGTATAAGATATAAGATACGCGCATACACCAGCTAAGCAAGCTACAGTCTGCTGAAATATAAATTTTAAACATGGTCTTGTCTTGTAATACTAAGAGTAATAACAATTGACTTCCGTCGATAGATGTACGCTAACAGCGTAATTATAAAGATTGGGATCGTCTCATTGATTTATTCAATTCTTGAAATAAATAAACTATTTATACGTATTAAAATAAAACTAACACATACAAATAAGGCAATAAGGCAGGGCAGATCCTGCTTGTCTGGTGGAGGCAATTAAAACAAAACACATACAAATAAAAACCCTAATAAAAAGAGCTTACCTAGCTCAAAGAATTGCTTAGTGTGTATTCAGCGAGGTAATGCTGCCAACTCTTTAGGCACACTGCCCAGTGACAGCGGTCTAGTCGGGCCGGACCGATGTTATTATTTATATAGAATAGAATAGAATTTTGCCAGGTGGTAGGGCATTTGCCCGACTGGATGGCTACCACCCCTGGTCTAAAGTATGTCGCCATAACAACCTTGAGTTGCGTTAAGGCATTAGTGACGAGGTTCCAGTCTCCCTTAACAGAGCAGCAGCGCATTTGTAGCACCTTTGGTGTTGCAAATGTCTATAGGCGATGGTAACCACTTTCCATCGAGTGGCCCGTCTGCCTGTCTGTTGAACTCCTGCAATAAAAAAAAATAAAAAAAATAGATTATTGTACAATAAAATTAATGAAATAATACACAAAAACTAGGGCAGGATAAAAAATATTCTGCAGCACAATATTTAAAAAAATGTTACATTTTATTATATAAATATACATATAGATTTGTATACACATAATTAAATACATAAGACATAGTAATTATACATATATATAAATACATACATACATAACTTCACGGTGCTGTTCCCTACGCGGGCGTAGGCAAGCGAGAGTTGGTCTGAAAGAGAGTGCCGGGGTGAGGCTTATTCTTACAATGCACCGGTGGTTCGGGCATGTGGAAAGAATGCTTGATGACAGAATGACTAAACAGATATACAATCAAAAGTGGATGTGCAGAAGTCGGGGAAGGCCACGACACACCTTCCATGTTCTTAATCGTGTACTAGCTGAAGGTGATGTCAGGAGCCTTCACCACAGACGAGCTTGCATGACAAGAGTTATGAATGTCAAAGAGGCAAGTGAGGTGTGTAAGAATAAGCCTAAATGGCACTCTGTTGTTCGTGCCTACCCCGCAAGGGAACTGGCGTGAAGTTATGTATGTATGTATATATATATATACTAGCTGACCCGGTAAACTTCGTACCGCCTCAGAATCAATAAATAAAAAAAGCATGTTTTTCATATTTACTCACCTTTTGAACCTTCCCTGGACTTCCACAAATAATTCAAAACCCAAAATTACTCAAATCGGTCCAGCCGTTCTCGAGTTTTAGCGAGACTAACGAACAGCAATTGATTTATATATGTATATTACGGTGGCGCAAAAAACCGACTTTTTTTTGAGTCTGATTGAAAAATATATTAGTTTTTTATGTTTTAAGAACTCCCTCCAAAGGACAGCTCAAAAAAAAATAATTAAGAGGTCGCTCCACATTTTTTAAGATTTCAAAATTCGCCAAAAACTGTTTTTTTCAGTATTTTTTTCTCGTTACGGTATAATTTTATAGACCAAAAAATAATACGTTTCTGCAAGTTTCAGTTCAAATTTGAATTTTAAAAGGTCGCTCATAATTTTTTTTAGTGTAACGTTAGCGCATTACCTTAGATTTTTTCAAGCGAGTAACTGCATTGAAATTGGCCCGTTATTTTTTAGGTGAATCCCGAACAAACAGACAAACCGACAAAAAAAAGTTAAAAAAAATTATCGTGTTCTCTGTCATTTATATAGTTAACTTAGCTGTTTTTTTTAATAGCAATGTAATAGTCAACAACATTTAAGAACTATTATCATATAGAATCATCAACTGAATAATATTGTTACGACCTGAATGCCGACAAAAGACAAATTCACACCTGCGTCTGTAGAAACACATTTTATAACCTTTTCGGCATTTGGCCTTTTTTTGTATACTTTGTGTTTAAAATTTGTAATTAGAAAAACAGTCCATTGTGTACTGTAATCTTTTATGGTAGTCATTAGCCAGCTGTGATTCTAAGAAATTCAGTCCAGGCGGGCGAGAGACATATTGTATTTGTGTAGTATAAAGCAATGCCCCAATAGAGAGATCGTCAGTCTAGCGATATTCACAAGCGAAGCAAGACGTCAGTGACGGACTTTCCGCGTGTTATTGAATCGTGCATTACGTTTGTACTGGTTGTGTTCAGTTATATTTGTACCTATGTTATACGTATGTGTATAGTTCTAATAAATTTTATAGTAAGTCTAACGGCATTTTAATTCGAGTCCTGCAACTGGTTTGAAGGGTGAGCCCCGATAGGGTGGAGGAGCGAGATGGAATGCTCCTCCGTCTCAAAGGAAGATCTTCCAGCGAGGCTAATGCTGTTCCTCGCAGGCCTTGGCCCTTCTGTTATAGTTGAAATTTTGTATATATTCTTTGTATGTTTCGGGAAACGTTTGTAATATCAATTATTGCACGGCGCCATCTATTGGCTTGTAAGTGTTTCACTACAGGTTGTTTGAGAAGGATCTTACATACATACATACATACATAACTTCACGCCAGTTCCCTTGCGGGGTAGGCACGAACAACAGAGTGCCATTTAGGCTTATTCTTACACACCTCACTTGCCTCTTTGACATTCATAACTCTTGTCATGCAAGCTCGTCTGTTCTTAAGGCTCCTGACATCACCTTCTGCTAGTATACGATCAATTTGATCATGGAAGGTGTGTCGTGGCCTTCCACGACTTCTGCATCCATCCACTTTTGCATTGTATATCTGTTTAGTCATTCTTTCATCATGCATTCTTTCCACATGCCCGAACCACCGGAGCATTCCTTTCCTTACCTTCACCCCGACACTCTCTTTCAGACCAACTCTCTTTCTTACTTCGGTATTACGAACGCGGTCCGCGAGCGTCACTCCGCAGATTTTGGGCAGTGCTCGCGTCTCGACCGCGTTTACTCTACTTTCATGCTCTCTCTTCCATACCCAACTCTCGCTTCCATACGTGAGCGTAGGTACCAGCACCGCGTTGTGTACGGCGAGCTGGGCCTTCTGGCTGAGGTTCTTAGCGCCTAGAAGTTTACCTAACGCTCCATTTAAACTATTCCCCAAATTAGGAGAAGGATCTTAACAATGTTTTTGTATATTTCAACTGATATATAAAACAGCTTTACAACATTTAGAGATGGTTGTAATACAGTGATTATTTTTATCATATTTTGAAGTTATAATGATGACATAGTATTTGAACGCCTACTTTTTTATATGAACATTGATTCAGAACTTATTGTGATGTGTCAACAACTAACAAGAACTAAGACACATTACTGCTTATCAAAAAAAGCAATTCCAGAAGCAATGTATTTTTTTTTTGTTCTTCCACGATTGTATCTTGGTTTTACAGTCATAACGACCTAATATTTTAGTTGCTTGAAATTCATTAAAAATAATATTTTAAACGCCTATAGAAATTGTGATACTGGCACGCGTATACAGTTTGCCTTGCGAATAGTTTATGCGCTATTCAACAAATTTTGCTCTCGGATTCCCTGGGATCCACTCATAAGATTTTGACTTGGTAACAATGAGACCACCACAGAAATATACTCTTTCGAATAAAGAAAAAAAATTGAAAATCGGTCCACAACTGACGGAGAAATCGCGTAACAAACATACAGACGATTTGAGAACCTCCTATTGGAAGTCGGTTAAAAATGCAACCATCTGCCAGCAGCCCTATTTCCTAAGAATGTTGGTTCACTGCGCAAAACTACGAGTAAACAAAGTAGTAGACGAAATTTGATAACCGTCCTAGTATTGTATGAAATAGACTCGTGTTATTTGTAGTGTCCACGTCGTATGTTTATTGCATCTGAACACGCCATATTGTTTATTTGGTATTAACCCAAAAATAGCAAATTTTCAATACGATATTTTTCTGTTTCTGTAAGTATTTGATTAATCTCATTTATACGTTTTATATGTTCATAGTGTATTAGTATTATAAAATGCGAAAGCAACTTTGTTTGTTTTTTATGCTTTCACTGAAAATCCAGAATACTGAATTTGCTGAAATTTGGTATATACATAGTCTCAATAACAACAATGAACATATTTTACCTCGGAAAATGGAATAATTTTCGCACGACCGCTTGAAATTTTCCTCAAGCACCTAGATGAAATTTAACGTAACATAACCTACGTGAATGCTTTCTCTCAGAATAATAAGAAATACATTTTACCCGAAAACTCGGATCCGATTCCGCGAGTGATGAATGGAAATCTTGGGGAAAAGCGTAGTTTCAGTATTAGTTTTAGTTAGTGTAGTAGTAACTGTATTATTAGTATTAATTAGTATAGAAGTAACTATATCATTAGTATTAGTTAGTGTATTAGTAACTATTATACTTGTATGTCTCTCAAGATCACGGGCCCTAAAAATAGCCCGGACTTTCGGAGGGCTTGCGTGGCGCCATAGGAAGACAAACACGTTTTAATATAATTGTAGTGTGACACGGACCGATGATTATCCCTGTTTACACCATATAAAAATGCACCCAATGGCAAGCCCCGGTCAGTGTAAGATTATTGTAGGAAATAAGAATACAAGGTACCGTGCTATTGGGATGAACTGCTAGTAGAACTAGGGATCTGGGACTATAGGGGCTATGGTATTTGCCTGTCGCAATGAGAAAATGGGTAGACGGACACTCGCCATTCCGAGCATGGGTCCCAAAAAATGCCGTACAAGATTGGGTGTGGAGAGGTGGGCTGCAGGTTCACTGAGACTTTATTAACTATACTATTAGTATTAGTTAGTATAGTTGTAATTATATTTACTATCAGTTTTGTTTAGTATGTACCCTTGTTGCCAAAGTGGCTACATAGGTACATATTTACTGATAAGAAAAACAAATGAAAATCACACATTTTCCTAATTTGAATTTGGAATTGTCTTCTTTAAAATTACAACTTTTTAATGATACCAAAACCAGCCAGATACAAACGGTATAGCCAAAGATATCTTATTACGAGTTCATACATACTATATGCGAAAAGACTTTTTCCCCAACCTATTACTATCTCATATGTTTCCCATATGGGAATAGTTTGAATGGAGCGTTAGGTAAACTTCTAGGCGCTAAGAACCTCAGCCAGAAGGCCCAGCTCGCCATACACAACGCGGTGCTGGTACCTACGCTCACGTATGGAAGCGAGAGTTGGGTATGGAAGAGAGAGCATGAAAGTAAACTTGAGATGCGAGCACTGCGCAAAATCTGCGGAGTGACGCTCGCGGACCGCGTTCGTAATACCGAAGTAAGAAAGAGAGTTGGTCTGAAAGAGAGTGTCGGGGTGAAGGTAAGGAAAGGAATGCTCCGGTGGTTCGGGCATCTATGAAAGAATGACTAAACAGATATACAATGCAAAAATGGATGGATGCAGAAGTCGTGGAAGGCCACGACACACCTTCCATGATCAAATTGATCGTGTACTAGCGGAGGGTGATGTCAGGAGCCTTAAGAACAGACAAGTGTGCATGACAAGAGTTATGAATGTCAAAGAAGCAAGTGAGGTGTGTAAGAATGGGCCTAAATGGCGCTCTGTTGTTCGTGCCTACCCCGCAAGGGAACTGGCGTGAAGTTATGTATGTATGTATGTATGTTTCCCATAGGGGTAGAAGAGACGGTGGATTCTCACTTGCTACAATCTTGCCATACATCTCTTGCTTCATCTACTCTCAATAATCTCTTCACACATACACGTTTATATAGAAAAATAACTCTTTACTGTTAACAATAGATAAACAGAAGTAGAAAATAGAAGAGTTAATACAACGGGCGCTGTTGTCCCTAAAAAGCGATCTCTTCCGGACAACCCTTGACAGGGATTGGTACACTTTTAATACTGACGGTATAGGGAGAAAAATGGTATTGCATTACATGCACCTCCACGTAGGCGCTGGCGTTAGCCGGGAACCCGGAGGCGCAGATATGCGCATGATTTCCCTCCCTGAATAATACCGCTTTTTTTTATTTTTTTTTTATTGCAGGAGTTCAGCAGACAGGCAGACGGCCCACTCGATGGAAAGCGGTTACCATCGCCTATAGACATTTGCAATACCAAAGGTGCTCTCTTAAGGGAGACTGGAACCTGGTCACTAATTCCGGAACACAACTCAAGGTTGTTATGGCGACATACTTTAGACCAGGGGTGGTAGCCATCCAGTCGGGAAAATGCCCTACCACCTGGCTGTGGGTTGTTTTGTCGCCTCTTACGACAGGCCGCCCGGCCGCAGGAAGTTGTATTCTTTATCCGTTCCTGCACAGATAAACCTGGTTCAGGGGTCCTCTCGCATCAAGCAGAGGAGACCTCACCCCTGTCGTCCAAGTGAGTTAGCTCTTCCAGGGGCTTTCTCAGGCACTGATTGCGCTAGGATCGGTGTGGGCGTAACTACGTTCTAAGTCTCATGCCTTTCGGAGGAGGGTGGTTTTAGTGGGTATTAGCCATTCTACGTCCAATAGTCTCGAGTGTCCACACAAGCCGATCGATTACTGTTTGGATTGCCCTTAGTGGAATGCCTCCATAATTGATAATGATCTAATCCCTTGCAAAGGACTCGGTATGTGCGTAAATATCGTTTCCCCCGCCTGAAAAAAAAAACTTTTAATACTGACGGTGGTGTTGTCTAGAAATAATGATGAATGGTATATATCCACAATACATACAGGTGCAATATACACATATGTATATACTATGTGCACATATAGATGTTTTAAAGAGTGGTAAAAGCACCTGTTCGTTCTTTAAAACATCTGTGATTTTTTTTTCAATTTAACCTCTTTCATGGTTTAAGAAAGACGGAACTACGATACTATATAACAATTTAGAATAATCAGTTTTTTTTTACATTATCAACTTTATCTACTTAGTTTTTATTTATGTATCGAAATTTATTTTATTTATGTATTGCTGGATTGTCATAATGATCTGTCGTTAAAGGTCGGAACTAACCCTCTGATCACCAAAAAAGTCAATGAGTCGTTTTTAAAAATCTTTGTAGAGACTCATGGCCTGAGGACCGAACGATCCAAGCATTTCAATAGCTAACGGTACAAACATATTATTATTGTTTTTTCCTATATTTTTCTATAGATTTATGTGATACTTCATTTTAGTAAGCAATAATTTGTAAATTATAAAAAAATATATATAATATAAAATTCTAAACATGCGGTTTATAGCTATTCGTTCAGGTGTACAAAAGTAATCGTATTCTGACACAGTTCTCACTACAATGATAGCTTACATTCTTTTCTAGATGCTGCGGTACTTTGTCTCCCGGGAATCCCGCACGCAAAACGCAGGCCGACTACATCTAATATCCTATCCTTATATATGTAACAATTTATTATTTCTTAGTATGTACAATGTTATTACTAATTTATTTATTGTTTATAACATTAATGCTGACGCTATGGAAATATATACGACTATATATCTATAGTGTCAATTTTGCCATGTATATTACTATTACTTATATTACTCATATTAACATCTGTGATTTGATCATATTACCTACTAGAGTGAGATCCCAGTCACCCCAGACTTACGTGATTTTAGCAAAAATGTTTTTTTTAGGATCGGTAGTTTAACATAAACTTAGAAATGCTTATCCGTACAGGAACGGATAAAGAATACAATTTCCTGCGGCCCGGCGGCCTGTCGTAAGAGGCGACTAAACAACCCACAACCAGGTGGTAGAGTATTTGCTCGACTGGATGGCGACCACCCCTGGTCTAGAGTATGCCGCCATAACAATCTTGTATTGTGTTCCGGCATTAGTGACCAGGTTCCAGTCTCCTTTAAGAGAGCAGCAGCGCATTTGTAGCACCTTTGGTGTTGCAAATGTCCATAGGCGATGGTAACCGCTTTCCACTAAGTGGGCCGTCTGCCTGTCTGCTGAACTCCTGCAATAAAAAAAATAAAAAAAAAAAAAGGAAAGAAATGGATACTCGCTAAGCTGAAAGCGGGACCGTTTTTCAGGTAGCAGGTATCAAAGGTGGAAAAAAACCATGCCAACTTAAGTCAAAGTAGTACGCATCCTTGCACAGCGGAACTCTTTAACGAGTCTGGGAGGATGTTTGGCCGGTCAGATTTGTCGGCTCATTGGAAAATATTATACTTGATAATATATATAAAATTCAGCCTCCCTAAAATAACGTAAGTTCTCACATATTTTTTTAAAGTGTCTGTCAAGTTATGGCCCACAGGAAGTGTCTGGCACTGTATATCTTTGTTTATAACAATATCATATAAGACATATGTAAAAACTAGCCTTGCTACTTTGACGTAAGTTAGCATGGTTTTGTTCCACCTTTGATACCTGCTACCTGAAATACTTTCACTTTCAACTTTCCCCGCTTTCAGCTTAGCGAGTATCAATTCCTTTCTAAGTTTATGTTAAACTACCGATCCTAAAAATTTCATCTTTCCTATAATCACGTAAGTCTGGGGTGACTGGGATCTTGGACCATACGTCGCGGTGTGCCGGCACCAACTCTATAACTCTGTTGGGTGGCTAAACCCTAATAAAGCATTTTTTCAACACATTTGCTCAAGAAATACATTTACAAAGCCTGTACACATTATTCGAAAGATAAAAATTACGCACCTCACAATGTAACATGCGGTAAAATACGTTTTTAATTTATATAAAAAAAAAAACCACAAAGTGTTTAACATTACGAGAAAAGTAAGCTGAATAATCAAACCTCCTTGGAAGTACTTTTGATCAATACATTTGTCTCGTTTTAATGTTTCAGAGAAAATAAGACGAAAGATGTGGTTCTAATTTTCAATACGCGCACGCGCATTAGACACATCAAAGATTGTTGCGATTTTCTAACTGATATCTATGTTTGTTTGTACTATTGTACCTATTGTACTGTTTTCTCGCAAATGTGTTGAAAAACGTTGAATGACACATGTGCGGATATTGATTTTTCATTTGTTATATTCTGAAAGTACGCTTGGAGTTACCTGCTTGGGAAATGATTTCCCTGCTGTCAAAAAATTTCAAAACTGCGAATCATAGATAATATTTGCAACTTACGTGTCAGCTTTTTTACAGCCACTGTTAAATCGAGGCATAAATTATGATAAAAAAATATCAATAATTTTATTTAAAAAATTATACTTATAAATTACTTTTCACTAAATTATTATTTAATTTACATAAATATGAGCTGACTATTTATTATCATCAGTGACAAAAAAAAAAATACTGGCTGGTAGAATGCCACAGACAAAAAAAATACTTGACATTTCGTATGTGACGTAGCAAATGAGTTCATCAGAATTAACAATAGATTTAACTCCTGATTTTATTAGAGAAGTAGTTGCTTTTTTAATTAATCAGTTTTTATTTACTTTCCTCATATTCAAAAGGAAAAGCTGTTAACCTCGGATGAAAGGCCTATTTAGGCACTCGAACTATTAGCGCCTTCGATACGCTCGTGTGCCAAACTATCTCATGTCTAAATAGGTCACTTTCACCTCTCGTGTAAACAGTCTACTATTTACAAACTCATGACTATGGTTAGCCCTCAACTACCATCTACTCGTTCGTAAAAACCAACTTACTGCACTAGTATCATAAATAACTATTAATTGAATCTATACCTATATATTAATACGTGATGCAAAAACACAGCAAAAACTTTGTACCCGTTTTTATGAAAATTTTATGAAAATTGCGTGGATGGAGGAGTATGAAATTTCGCACACTTATAGTTTATATAGAGGAGTGTAGAATGCTAATATTTTTTTAAATTATGCATAAATAATACATAAAATCAATAAACAACACATTACACACACTACCATGTATTTGAGACACACACGCATATACTCTTTTGTTTATTGTTAAAGTCAAATTAACAGTGTAGCGTTGGCGAAATCTGTCATTATAGAAGTATAGTCTTTGACAGTAGAACCTTAATGTTCAAACTTATATAATTTAAATTAATTATTATGGTCGAATTTCGACCACGGGCGACCGCTAGTTTCAATAATTGCTCCTGAAGTTAATCCCTCTATAACATCTCTGAGAGAGGAATAAATTGATATCTATGAATTGGAATTAAATTTCGAATCTTCATTACGTAAAATCCGACTAGCAACCATGCAAAAAAAGCCGTTTTTCCTCTCATATAGCAACGGAAATCGATTAAAATAACTGTAAAGCAATTATATCGATTAAAACGATTAAACAGTTAATAATCGATTTACGCGGATATTAATCTTTAATTGGAATGCGGAAATAATGTGATATATTAATGCATTGAGAAAAAGTTTGTAATTTAATCGCTTACACGTGGATCGGTGGAACGTGATATTTGACAGATGAGATCTTAAAGATGGCGTCGTGGCGGGAACCTGTGCATGACGTTTAGCTAATCAAATTTGTTTTTAAAATATGTAGGTAGTGATTTCAAACAGCTTTTGGTGGCGTGTAACATTTTTAACCGATTTTTAAAAAAGGAGGAGTTTTGTAATGCGTCGCGTAATTTTTTTAATTAATTTATTTGTACAACGCAACAGATAACAATAAATATTTTTTTTTTTTTTTGCTGATGCTTTATGCGTTCGATTCAGCAAAGCTTATAGTCCGGTCATTTTAGACAATTGAAATAAAGAAAATTCCGACAGAGCCAAATCTTCGTAGAGACCTTAGGTTTACTACAAGGAATAAAGTGTCAAAAGTCCCCATCAGTCCCATGCGCGCTTAGGGACTTATTCGGGGCCCAAGGTCAAAATTTTAGGTTTTTTGGATTTTTCTCGAAAACGGTAAGTTTTATCGAAAAAGTACCTCAGAGCAAAGTTGTAGATCTTACAATTGTCTATAAAAATGGTCCCTATGATTTTTTCTCAAGACCCACTATTTCCCAGATATTGCGCTTGTAAGAATCACGTTCTACATAGTATGCACACATATGCCACGTATATACATATTTAGGTACTCAAGCAAGCAAAAATGACTACTCATGTCTCCTAAATTAATTTTTCACCTCAAATACTAATTACTAAAGGAATTCGGTTTCTTCTTGCGGTTTATGGAGCTCCAAAAAAAATTGATTGCATAGATACGTACAGATATTTAAAATTTGTAAAAAATACACGAAACAAAAAGCAAGTACAGCTATCTTGTCTTCCTCCAACATCGGCATCTGCTACTCAACATTTGTTTCGAGTATACTATCAAGTTCAGACATGGCAAGGCAAATGAACTGAACCCTGAAGACTGGGGTTGAAAATTGATAAATAATACTTTGGAACCGATTCGAACTTTACTGCCCCCTGCTCCAGAAAAACTTCTTAACACTATTTTTTGCAATTGCAAGAAAGGTTGTAGTGCCAAATGTGGCTGTAAAAAAGTAGGGTTGCAGTGTTCTCCAGCGTGTACCAATTGCCAAAGTGTCTCTTGCTCAAATGTTCAATTAAATACAAGAGAGGAAGATTCATGTGATTTTGATGAAGAGACAACTGATTCATCTTCATTTGAACAATTTCTAAGCGTTCATCAACAGGAAGGAGAAGAAGAAGAACAAGAAGAAATTGAAGAAAACATGATTGTTGAAGTTGAATATGAAGAGTATGAGTCAGATTAAAGTAATAAAAAAAAGTTAGAACGACAGTTAAACTCAGTAACCCATATCAATAATCTTCATACTATTAAATAATTATTGTTCCTGAAAATAACGTCATAAAGGTTCGTGGAATAGGCCTACCGGGGATACCACGTTGAAAAAAACGCGCCGAGTACACTACCTCACAGGTGGTGTGGAAATGTGTGCATATTATGTAGAACGTGATTCTTACAAGCGCAATATCTGGGAAATAGTGGGTCTTAGAGAAAAAATCATAGGGACCATTTTTATAGAGAATTGTAAGATCTACAACTTTGCTCTGAGGTACTTTTTCGATAAAACTTACCGTTTTCGAGAAAAATCCAAAAAACCTAAAATTTTGACCTTGGGCCCCGAATAAGTCCCTAAGCTCACATGGGACTGATGGGGACTTTTGACACTTTATTCCTTGTGGTAAACCTAAGGTCTCTACGAAGATTTGGCTCTGTCGGAATTTTCTTTATTTGATCACTATTTTTATGTCTAAAATGACCGGACTAAAATGGTCCTATATAAATTTTATTGCTGCTAGACTTTTGATACCGAAGATATAGCAGAAAATTCATTAAAATCAGGCACACTAGAGATGTCCCGATTAGGTGGTGGAGCGAGATGGAATGCTCTTCCGGCTCAAAGGAAGATCTTCCAGGGAGGCTAGTGTTGTTCATCGCAGGCCTAGGCCAATCCGTTATTGTTCGAAATTTGTATATATTCTTTGTACATTTCGGGAATGGTTTGCGACCTCAATTATTTTACAGCGCCATCTATTGGCTTGTAAGTGTTCCACTACAATAAAATAATTCTAGCAACAAAGAAACCGACTTCAAGATTAGCTAAAATGCAAAAAATATTTTTTTCTACAACATCTGGAAGTCGGTGCCAAGTGAAACAAAAAATACTACATTTTGCCATCTTTTGTTATAGCAATATAATTATTATTGTGACTTCGTGTTGATTGAAAGTGAAGATTAGGGATTCAAATTTGGCGAAATAGGAATGATACTGAAAGCATCTTTCGCACGGTTTTTGACACACATTCTTTGTCCAACAATACACAATTGAGAGTCCTATAAAAATGTCAGGCGATTTCCGTTACATTCGCACGAGGCCACGAAATCGGCGAGAGTGGCTATGATTATTGCGATTCAGAAAGGCAATTACCGGCTTACTCGTGGTTGAGCGTGTATTGTGCTTAGAAAGCGGTAAAAAAGTTGAACTGAAGGCTTAGTGCGAGTTTTTTTACTACTCGATCAGGTTCAAGTTTAGGAAATTTTGTATGGCGCGATATATGTTTCCCTTCACGCGACACGAGATGGCGGTAATCATTCCCATAGAGAATTGCGTCAACTAGATCGTGAATGAGTTGTAACAAAACGCGCACTAAGCCCTCTTGTTACAGTCTAGGTACATAGGTACTTTTCGGTCTTATAATAATAATAATCTTTATTTGCCAGAATGTAGTACAAAAGTTGTTACAATGAAAAGTTGATATCCTTCATACATAATTCATACATTTTACCATTGCCATGGTGTGCAAAAATAATAATAATTTTAAATTAATTTAATATCATACTTATATCTATATTTGTATATATTTATATCTATATTTTTACAATCGCTTAGTTAAATTATTTATTAATACGTAATTATTTTTAATATTATCATTCCTTTAATGTATATATATTACCTATAATTTATTTTTAAATAATATGTATGTCAATCAACTAAATCTACATGTCATGTCAAATATTATACGTATAAATTGTAAATTTTAACTATAACCTCAATCAAACGCGCTTTGAAGCGCAGCCATGTGGTACAGCAAGTTTTCAGTCGCACACAAACACATGTTTATAATAGAAACAGTTGTTATATAGAGAAAGCAATTCTCGTGAAATAAACCGGCTAATGCAGGTTATATGTTGCCATCCTAAAATATATGGCAGTTAATATGTATTTATAGCAGATGTCATGAAACTATATTTGTAATAATTACTCATATAATGCCATAATTTAATAGATTATATGAAACTATGTAAGCAATTGTATACAATGTATAACTTTGACAGTTGTGAAAATAAGTAGTTGTATTGTTATGAAAACCTTTTTGCCGCAAACATTCGCTGTTTAAAGATGGCGCCACTTGAGATATCGACCATTTACGGAAATCGGTGGGTTTTAGCGCAAAAGTATAAAATCGGCTAGTGTTTGTTCCCAACAATTATTTGATCACGATTTGTGTACCTGTGAAGGTTAAAGTGAAATGTAAAGTTAATGATTGAAATTGTGTTTAGAGAGTTGAAAGTGATAATAAAACTGTTTTCTGAAGTTCAGCGTCCCATATACATAACACTCTTTTTATGGATTACACTCCGAACGTAGTACTTGACTAAAACCGGTTATAACCGGTTAGTTTTAAACTAGTTCCAAGCCTTTTATGTACATGCTAGATTGCGATTGTGTACGTGTCTGACGGAATGCTCAGTTGCGAACGTGCTGTCCACTCATACCCGCTTTTGTTCTTACGCACACACAGACACGCGTGAATTGTAGGACTTATAGCCTTTTATCTATAAATTGGATAGAGATAGAAAGATGGTAATGTCTTTGGTCTTTACATAAATAGACATAATTGATGACAACTGAAATTGCTAGTTTATTACTAATAGTTTTTATTGATTTTGATTGTAGAGTGTCTTATGAATTATGATTTTACTGGGTGATTGTAATATCATATATTCCTTAATGATATTACATGATTTCCTCATTCTTTCAAATAAATTTGTTTTTCAAAAAATATGTTAGGTTATGTATTAAAATATGTTAAGTGATAAATGGCTCGATCTTTTGAGTACAACCTTAAAATAATTTTTTGACATGGACATAATTACAGCTCTTTGGGCCGGCTTGATCGGTGTGCTCCACACCAAGCTCTCACAGAATACCGGTGTGAAATGGTTAGCCTTAAACTCATTATGTTTCGTGTGATGAGTGAGAGATCCTACAGCCCACTTATCGTCCTCCTATGCCATCTTTCTTACTCTATTGTAAATGCTGGCAACGCATTCGCTTTGACCCTGGTGTTGTAAGTATCTATCGGCGACTATAACCACTTTCCATTAGAAGGGCCATTTGCATATTTGCAAGCTTTAAAAAAAAATCGAAACACGCTATGTTTGTGGCCCTACAACTACTTCAAGGCTAGGTCAAACTACCGGATGAGGAAGCGATCAGTCGCCATTATGGCTTTATTAACTTCAAGGATAACACTAGGCTACACGCGCTGGTTTTCTCATTTTAACTTTCTTGAAAAAACAGACAAATCTGACTCAATTTCTTTTACCCAATTTCAAAAGAAAGAGGTTTTTAATTCGCCTATATGTTTTTGTACTTTTGTTACGCGATTTCTTCGTTAATATAACACACACACACAGGTATATATGTATGTACAATCCCAGGTATTATATTAGAATGGTGGATATACTGTTCCCGTAGATATGGGAAGGCCCAAGTTCAGTAGTGGAAAGTTTATGGTTTTAAATTATTATTTATATCTGTATTGTATTAAAAAAAACCTCGATGTACGAGTCCGACTCTTACACGGCCATACCAACATATATCGGGTTAAAAAACTTAATAATTTCTCATAAAATAATTTTTACACTTAAACTATGAGAACATTTATAAGTTGTTGAGATAGAAAGCACAAATATTAAAAGTTGCAGGTAGTTTTGATTTATTTTTTGTACATGCAAGTTACAAGTTCCTGGGAAACAAAAGAAACAAGGATATAGATTTCGTGGAAGTGCCATTGTGTAACTTGTATTTTTTTTAACTTTTATATAATGTATTTATACAAATATAAATATATATACAATTATATAAATTTTATCTAAATATAAATATATATTTTATCCGTGCAGGAACGGAGAAACAATACAATTTCCTGCGGCCTGGCGGCCTGTCGTAAGAGGCGACTAAACAATCCACAGCCAGGTGGTAGAGTATTTGCTCGACTGGATGGCGACCACCCCAGGTCTGGAGTATGCCGCCATAACAACCTTGAGTTGTGTTCCGGTATTAGTGATCAGGTTCCAATCTCCCTTAAGAGTGTAGCAGCGCATTTGTAGCACCTTTGGTGTTGCAAATGTCCATAGGCGATGGTAACCGCTTTCCATCAAGTGGGCCGTCTGCCTGTCTACTGAACTCCTGCAATAAAAAATAATACGCCTGTTTTCCGTAGGGGTAGACAGAGACCGTGGATTTCCACTTGCCACGATCTAACGATACCACAAGTGTATGACAATAGTGTGGGTAGAATTGGCGCTGGTAGTACGCAAGGTACTTACTTACTTACCATGATCAAATCGCAGATGTGCTTAAGAATGGGTAGATAAAAAGCGCCTATAATAAACGTGGTATATGTGTAGAGATTAATAAATGATATATAATTTTTTTCTAAATGATCGCGACTAGTATACACAATAGAACTACGTTTTAACGGTTTTAAGCGCAGTAATTTATTCGATTTTATAATTCCACTAGCTGTGCCCGCGACGTCGTCCTCGTGGAATTTGCTTTTAAAATTTCCCGATTTTGAAAAATTCTTCATTGATGCTCCGCTCCGAGCTCCGCGCTTACTTACTTACTTACCATGATCAAATCGCAGATGTCCTTAAGAATGGGTAGATAAAAAGCGCCTATAATAAACGTGTATATGTGAAGAGATTAATGAATGAATTATAATTTTTTCCTAAGTTTTCGCGACTAGTATACACAATAACAAAAATAAAACAAAAATAAAATAAAAAATAAATAACAAAGTGCTGGAATAACATTCCTCCACCTATAAGAAACGCCTCATCAGTGTCACTCTTTAGGGTCACACTAAAGCAATTCCTTTGCGAACACCAAAAGGCACAAAGTAACTTAAGGCATGATACAAGGGCTTTATGACCATTTTTACTAATACCTATGATAACATTAACAATAATCTGTTTATTTTATTTACATACTTGTTTTTTGTTCACGTATCTCACTATGTTTATATATCTATGTATATGTGTTTATTATTATCATTTCGATGTAAGTATGTCTAATAACCCGTTTCATTTTTATTACTGTATGTCTTTGTAGGCCACGGGCCATAAAAATGGCCCGGACATTTGGAGGGCTTGCGTGGGGCCATGGGAAGGCTAACATGTAGAGGCCCCTTGACAAATTTAATGTAAATGTGGCGTGACACTGACCGGCGATTATCCCTGTCTACACCATATAGTAATGCACCCAAGGACAAGCCCCGGCCAGTGTAGGACTATTGTGGGAAATGAGGACAATAAGTACCGGGCTATTGGGGTGAACTGCTAGTGGTACTAGGGGTCTGGGAATATGGGGACTATGGCGTCTGCACGTCGCAATATTCAGGGAACATGGAAAAATGAGCAGACGGTGACTTGCCACTCCCTGCATGGGCCCCAAAAAATGCCATAAAGACAGGGGCAACATGGATGTGAGTGGATAAGGGGTGTCGAGAGGTGGGCTGCAGGTTCACCGAAGCTACTTCCGACGTTAGGCCACTTATCACTTCCACCCCTGGAGCTTGAGTCTTAGCTCTAGCGATCTCCACTCCGTGCCGGCTGGCTAAGGCAAGCACGGAGGCGAGGGCCTTGCCTTGGCCCCCGGAGTCGGGTACGAGGTGTCGCAACTCACCTAAGGCTTCGCCACAAAGCCCCCCTGCGGTCATTTTTATAATTATTAACTGTACCGATTTGATATATTATTTGTGTTGTATTGTCCTCCGTGATTCTACCTGCTGGTCCTAGGCGGAAGAACAGCGCTGGCCTTAGCAGCTAGCATTACGCTGAGTCTGGGTCCAATTTTAGGACTTATATTGATGCAGTTATCTTTTATTTTACTCAGTATTGTTAACATGTTTATTTGTCCTAAATAAAATAATTCTTTCTTTCTTTTCTTTCTTTCAATAGAACTACGTTTTAACAGTTTATGCGCAGTAATTTATTAGATTTTATAATTCCACTAGCTGCGCTCGCGACGTCGTCCTCGTGGAATTTGCTTTCAAAACCTCCCGATTTTGAAACATTCTTCATTGATGCTCCGCTCCTATTGGTCTTAGCGTGATGATATATAGCCTATAGCCTTCCTCGATAAATAGGCTATCTAACACCGAAAGAATTTTTCACATCGGACGTGTAATTCCTGAGATTAGCGCGTTCAATCAATCAAGCAAACAAACAAACTCTTCAGTTTTATATATTAGTATAAGATAGAGTAAATAATAACCATAAACAAAAACTAAATAATTAAAATGAGCAAGTTGGCGGTAGGCTAAATAAAATATTTAACAATACTCATTGACACTTGACATCTTTCTCTTCCGTGATCACAGCTACTGAAAAGTGGCCGAAACATCGGAATAATAAAAATCAAATAAATTACCGCGCTTAAAACCGTTAAAACGTAGTTTTATTACAAAAGATATATGTCAAGATCATAGCAATTGCATCAATAAGATTATAAGCCCTAAACTGCTATGAATTAACCAACTCCCTCCAACATTCTCCAGTTCAAACTCACACCATAAGTAAGTAGAACAAAGAATGATCGTAGAGGTTGGATTTTATACAGATGCTATAGCCGTGAAAATATTTGAGATTTTTTTAACAGAAACAAAACCGACTTGAAACTAAAAAGCGTCAAAAATGACAACAGAAAGAAAAACCTAAAGAAACAATAACGAATTTGAAAATATAGTAATTTTCCTGTTTTACTTCGGACCGACTTCAAGATGAGGTAGAAAATATATATTTATTGCTTTTTAATTTGAATCTGGTTTTATTTTTGTAAAAAAAAAACGTATTACTTGTGTAAATTTCTATTATTTATTCTTGTATCATAGAATACTATTTTTAAAATTAAACGACATTACAAAAAATTTATCCGTGCAGGAACGGAGAAAGAATACAATTTCCTGCGGCCCGGCGGCCTGTCGTAAGAGGCGACTAAACAACCCACAGCCAGGTGGTAGAGTATTTGCTCGACTGGATGGCGACCACCCCTGGTCTGGTCTAGAGTATGCCGCCATAACAACCTTGTGTTGTGTTCCGGCATTAGTGACCAGGTTCCAGTCTCCTTTAAGAGAGCAGCAGCGCATTTGTAGCACCTTTGGTGTTGCAAAAGTCTATAGGCGATGGTAACCGCTTTCCACCAAGTGGGCCGTCTGCCTGTCTGCTGAACTCCTGCAATAAAAAAAATAAAAAAAAGTTAAAATTTTAATATCATTATATTATAAACATATTTACAAGTAAATTAACAATTTGCCCGTAAAACTTCAAGTTAAAATTTTGTTGCGATTCGTTTTGCCACTTATCCGTTGAAGTTTCACTTCTTCTATGTGTCCCAGTACACATTTCGATTTTTCGCAGGTTTACTGCAAATTATGATTTGGTTAGGTTAGGTACATTTTAATGAATGCATTTTTTATTTAAAAATATTTTATTTTATCAAACAAAAAAACTGAATTCGATCCGGAACCAAAAACGCATCCATAGTCTACTCTAAAATTATGCCGCCTCTCACCACGTCTAGTCTAAATTTATCCCGCTCCTCCACGCGGCCGTAATGCTTTTTCGTGACAGAAAAATCCTAAGACCCCCCGTCTATATAGAAGTTTCACTTCAAAAATGTACTCCAGGTCGCTCTCGGTTACCAAAATGAATGCGTTGCGTAAATATTTGAATAGCGTTAGAAATAATATATTAAACGCCTGTTACAATTGTACTATTGGCACGCGTATACAAGTTTGCCATTCAATTGACAGTGACATAATTGACAGTGACATTCTTGACAGTGACATAGTTTGACAGACATTAGTAGTGTCATTGCTATGTCTTTATGTATGCTGCTTCTAGCACTAAAAAATCCGCTTAGCTTGGGAGTGACATTCGCCTAGGGGCGGCCTGTGTTGTTCCACACCGCTGTCAGTGCGGAGATAAGGTCGAGCGCCTCGGTCACCATGGGTTATCGTGTAGCAGGAGTGCCGGCAGAATTTCACGTCATGCAACACTTAATGACATAATCCGTCGGGCTCTTGTCACCGCCGGGGTACCTGCCGTCCTAGAACCGAACGGCTTGTGCCGCGACGATGGCAAGAGACCCGATGGAATGTCATTGGTGCCCTGGAAGATGGGTCGCCCCTTAGTATGGGACGCGTCTTGCGTCGATACTTTGGCAGCGTCCCATCTTCCAGCTACTAGCATGTCTGCCGGTACAGCTGCGGCACAACAGGAGGCCCTAAAACGCCGCAAATACTCAGCCATCGGAAATGGCTACATATTTGCTGCTTTTGGGGTCGAGACCCTGGGACCATGGGGGCCTGAGGCGCACAAGCTTTATCGGCACATAGTCAAACGTCTGGTGGATGTCTCACGTGACCAAAAGACTGGTTTATACCTCGCACAGCGCATCAGCATTGCCATTCAGAAAGGCAATGTGGCCAGTCTTTTGGGCACGTTTCCGACTGAGAGCGGTCTAGAACTAGATTTTATACTTTAATTTTAGTTTGTATATATAGTTTATTTTTAGTTTAATTTATTGTATAGTTTAATTTATAAGTTAATTTATTTTTAGTATTTAATTATATGTTTTAAGTTAGTTTTAGTTTGATATTAATTGTTATTTTAATTTAATATTCATGTAAATAATAATAAACATTACAGTGAATAGTAATTTATCGAGTATTATATATTTATGTGCTATATATACTTTATCAGGTACTCTTGCCCGCGACTTCACTCGTATCGAAAAATGGTACTTATGTATGGTCGAACTTCATTTACTTCATTACTTAATTTACTTCAAAATACATAATGATAAATACCTGTAACACCATCTGGCGCAGCGAAGGTGGAACTAACCATAGGGGAAATAGGTTAGAATTTTCGCTGCCATGTCAAACAATGTCGTCGCCATGGCAATGTATTTGTTAATGAATAGCAGCAGTGGCGGAAGTAAAATGCGATTATTGTAACATCTTTTCGACTATATTCGACTATCCCTAGTACTCTAGTACTTTTTTCTGGATGAAAGGGACCCCCTATATCATATTCTGTACTCTTGACAAAGTGTATGTAAAATTTCGTGCTAACCTGAATCGTAGTATGGCGTTTAACGAGTCTATTTACCGACAGAAAAATAAAAGAGGGTAATTGTACCATATAAAAGCGTGTGGACGTAACGACGAGACGACATTCCTACTCCAACTTTGGTCTGGTGCGGAGTCCCACTTCGGCTTTCGTCCGATGCACATGTCATCATAACGCTCTATGGTGGCTAATTATTGTCCGAGAAGTTAGACTATTACAATAAATTGGGTTAAATCTTATTAATAATTAGGGAAAATTAAAAATAATTAATAAAATTAGTGAATACTAACACCTAAAGTAGGCAAAGCCTGTACTAGGTATTAGTTATATAATTAAATCGCATCTATCTTCTTCTTCTATATATATAAAGCTGAAGAGTTTGTTTGTTTGAACGCGCTAATCTCAGGAAGTACTGGTCTGATTTGAAAAATTATTTCAGTGTTAGATAGCCCATTTATCGAGGAAGGCTATAAGCTATATATCATCACGTTAAGATCAACAGGATTGGGGCACCAATGAAGAATGTTTCGAAATCCGGGGGGGACAAATTCCACGCGGACGATGTTGCGGGCACAGCTAGTTTATAATATTAGTTTAGTTGAGTTAGAATACTTGAAGCTTCTCTTTTTTATTTTACCTCTATGACCGGGCTCGTCGTAAAGAACACTGGTACAAAGTGTATCATCTATGACTGGTACTATGGTCACTTTAAACCGGCAAACGCTATGTCATAACCGGCCAATATCGGTTACTCCCGACTTCTTTATGTAACTCTAACATGAATTTATTGCTATGATAATAGAATGATGAGAATTCACTTGGCAAAATTGGGCATTTTACTTAAAAATATGGACTTGTTCTATTAAATAATGACTTGGAACGATAGTTAATATCTAATCGCCATATACTGCTGTCCAGATCTTAACCAGAATCAATTAGATAAACTTGAGCGACTTCAAAATTTCTGTATACGATTCATATTCGGCTTACGCAAATATAGAAAGAAAGAAAGAAAAAAATATTTATTCAGAACTACATACACACAAAATCGTACTTATAAATAAGACAATACAATAGAAATGAAGTTCTGAATCGGTCCTAACTCAGCATGATGCTGGTCTTTTTTTTTTGAGGCGAGGGAAAATGCTTAACCGATTTACGCACAAACTGGGCCGTTGCTAGGGGAACGACACGCGTCGGTCGGGGGCGATAACACTGCAGCAATAGTATGCTCTTGGCAGTGCTCCGTCCGCGATCGACGTCACAGAATAGTGTGGAAGACTCCGAGCGTTGCTGCACGAGCGAGCAACCCCAATACCCACTAAAAACCCCCTCCTCCCAGTCGACCCTGCGCTTTTGTTTGTGTTGGAAAGGCTAAGATTTAGAACATAGTTACGCCCAGCCGTACCAGCGCTGGTCTTCCGTTAGGGCCGTTCAAGTGACTTACGGATAGACAAAACGAAACACACAGAAATCAAAACAAAAAAAATAAAAATATGACGAGTACTATTGCAAACAATTTTTTTTTTTTAATTAATATATAATATAAAAAAACTGATATAAAAATTAATGCTACGAAGCGAATTTATAAAGAAGAACATAATGGAATAAGGAACATAAAGCCTAAAAATTAAAAACTATAACAATATCAATTTTATATTTTGTCTGTCAGTCTGTTGGTTTGTGTCAAATATACTGCAAATAGGAAATATCTAGTCTGAGAAAAATCATGGTTAAACAGGCAAAAAGAGACTGAAAAATTTATGTAGATCAGAATGACTAAACAGATATATAATGCAAAAGTGGATGGATGCAGAAGTCGTGGAAGGCCACGACACACCTTCCATGATCAAATTGATCGTGTACTAGCAGAAGGTGATGTCAGGAGCCTTAAGAACAGACGAGCGTGCATGACAAGAGTTATGAATGTCAAAGAGGCAAGTGAGGTGTGTAAGAATAAGCCTAAATGGCACTCTGTTGTCCGTGCCTACCCCGCAAGGGAACTGGTGTGAAGTTATGTATGTATGTATGTATGTAGAAATATGAAGCTCAAATAGTTGCCAATTCGACTTCGCCGTAATGCTCATGTTCTGTCTCTTCTTTACAACGTACTGCTTGATCCCAGAGCCCCGTCTTATCTTAAAGGACGTCTTCAGTTCTTTCAGGCTACGTTCCATTATGGACTCACGAGACCACGTTCACCACCGTGATTTTTCCCGTTACACTTGCTTGCCGGCGTTACAATCGTAAACCCAAGTGGAACGGCTATTCGACCCACCTCTTAACATGGGTCGTTGTGAGCGTTGTGTTATCGAAAATGATTACGTCATTAGTGACGTTTTCGCCATGACCACTACGACCGCGGTCGCCTTGTGGAACGGCTAACGGAGCATTTTGGGCGTTGTGAGCGACTACTGGAACGCCCTGTGAGTGATTCGAGATATATGAGGAGTTTTTGGCGGGAACTGAAAGGAGATGTTGTGCTGTGCAGTTTTATTTTCTAAAAATGTGTAAAATCACTCTAAAATGAACAATAGTTTCAGGATATTGATAGTTTTTGAGTAGTAATTATGTGTTTTTGTGGGAAATGTGAACTGTATAGTCAAATGTGGCCTTTCGAGTTTTCACAAGAACTCCATTGAATAGTGTGGATTGTAGCCTACAATACAACTGCTCCTGGCTTAAAGGCCTAGTTGCCAAGCCAAAAACTTAAAAAAAAGAGATATATGAGAACGTCAGAGAGGTCTCGACTCAGGACACCGTTATATATTACGCAGATTTACTCAAGACCGTTCTCTGTTCAAGCTATGCATCTCTGGAATGCTCTGTCGGAAGATGTCCGATTTGCTAAATCTATTCATTCCTTTAACAGACTTGTGAAGCAGCACTATCTAACTGTATAACGTGTTTATTGTACTAGCGGAGAATGATGTCAGGAGCCTTAAGAACAGACGAGTGTGCATGACAAGAGTTATGAATGTCAAAGAAGCAAGTGAGGTGTGTAAGAATGGGCCTAAATGGCGCTCTGTTGTTCGTGCCTACCCCGCAAGGGAACTGGCGTGAAGTTATGTATGTATGTATGTGTTTATTGTTTGTTTTGTACGTCTATGTATATCTTATATATATATATATATATATATATATATATATATATATATCTTATCCGTGCGGGAACGCAGAAAGAATACAATTTCCTGCGTTGGGGCGGCCTGTCGTAAGAGGCGACTTAACAACCCACAGCCAGGTGGGTATTTCCCCGACTGGATGGCGACCACCACTGGTCTAAAGTATGTCGCCATAACAACTTTGAGTTGTATTCCGGCATTAGTAGCCAGGTTCCAGTCTCCATTAAGAGAGCAGCAGCGCATTTGTAGCACCTTTGGTGTTGCAAATGTCCATAGGCGACGGTAACCGCTTTCCATCAAGTGGGCCGTCTGCCTGTCTGCTGATCTCCTGCAATAAAAAAAAAAGATATTTTTATAGCTTTAATAAATGTATAATAATCACTTTGTCTTACTGATCTTGTCCATCCAAAGGTTGCCTGGAATAGATGGCTTTAAGCAATAAGGCCGCCCATTGTACTACCTTTTAGTATTTAAGCTTGTTGTGTATTTTATCTCTGTAGTGTTGGTGTACAGTAAAGAGTATTGTATTGTACTACAAGTATTTTGACTACACTTAATTTTTTTCATTGGGAAGCTGCTAATCATGTAGACAGCTTACGTAGTAGAAAGTGGTTTTTTTTTCTCATTCACCGGACGAACCAGATTCGTCCTGCCTTAACCAACATCTTTGTGTTTATTTTTTAACCGACTTCAAAAAAAGGAGGAGCTTCTCAATTTGTCGGGATCTTTTTTTGTTGTTTTTTTATGTATGTTCACCGATTACTCCGAGATTTATGATCTCATTTACGTGATTCTTTTTTTGTTCGAAGCGAAATAGCTGCCATTTGGTCCCCTAAAAGTTTGACGTAATTTGGCACAGTAGTTTTCATTTTATGAACATTTATTATGAAAAAATTTCCATTCCCTTCCATATGTACACCGATTACGCTGAGATTTATGATCCGGTTTACGTGATTCTTGTTTAGTTTGATGCGGAATAGTTGCCATTTGGTCCCCTAGAAATTTAACATAGTTTGGTCCAGTAGTTTTCATTTTAGGAACATTTTTTTGTTCCCGTTTCTTGGGACCTATATTTTTTAAGGAGCGCGGCACCTTTCGTAGGTCTACCCATACATAGCTAGACACTAAAAAGTAACAAATAAAATAAAAAAAAATCGTTTAAAAAAACATATATTAATAATAATAGCTTTAGAAATAAGTTATTTTATACTTTTTAGTTTTTTAGTTTTTGAAGTCGGTTTTTTTCAAACTTTTTTTTTTTATTTTATCTTTTCAAAAATCTTACAAAGAATCTTATATACCTACTATCACATTTTTCTTTTACATCTGTTATTCGAAAATAGAAAGTGGATACCGTCGACTATAGACATTTGAAATACTAGGGGCGAAACCAGCACGTTCTAAGCATTTAGGATGGCATAGACGGGATAGGGTAATGGAATGGAATAGGGGGGTGAGAAAAAGGGAGGAGGAAATGGGCCATTTGAACTACCATCATACGAAACACGACTCGCTCAGGGCTAACTGTTTCACATAGACATTCTGTGAGAGGCATTATGACATAACCGCTTTCCATCAGGTGGGCCCTCTGCCTGTCTGCTAAACTCGTGCAAAGTAAAGCTTCGCATCTGCTGTTGCAAACACCTATAGACGACGCTAACCACTTTCCTTTGCTAGTTTCGCAATAAAATAAAAATTGAAAGTCGTAGGACTGCACGGCAGGAGTTAAAACTTTGTATCTAATCGTGACGGTCACACAAGTTCAATGCTTTTTCCCCATCCCAAAAGTGCTATATACACACATCTGTATATATGTTTTTGAGCATGATGGTCTGGCGAGTTTAATGCTTTTTCACCATTTTAAAAGAGCTATATATACGTACACATACACGCACATCTATATATGTATATATATATATATCTAAGCGTGATGGTCACGCGAGTTCAGTGCTTTTTCCCTATTCCAAAAGAGCTATACGTACACACACATCTGTATATATGTATCTAAGCTTGACGGTCACGCGACTTCAGTGTTTTTTTCCCATTCTAAAGTAGCTATATACGTACATATACACACACATCTGTATATATGCATCTGAGTGAGACGGTCACGCGAATTCAGTGCCTTCTTCCCATCCCAAAACTGCCCAACGTGCCTGCAAAAGTTTTCACTTCAAAAACTAATCTTTTAATTAAACCATGTCGTACCCTTATCGGCGATAATGACAGCCGAAATGCCGCTGCACCCGTTGACTGACAATGTATGTCGAGGTCGTGAAAGGCGTCACCATGACGTCAAATGGCTCATCTCTATACGGCTGGAATTGCAAGTCACTCAATAATGCTACAGGCGACAATACTTTACGACGATAATTTTATCCGTGCAAGAGCGGAGAAAGAATACAAATTCCTGCGGCCAGGCGACCTATCTTAAGAGGCGACAAAACAACCCACAGCCAGGTGGTAGGGTATTTGAGCGCCTGGATGGCTACCACCCCTGGTCTAGAGTATGCTGCCATAACAACCTTGAGTTGTGTTCCGGTATTAGTGGCCAGGTTCCAGCCCAATCTACGAGTCAGGCAACACATTGTGTAGCACCTTTAGTGTTGCAAATGTTTATGGGCGACGGTAACCACTTTCCATCACATTTGGGCCATCAGCCTGTCTGCTGTATTCCAGCAATAAAAAAATTAATAATAAAAAAAACTTGTCTTGCCTTGTTTTAAGAGGTGGCAAAAAACCCAGGTGTAAGGTATTTGCCTGTCTGGATCTGTCACCTCTGCTTCAAAGTATGCCGCCATAACAACCTTGAGTTGTGTTTTGACATTAGTGGCCAGGTCCCAGACTCCCTTTAGAGAGCGGCACATTGGTAGTACCTTTAGTGTTATAAATGTCTATAGACGATGATAGCTGCTTTCCATCAGGTGGGCTGCTGCCTGTCTGCTGAACTCATGAAATAAAAAAATCCTCAACAATATGAAATCAAATAGCTACGACTCATTAACATAATATAACATGTTACATTGATTATAATAAAATATACATACATACATACATAACTTTACGCCAGTTCCCTTGCGGGGTAGGTACGAACAACAGAGCGCCATTTAGGCTTATTCTTACACACCACACTTGCTTCTTTGACATTCATAACTCTTGTCATGCACGCTCGTCTGTTCTTAAGTCTCCTGACATCACCTTCTGCTAGTACACGATCAATTTGATCATGGAAGGTGTACCGTGGCCTTCCTCGACTTCTGCATCCATCCACTTTTGCATTGTATATCTGTTTAGTTGACTGATCTTTCATCATGCATTCTTTCCACATGTCCGAACCACCGGACCATAAAATATATATTTTGAAAAAATATATTTTAATATCATATGACTATGTACGAATGCTTAGGTTGTTATATTTATTTTTTGAATTAGCTTAAGTATTTAAAGTTTTACACAACTTATAACTCCCAACGACTGTTTTCATTCGCGCATAAAAGTGAACACCGGTTTCAGATATGTATATATGTATGTGTAGGTCGTGGTGGTCGTGGAGTCGTGGTAGCGTAATGGCTAGTGCACGCGTCCCAAACTCAAAGGGCGCGGGTTCGATCCTGGCCGGAACGCATGCACCACTTAGACAGTTTTCTGATCTAATGTGCATATTGTTACAATTACCACGTGCTAATAACGGTGAAGGAAAACATCGTGATGCAACCTGCACATCGAGATAACCGATGTGTCAAACCTGCCAAGCCGCCTTGGACCAGCGTGGCGGGTATACGTCCGTTCCCCCTATAATGGGTGGCCCGAGCCCAGCAGTGGGACATTTATGGGCTGATATTATTTTTTATTATTTTATGTGTAGGTGTATGACGTAACATCTTAAAAGTATAACAACTGTATTAAGCGGTAGTTTTTCCAAAATAAATAAACAGGTATATATTTTTACACGAGTAAACCTAAGATTTTGAATAAAATTAAAAGCATTGTCGCTTGTATTAAGTATTTGACAGTAGTCGAAAGGCGTGCGACTATCATATAGAATACAGATTACTTTAATAATCATTTAAATGACGTAATGAATGTGATGTATTGCGAACAATAATCAATTCATATCGCGACGTTGCCGATTCTGGGAACGCCTTTTTCCTTATAATTTGCTTGGAATTCGAGGGTAAATGATAACTGTTAATAAACTGGGAAAGAACTTGGCAGAGTTCGAACTGTGGCGGTCTCGTTTCTTTATAGCACGAGTCCAGCAGACAGGCAATCGGCCCACCTGATGGTAAGCGGTTACCATCGCGTCCGTTAAAATACAGTCAACACTATCCCACAACTTTTTTCCTTTTTTGTTCTACACTGTCTACGACAAGGTGTCGCAGGATGGTACAAAACCATTATTTAAATGGCAACACTAAAATGTTGCAATTTATATTCCTTATATTGGTAACACCAAAAAGGGTCACGCAAATTATTTTTGTTTGAGTGGTAACACCAAATAAAATAAAAAGTCTTCTTGAATACCCATCCGTGTAGACAAATTTTCTAACAACCTAAAATCCACATATATCTATTTAATCGATTTACTGAGAAACTATCGCAGTTTCAAATTTGAGCTTTGACATAGTAATTTCAATTTATGATATCTGTCATAAAAATATTATTTTGTACAAATTACACAACCAATAAAACATGTGTAATATCAATTGGACTGTTACTACTCACGCCATCTGTTCGAAAACTAAAGAACTAATATCGATGTAAACATGTAAGCAGAACGTTGTTTAATTTAAAATGTTATTTTTTGTTTAACACAAACAAATAATTAGTAATTAATTAATTACTAGTGATCGCCCGTGCTCGAAATTCGACCATAATAATGGATGCCAAAGACTATATACTTCTATAATCACAGATTTCGCCAAGGCTATATTCTGTTAATTTGACTTTAACAATAAACAAAAGTGTATATATGCCTGTCTGTGTCAAATACACGGTAGTGTGTGTAATGTTTTTTTTATTGATTTAATGTATTTTTTATGCATAATTAAAAAAAAAATAGCATTCTGCACTCATTCTTTATATAAATTATAAGTGTGCGAAATATCATACTCCTCCGTCCGCGCAATTTTCGTAAAAAGTGGTACAAAGTTTTTTCCTTACGTATTAATATATAGATTACTAGAGTTTACCCAGCGGCTCCGCCGCGCGTCAAACTCTAGTGCGTACCTCTTGTTTTAAGAGCAGGCGTTAATACAGGATATATTGTATTGTATTTTTATGTTGGTGCTGTTTGACCTCGGAAGATTTACTTCATTTTATATCGCTAACTATCCCATCTACCGGCATGAATAGGATCTATGTCCATTTTCGGTATTCAGACAGACAGATCAACAGATCGAGTGAAAGTCGCATTTTTTTAAAGATTATGAATTTTTATATCTATAAACTTGATAAATGATTGGTCCCCCATACAAACTTTAATACCCTATTTCAACCCGTTCTAGTTTTATTTATATAACTAAATATTGTGTAAACTACACAAACGACCAAATTTACCAACCAAAACTACCAAATCCACCAACCAAAACTACCACAACTACCTAAACTACCACAATTACCAAATCTACCAATCAAAACTACCACAACTACCTAAACTACCACAATTACCAAATCTACCAATCAAAACTACCACAACTAACAAAACTACCTCAACTACCTAAACTACCACAATTACCAAATCTACCAATCAAAACTACCACAACTACCAAAACCACCACAACTAACAAAATTATCAAAACTACCACAACTACCAAAACTACCACAACTACCAGAACTACCACAACTACCAAAACTACCACAACTATCAAAACTACCGCAACTCCCAAAACAACCGAATCGACCAACCAAAACTACCAAATCTAGAAACCAAAACTACCACTACTACCAAAACTACCACAGCTACCGAAACTACCAAATCTACAAACCAAAACTACTAAAACTACCAAAACTACCACAACTACCAAAACTACCACAACTACCAAATCTACAAAACAAAACTACCAAAACTACTACAGCTACCAAAACTACCACAGCTACCAAAACTACTACAACTACCAAAACTACCACAACTGCCAAAACAACCGAAGCTACCAAAACTACCAGCATAAACTACCGAAAATAGCAAAACTACCACAACTAGCAAAACAACCAAAACTACCAAACAAAACTACCAAAACTACTTAAACGACCGAATTGACAAAAATAAACAAAATGACGAAAATGGAAAACCACAAATAAAAAACCTAACCTAGTTTCCGGGAGAAACTTTACATAAATCTATCCCAGTATCCGGGATGAAAAGTGTTCCTTGGCCACCCTCGGTATTCAAATTACATATGTATCTAGTATCAGGCAAATCGGTCCAATAGTCTTTCCATAAAAGGATAACAAACAGAGAGACAAATATACTTTTATCCCGGAAAGTATCCCATTTTCCGGGGTAAAAAGTATCCTATGCTCATTCTCGGCATCGAAAATATATATATACTGAGTTTCAGCCAAATCCGCCCAGTAGTTTTTACGTGAAAACGGAACAGACAGACAGACAGAGTTACTTTCGCATTTATAATATTAATAGGGACTAGGTAGAAAACTTCTTGAGCCCTCCTAAAGCACCGCTTATTGCTAGTATTATGTGTTGATGGAAAGTACAAAAAACAAGAATACATTGCCTAGCAACAAAGTTGCTCCACAGAGGGTTCAATAACGATCTGAATTGACACTTGACGACGAGAGATTTAATATGAGCGCTGTTCTTAGCATTTAACCCTCAACTAGGCTCACGGGACCGGCCTGCGAAGGACTGTTGCCGGGCGGCCTGTTGCCAGACGGACCGAAGGCTGGTCACATACGTGAAAACGAGTAATTAAATATCCTAATGGTCGCCCAGTGGTCGAAATTCGACCATAATTATTTTAAATTGTAAATTCGAACATTATTTAGGTTCTGTTGTCAAAGACTGCACTTCTATAATCACAGATTTCGCCAAGGCTACAGTGTTAATTTGACTTTAACAATATACAAAAGAGTATATATGCCTGGCTGTGTCAAATACATTGTAGTGTGTGTAATGTTTTTTTATTGATTTAATGTATTTTTTTGCGTACTTAAAAAAAATAGCATTCAGCACTCCTTCTCTATATAAACTATAAGTGTGCGAAGTTTTATACTCTTCCGTCCTCGCAATTTTCGTAAAAAGGGGTACAAAGTTTTTGCTTCACGTATATATAATGATATGAAAGCTCAGGAAGGCCTTCATCGATATTCATTATGATACATAGTTGTGTATTGTTGAAAGTCAAAATTTAAGTTCTAATCAGCACAGATACAATAATTACTATTCTAGCTCAGACAAACATGCGATTACTGCACTAATAATAATGAATACACTGGAAATAAACACTAATAGCGTTCTAAATTATACGGCTTGGTGTCGTTGTGACCACACACCGCACCCAAAACGTGTCCCGTTTTGTATTTCCATTATTAAGATGGTCGCCTCGCTTCCACAGATGCAGCACTCCGCTAAAGTGACATTGACAACATATTATTCTTATTGATGGTGCGCCGACATATATATTTTTATTACTAAGCTGGCAAACAGATAGACGGCCCATCTAATGGAAAACTTTGGAATGGAAAGTTTGCAACATCAGGAGCGAAGCGACGCGTTATCGCCCTTTAGGAAGGAATAAGGGAATCAGACAGGAGGAATGAAATAGAGGGTTTTTTTTATGGAAGTATAGGTTTGCGTTTGACCACTGTTTCACTTAATGTTGAGTAATGACGCAGTCTAGGATGAAGAACGATTATCTAGAAGATACCTATTCACTCGTGACTTGAAGACTTCAAGATTGTATTTGATTAAGATTAAGACATGAGGAATTGGATAGAGGAGATAGAGCAGAGAAACGGAATAGAAGAAGGAGGAAGTAGGTCAACGGAACTCTCATCACACGAAACACAATTAACTGAAGGCTATATGTTTTACGTCTATATTCTGCGCCGATCCTAAGAGCTGCAATCGGGATTATGAATAATAACATATATCCTATTATTAAATAACGACTAATCTTTAGAAGCTATCAAAAACTGGCAGAGGCGGTTTAGCTAAACATTGCTTACACTTCGGTTGACTTGTTGTCAAGCAACCAAAGCTTAGAAATTGCATCTTACCCTTCAATTATTCAGAAATAATTCTCTACACACAGGGTAAATTAATTAGTTATATTCTTAGTCAATTAGAGAAAGAGCGAGAGAGAGAGCACCCTTTATTGCACACCAAAACATACAATTACAAAAACAGACCGTATTTACAGTATTTTCTAGGCAATACAATAGGCGGCCTTGTCGCTCAAAGCGATCTCTTCCAGGCAACCTAAACCAAAGAAATTTGAATCGGGCGATGTAAGTGATCCAGGAAAAAGGCAATATGGTATTGCCTAGAAAATATTGTAAATATGGTCTGTTTTAGTAATTGTATATTTTGGTGTGCAATAAAGTGTTATCTTTCTCCCTCTAAAATATATATGTAAATTTGTATATGTGTATTTTATACATACATACATACATAACTTCACGCCAGTTCCCTTGCGGGGTAGGCACGAACAACAGAGCGCCATTCAGGCTTATTCTTACACACCTCACTTGCTTCTTTGACATTCATAACTCTTGTCATGCACGCTCGTCTATTCTTAAGGCTCCTGACATGTATTTTCTACAAACTCCGAAATACGTATAATTTATATAATGAAGTGTTTATGACAGAACTAACGCCCGACTGTGACAATCTAAAAATCTTGACCCTGCTCATCGATGCGAACGTAGGTAATAAACGTAAATAGTTATTCATATATGAAAGGCCTTAGTCTAAAGTCCACCTTGTTGCACTTGACTGCATATGCCGCCATGCAGTCTCCATGCGCCAATTGACACTGTGACATCAAATCATTCGTTGCATCACCCACTACTCTTTAGTACCATGGTGGTCTGATATAGGACTGATTGGTACGCGTTTCATGATATAGATTATTAAACTTGATTAGTAATTTACATACATACAAAACTTCACGCTAGTTCCCTTGCGGGGTAGGCACGGACAACAGGCGCCAGTTAGGCTTATTCTTACACGCCTCACTTGCTTCTTTGACATTCATAACTCTTGTCATGCACGCTCGTCTGTTCTTAAGGATCCTGACATCACCTTCTGCTAGTACACGATCAATTTGATCATGGAAGGTGTGTCGTGGCCTTCCACGACTTCTGCATCCATCCACTTTTGCATTGTATATGTGTTTAGTCATTCTTTCATCATGCATTCTTTCCACATGCCCGAACCACCGGAGCATTCCTTTCCTTACCTTCACCCCGACACTCTCTTTCAGACCAACTCTCTTTCTTACTTCGGTATTACGAACGCGGTCCGCGAGCGTCACTCCGCAGATTTTGCGCAGTGCTCGCATCTCGACCGCGTTTACTCTACTTTCATGCTCTTTCTTCCATACCCAACTCTCGCTTCCATACGTGAGCGTAGGTACCAGCAACTATTTTATTTAATATGATGATGATATACGCTATGCTAGACACTGTTTTTGTAAGGTTTTACTTTCTCGCGGAATCTCGTCTTTTTAATGTATGAATTGTTTTATTGTATGATGATACCGGCAATATCAATACTTAATTAGGTGCATGAGTTGTATAATAAGCTGTTTAAGTAATTAAAGTATTTTTACTATCCTATGGGAACTCTTTAATTTTTCGGTATCAAGAGTGTCATATATGTTTACTAGGGATATAGGCTACCACCATACAAAATTTCATTTAAATCGGTCGGAAAAAAAAAGTGAAAAAAATCTAAATTAGTTCTATTTCATTTGTTACAATCCCTCTGACTCGGTTCTTTTTTCATTGTATAGTAATTCAACCTCTACAATTTTATCATATCTAATATAATTATCTATACACACATATTGTATATCTATAGATAACTAGCGGCCCCGGCAGACGTTGTCCTGCTTTGAAAAAATAAAAATCTAGGACCTTCCGGGGACCCACTCCAATACACAAAAACAAAATCACCAAAATCGCTCCAAGTGATTAGGAGGATTCTAGAACCCGATCTCAGCGCCACCTACCGGTTCCAATGGGATAAAGAGTATCCTATGTCCGTCTCCTGGTTCTAAGCTGCCTGCCCACCAATTTTCAGTCAAATCGGTACAGCCGTTCTTGAGTTATAAATAGTGTAACTAACACAACTTTCTTTTATATAATATATATAGATATACGTGACTTAATAGTTTTAAATAAAAAAAATCTAGTAATAAGTAATGACATCTGGAGTATCTAAAAATTATATATATATATAAAACGTCATAAATCCTTCCTTTTTGTTGTTTGTATTTCATGCTTCTTAGAACCCATAAAGCTATCAGTTGAAAATTCCAAGGAGTAGTGGGCTTGTTGTTACGGAGCTATGTCTATTTACACAACAACAAATATATAAGATCGGTCAGCCGAGACGGAGTTAGTAGAGTTTCAAATGCGATTGAGGAGTTACCTATTGTACTTTCGGGACGAGTATCTCATTACGACTTTTTGCTTTACAGTTTGGACTTGTTGTATTCCATTGTATTTGTAAGAACTGTATAATACGTGTGTGTAATTCTAATAAACTTCGTGATAATGCCAACGGCATTTTCATTCGTGTCCCGCAAATACGTAACAATACAAACAAACTCTCTATCACATTTATATGTCTGAATCAATTAGAATATCGAATCCATAAGGATCTTTATTAACGTATGTATGACGCATGCGCTATATGTAGGTCAGTGGGCGCATAAAGGGACAGGTACACTTTGCATTTACGTCAATGCTCATCCCATAGTGATTCCAGTACACTTATTTGGATGACACGACAAGTTGGGATTGCGGCCCAATACAACACGCATTCTCTCTTTGTGTTTTGTATGCCAGTCTGTATTTAAGCTACATAAGCTACCATACATTTATTCGGTAGTGGCTTAACTAAATTGAAACTAATTCAATCGTAATTGAAGAAAAAAAAATACAATAATAAACTAATAAAGACATACATAATTAAATAGATTAAAATAATATAAATTACATATACTTACATGCGAATAATAATAGTTCCATTTACTGCAACACATTTTATTTAGCGGACAAATAATAGTCAGTGATCAAGTGTTTGAATGTACCAATGGATGTAGCTTGTCTGATTTTCAAGGGGAGGGAGTTTCACAGGCGAACAGCCTGTACGGTAAAAGAGTTTCATACAAAGGACGAAGTGTGTTTAGGTATCGTTGGCAGAAGATTTTCATTTGAGCGCAAATTACAGGAATGAGATTGATAGAGGAAAGTGATGATGAAACCAGAGCTGCCTTTCACTGGTATAAATATATTGAGGTGGATGTTTATTTATTTATTTGTTATGGTAAAGCCGTACTGAAATAATGGCCTTAGTTTCAACTCTTAGCTCACAGATTGTCGGCGTGAAACGATTAGTCTTGAGCTATGATCATTCTCAATTTAAAGGTTTCTTCTTTGGAGCATATTTGTCACAAACCTACATACAGACTGACAGACAAAATATAAAAAAATTATATTTTTATACTTTTCAAGCTTAACTATTATGGTCTTGTTTAGAAACTCGCTTCGTAGCATTAATTTTCACATAATTATTTTGTTTTCTAATAGTATTAGTCGTATTTTCTTTGTTTGTTTTGTGTATCCGTGAGTCACTGTAACAGCCCTAGCGGAAGACCAGCGTTGATTGATTCAACCAGCATCATGCTGGGTTAGGACTGATTTATAACTTCACTTCCTGGTTGTGTTTTATTATTTAAACGTATAGTTTGGTTTCTATGTAGTTCTAAATAAATATTTTTTCTTTTTTTCTTTCTAATCCCAAGGTTCACTTCTTTAGCCCCCATTTCCATCCCTCCTATTTCATCCCCAAATCCCATTTCTATACCATTCCATCCCACCCTAAAGGCTAATAACACGTTCAGATCGGCCCTGGAGTTGCAATTGTCCATAGGTGACTGTAACCACTTAACTTCAGATTGCCGTCTATCTGTGTCTTCCGGCAATTAAAAAAAATACTTTATCCAATTACAATGTCATAACATCCTTACATATAAAGAGATAATGATACCACATTATCCTTAACCTATAGCTCACACGTAAGTGTACTTCCTGCGAGTTTCAAGAATATATGAAAGTTTCTAAACCTGGATTCTCTTCACCTGCGTTCAATATGTGACAAGAATGTAATTTTTTTACTTACGGTGCAAAAATTCTTAGATTACACATTTTACGTTTTAGGGACTAATTATACTTAGATATATATATAACACTTTATTGTACAACATTACAGAAAACTTACGAACCAGTATTATTCTAGTTGTGTACAAAGGGCGGTCTTATCGCTTAAAAGCGATCTCTTCCAGACAACCCGTGGCAAGAATATTGATGATTAGGAATGGCGATGGTGGTATACATAATTATTGTACGATTACTAACATTTTAATAATAAATATATAACTATACTACATATACACATAAGTTATATACATATACAAGATATAGTGATGAAATGCAACTATTTAAACATAATAAATAATAATAATATTGCAGATAGTATTTCCTGACCATGTTCTTAAATGTTATTAGAGATTTTGCTTGTCTGACAGCAACAGGCAATGTATTCCAAAGTTGGACAGCCTTAACCGTGAAATAATGATTGAAAAACGTTTTATTTTGAATAGGAGTAAAAACTAGTGTATGTTGACTAGAAGCAGACTAGAAGAAGGAATAAAGCATTTATCCATAGGAAACACCAGTTTTGTATAAAGATATGTACGCATCCGTTTAGCTTTTCGCATATATTCAGCTTTCGCGGCAAACAGACATAAAGTGAAGACAAGTGTGTTTTTAGTATACCCTCACGACAGCATGCAGTTCTGTTTCGCCGCGTTCAGCACTGTAAAGGACTGTCTACCCACACTTCGCCACGCTGGCTGGCTTCCTTTGGAACTATTTGCCCATAGACATCAGAAAAATAAAAACCTTTGTCATATTTAAAAATTCACTCTGGAAACATGTTAATCTTACGTAACAATGTATGTGTTAGTTGACTCTATCTTAAATTGTAATCTGCTGTCCATATATGTCATTATATTTTTTCAGTTTTTTCTTTTTTCATTAACTAGCGGCCCAGGCAGACGTTGTCCTGCTCTAAAAAAATAAAAATCGAGGACCCGATCCTAGCGCCACCTACCGGTTCCAATTGTGGATTTAAACCATCCGGGGACCCACTCAAACATACAAAAACAAAATCACCAAAATCGGTCCCGGTGATTAGGAGGATTCAAGAACCCGATCTCAGCGCCACCTACCGGTTCTAGATAAAAAGTATTCTATGTCCGTTTCCTGGTTCTAAGCTACCTCACCATCAATTTTCAGCCAAATCGGTCCAGCCGTTCTTGAGTTATAAATAGTGTAACTAACACGACTTTCTTTTATATAAATAGATTTGTATTAATTAGATAAGTTAAGAACTTCCTTTCAGTGCGTCGGGTTGCCTGGAAGAGATCGCTTTTAGCGATAAGGCCTTTTGTTTACCTAGTATGTAACTACTGTCTTGTTGTGCATTTTTGTAATTCGTGTTTTAGTGAACAATAAAGTATTATATTTATCTAACTTTGTAGACAGGTTTCAACTTGAAAATCAGAGAGTAATGTAGGTTCCTTAGTCATTCAGCTGAATCAGCGTCGTACGCGGTAGATAGAAGCGTTTCAGCGGAGATAACACGCTATTAGGGCCGTTACTATCTTACGCAGCTGTACGCGGCTGATAGAATCGAAGCTGAATAAGTGTAAGCAAAATCGTACAGCGAAACGTGAATGAATACATAGCTGACTTGCATTTCACTTCGACAACAAAAATCTATAATCATTAGAAAAAGAAATTAAAATCTGAGGTGACCGAGGTCCTAACTTTAAGTGCCTTTTACGTTTCATCATTGCAGCTCGAGTGAAACTCCCGTTATTGTCGGATTTAACTTTCAATTATTTCAATACTCAACAGGTTAACCGTTAACGGAATAATCCGTCAAATATTTAACACAAATTTATTTATTTATACACCAGCATGTGTCAGTGAAACTTCGTTTGCGTTTCCATGATGACGTATTTATTAGTGAATTTAGTTAGTAATTTGTGTGCCTACAAGCAGTATAAGAATGTTCTCAATTTCAACACCAGGCATTGTAATAGACTGATATTGCCATCTTTTAGATTACAAAAAGTATTGTCCTCTTTCTAGGGGTAGTATACACTTCTTTAATAAGATATCCGATGGTAGAAAGTATCTTGCTTAAAAAGGGATATTAATTACACTATTGATATATTTTATCTGTGCAGGAACGGAGAAAGAATACTGCTGCTGCTAAAGCTGGTCGGCAATGATCGTCTTTTTTATGCTCGACTTCAGAATCTAGAGTATAGACGTAAAGTCGCGGGGCTGACTATCTTCTACCGGATACATTTCGGGGACTGTCCCTTAGAATTGCACGAGCTGATTCCTCCATCCCCATTTTACCATCGGACAACCAGACGCACAGGTTTGCGCCACCGTTACATGGTGGAAATACCACCAGTCAGAACCAAGCGTTTCGCTTCATCTTTTATGGTGCGCACTGCCGAAGAGTGGAATAATTTGCCGGAGTCTGTTTTTCCTGAGAAATACAATCTTGAAGTCTTTAAGACACGAGTGAATAGGTATTTTCTAGGTAAGCGTGCTCCATCCTAGACTGCGTCATCACTCAACATCAGGTGAGACAGTGGTCAAACGCAAACCTATATTTACATTAAAAAAAAAAACAATTTCCTTCGGTCGGGCGGCCTGTCGTAAGAGGTGACAAAACAACCCATAGCCAGGTGGTAGGCCATTTGCCCGACTGGATGGCTACTACCCCTGGTCTAAAGTATGTCGCCATAACAACCTTAAGTTGTGTTCCGGCATTGATGGCCAGGTTCCAATCTCCCTTAAGAGAGAAGCAGCGCATTTCTAGCACCTTTGGTGTTGCAACACACACAGCAGTTCGCTCCAGCCTCTTATACAATCGTCTGTATAACGTTTTAATTTTTCCAAACATGTAAGGAAGTTATGGAGATATGTTGCAATATAAACTTTTAGTAAGTCTCGTCATTATTATAACAATAATAATACTCTTCTTTTCTCTTACTGTGTCTTTGTCTTACTGAGCATGCCTTATTTAATACAACTCCATTAATTCTTCGAAAAGTAATTCTGTAATATACTTCTGTACAAAACTTATAAAAAAAGAACTTGAGATATGAATAGAATAAGAAATATAAAGTAAAACAATTGTTAGCTAGACGTGTTGCTGGGGAGTTTCTTGCCGCTTCTTCTCCTTAACAGCAATAACACGTTGCGAAGCGGTGTACATAGAATAGGAAGTAATATTAAATTTTAACTTATATGACCTTCAAAAACTGTTCTCCAGTGAAACTTATTTTGAATTTGAATTGTAAAGACGGCACCAAAGAAACGCTACCTCGCGATGTCGCGAAGATGCTGAAGGGTTTAAGGCAAAAATAAGGACGATAGACTTGATTAATATTGATTTATTACAAACCACAAAGACAAAGCACCATATTTTAATACCGAGAGCACAAGAGAGATTGCCATGTGGTAGGGCATTTGCCCGACTTAATGGCTACCACCCCTGGTCTAAAGTATGTCGCCATAACAACCTTGAGTTGTGTTCCGGCATTAGCGACCAGGTTCCAGTCTCCCTTAAGAGAGCAGCAGCGCATTTGTAGCAACTTTGGTGTTGTAAATTTCCATAGGCGATGGTAACCGCTTTCCATCAAGAGGCCGTCTGCCTGTCTGCTGATCTCCTGCAATAAAAAAATAAAAAAAAGAGAAAAAAGAAGCAATGTTGCCAGCATAATGATATAGGGGAGCCAGTTATAAATAATCATTGTAATCAGTCATTTTTTTACTTTTACTTAAAGAATATTAACACTAACAGATGCAACCACAGCATCTTCCACGGAAATGACGTCATTTAGCAGGATAAGAAGTATCTAAGAGTTGGCCTGGGATATAAGCTATCTTTGTGTCAAATTTCATTCAGTAGTGTTCAGGTGTGTGTAGTTATGAGTGCAGGAACGGAGAAAGAATACAATTTCCTGCGGCCGGGCGGCCTGTCATAAAAGGCGACTAAACCATACACAGCCAGGTTAGGTATTTGCCTGTCTGGATGACTACCACCTCTGGTCTAGAGTATGCCGCCATAAAAACCTTGAGTTGTGTTCTGGCATTATTGACCAGGTTCCAGTCTCCCAGCGCATTTGTAGCATCTAACTTTGCTGTTTCTCAGGAATAAACTCTCTTACAATATTCCTTATTGAATATATATATGCATAATCTCCACCCACACGCACGCACGCGCGCACGCACATACAACACAAAAACAAACACACACACACGCATCTTATTTTATTTTATTAAATATTACTATAATTCTGTGTTATATTATTCTGTTTTTTTATTTTTTTATTGTAGGAGTTCAGCAGACAGGCAAACGACCCACTCGATGGAAAGCGGTTACCATCGCCTATGGACATTTGCAACACCAAAGATGCTGCAAATGCGCTGGTTCTCTCTTAAGGGGACTGGAACCTGGTCACTAATGCCGGAACACAAATCAAGGTTGTTATGGCGACATACTTTAGACCAGGGGTGGTAGCCATTTAGTCGGGCAAATGCCCTACCACCTGGCTGTGGGTTGTTTTGTCGCCTCTTACGACAGTTCGCCCGGCCGCAGGAAATTGTATTCTTTCTCCGTTCCTGCACGGATATGAATGTGTTATATAATTCTGTGTTATATTATTATAAGTATGTTCTGTACTTAATGAATATATTTACGTGCCGTAACTATTTTTCTACTAATTCAATATAATAATGTAATTTAATAATTTGCTATGATTAGTATGTTTTGTACTTAATGAAAATTAATTACACTAACTAACTTTATTTACATACATTTTTTTTAAATATTATTAACATGTCTACGGACTCGAGTTCCGTACCTTTTTTTACTACTTAATTTCTATGAAAAATTTTAGAGTCCATACACGCTTATTGTTTACTTTTGTTACTGTGTGTGACATTAATTTAGTGATTTATATGTTATGGTGTACCTTAAGATTAACCTATTATATTAATTTATCCTATTTTTAATACTAAACTTATACTAATGTAGAGTGTATCTGTTACATGCTGGTGTTGTGAGGAAGTGCATGTGCAGTGTTGGCCTTATATCTATACTTATATATAGTCCTATCTAGTGCCATGTGTGTTGTTTTTTTCTTTTCTGTGCCTGGGTTATTAATTTTTAGGCTCTTTGTGTGTCTTGGTTTGTTTGTGGAGTGTGCGTGTAATGCAATGCGATGGTAGTGCGCGTTGGTTTGAGTATGTGTATAAGTTTTATTGTTAGTTATGTGATTTACATACATACATACATGCACACATAACTTCACGCCAGTTCCCTTGCGGGGTAAGCACGTACAACAGAGCGCCATTGCGGCTTATTCTTACACACCTCACTTGCTTCTTTGACATTCATAGCTCTTGTCATGCACGCCCGTCTGTTCTTAAGGCTCCTGACATCACCTTCTACAATAGATACATATGTAATAGTAATGCATTATTTGTAGTAGTATTATGTCATTTATAGCATGAAAATATTTTAGAAACTTAAATACCGTGCTATATTTAAGGTATGGAAGAGCCGGATCTTCTGATACAAGTAGAATTTGATTAAAAGAAGATTCCAGGAACTGATTACAAACTGTGCATGTGTTTTTTAAGAAATAAATATTATCATTTTCAACAATGTAGCTTCTTAGTGGCGATAGAATTTTCAAAATCGGTTCAGTAGTTCAAGAGATTTCTTCCTACAAACAAACTTAGAATTTTTACCTCTTTATAGTATTAATATAGATAGACTAACTCCTCCCCGCGACTTCGTTCGCGTAGAATAGTTAAAAAAAAGCCCCCGAATTTGAAACATTCTTCATTTGTGCTCCGCTCTTAGTAGTCCTACCGTGATGATATATAGCCTATAGCCTTCCTCAATAAAGAGGCTATCTAACACTGAAACAATTTTTCTAATCAGACTACTAGTTCCTGAGATTAGCGCGTTCAAACAAACAAACTCTTCGGCTTTATATATTAGTATAAGATTCAATAATAATAATATAGAACCGATATTTGTATGGGCGTAGCCGTGTGTAAGCCCTAGTATAGCAATAAATCTTTTAAAACACTTAAAACGAATCGAGCAGTCAAATTTCTGCGACGGCATTGGTTTTTATGCGGTTCTCAAAGTTTTTTTGTGCGAAAGTTGAGACCGTTTTTTTACCTCTGACGGATATCGGATGACTGGCAAAATTTGAAACGGGTCAAGATCAAGGTAAAATTAATATTACCAAGCAACCTGGGTTTACTTGCAAATATTTTTGGATGCTAAGACATCCCTATCTTTAATTGGGATTCCTTTTGTTTCTTAACGCTAGGGGAATGAAGGGAAGATACGTAATAAAGAAAAACTTTGTATGTACTTTGTATGCATATAATATCAGCCCATAAATGTCCCACTGCTGTGCTCGGGCCTCGACCACGACACACCTTCCATGATCATATTGATCGTGTACTAGCAGAAGGTGGTGTCAGTAGCCTTAAGAACAGACGAGCGTGCATGACAGAGCTATGAATGTCAAAGAAGCAAGTGAGGTGTTTAAGAATAAGCCTGAATGGCGCTCTGTTGTTCGTGCCTACCCCGCTAGGGGACTGGCGTGAAGTTATGTGTGTATGTATGTATGTATGTACATATAAATCAAAAATGTACAATTGTAGTTAACAAACACACAAAAATACATAAAAAACGTAAGTACATAACGTTCATGCCAATGAGGGTGGTCCTCAGCATTATGCTGCGACAAGGGCTGGCGTAGTTCCAGCCTTTGTACAAAGAAAACAATGACCCTAACAAAAGTATTAACTTCATACAGAAGTATTAATAGAAATTTACATATAACTAGCTGTCCTGGCAGACATTGTTCTGCCCTGAAGAAATAAAAATTAGAATCCGATTGCAGCGCCACCTACCGGGTCCAATTGTGAATGTAAACCATTCTCGAATCCACTTAAACACAAAAAAATTAATTAAAATCGGTACAGCCGTTTAGGAGTAGTTCACTGTCAACACACGTACAGAAGAATTATATATATAAATATAAATCATAAATGAACATAACATAACAAATAGGTTACAGTAAAATATATTTGAAAAAAAAGCATGAAGTATAACCTCCACGTAAGGAGAGTACTTACTTACCTTTAAATAACAACTGAAGAAAGAAAGAAAGAAAAAAAAAACCATTTATTTGTAATTGTTATCCACTACAGACATATTTTAATTGTTACGTGATAAGTGTATACTTACCACGTTCATAGTTGTTGATTTTTTGTATTCTTTACATTGCTTATTATATCATGATCCTGGTTACCACGCGTTCGGGTTCCCAACTCAACTCAATATTAGTATAGATATTCATATATATTTATTATAAAATTAAATAGATATTTGCATATTATAAAAAGCGCAAGATTTTGCGCTGGAAGTTGTTTAATAAACGCGCTAAATTGGCAGCCCTGGTGAGCCGAGCGCCGGGGAAGTCCTGTAAACAAGAAAGCGAGAGAGAGTGCGAGCTAGGATATACCTCGTCCTCCGACGACCTCGTCCCTCTAATACCTAAAATCGCGTTCTGCGCAACGGAAAGTGCGATGTTCCTAGCCAACATTAATGGAGGCATACTTAAGTTTGCATCGAACTATAACCTCTGCTCTCCACGTGGCTGGGCATCACTGCCTCTATTTGTGTTTGTTTCTAGTAAGCATGTATTCACTTATACATGTTTACTAGAAACTCGCAATAAAACTAGTTAATTTACGTAATTCTCTCAAACAAAAGCAGACCAAGTTCAAGGTCAATCTTTTGGCATTTGACTTTTGACGTTTGACAAGTGCTACTTTAAGAAAAACATAGCAACAACATCTTTTGATCTATGTTATGTTTATGACGTGTGCCGACGACTGTCAGAACCGACTGAAATCGGTAGCTATGCGCTTTATAGGGAGTTTAAAAGAATACTGATCTGCGGATGAATAGTCTGTCGTAAGGGGCGACAAAACAACCCTCAGATGGTAGTTTAATTGTGCGTCTGAAAGACTACGAGTCCTGCCCAAGAGAATGCCACTATATCAAGCTGAGTTGTGTTCCGGCATTAGTGGCCAGTTTCCAGTCGCCCTTTAGCGAGCGGCAGCACATTGATAACACCTTAAGTGTTACAAGCGTCTATGCGCTCATCTCCCACCGCAACAGTAGGACTCGGCGCCGGACGACTCAAGACCTTCAGCCGCCGTAAAAATGCGGCAGTGGGTGACGACTCGTGGAGACACCTGCCGTCACCTGCATTATGCCAGGTGGTAGGGCATTTGCCCGACTGGATGGCTACCACCCCTGGTCTAAAGTATGTCGCCATAACAACCTTGAGTTGTGTTCCGACATCAGTGACCAGGTTCCAGTCTCCCATAAGAGAGCAGCAGCGCATTTGTGGCACCTTTGGTGTTGCAAATGTCCATAGGCGATGGTAACCGCTTTCCATCAAGTGGGCCGTCTGCCTGTCTGCTAAATTCCTGCAATAAAAAATAAATACACAAGCATATTACTCAGTCGATGATTACTTTTGTGTTTAAATAATAATATGATTATATAAAAACGCCTTCCTATCGACATATTTGTAAAATTAATAATGTTTATTGTAAATTAGATATTTTTTTATAATGGTAATTATGACTACGTATTTCAGACACAGATGTTTTTTGTTAATTAATTACATACATACATACATACATAACTTCACGCCAGTTCCCTTGCGGGGTAGGCACGAACAACAGAGTGCCATTTAGGCTTATTCTTACACACCTCACTCGCCTCTTTGACATTCATAACTCTTTTCATGCAAGCTCGTCTGTTCTTAAGGCTCCTGACATCACCTTCTGCTAGTACACGATCAATTTGATCATGGAAGGTGTGTCGTGGCCTTCCACGACTTCTGCATCCATCCACTTTTGCATTGTATATCTGTTTAGTCATTCTTTCATCATGCATTCTTTCGACATGCCCGAACCACCGGAGCATTCCTTTCCTTACCTTCACCCCGACACTCTCTTTCAGACCAACTCTCTTTCTTACTTCGGTATTACGAACGCGGTCCGCGAGCGTCACTCCGCAGATTTTGCGCAGTGTTCGCATCTCGACCGCGTTTACTCTACTTTCATGCTCTCTCTTCCATACCCAACTCTCGCATCCATACGTGAGCGTAGGTACCAGCACCGCGTTGTGTACGGCGAGCTGGGCCTCTTCTGGCTGAGGTTCTTAGCGCCTAGAAGTTTACCTAACGCTCCATTCACACTATTCCCCAAATTAATGTTAATGAATTAATATAAATAAATAAAAAATAACCGCTTTCCAACAGGGGGACCGTCTGCCTGTCTGCTGAACAGGAACTCATGCAATAAAAGAAATAAAACAAACAGACAAACATAAACATTTTAATTAAGTATATCACGAAACGAACGGGTTCCATTATATTACGTCATATTACAACATTTTTTTTAATCTTTTGCGGTTATCATATACTGCGCAGTTGTAAAGAAATGCTCTCATGAATTCTTTTTTTTCTTGAAAGATTATCTCTGGAAGGTTTTATTACCAAGATAGTGTGGTTCTGTACATATTATTTTAACTTAAAAGTTGTGTGTTGTATTTGTTTGCTGAATTTTAATACTTGAAATCACTATTGAATGAATATGCTACACTGCATATCTTTATAAATATAAAATTCTAAGGTTATTCCTTTGTCATTGAACTCCTCTTAAGCCCCCGAACCGATTTGGATGAAATTTTTTGTGTGTGTTTGAGTGACTCTCAGGATAGTTCAGATTCACAATTGGACCCGGTAGGTGGCGCTGGAATCGGGTCCTAGATTTTTATTTTTTTAGGCCAGAACTACATCTGCCGGGACTTCTAGTCTAACACATCATATAGATATTAATAAAATAATAATAAATAGGTAGACTCTCGAATAATATATGATATAATTATTTTTCAAAATCAGTCGAATCGATTATTGGCATGGATAATTGATTTTTTAAAAGCTAACATTACATTAAAATTTTCGTTAAATTCGGCCTTGGCGTCTCGATGAGTGTCTTTAGCTATTTCCTATATTTTGTGATTTGCCCCTGAAGGCCCACTTGAAAAATATATATCCTGTCTACTATATATATATATATATATTTATATATATATATATATATATATATATATATATATATATATATATATATATTTTCAAAGAATTAATGGAGTTGTATCAAATAAGGCATGCTCAGTAAGACAAAGACACAGTAAGAGGAAAGAAGAGTATTATTATTGTTATAATAATGACGAGACGTACTAAAAGTTTATACTGCAACATATCTCCATAACTTCCTTACATGTTAGGAAAAATTAAAACTTTATACAGACGATTGTATAAAAGGCTGGAGCGAGCTGCTGTGTGTGTTGCAACACCAAAGGTGCTACAAATGCGCTGCTGCTCTCTTAAGGGAGGTTGGAACCTGGCCATCAATGCCGGAACACTACTTAAGGTTGTTATGGCGACATACTTTAGACCAGGGGTAGTAGCCATCCAGTCGGGCAAATGGCCTACCACCTGGCTATGGGTTGTTTTGTCGCCTCTTACGACAGGCCGCCCCAACGCAGGAAATTGTATTATTCCTCCGTTCCTGCACAGATAAAATATATCAATAGTGTAATTAATATCCCTTTTTAAGCAAGATACTTTTTACTATCGGATATCTTATTGAAGAAGTGTATACTACCCCTAGAAAGAGGACAATACTTTTTGTAATCTAACAGATGGCAATATCAGTGTATTACAATGCCTGGTGTTGAGATTGTGAACAGCCTTATACTGCTTGTAGGCACTCAAATTATCTATATATATATATAGATAATTAAATAAAACTCGAGAAGAGCTGGAATGATTTGGCTAATTTTGGTTTTGAATTATATGTGAAAGTCCAGGGAAGGTTTAAAAGGTGAGTAAATATGAAAAAAAAATGCTTGAAATATAGTAAAAACCACATTTAAATTTATAAGAGAAGATTTTTTTATATTTTTTTGGTTTTGAATGTCAAACGTTTGATGTTTATCCCGTCGTTCAGAAATCAACATTTTTTATTTATTGATTCTGAAGCGGTACGAAGTTTGCCGGGTCAGCTAGTTACGAATATAAATTATATTATTAAAATAGTTAGTCACTATACATGTAAAACCTTACTTCTAAATACTTGTTCTAACTACCTTTTACGCTTATCATATTGTTACAACCTAGGCGCCGACAAAGACATAAATTCCACGTACAAATCTGTAAAAGCACATTTTATTACCTGTCGGCATTTGAACTAATTGTAATCCTTTTATGATCGTCTTCTTTTGTTCACTTATTTATTGGCATACGTTTCTAATTATTGTGGAGAATAGCCTATTGTACTCGCTCGTTAGCATCATTAGCCAGGTGTTGCGGATTCTTTTGCATTTGTGAAGTATAAAACAACAGACTGATGGAGAGAGGAGGCAATCAAGCTACGACTACGATACGGACGACGTGTGTACATTCAGGAATCTAATAGTGACAGACTTTGCGCGTTTTATTGAATTACGACCTTCTGCATTACGTTTGGACTTGTTGTGTTCGGTTATATTTGTACCTGTGTTATACGTGTTTGTATAGTTCTAATAAACTCTATAGTAATGCTAACGGCATTTTAATTCGAGTCCCGCTCAACTCCTAAGAATATGAATAGGTGATAAAACAAGGATCAAGGATCTCTAAAAATCGTACTTTCATCGTCTCCTTGAACACCACCTGGTGTCGTTTTTTCGCGCTCTTTTTGCGCGCGGCCATGTTTTTGTTTTATTTTTTACTGTCACTCGTTCACCGAGTCATTTAGTCATCGAGCTTTCTTGAACGGGTTACGTAATTCGACTGTTTATTGGACTGTTATTCTTATTAGTTGCTAGCGGCCCGGCGCGGTTTCACGCGCACTCTGTCCCGCTCCCGTGGTATATAGCGTCACGTTATATAGCCTATGACACTTCCTGTTAACGTAGCTTTCGAACAGTAGAAGAATTTTTAAAATCGGTTTAGTAGATCCAGAGATTACCCCCTACAACGTCACAAACTGACAAACTTTACCTCTTTATAATATTTAGTATAGATTAGTGCCGGGAATATTTTCAGATTAATTTGGTGCGTATTTTCTATTTTATATTTTGCTGGAGTACAGCAGACAGGTTGACGGCCCAACTGTGATGGAAAGTGGTTACCGTCGCCTATAAACATTTGCAACACTAAAGGTAGATGGGGCTGGAACCTGGCCACTAATGCCGGAACACAACTCAAGGTTTTTATGGCGATATGCTTTAGACCAGGGGTGGTAGCCATCCAGACGAGCAAATGTCCCACACCTGTCTGTGGATTGTTTTATCGCCTGCACGGATAGGTTTTATCTATCTATCTATTTACAATCGAATTAACCTATTAAAGGTTAACTTATGTAAATAATGTTATAATAGCAGCTCAGAAACGTCCCACTGCTGGGCTCGGGTCTCCCACTATAGGGGAACGGACAGTATACTACCTAAGTAGTGTATCCGTTCCGATCAGGATTCGAACCCGCGCCTTTTGAGTTTCGGGGAAAAATTACATATTTGTACGAGTTTGTAGTTGTTCGGATGAATAAAAATTAGCCTATTCAGACACAGTTTTTACTAAAATTATAGCTTACATTATTTTTAAGTGCTGCAGTACTATGTGTCCCGGGAATCCCGTGGGAATTTCTAATCAAGCGTGGAAGTTCTAGTTTTAAATATATAAATACTAGCGGCCCCGGCAGACGTTGTCCTGCTCTGAAAAAATAAAAATCTAGGCCCCGATCTCAGCGCCACCTACCGGTTCTAATTGTGAATCTAAAACCATCCGGGAACCCACTCAAACACACAAAAACAAAATCACCAAAATCGGTCCAGGTGATTAGGAGGATTCTATAACCCGATTTCAGCGCCACCTACCGGTTCCAACGGAATAAAAAATATCTTATGCCTGTCTCCTGGTTTTAAGCTACCTCCCCACCAATTTTCAGCCAAATCGGTCCAGCCGTTTAGGAGGAGTTCACTGTCAACACACGTACAGAAGAATTATATATATAACGATGAATATATTGACTATTAATTTTTAGCAAGTAATTTAGATTAGGCTTCCATAGAGTAAATAATAACCATAAACAAAATATAACCTAAATAAAATGAACAAGTTGGCGGTAGGCTAAATAAAACTAACAATACTCATCACCACTTGACAGCTTTGTCTTCCGTGATCACGGCTACTGGAAAGCGGCCGAAACTTCGAAATAATAAAAATCAAATAAAACACCGCGCTTGAAACCGTTAAAACGTAGTTTTAGTATATTATTTTTTTAGTAATACCGAAGTAAGGAAGAGAGTTGGTCTGAAAGAGGGTGTCGGGGTGATAAGGAAAGGAATGCTCCGGTGGTTCGGGCATGATGAAAGAATGACTAAATAGATATACAATGCAAAAGTGGATGGATGCAGAAGTCGTGGAAGGCCACGACACACCTTCCACGATCAAATCAATCGTGTACTAGCAGAAGGTGATGTCAAGAGCCTTAAGAATAGACGAACGTGCATGACAAGATCTATGAATGTCAAAGAAGCAAGTGAGGTGTGTAAGAATAAGCCTGAATGGCGCTCTGTTGTTCGTGTCTACCCCGCAAGGGAACTGGCGTGAAGTTATGTATGTATGTATTTTTTTAGTATTAAACTAGCCGTACCCGCGACTTGGTTCGCGTCGAATTTATTTCGCGGAACCCAAAAAAAGTAACCTGAGTTATTCCTTACAACATCAACTATCTACCAGTGAAAGTCTAGTTCAGCTGTTTCAGTAATTAGCCGGAACATCCAGATAGACAAAAATGATTGCATTTTCGGAATCTCCTGCTCCCAATTTATCCATGCAGGAACGGAGAAAGAATACAATTCCCTGCGGCCGGGCGGCCTGTCGTAAGAGGCGACAAAACAACCCACAGCCAGGTGGTAGGGCATTTGCCCGAATGGATGGCTACCACCCCTGGTCTAGAGTATGACGCCATAACAACCTTGAGTTGTGTTCCGGCTTTAGTGACCAGGTTCCAGACTCCCTTAAGAGAGCAGCAGCGCATTTGTAGCACCTTTCAAGTTGCAATTGTCTATATGCGATGGTAACAATTTTCGAGCTAGTGAGCCGTCTGTCCGTCTGCTGAACTCATGCAATAAAAACAAATAAAAAAAGTATCGGATTGACTGAATTTTTTCACATTTTTATTTTGACTTTTTTTTATTTACATATATATTTTATTTCCAAATTTTTTACATTTTTCTTATAAAAAATACAAATTTATTTATAAAAAAAATATAAAAAACTGATCTTCGCCGGCAGTGGGGCCTAGGGTCCAGGCTACCGGTGGTTAAGGCTCCAGACACAGGAATCTCCTCACAATACGGGCCGTGTCCAACAGAGCTGCCTTCTGCATCCGACCCTTCAAGCAGATACCAAGCGAGAGCCTTTCAAGGTGGCGATCAAGGCTCTTCGCTATTAGTCCATTCACTGACACCACTATCGGTACTATGATTGTAGAGTCCAGATTCTACATAGCGGTAACCTCGTGAGCAAGATCAATATACTTTATTTGTTTATCTTTCTCGGCATTCACGAGGTTACCATCATGGGGAATCGCGACATCTACAATTATAGCACGTCTCGCAGACCGATCAACTATCACAATATCAGGCTTGTTAGCAACAATTGACTTTTTTTTATTATTATTAACATCTCTACGGACGCTTATTGTTTACTTTTGTTTACTTTTGTTACTGTGTGTGACATTAATTTAGTGATTTATATGTTATGGTGTACCTTAAGATTAACTTATTATATTAATTTATCCTATTTTTAATACTAAACTTATACTAATGTAGAGTGTATCTGTTACATGCTGGTGTTGTGAGGAAGTGCATGTGCAGTGTTGGCCTTATATCTATACTTATATATAGTCCTATCTAGTGCCATGTGTGTTGGTTTTTTCTTTTCTGTGCCTGGGTTATTAATTTTTAGGCTCTTTGTGTGTCGTCTCGGTTTGTTTGTGAAGTGTGCGTGTAATGCAATGCGATGGTAGTGCGCGTAGGTTTAAGTATGTGTGTAAGTTTTATTGTTAGTTATGTGTTTGTGACTTTGTGTGGTGTCATAATTTATTGTTTAATTGTTGTGACATGAAAATTTTTTGTTTTGACTTTACAAACAGACACTTCAATTTTATTTGTCTGTATAAAAGGTACCATGGTTTGTAGGCTTACAGCTATTATTATGTGTTGTTATTGTTAATATAGATTTGTATTTAAATAGAGATGAATTATGATTTATGAAAGGAACATTAAAGTCAACCATTTACATAATTGCTCAGCAACCGACGTTATTCTGCTGGCTAGGGATGGGCAAAGCATTGGTCGATGTATCGCCTTGTCGATAATAATATGTTTATTTATAATTCTTTCAAGAGTAAATCATTATACATATCAACCATAAAATTATGAACTAACACAATAACAGCCGATAAAAGTTCCACTGCTGGGCTCGGGCTTCTCACTGGGGCAGGGACAGTAAACCTGCTACGCTTGTCGAAGGCTGCTTGGCAGGTTTGACATATCGGTTATCTCGATGTGCAGATTTCATCACGATGTTTTTCTTCATCGTTGTTAGCACGTGATAATTATAACAATATGAACTAAATTAACTTAAAAATTAAGGTACACTGTAAAATTAAATTTAAAAAACTTAATATTTTCTTAAGTTTTCGCGACTTGTATATATAATAAAACTACGTTGTAACGGTTTTGAGTAGTAAATTAGATTAATCTCCCATAGAGTAAATAATAACCATAAACAAATTTAAAACTAAATAATTAAAATGAACAAGTTGGCGGTAGGCTAAATAAAACTTTAACAATACTCGTTGACTTGACATCTTTGTCTTTCGTGATCACGCCCACTGAAAAGTGGCCGAAACGTCAGAATAACAAAAATCTAATAAATTACCGCGCTTAAAACCGTTAAAACGTAGTTTTATTAAAAAAACTTAAGGTTAAAAAGTACTATAATCATATTTACAGGTAAAAAATGTAGTTCAGATCACTTTTGGAGGGGAATGTTCCTAAAATGCTGTCTGTATATTGACATTATATATAAATACGGGCTAGCCCTTTGGTCACGCGAGACTTTTTTTGGACCAAAATTAGTAGCAGCAATGACTGCTAAATAACATGAATATTGACCGTGTTACTTTTATTACAAATTATCTTCATACTACATACCAATTTGCGTATGTGATTAATCCGACACTTTTATTTTACATGAGTTCAGCAGACAGGCAGACTTACCTGTCGGAAAGCGGTTACCATCGCCTATAGACATTTGCAACGCCAATGTGCTTACCGCTCTCTAAAGGGAGATTCGAACCTGGCCACTAATGTCAGAACACAACTTAAGGTTGTTATGGCGGCATTCTTCAAACTAGGGGTGGTAGCCATCCAAATAGGCAAAAACACTACCATCTAGCTATGGATTATTTTGTCGCCTCTTACGACAGGCCGCCCGGCCGCAGGAAATTGTATTCTTTCTCCGTTCCTGCATAGATTCTTTTAATCGCCTTAAAAGATCTCGATAGAGTTGAACCTCACGTTCCTATGACCCCATCATCATGATCGATATGGTAGGTATTGTAACGGCCAACGGTTTCGCGCTGACCGGGATCTAAATCGTCGAATGAAAGACTAAGTTTAGAGCATAAGTTTATATTCGCTATCAAGACACTTTACCATGTCATGTGTTCTGCTCGCGGATCGATACAATTAACTCTAAAACATTATATTTCTCAATATATATGACGACTAAGGAGGTTAGTCGTTACAGTAAGTGTCGATAGGCTTGCACCTTCTACTGTGCTGTGCCACGCATCCCTTGCACCCCCAGGTAACGATGTCTGTAAATAATCACTATAAAATAACTTATCGATATTTAATACATCACAGTAACATCACTAAAGTATCATCAAAATTGAATTAGAAATTATTGAAAAAAATTATAACAAACGTTATGACGTAATGAACTTTAGTACATTAATTATAAAGTCCAAAATAGTCTGGAAACATGTGTCATGAATTACACTTTTATTCTTGAATAATTTATTTCATAAGTTTAATGACAGCTCTACAGTTTTTAGTACGGAGTGTACATATTGATACGCATTTGTAAAAAAAATATTGAAACACCTGTGTTTAATTTTACTTGTCTGACAGTGATTCTCAAACTTTAGCCTCTGAGTGCGGAATGCTAATATTTTTTTTTATTGTGCATAAAAATATATTACATCAATAAAGAAATCATTACACACACTACCATGTATATACTTTTTAGTTTATTGTTAATGTCAAATTAACAGTGTAGCCTTGTCGAAATCTTTGATTACAGAAGTATATAGTCTTTGACAATAGAACCTTAATAATGTTCAAACTTATAATTTAAATTAATTTTGGTTGAATTTCGAATTTGATCAAATTGATCGTGTACTAGCAGAAGGTGATGTCAGGAGCCTTATGAACAGACGAGCGTACATGACAAGAGTTATGAATGTCAAAGAAGCAAGTGAGCTGTGTAAGAATAAGCCTAAATGGCGCTCTGTTGTTCGTGTCTACCCCGCAAGGGAACTGGCGTGAAGTTATGTATGTATGTATGAATTTCGACCACTGGGCGACCACTAGTAATAATAAACACATAAATGTATACATATATTCTATATATTAAATAGACATGCGGATATACATATACATCAGAACATGGATGTCGCAAAGCTGAAAGTAGGTTGCGGAGTGGTGAGGCCATGTACTTAGGGTTAACACCTTTTTTAAAAGAAAATATAGTATTTTTGTTTTTACGCTATAAAAAGATAGTACTTTCGGCAAACTTAGGTGAAAAAGAGTACATATTTGTTTTTCATTATTTATTATACATTTTTCATTATTACTACTTTTTGCTCTAGCCAGCAAAAATCTACTATTTTTAAAATATTCATAAGTATCTAAACAAAAAATGTGACAATTGAATTAGCGGTGAAAATGTAGTCCATTTCGTACTATATAATTTCTGTAATATATAATATAATTGGCTAAAATATAGTACGATACTATATATTGTAGTACGGTTGGCAACCCTACATGTACCCGTAGCCCTAGCATTAAGGCGAAGAACTGAAAAACGAGGAGTTTCAGTGGGTATCCCTGCCTCGGAAGGCGATAGCATTAGGTTCCATAGTATACTACCCCGACGAGGTAAATCACACATGCCTCCGCCGCATTATACCCGTAGCGCGACGATTAGTTCTCAATCGGATTTCCCCTCATTCCAAAAAGGATGGTTTGAGGAATAGACAGTATAACCCGCCAAGCGTCTCCAGGGCGATATTCACTCTTCGGTTATTTCGATGTGGCCATTCATTACAATTTTTTTTTCACCATTAACAGGGGCAGGGGGGGGGGTTCAACAGTAATAATATGCACATTAGGTTAGTATAATTTCCTAAGGATGCGTGCTTCTTGGCCTGGATTCAAACCCGTTACTACACAGTAATATATATATATATATATATATATATATTTACAACAGTCGTGGTAGCGTAATGGCTAGCGCATGCGTCCCTCCCTCAAAGAGCGTGGGTTCAATTCTGACCGGAACGCATGTACCGCGTAGGCAGTTTTCCGATGTAATGTGCATATCGTTACAATTACGACGTGCTAACAACGGTGAAGGAAAAAATTGTGATGCAACCTGCACATCGAGATAACCAATGTGTCAAACCTGCCAAGCCGCCTTGGACAAGCGTAGCGGGTTTACTGTCCATTCCCCTATAATGGGAAGCCCGAGGCCAGCAGTGGGACATTTATGGGCTATTGCATTTGTATACGTATACGTTTCAATGTATAATTTGTTTTTTATTAAGAGACAACTTTTTAAATAAAATGTTATTCTAAAAATAAACTGTATATACAAACTAAAATTAAAGCATAAAATCTAGTTCTAGACCGCTGTCAGTCGGAAACGTGCCCAAAAGACTGGCCACATTGCCTCTCTGAATGGCAATGCTGATGCGTTGTCCGAGATATAAACCAGTCTTTTGGTCACGTGAGACATCCACCAGACGTTTGACTATGTCTCGATAAAACAATGTTATTTATTATGAAAATTTCTTATTGTTTACTATAATACACTTATGTAATAAACAATTTTCATTGTCACTTTTATTTAAATATAAAGATTTCTTCTACCATTACATTTTTATTGATAAGTGCTTTGAGTTTTTTTTAACATTCTGTCACTTGAAAATTAAATAATAAAATAAACGCGTTTATCTAATTCAATAAGTAATATTAACTTATATCTTATTCATAAAAAATCTTGTCAAGACCTGTCCACATCTCTCAAGCTACCTACAGCCAAACTTGTCTAAACGTGTTCTTTTTGAGGGTCACCGCCCTCAAACTTTGAGCATCGCTGCGTTCTGATTCATTTAACGCGTTGAGTATAAAAGAAATGGTTTACCCTAATCCTATCTTTAGTATTTCGTGCGTTTCACAGATATGTGTGTGAGTTGTGTGTTTGTGAATTATTGACTTCAACTTTGGGTGTCACTGGTTTTGGTGAGTGCAACTATGCTTTCTAAACTGATTGACAATTAGTATTATAGTTTATCCGTGGAGGAACGGAGAAGGAATACTAATTTCTGGGGCTGGGAAACCTGTCATAAGAGGAGAAAAGATAACTCATAACTGGGGCATTTGCCCGTCTAGGTCACCAGCCCTAGTCAATAGTTTCAAATGTGGTAGAGTCATGCCGGAATAATATCTTAGTGCTGACTCGGTCGATGTGATACCACGCTCTTACAGAATATCGGGATCAAACGGTTAGCCTTGAGTTAAATAATTTCTCTAAATTTAAAACGAAATTAAAAAGTATCTTGCTTAAAAAGGGATATTATACTATTGAAGAATATTTAAATGATAAAACTTTATATACATAGCATCTCGCTCCAGCCTCTTATACAATCGTCTGTAAAACGTTTTAATTTTGCTAAACATGTAAGGGATTTTTGGAGATATATTACAATACAAACTTTTACCTTAACCAGCCGGCACGGAGTGGAGATCGCTAGAGCTCAGACTCGAGCTCCAGGGGTGAAAGTGATAAATGGCCTAACGTCAGAAGTAGCTTAGGTGAACCTGCAGCTCAACTCTCTACACCCATTAGCTACTCACACCCATGTTGCCCCTGTCTTTTATGGCATTTTTCATGTCATGCTGTGCCATATCTGCCCATTTGACGGCCTCCGTGGTTGAGCGGGCTAAGCCTTTGCCGGCGTACCTCACTGCACCGCAGAGGTGCCCGGGTTCGATTCCTGGTATAGTAAATTTCGGAAACGTATTTTCTCCGTTATTTACTATGGTCTGGGTGTCTGGGATCGGCCCCAGAGTAGTCCGTTGTATATTACCCATAACACAAGCGTAACTTGCTTAATTTGGGGATATACAATGTGTATGTTTGTCTGCCGATTATTATTATTATTATATTATTATTATTTTCCCATGTTCCCCGAACATTGCGACGAGCAGACGCCATAGTCCCCATATTCCCAGACCCCTAGTACCACTAGCAGTTCACCCCAATAGCCCGGTACTTTTTGACCTCATTTCCCACAATAGTCCTACACTGGCCGGGGCTTGTCCTTGGGTGCACTATATGGTGTAGACAGCGATAATCGCCGGTCAGTGTCACGCCACGTTTACATTAAATTTGTCAAAGGGCCTCTACGTGTTGGCCTTCCCATGGCTCCAAGCAAGCCCTCCAAATCTCCGGGCCATTTCTATGGCCCGTGGTCTACAAAGACATGTAATAATAATATTCCTCTTTCCTCTTACTGTGTCTTTGTCTTCCTTACACTCTTACTCTTTGTTGTCAAGTTATAAAAAAAAAGAACTTAAGATATAAATAGAATAAGAAATATAAAGAAAAACAATTTTTAGCTAGACGTGTTGCTGGGGAGTCCTTGCCGCTTCTTCTCCTTAACAGCAATAACACGTTGCGAAGCGGTGTACATAGAATTGGAAGTAAAATTAAATTTTAATTTATACGTATGACCTTCAAAAAGTGTTCTCCAGCGGAACTTATTTTGAGTAAAAACTTTTGAATTTGAATTTAATCGAGTTTCTTGCGGAAATAATCTTCTACTAATATATAAAGCTGAAGAGTTTGTTTGTTTGATTGTACGCGTTAATCACAGGAACTACTGGTCTGATTTGAAAAATTCTTGCAGTGTTAGATAGCCCATTTATCGAGGAAGGCTATAGGCTATATATCGCCACGCTAAGACCAATAGGAGCGGAGCACCAATGAAGAATGTTTCAAAATCGGAGGGTTTTGAAAACAAATTCCACGCGGACGACGTCGCGGGCACAGCTAGTATTACATATATAGGCCGTTATACTCAGATGTGACGATGGGTGTAATTTGTGATGCGATATTGTTTTCAATTATTAATGACGAATATTGAAAAATAACCTATGTAACGCGGCGTTATTTTCAATGCTTTAAATGAGACGCATTCGGCCACAGGCAATATCTTTAGCATTATCTCAGGTGTGTCGTCAGCATCTTGGATCCCTATACCGGGAATTGAACACGGAGCCTCTGTGTTCATAACGACCGTCAAGGCAATAACTATGTAATATAGAAAAGAAATAACCGTACAACAGTAAAGAGAGTAAATAAATTAATTAATAAGCAATTAATATTAATTTGCCGACGTTTACGTTTAGTTATTAGAAAGAATTAGAACCATAAAATGTACATAATTTACAAGAATCACGCCACATTTATCGTATAGTCGTCTCTTTCGCTCTAGTGTTTATAATATGCTGTCTCTGTCTCACATCTGATGCAATTATAGTAAAGTGTAAATCATAAACGCCTTAGGTCACGTGGATTAGCTGCGTTTTGAAATCTTAAATTTTATTGCACGAGTTCAGCATACAGGCAGACGGCCCACTTGATGGAAAGCGGTTACCATCGCCTATGGACATTTGCAACACCAAAGGTGCTACAAATGCGCTGCTGCTCTCTTAAGGGAGACTGGAACCTGGTCACTAATGTTGGAACACAACTCAAGGTTGTTATGACAGCGTACTGTAGACCAGGGGTGGTAGACATCCAGTCGGGCAAATGCCATACCACCTGGCTGTGGGTTGTTAAGTCGCCTCTTACGACAGGCCGCCCGGCCGCAGGAAATTGTATTCTTTCTCCGCTCCTGCACGGATAAAAGTATAAAGATATCAATCACATGGGACAATGTAGTTCTAATACTACTACCACCTCAAACTACCAGCACCTCACATACCACATCATTACCCATAGGGTGTGCAAATATAACTTGGGCAGCGTCCCATCTTCGAGCTACTAGCATGTCTGCCGGTACAGCTGCTACAAAACAGGAGGCTCTAAAACGCCGCAAATACTCAGCCATCGGAAATGGCTACATATTTGCGGCTTTTGGGGTCGAGACCGTGGGGGCCTGAGGCGCACAAGCTTTATCGAGACATAGTCAAACGTCTGGTGGATGTCTCACGTGACCAAAAGACTGGTTTATATCTCGGACAACGCATCAGCATTGCCATTCAGAGAGGCAATGTGGCCAGTCTTTTGGGCACGTCTCCGACTGACAGCAGTCTAGAACTAGATTTTATACTTTAATTTTAGTTTGTATATATAGTTTAATTTATTTATAATGACCATATAATAATATTTTTAAGATAGTTTAGTTTACAATTTTATTTTATTTTAAAACTGGTATAATTCTTAATTTTGCTTAGTAAATTGTAGTGGGTTATATTTTGAATAAAGCATTATGCACACCTTGACGCTATAACCTTTTAAAAGATATAATAAAATTATTATTGACGTTACCACGACAAATTAACTGAAATTAGAGTATTGTTACAACTTAGGCAACGACAAAGACAAATTCCACGTACAGATCTGTAAAAGCACATTTTATTACCGGTCGGCATTTGAACTAATTGTAGCCCTTTTATGATCGTCTTCTTTTGTTCACATATTTATTGGCATACGTTTCTAGTTATTGTGGATAACAACATATTGTCTTATTGTACTCGCTCAGGAGCATCATTAGCCATGTGTTGCGGATTACGAGTACAAGCGAATTCTAGGTAATTGTGTCGACGTTCCCGGGAGGGCACATTTGCATTTGTGAAGTATAAAACGATGGTCTGATTGAGAGAGGGGTCAGTTGAGTTATAACTACGATCGAGGCGGACTTTGCGCGTTTATTGAATTGCGACCTTCTACATTACGCTTGGATTTTTTGTGTTCGGTTATATTTGTACGTGTGTTATACGTGTTTGTTTAGTTCTAATAAACTCTATTATAATTCTAACGGCATTTTAATTCGAGTCCGCTAACTCGTAGCAGTATTCTTGTATGTCAAGAGATAATAAAGTCAAATCACGAAATTTAATATTCAATATTGCAGACGCGGTGATGAAGCACTTTTATAAGGATTCTGAAAACCTTCGCAAAACCTATGTGCTTATGAATGAACATTACCACAAGTTTATTGACCCACGTTATCTCAATGCACGATTGGTATTACTTATTTACTTTATACATTAGTTAAATATTAAACTCTTTATGATAACAGTTTATCTTTATAGACCATGGCACGTGCAATCCTCTTTGTCAGTTTTGTATCACTTGATCAATATCTACATACATACATACATACATAACTTCACGCCAGTTCCCTTGCGGGGTAGGCACGAACAACAGAGCGCCATTCAGGCTTATTCTTACACACCTCACTTGCTTCTTTGACATTCATAGCTCTTGTCATGCACGCTCGTCTGTTCTTACGGCTCCTGACATCACTTTCTGCTAGTACACGATCGATTTGATCATGGAAGGTGTGTCGTGGCCTTCCACGACTTCTGCATCCATCCACTTTTGCATTGTATATCTGTTTAGTCATTCTTCCATCATGCATTCTTTCCACATGCCCGAACCACCGGAGCATTCCTTTCCTTACCTTCACCCCGACACTCTTTCAGATCAACTCTCTTTCTTACTTACCCAACTCTCGCTTCAATACGTGAGCGTAGGTACCAGCACTGCGTTGTGTATGGTAAGCTGGGCTTTCTGGCTGAGGCCTAGAAGTCTACCTAACGCTCCATTCACACTATCCCCCAAATTCACTCTTGATCAATATCTCTTCAGAGTTAACCCCGGTTACGAATTGAAGGACACCGCTACGATATGAAAAGCTAATAAAAAGATAATTAAATGTACTCTGTGTTAATACATAATACACACTAACACACACTACCAACGCATTGCATTACACGCACACTTCACAAACAAACCAAAACACACAAAGAGCCTAAAAATTAATAACCCAGATACAGAAAAGAAAAAACCAACACACATGGCACTAGATAGGATAATATATATAGGTATAGACATAAAGCACACATTGCACATGCACTTCCTTACAACACCAGCATGTAACAGATACACTCTACATTAGTATAAGTTTAGTATTAAAATTAGAATAAAGTCTGAAAGAGAGTGTTAGGGTGAAGGTAAGGAAAGGAATACTCCGGTGGTTCGGGCATGTGGAAAGAATGACTAAACAGATATACAATGCAAAAGTGGATGGATGCAGAAGTCGTGGAAGGCCACGACACACCTTCCATGATCAAATTGATCGTGTACTAGCAGAAGGCGATGTCAGGAGCCTTAAGAACAGACGAGCGTGCATGACAAGAGCTATGAATGTCAAAGAAGCAAGTGAGGTGTGTAAGAATAAGCCTAAATGGCGCTCTGTTGTTCGTGCCTACCCCGCAAGGGAACTGGCGTGAAGTTATGTATGTATGTATGTATATATTATACTTAGATTGGTTTGAAGTTCGTTATTATTTAGTTTTGTCCTTTGCTCTTATGGTTTGTTGTAAATATTATGTTTATTGTAGTGTATTAGATTGGCAGAATTTTCTTTTTCTTTTTAATTTATCGGCCAAAATTCCTTTTTATATCACCTGGCTTTTCTATGCACTCGACATTGGCAAAATCAATGCAAATGGTATTGCAGCCATCACCTTAAAAAAAAACGATTTATTGTAAAAACGAATTATACGAATGAATACGAAAAAACGTCTCATTTTGGATATCCTCCGTTCCTGTATCTACACCGTACTAAAGGGCACTGGGGTCTAGATTGCACACGAGCGCTACGTGGGCTAGAGCCGCCTCTGCTCATCTCCAGGTTGGTGGAGCTTCTACTTTTCTAGTACAAGGATGTAGGTCGTATATCTCTCATCCATCATTATGTGAACCCACAGATTACCCGTGGGCTACAGCGCTGCACAAATTGAAAAGATGCTAATGCTGATATTAAACATTGAATCAATTTGATTGAAAAACACAGAGCTGAATGGACACTACGGTATTCAATTACATTGAATAAAGGGCCATTTATATGGAGAGAGTTTCTTGCCTCGAAGATACGATTGTAAAGTAAACATACGAGATCGTACGCGGAAGGGCGATAAGCGACTGGTTATTGAATATTGACGTATCTGTGTATACAAAATACCGTGCTAATCACCGAGCTCGAAAGGCCTCGCATTGAAATAGGTTCAAACTGATTTGTACTATACTCGCATGAACTTGAAAAAATGTCATATGAGTTCTAGTTTAGACAAGTCGAGAAATCGTAAGCAAATATCTCAATGTGACTTCTGCGGTGGTGTAAATAACGTAAAACAACTCTTGGTGATAATTACCTTACGATTATCGTATGACATACTCGTAGGGGAGTATTAGTTTTTTTGTTGAATATAAACATGTAACTGCGCTTATTGTCTAAAAAGTATCGCCTACGAAAATAGTATACGATTTCTCGCCCCGGAACGTGCGATAAGCTCTCTCTATGTGATGGGTCTTTTGTTCTAGTTTCTAAATCATTTTGGTTGATACGTCTAAATTGAATAACAGTCACGATTATAAATTACAAATAATTAGACATGAGATACACACGTATACTTTTTTTATTGCAGGAGATCAGCGTACAGGCAGACGGCCTACTTGATGGAAAGCGGTTACCATCGCCTATGGACATTTGCAACACCAAAGGTGCTACAAATGCGCTGCTGCTCTCTTAAGGGAGACTGGAACCTGGTCATTGATGTCGGAACACAACTCAAGGTTGTTATGGCGACATACTTTAGACCAGGGGTGGTAGCTATCCAGTCGGGCAAATGCCCTACCACCTGGCTGTGGGTTGTTTTGTCGCCTCTTACGACAGGCCGCCCGGCCGCAGGAAATTGTATTCTTTCTCCGTTCCTGCATGGATAAAAAGGGAGGCAACGCATCGGCTCCCTTAGTGTTGCAGATGTCCATGGGCGACGGTAGCCACTTGCCATCAAGTCGACCCATCTGCCAGTTTGCCTATAAGCAAACATTTAAAAAAAAACGTGCAGACAACCCACCTGATGGTAAGTAGTTACCATTACCAATTATCGCCTATGGACATTTGTAACACCAAATGTGCTGCCGGTCTGTAAAGGGAGACTGGAATCTGGCCCCTAATGCCGGAACTCAAGGTTGTTATGGCGGCATACGTTAAACCAGGGTTGGTAGCCATCCAGTCCGGAAAATACCTCCAGGTTCCGGCTGCGGGAAATTTTACTCTTTCTTCCTTCCTGCACGGATCCTGCACCAAAGCTATCATTTATTATGGTGTTACAAACAACGACTACTCCTTTATCGGTTTTTGAAATCGGTTAAGTGTTATCGTCGTAAGGAAGTGGTTTAAGGACATCATGACGCATAGATACCGGTCTGATTCTCAGAAATGGAGGGACGGGTCACTTAAATTGGGGTTTACATAAAAAATATGCTTTCTGGTACTTTCCACGATTGGGTATTTGGTAGGGTTTTAATAAAAAAATCGATCCATTATTTTTAGGGTAAGGTGGTTATGTTTTTGATGGGTTTATCTATACTAATATTATAAAGCTGAAGAGTTTGTTTGTTTGTTTAAACGCGCTAATCTCAGGAACCGCGGGTCCGATTTGAAAAATTCTTTCAGTGTTGAATAGTACATTTATCGAGGAAGGCTATAGGCTATATTATATTTTCAAAAAAATTAGGGATCCTTACTAAAAGTCCAATAATGTAACCGAAGGTGTAAAAAAATGACCCGAAAAAATTCTTACACGGCGTGCGTTGCGAAAACTATTGATTATAGAACAAAACAATGTATTACCACTTTGCAGAACATATAATTGTCTACAAAAAATATTGCGTAACCATATGTCTAACTGTTGTAGTTATCTCACAATAAGTGTTTTCTTTTATTTTTTAAAATAATTAAAATGCCGTCGCTTCAAAACCTCTTTATTTTGTACCTTGGTATTAATCCTTATTAAAATAAATTACTCTATCTCCAGAAATTTTGAATTATTCAATTCGGACGTTTCATTCAAAAGATATCGCGTTATTTAAAATGTAAGTATTAGTGTTGTAGCCAAATATACTAATATATTGTTTGAGTGAACGTGCTAATATCAGGAACTACTGGTCTGATTTGAAAAATTCTTTCAGTGTTGCATAGCCCATTTATCGAGGAAGGCTATAGGCTATATATCATTACGCTAAGACCAATAGGAGCGGAGCACCAATAAAGAATGTTTCAAAATCGGAGGGTTTTGAAAGCAAATTCCACGCGGACTACGTCGCGGGCACAGCTAGTATAAGATAATACTAAAAGTGAATTTGTGGTGTGCATCATTGACCGCAACAAGGTTCTTTTTTCTCAATCCTATATCTTCTTGTAAATTCTTCCGTTTCAAGTGCTTTGTTTATTGTAGCCGAAAATGTATGATCTATCATATAAGGCACTTGAAGCCTTGTTAATAATAAATTTTCAACCAAAAATGACTAGATCATTCATCGCGCTTTTAAATAAATGTGGTTGCGAACAATGACGCGTTCGAAAGATTCGCCCTATATACGAGAATAGGCGACATTTTTTTTTTTTGAGGCGAGGGAAAATGCTTTACCGATTTACGCACAAACTGGGCCGTTGCTAGGGGAACGACACGCGTCGGTCGGGGGCGATAACACTGCAGCAATAGTATGCTCTTGGCAGTGCTCCGTCCGGGATCGACGTCACAGAATAGTGTGGAAGACTCCGAGCATTGCTACACGAGCGAGCAACCCCAATACCCACTAAAAACCCCCTCCTCCCTGTCGACCCTGCGCTTTTGTTTGTGTTGGAAAGGCTGAGATTTAGAACATAGTTACGCCCAGTCGATCCAGCGCAATAAAGTGCCTGGAGTGTGTCCTGGGAGAACACACCCCACTTCGTTGTGCGGGGTAGAAGGTCCTTTGCTCTCCTAGCAAGCTAAACATAGTCGACATGTTTGTACTAACCCTAGCTAAAAATCGCATCAAGCTTGTATCATATATGACAAACCTAAATCAAATAGATAATGTTAATTACATGGACAAGGAAGATTAATTATTATTGAACTCATTAATCATACAGAAACTGATAGACCGATTCTGATACTTACATAATCATAAATTTTAATAGGTATTCATTTGTAATTATAAATTTATCGTAATCTAACGTATCTCTGCGTTTTGACCGCTTTTTTATTATAGTTTAATGTGATTTTTTTAACTGATAATGTTTTTTTTTAATTGTGCAATATTTTGATATATATAGTTTTGGAGTCAATAAAAGAACTCGAGTTATAGTGTTATATGATTATATTTTTAAGATTTTGCTGGACGTAAGAATTTGTGGAATGTTAATATTCTGGTGGACCTAAGTGGTTTTTTTTCATTACACAAGAAAAATTAAAATAAGGTATGTATGATTGTTTAATACATACATACACATACATAACTTCACGCCAGTTCCCTTGCGGGGTAGGCACGAAGAACAGAGCGCCATTTAGGCCCATTCTTACACGCCTCACTTGCTTCTTTGACATTCATAACTCTTGTCATGCACGCACATCTGTTCTTAAGGCTCCTGACATCACCCTCTGCTAGTACACGATCAATTTGATCATGGAAGGTGGGTCGTGGCCTTCCACGACTTCTGCATCCATCCACTTTTGCATTGTATATCTGTTTAGTCATTCTTTCATCATGCATTCTTTCCACATGCCCGAACCACCGGAGCATTCCTTTCCTTACCTTCACCCCGATACTTTCTTTCAGAGCAACTCTCTTTCTTACTTCGGTATTACGAACGCGGTCCGCGAGCGTCACTCCACAGATTTTGCGCGCTCTCTCTTCCATACCCAACTCTCGCTTCCATACGTGAGCGTAGGTACCAGCACCGCGTTGTGTACGGCGAGCTGGGCCTTCTGGCTGAGGTTCTTAGCGCCTAGAAGTTTACCTAACGCTCCATTCAAACCATTCCCCAAATTCACTCTTCTTTCTATATCAGCGGTGTACCTTCCATCCCTGCTAAAAGCACATCCAAGATATACAAATTGTTTAATATTTTAACGTAAATGATTTCTTTATTGCATGAGTTCAACAGGCAGACGGTTCACCTGATGGAAAGCGGTTACCATCGCCTATGGATATATTTATAACACCAAAGGTGCTACCAATGTGTCTAAACTAACTGTCTAAACGGAGACTGAAACCTGGCCATTAATGCCAGGACACAGCTCAAGGGTGTTATGGTGGCATATTTCAGACCAGGGGCGGTAGCCATCCAGACCATTAGACCTCCCATGGTTCCAGGGTCTCGACTCTAAAAGCCGTAAATATATATCTATGTATAGCTTACTGCTCACACCTGTAGGCTGCAGCAACAACTTACCAGCTTAATCCCCTAGACTGTATTCAACGTCGAGTCTTTCGCGTTGTCCACGGCCAACTGAGAGACGGTATAGACACGCTTGGCCTTTTTTTATTGCAGGAGTTCAGCAGACAGGCAGACGGCCCACTTGATGGATAGCGGTTACCATCGCCTATGGACATTTGGAACAGCGCATTTGTAGCACTTTTGATAGTGCTACAAATGCGCTGCTGCTCTCTCAAGAGAAACTGGACCCTGGTCACTAATGCCGGAACACAATTCAAGGTTGTTATGGCGGCATACTCTAGACCAGGGGTGGTAGCCATCCAGTCGAGCAAATACCCTACCACCTGGCTGTGGGTTGTTTAGTCGTCTCTTACGATAGGCCGCCGTGCACCACGAAATTGTATTATTTCTCCATTCTTGTACGGATAAAATAATTGTTAATTTTTATAGATTTTATAGTAACAACACTAGATAAACTATTACGAAAGTTATAAAGGTGGAGATTTGGCGGGAACTGAAAGGGAACGTTGTGCTGTGCAGTTTTATTTTCTAAAAATGTGTAAAATCACTCTAAAATGAACAATAGTTGTAGGACATTGATAGTTTTTGGGTAGTAATGATGTGCTTTTGTGAGAAATGTGAACTGTATAGTCAAATATGGCCTTTTGAGTTTTCACAAGAACTCCGTTATACGGCGTCGATTATAGCCTACAATACAATTGCGCCTGGCTTTAAGGCCTAGTTGCCAAGCCATAAACATTAAAAAAAAGTTTATAAAGGTATATTTTAAACAACCATCTTTATTCGTTTTATCAAAATTATAATTAATCTACACACTTATCACGTTGGTTTAATGATTATAAATCTTATACTGTAATATATAAAGCTGAAGAGTTTGTTTGTTTGAACGCGTTAATCTCAGGAACTACTGTTCTGATTTGAAAATTTCTTTCAGTGTTGGATAGCCCATTTATCGAGGAAGGCTATAGGCTATATTTCATCACGCTAAGGCCAATAGGAGCGGAGCACCAATGAATAATGTTTAAAAAACGGGTATTTTTACTTACTTTTTTGTAACTATACCACGCGGACGAAGTCTCGGGAAGAATCTAGTACAATATAAACTTAAAAATAAACTATAACTATATTAAAAACTAAAACTAAATTAAAAATTAGCTAAATATAAAACATTAGTCCCAAACCACTGTTACTTATCGGGAACGTTCCCGAAAGGCTGGCGGCGTTGTCATGTTGTATGGCAACGCTTGAGCTTTGAGCAAAATAGACGCCAGGCTCTCTGGTCGCGTGTGACGTCTACTAAACGTATGGTGACGTCACGGTAGGCCTTTAGAGCGTTAGGACGTGATATAATTTACAATTTTAATAATATTCATGAAATGTATGTATTGGTGGCAGTTGCTTCTCGGGTTTAAAAATTAAAATTCCGACGTAATAATAGACTGTATGATTATTATTAAGTTATAAATATACATTTAAAGAGTAGAACAAAGTATGCAAGAGAGTTGAGTACAATATATGAATAGCTGAGTGGCTGAATTCATAGTTGTTCCGAATGTAGTAGTCCCTTCAGGCTTTTTCAGCCTCCTATATCCCGCATTCCGTCCGACGCCTAGTTGCTAATCGCGCTAGCTATGGGCGTCGGCGGTATGCGGGGCGCGGAGTGTAGATGTGCTCCGGCGGGCGGGTCAGGGGGGTGCTCTCTGTCCGCAACAGTATGTATGAAAATTGATATTTATTGTTCTGTGCCAGATCTATTTCCGGCACAACATAAAGTATGCTTAGTGAAAATGTGGCATGAAAATTTTGAAAATCTTTTTACCCTACTACCAAGGAAGCGTTATGTTTTTCGCGTAAAATAGAATAGAATACTTGTTAAACTGTGTACATTAAGGTGGAACATATAGAACTAGTGGTCGCCCGTGCTCAAAATTCGACCATAATAACTATACTTCTATAATCACAGATTTCGCCAAGGCTACGCTGTTAATTTGACTTGAACAATAAACAAAAGAGTATATATGCGTGTATGTGTCAAATACATGGTAGTGCGTGTAATGTTTTTTTTTTATTAATTGAATGTATTTTTTATGCATAATTTAAAAAAAAATATTAGCATTCGTCGCTTCTTCTCTATATAAACTATAAGTGTGCGAAATTTCATACTCCTCTGTCCGCGCAATTTTCGTAAAAAGGGGTACAAAGTTTTTGCATCACGTAGTAATTAATATATAGATGAAGAAGCAACAGTTGATCCGATGAGAGCGTACAATAACAATTGTTACCTACATAATTACAATTAATAATTATATAATAGGTTAATTAATCACTATACTTTCATTAATTTATACAAGCATATTATTCAAATTCAAATTCAAAAGTTTTTATTCAAAATAAGTTCCACTGGAGAACACTTTTTGAAGGTCATACATGTAAGCTAAAATTTAATTTTCACTTCCTATTCTATGTACACCGCTTCGCAACGTGTTGATGCTGTAAAGGAGTAGAAGCGGCAAGAAACTCCCCAGCAACACGTCTAGCTAAATATTGTTTTTCTTTATATTTCATATTCTATTTATATCTCAAATTCTTTTGTTTTATAAAATGTCAATAATATGTAATTTAATTACTTTATCTACCCATACACGAGGAAAAATAGTATGAAAAAATTAATGTTACATGCCGACAGAAGTGAATGCACACCTGCCTGCCATAAAGCACAGTTTATCACCTCGCCACATTTGGACTTATTTTGTTTACTTAGAAAAACAGCCTATTGTGTATTGTACTAGTTTATGGCCGTTCGCAGGAATAATTAAGCAGGTGTGCGGATTACGTTTTCTGGGAAATTGCGTCGACGCTTCGCAGGTAGACATATTGTATTTGTATAGATAAATATAAAACAATGCCCGAACGGAGGGATGAGGCAGGCAAGCGACGATTACGATACGAGCAAGATGTGTGTACATTCGATGAGTTATATAGTGACGGACTTTGCGCGTGTTATTAAATCGTGCGTCACGTTTGTACTGGTTGCGTCCAGTTATATTTGTACCTGTGTTATACGTGTTTGTATAGTTCTAATAAATTCTATAGTAATTCCAACGGCATTTTAATTCGAGTCCCGCACTCGTAACATTAATATAGTAATTTTTATTATAAGCATACACTGAAGAAAATTATATATAATCGAATACAATAAAAGAAAACTTAATTTATTTATATTGTATTCTACCCATAGTCCCTCAAGACTATAAGTAGAATACTGAGCCTAGATCACCGTCTTCTATGGGTAAGGTGCCTAGAAGGCTGGCTACGTTTCCTCGCTGGATCGACATACTGATCCATTGATGTAATTGAATTATTTGTAACATAATTTACACTATAGGTATATTCTAATAATATAATTTAATTAATTTAGTTAGTTGTAAGGAATTACAATTGAATGTCGATACGAATATGTCATATGCAGTATTTTGGAGTCAAAATTAGCCTAAATTTAAGATTCAATCTCACGTCTTGTCCCGGCAGATGTTGTTCTGCCCTGAAGAAATAAAATTTAGAACCCGATTCCAGCGCCACCTACCGGGTCCAAATGTAAGCTATCCTATCTTTTAAGTCGGATCAAACTGCACACGGTGTGCAAATTTGATTAAAATCGGTCAAGTAGTTTAGGAAGGAGTCCATCGTGGACAAACAACGTGACACTTCATTTATATATATTAAAATTGGCATATAACTCTATTTGGAATTGAAATATTTTTTATTATGAATTTGAACTATTGTATATTTGTAAAAAAAAAATTACCTTGTATCTTCCAAATGGTTTGATGGATTTCCACATTTAAGATATTGTAGTGGCACACTTACAAGCCAATAGATGGCGCTGTGCAATAATTGATGTCACAAACATTTCCCGAAACATACAAAGAATATATACAAAATTTCAACTATAACAGATGGGCCTAGGCCTGCGAGGAACAACACTAGCCTCGCTGGAAGATCTTCCTTTAAGACGGAGGAGCATTCCATCTCGCTCCTCCACCCTATCGGGGCTCACCCCTTCACTGGTGACCCCGACGTGATCAATATCATTATATTCGTTTTAAAAATCCAAGTGTCCTTAGATAGGTGTTATGTGGAAAGAATGTCTAAACAGATGTACAATGCAAAAGTGGATGGATGCAGAAGTCGTGGAAGGCCACGACACACCCTCCATGATCAAATTGATCGTGTACTAGCAGAAGGTGATGTCAGGAGCTTTAAGAACAGACGAGCGTGCATGACAAGAGTTATGAATGTCAAGGAAGCAAGTGTGTAAGAATATGCCTGAATGGCGCTCTGTTGTTCGTGCCTACCCCGCAATGGAACTGGCGTGAAGTTATGTATGTATGTATGTTTCTTTTTCTTATTAATAAATAAAAAAATACAACTTACGATGTATGTTATAGTAGTATATGATAAGGAATCGAACCATAGACCCCACTACCCAAGTGCGTGACTTTTATCATATCACACCCACTTTATTCAAATAACTCTTCATTCGTATATTTTATTGGATTTATTTGTAAAGATTATTTATCATACATTATTGCTTTTAAGAGGTTGTAAGGCGATAAGCATATCTTACGCAAATATCGGCGATGACGAGAGGAAATTACTAGTCACAATTGCAGTGCTTTAATATTAGGACTATCCGAAAGGCAAGGCCAAGCTTGTCTCAAAAGGTTGGTTTGCTAAAACGGACTAATTTTTACAAGTGGAACTCTGATTAAGGAGGCGTCTGTTCACCCCCATTTCCTTGAGCTCCCACGCTCTACTACGCAACGGTTCTTTAGAATGTTAATTCTCCTTACATCAGCGATCTTGGAGAACTATCCGCCTCGGTTTTCCTTCTGCGCTGTTGCAAAGTGGTTCTTTAAGAAGGCTGTCTTACGCAAATATCGACGACGAGGAGATGAAATTACTAGGCACAATTGCAGTGCTTTAAAATTAGGAGTATACGACAGGCAAGGCGAAGCTTGTCTCAAAAGGTTGGTTTGCTAAAACGGACTAATTTTCACAAGGGGAACTCTGATTAAGGAGCGGTGTGTTTACCCCCATTTCCTTGAGCTCCCACGCTCTACTACGCAACGATTCTTTAGAACGTTAATTCTCCTTACATCAGCGATCTTGGAGAACTATCCGCCTCGGTTTTCCTTCTGCGCTGTTGCAAAGTGGTTCTTTAAGAAGGCTGTCTTACGCAAATATCGACGACGAGGAGAGGAAATTACTAGGCACAATTGCAGTGCTTTAATATTAGGAGTATACGACAGGCAAGGCGAAGCTTGTCTCAAAAGGTTGGTTTGCTAAACCGGACCAATTTTTACAAGGGGAACTCTGATTAAGGAGGCGTGTGTTCACCCCCATTTCCTTGAGCTCCCACGCTCTACTACGCAACGGTTCTTTAGAACGTTAATTCTCCTTACATCAGCGATCTTGGAGAACTATCCGCCTCGGTTTTCCTTCTGCGCTGTTGCAAAGTGGTTCTTTAAGAAGGCTGTCTTACGCAAATATCGACGACGAGGAGAGGAAATTACTAGGCACAATTGCAGTGCTTTAATATTAGGAGTATACGACAGGCAAGGCGAAGCTTGTCTCAAAAGGTTGGTTTGCTAAACCGGACCAATTTTTACAAGGGGAACTCTGATTAAGGAGGCGTGTGTTCACCCCCATTTCCTTGAGCTCCCACGCTCTACTACGCAACGGTTCTTTAGAACGTTAATTCTCCTTACATCAGCGATCTTGGAGAACTATCCGCCTCAGTTTTCCTTCTGTGCTGTTGCAAAGTGGTCCTTTAAGAAGGCCGTTTCTAGTGTTGCAAATGTCTTTAGGCGACGGTAACAACTTTGCATCAAAAAAATTGCCACAAAAACATCTACATCGTAACGAATTAGTCTCAACTTCTTTATCAGTCTCTCTTGTTTATTTCTGGTATATTCCATCAGAAGACCTTCAATAGTATCACACGGAAAACGTGTAAGCTTAAAACAGATACACTCTACATTAGTATAAGTTTAGTAGTAAATTTATCCGTGTAGGAACGGAGAAAGAATACAATTTCCTGCGGCCGGGCGGCCTGCCGTAAGAGGCGACCAAACAACCCACAGCCAGGTAGTAGGGCATTTGCCCGACTGGATGGCTACCACCCCTGGTCTAAAGTATGTCGCCATAACAACCTTGAGTTGTGTTCCGGCATTAGTGACCAGGTTCCAGTCTCCCTTAAGAGAGCAGCAGCGCATTTGTAGCACCTTTGGTGTTGCAAATGTCCATAGGCGATGGTAACCGCTTTCCATCAAGTGGGCCGTCTGCCTGTCTGCTGAACTCCTGCAATAAAAAATTAGAATAAATTAATATAATAAGTTATTCTTAAGGTACACCACAACACAAACATGCATTCATTAAATGTCACACACAATAACAAAGTAACAAATAAGCGTGTACAACTTCCTAACTTCTTAAATTTAATTGTAAAAAAGGCTACGGAACTAGAGTCCGTAATTGTTAATAAAAAAAAGCTTAAAACTTAAAAAATCTGCTAAACTTTATGCTCAGACGGATAACGGTCTTACTTATAATAATCTCGTTAAGAAACGATTAGCCATCTCTTAAGTAAGTGAATCAGAATCAGACCCTAATCAATGAATATCTTTTTTTTTTCACTTATAAACGTGTATTACCTGTCGTTTATCTAAGAGGAGCACAGGTAAACGAAATTTGAATGATTAACGTAGGTTATACCCAAAATATTCGACTAAAGAGGAGTTTATGGGTAAGATTTTCACTAATCTAATAACTAATAGACTTAAGTAAATAAATAAACTTTATTTATTTTTCAACACAACAGATTCACTAAGAAACCTTGTGTGTGAGACTAGTGCCTGAAATAGATTTATAAGAAATCTGTATGACAGGTCACCAATGCTCCACTACATGGATGCCAAAAATAAGAGAATCTTAAGATTAACTTAAATTTCAGCTTACACAGTTAAGACACAGAAATAAAATGTTAGAATAAAAGATGAATGTATGAGTGTGTGAGTGTATGTGTGTGTGTGTGTATCTGTGTCTGTGTGTGAGCGCGTGTGAGTTGGCGTGTAGGCGTGGGTGAGTGTGGGTGTGTATAGATGTGAACGTATGTGGAGATATATATTGTTACGACCGACAAAAGTAGATTCACACCTGCATACCATAAAAGCACACTTTATTACCTTTCTGCATTTAGACTTCTTTTGTTTACTTTGTTTTTAAAATTTGTAACTATAAAAACAGCCCATTGTGTATTATAATCTTTTATGGCATTCGCTAGCCAGGTGTGTCGAACCGATTCGAAGAAATTCGGTCTACGCGGTTGGGCAGCCATATTGTATCGGTGCAGTATAAAGCAATGGCCTAATGGAGAGATCGGCAGTCGAGCCATAACCAGCTGCGAGGCAAGACTTATGTACATTCGATAATCTATTTAGTGACGGACTATGCGCGTGTTATTGAATCGTGCATTAAGTTTGCACTGGTTGTGTTCAGTTATATTTGTACCTGTGTTATACGCGTTCGTATAGTTCTAATAAATTGTAACTGCATTTTAATTCGAGTCCTGCGACTCATAACAATATTAATAACTTTAAATAGGCATACTAATTTGAAAAGTTCTAATTAATAGCACATTAGTACTTTTGGTATTTTATATAAGTGGGTGGAGCTGATGATAGACGGATCATATGTGAACAAAATAAAAAAAAATCGTTTAAAAAACCGACTTCAAAAACTAAAAAGTATAAAATAGTTATTTCTAAAGCTATTATTATTAATAGATAGATAGATAGATAACACTTTATTGTACACCATTACAGAAAAAACTTACGAACTAGTATTAGTCTAGTTGGGTACAAAGGGCGGTCTTATCGCTAAAAAGCGATCTCTTCCAGACAACCCGTGGCAAGAATATTCTGATTACGAGTGGCGACGGTGGTATACATAATTATTGTACGATTACTAACATTTTAATAATAAATATATAACTATACTATATATACAAATATACACATAAGTTATATACATATACAAGATATGGTGATAATATGCAACTATTTAAACATATAACTATATGCAATATAATAGCTACTAAAGTAAAACATAAAAATTACTATATTTTGAAAATTACTAAGCACCGACTTTAAGATGTTTAAGATAATATATATTAATAATAATAGCTTTAGAAATAAGTTATTTTATACTTTTTAGTTTTTGAAGTCGGTTTTTTTAAACGAAATTTTTTTTTGTTACTTTTTGCTCCTTAAAAAATATAGGTCCCAAGAAACGGGAACAAAAAAATGTTCGTAAAATGAAAACTACTAGGTCAAACTATGTTAAATTTTTAGGGGACCAAATGGCAACTATTCCGCATCAAACTAAATAAAAATCACGTAAATCGGATCATAAATCTCGGAGTAATCGGTGTACATATGTAACGTAATGGAAATTTTTTCATAAAAAATGTTCATAAAATGAAAACTACTGGGCCAAACTATGTCAAATTTTTAGGGGACCAAATGGCAGCTATTCCGCGTCGACCAAAAAAGAATCACGTAAATCGAATCATAAATCTCGGAGTAATCGGTGCACATGAATAAAAAAAAAATAAAAAAACATCCCGACGAATTGCGAACCTCCTCCTTTTTTTAAAGTCGATTAAAAGTGCGTTAACATAATATGAAGCTTTTTTTTATTTTTGTAATAAGTACTAGCTTTTACCCATAGCTTAGCTCGTGTTAATGTTATCACACAAAAACCGTACATTTTTCTGGGATAAAATGTAGCATACATACATACATAACTTCACGCCAGTTCCCTTGCGGGGTAGGCACGAACAACAGAGCGCCATTCAGGCTTATTCTTACACACCTCACTCGCTTCTTTGACATTCATAGCTCTTGTCATGCACGCTCGTCTGTTCTTAAGGCTCTTGACATCACCTTCGGCTAGTACACGATCAATTTAATCATGGAAGGTGTGTCGTGGCCTTCCACGACTTCTGCATCCATCCACTTTTGCATTGTATAAAATGTAGCCTATATGTTATTCCCGACTTTAGTCTATCTCTGTGCCAAATTTCATTCAGATCTGTTCAGCTGTTCTGGCGTCATTGAGCAACAAACAACCATCCAACAACAAACAACATTATTATAGTTCCTAAATGTTGAATTATAATAAAAATGGCTTATTGTTGCAATTCTATTATTGACATAATATTTTAGTAAATTTAATAATGTTTCTTGTAAATTTAACATTTTTATAAATCCTAGGATTAATCAATACGTGTTGATTATAGGAATAAAACAAGTATTAATCATTTGTTATTAAATATCATTAATAATTTATCACAATGATCAGTTTAATATCTGCATAATATTATTGTAATTATCATTTGGTACTTATTATTAATTATTTTATTATCAGTAGTGAAATGAAGATATTCTATTAAAAAAATATCTTTCTATTTTTCTTCAAATTTTTTTTTTAATATTATAAAATATAAAATTATCTTCTCAAAAATAACCACTGATTATAATTGCTTATGTTGGCTCAGTTACTCAGAGGCTTCAACGTTTACCAACTCGTATTGATTAATCCTAAGATTTACTACTCTGATGGTAAAAGCCTGAAAAATCTTTTCATTTCAAATATATTCGCTTTATCTATTATTTTTGGAAAGGGATGACAACCCTTAGGAATCGACTGACTCATGTTTCCCTGTTGCTAGGCAGACGTTTGAACCATGTCTCGTCGTATTTATTACTAGCTGTGCCCGCAACGCCGTCCGCGTGGAATTTGTTTTCAAAGCCCCCCAGATTTTGAAACATTTTTCATTGCTGCTCTGCTCCTATTGGTCTTAGCGTGATTATATATAGCCTATAGCCTTCCTCGATAAATGGGCTATCCAACACTGAAAAATTTTTTCAAATCAGATCAGTAGTTCCTGATATTAGCGCGTTCAATCAAACAATATTATATTAGTATATTTGGCTACAACACTAATACTTACATTTTAAATATCGCGATATCTTTTGAATGAAACGTTCGAATTGAATAATTCAAATAGTTCTAGAAAGGTATTGAATTCGTCTTGAATATGGAGTAATTTATTTTGATAAGGATTAATATCAAGGTAGACAATAAAGAGTTTTTGAAGCCTTCCTCGATAAATCGGCTATCTAACACTGGAATAATTTGTCAAATCAGACCAGTAGTTCCTGAGATTAGCGCGTTTAAACAAACAAACAAACAGTTCAGCTTTATATATTAGTATAAGAAGTATAAGATATAAGATTTACCAGCTCGTGTTGGTTAATCTTGCTCGATTGTTTAATATAAAGTTCTCGTAACACACTGCGGCGAGATCGGTTACTTAAGGAGGCCTGATTCGGAGAGCTCGGGGCTCCGTCTACCATTTTTGTTGGTCTAAGACTTTATGTAAGTTAGGGTTGCCAACCCCAAATTTAAAAAACTAGGATTTGAAATTGGGAAAGCCAGTACAATTCGGTTTGAAAACAGGACGCAGTAATAGTTGCAATAGTTAAATTAACTATTATTATGTATTGAAAATAGGTTAAATGAAATTCAAGTAATGAGAATAATCATAAAGTGGCGTGTGAATCTTATACTAATATATAAAGCTGAAGAGTTTGTTTGTTTGTTTGCTTGAACGCGCTAATCTCAGGAACTACTGGTCTGATTTGAAAAAATTTATCAGTGTTAGATAGCCCATTTATCGGGGAAGGCTATAGGTTTTATGTCATCACGCTAAGACCAATAGGAGCGGAGCACCAATGACGAATGTTTCAAAATCGGGGGGGCTTTTTTAACTTACTTTTTTTAAACTATTCCACGCGGACGCTAGTTTTAAAATATATGACCTTATCAGGGCGTTTTAAAAACAGGACGCTGCTTAAAAATAAATACTATCCAGGACAACCCAGGACAGTACAAAAACTAGGACTTGTCCTGGGAAAGCAGGACGGTTGGCAATTCTTATGTAAGTAAGGTTAGTAAGGTGTAACAAACAGCACGTGTTACGATGTCCTAGAACTTACGCTCGTGTTATTGATTTGAATAACTTTACAGACGTCCTTGCTTGACGTAACTTAAAACTTGGCTTCAAAGTAATTGAATGTTGTTTAAACCATTACAACAAATTGAAATCTTAAAACATTTTATTACATAAACCTTTCACGCGGCGTCGCTTATTTAATTAATATTATCATTACATTAATACGTGAAGCAAAAACTTTGTACCCGTTTTTACGAAAATTGCGCGGACGGAGGAGTATGAAATTTCGCACACTTATCTTATACTAATATATAAAGCTTAAGAACAGACGAGCGTGCATGAGAAGAGTTATGAATGTCAAAGAAGCAAGTGAGGTGTGTAAGAATAAGCCTAAATGGCGCTCTGTTGTTCGTGCCTACCCCGGAAGGGAACTGGAGTGAAGTTATGTATGTATGTAATATATAAAGCTGAAGAGTTTGTTTGTTTGTTTGAACGCGCTAATCTCAAGCACAGTAGTGCGTAGACCAGTAGGTCTGATTTGAAAAAAAATTTCAGTGTTAGATAGCCCATTTATCGAGGAAGGCTATAGGCTATATATCATCACGCTAAGACCAATAGGAGCGGAGCAGCAATGAAAAATTTTCCAAAATCGGGGGGGGGGGGGGGCTTTGAAAACACAATCCACGCGGATGGCGTCGCGGGCACAGCTAGTTGTTTATATAGAGAAGGAGTGCAGAATGCTAAATGTTGCTTTAATATCTCATTGTTTTTATCCGTGCAGGAACGGAGAAAGAATACAATTTCCTGCGGCCGTGCGGTCTGTCGTAAGAGGCGACTTAACAACCCACAGCCAGGTGGTAGGGCATGTGCCCGACTGGTTGGCTACCACACCTGGTCTAAAGTATGTCGACATAACAACCTTGAGTTGTGTTCCGGCATTAGTGACCAGGTTCCAATCTCCGTTAAGAGAGCAGCAGCGCATTTGTAGCAACTTTGGTGTTGCAAATGTCCATAGGCGATGGTAACCGCTTTTCATCGAGTAGGTCGTCTGCCTGTCTGCTGTACTCCAGCTATAAAAAAAAATAAGATTGGTTTCAAAAACGGGGTGGACTGTAGGTACTGGTTTTGGGAAAAGCGTGTTTGCCTTACTTGGTTTATGTTGCTGCGATCTTCTTGACTTCTTGGGCCGGCCCGTGTTCTTTCTTTTATACAAGATGAATTTAACCACATACAATGACAAACACACTGCTGGAGCACGGAAAGGCACTTTTCTTCTTCTTCTTTTTTTGGATTATGGCTCCAACGCAGTTTGCATTGATTTGGCCAATGTCACAGTGGGTGGTAAAATGTCAGGTGCATATAAGAGTATAAATGCGAAAAGAAAAATTTGGTCGGTGATCTTCCAAATCACTTTCTGAGATCCTGAGGACAACACAAAACATAGAGTGTTAGACTAACTACATTAGAGATACATGTTATTTATTGTTAAAAAGTTTGATAATATATGTACATGTCTACTATCAGCTAGGGTAAGAAAAAAGTCCACATTGACCGGTCGGGGAAAATCTTTGAGTAATATACTGTAGAGGGGAGAAACTATTTTGGGACATTCGAAAAAAATGTGATGGACAGAGCCGTCAGCTAAGCCGCACTCACAGAGAGAATTATCGCGAATTCTTAATTTTGCAAGAAATACAGGACAGCAACAGTGGCCAAGACGCAGTCGAATTATAGTTGATATAACTTTTTTGGGTAGTTTTCTATAGTTGAAGAACCAAGGTTTGGGACGTAATGTTGGTTGCAAACTACCGTAGTATCTGCCAACAGTCAGACGGGACTGTTGCCAGATACCATTCCAAGAAAGGCACATTTAGTTATTAGTTTTAATATTTTTTAACTTGCGGGAGCGAGCAGCGGGAAGTAATCTCAGCGCGGGCGCGGGAAGATAGCGGGGCGGGAAAACGCCAATAGACATTAAATACGAGACGTCACTGTCAATGACAATTTTGAGTTTGTTTTTTTTTTACGCAGTAAGGCTTTGGCCTTAACAAAGATTATTTTAGTTTTGTATCAATACAATGGCAATAATGATATTATGGTCTTAGTGCCAATCAATCACTGAGGGGGTGCCAACAGTGGTATACTATTATAATAGTTTGTCACAATGTTGATCTGTACCTGGCCCTAAATATATTTAAACGAATGAAAGTCAAAAGTCAATATTACGACCACGTGCTGTCAATAATCATCAAAATCAAGGCTGAGACATAGACATTTAGACCCTATTGCGTACACATAGAGTCGTTTTTGTAAATTTATAGTTGTATGTGTTAATTGTCTTGTCGTCTGTCGGTCTGTGTATCGTGCGATCAGTCACGTAACCTTAAAGAGGTTGGTACGTGTCCATTGTCACACACGATAAAACTAATAACGGCTTAAAAAAATTTGGACTGAAAAATTGAGATTAATTTTTAAGCATTTTTTTTTTAATGCAGGAGGTCAGCAGACAGGCAGACGGCCCACTAGATGGAAAGCGGTTACCATCGCCTATGGACATTTGCAACACCAAAGTTGCTACAAATGCGCTGCTGCCCTCTTTAGGGAGACTGGAACCTGGTCACTAATGCCGGAACACAATTCGAGGTTGTTATGGCGACATACTTTAGACCAGTGGTGGTAGCCATCCAGTCGGGCAAATGCCCTACCACCTGGCTGTGGGTTGTTAAGTCGCTTCTTACGACAGGCCGCCCGGCCGCAGGAAATTGTATTCTTTCTCCGTTCCTGCACGGATAATAAGTATGAAGATATCTTAAGTTTTCGCGACTAGGACACACAATTAAAACTATGTTTTAATGGTATTAAGCTCAGCATTTTGTTTATTTGGTTTGAAACGTTTGTTTCTGTCAATCTACAATATATTTTAAAAGATACCACGTTATTTGTTTAAAAAATATTATTTTTTACAAGTTAATCAACTACAAGGGCCAAGTTTAATATTATTTTTTCCATAAGCTGCCATCAAAATTGCCGCGCCAAAACCAAGAGAATTATATCATCTCTTTTATTCTAATACAAATTCTATGTAGTTAGCGGGAGAAAACATCAGTTCAACGTTCATTTCAATTATCTGTATTTGACCACAAAGTGGTGTTTCCCAATTAGCCGTGTGTGACAGTTCGGGCAACAAATCTGTGGTGGTTCCGTTTTAAAGGTTAATGAAACTCTCTGAAAGAGAGTGGCGGGGTAAAGGTAAGGAAAGGAATGCGCCGGTGGTTCGGGCATGTGGAAAGAATGCATGATTAAAGAATGACTAAACAGATATACAATGTAAAAGTGGATGGATGCAGAAGTCGTGCAAGGCCACGACACACCTTCCATGATCAAATTGATCGTGTACTAGCAGAAGGTGATGTCAGGAGCCTTCAGAACAGACGAGCGTGCATGACAAGAGCTATAAATGTCAAAGAAGCAAGTGAGGTGTGTAAGAATAAGCCTAAATGGCGCTCTGTTGTTCGTTTCAAAGATTAGCCGGAATATCCAGACAGATAAAAAATTCAAACAAACACTTCAATTTTATTTATCTGTATAGACTATAAATAGAATTTTCTAATACTAGGTACAAATCGATCAATTATAAATTGTGTATTCGCTGTCTTGATAAATACATTTAAAAACAAAAGCTTATATGAACTTATCGGGGTTTAAGAGATAGTGGAGATATACATCATCTGATTCATTTAAGCCGTTCCGTTTTTTTCCACAAGAAGGTAAAAACGGTTTATCCATAGATCTTTATGAGCATTGAAAGATAACAACAAAACCCCTTAAAAGGTTCGTCCGTTGTTGCTAAGGGCGGTTTGTAGGGAAGAAATCTTTACTCCTTTAACGAATATAACTTCACTAGCTTTTGCCTGCAACTTCGTCCGCGTAGAATAGTTTTAAAAAAGTAAGTTAATAAAACCCCCCCAATTTTGAAACATTCTTCATTGGTGCTCCTCGCCTATTGGTCTTAGCATGATGATATATAGCTTATAGCCTTCCTCGATAAATGGGCTATCTAACGCTGGAATAATTTTTCAAATCAGACCAGTAGTTCCTGATATTAGCGCGTTCAAACAAACAAATTCTTCAGCTTTATATATTAGTACTAGCTATCCCGGCAGACGTTGTTCTGCCGTGAAGAAATAAAATTTAGAACCCGATTCCAGCGCCACCTACCGGGTCCAAATGTAAGCTGTCCTATCTTTCAAGTCGGATCAAACTGCACACGGTGTGCAAATTTGATTAAAATCGGTCAAGTAGTTTAGGAGTCCATCGCGGACAAACACCGTGACACGTAATTTATATATATTAAGATAATATAATATTTCTTAATAAAGAAGATAAGATATAAGATTCGGCTGCGTTTGTGATAATTATTTTGTTCACATCTCATATTCTGTAAGAGGATGGTAGCTGGAGGGTCCTAACCAACCTCAAAATCAAGAATATCGTGGCTGAGTCTAATATAACAGGAGAAATAAAAGCTCACCGCCTTCGCTGGCTAACGTAGAACGGATGAGAGAGCATAGCAGCGTGAGTAAAGCATATTGACGGCCGGTAGGTCGGCGTCCGGTCGGCCGTCCCAAGTATCGCTGGAAGGACAGAGTGGAGGCTGACCTGTCGGAGTTACGAGCCGATGATTGGCAAGAAACTGCGCAGGGCAGAGAAAAATGGCATGCTCTCGTTTCGGAGGCCAAGACCCACTTTGGGTCGCTGAGCCAACGGAGTAAGTAAGCATATTCTAAATGTACGCTTGGGGTGTACTGGTCACAGTGATGAAAACTGTTTTTTTTTCAGGAGTTCAGCAGACAGGCAGACGGCCCACTTGATGGAAAGCGGTTACCATCGCCTATGGACATTTGCAACACCAAAGGTGCTACAAATGCGCTACTGTTCTCTTAAGGGAGACTGGCGGAACACAACTCAAGGTTGTCATGGCGACATACTCTAGACCAGGGGTGGTAGCCATCCAGTCGGGCAAATGCCCTACCTGGCTGTGGGTTGTTTTGTCGCCTCTTACGACAGGCCGCCCCAACGCAGGAAATTGTATTCTTTCTCCGTTCCTGCACAGATGAAATTTTCGGCCCTGGAAAACGATTTTCCCTGCTGTCAAAAAGTTTAAAAACTATGCGAACCATAGATACATATGTGCGACTCATGTCCCAACTTTTTTAGAGCCATTGTCAAATCATAAAAAAAATATCAACAATTTTATTTTCACTAAATTACATAAACTAGTGGTCGCCCGTGGTCGAAATTCGAGTATAATAATTAATGTCAAAGACTATACTTCTATAATCACAGATTTCGCCAAGGCTAAGGCTGTTAATTTGACTTGAACTATAAACAAAAGAGTATATATGCGTGTGTGTGTCAAATACGTGGTAGTGTGTGTCACTTTTTTTTTAATCGATTTAAAGTACTTTAATGCATTTTTTTTTTATATTAGCATTCGTCGCTTCTTCTCTATATAAACTATAATGGCCTTATTTATAATCGTTTGTTAAATTTTAAGAAACTGCTCAGCAACTGGTTAGTGAAAATCTGACCCATAAACTCCTCTTAAGGATAAGCGGTGGTAAAGTAACTCATAAATAACTGTCAAAAATAACCAACATCGAGAGGCAAGATGGCAATCTTTATTTCAACAGTAAATGTATGCTTTAAATTCAAGGGACTGAAGTGTTACGTCGTTATAATTAAGAACTTTTAACTGATTATAGTACGGCAATTATAATTTAAATCATGCTCAGTGTCACATAAGGGGCCTTGCTTATAATCGTTTCTTAAATTTACAGAAACTGCTCAGCAACTGATTAGTGACAATCTTACCCATAAACTCCTCTTTAGTCGAATATTTTGGGTAGAACCTACGTTAATTATTCAAATTTCGTTTATCTTTTTTTTAAATCTTTTATTGCAGGAGTTCAGCAGACAGGCAGACGGCCCACTTGATGGAAAGCGGTTACCATCGCCTACGGATATTTGCGACAACAAAGGTGCTTCAAATGCGCTGATGCTCTCTTAAGGGAGACTGGAACCTGGTCACTAATGCCGGAACACAACTCAAGGTTATTATGGCGACATACTCTAGACCAGGGGTGGTAGCCATTCAGTCGGGCAAATGCCCTACCACCTGGCTGTGGGTTGTTTTGTCGCCTCTTACGACAGGCCACCAGGCCGCAGGAAATTGTATTATTTCTGCGTTTTTAACTATCCCACGGGAACTCTTTAATTTTTCGGGATCAAAAGTATCCTATATATTGACCAGGGATATAAGCTACCACCATACAAAATTTCATTAAAATCGGTCCAGTCGTTTCGAAAATTAGCAGGTACAAACAGAGAAGTAAAAAATTTGAAAAATCTAAATTAGTTCTATTTCACTTCTGACTCGGTTTTTAGCATTTTTTTTTCATTGTACAGAAATTTGACTTCTACAGTTTTATTATATGTATAGATTATTGTAACATTTATAATACATCCGTTTTAATAAAAAAATCCTATGTAAATAAGTTTATTACGTAATTTTTACAAACTTTGACCAATAAGATATTTGCCTGAATAAAACATTAAGATTTCTTGTAACTCTTATAAGATGTAAAATAGTTTCGAGAATTTTTCCAAAGAATTGAGGAAATGTATTACATATTTATTTTACATACACATACATACATCACTTCATGCCAATCCCCTTGCGGGGTAGGCACGAACAACAGAGCGCCATTTAGGCTTATTTTTACACACCTCACTTGCTTCTTTGACATTCATAACTCTTGTCATGCACGCTCGTCTGTTCTTAAGGCTCCAGAAATCACCTTCTGCTAGTACACGATCAATTTGATCATGGAAGGTGTGGCGTGGCCTTCCACGACTTCTGCATCCATCCACTTTTGCATTGTATATCTGTTTAGTCATTCTTTCATCATGCATTCTTTCCACATGCCCGAACCACCGGAGCATTCCTTTCCTTACCTTCACCCCGACACTCTCTTTCAGACCAACTCTCTTTCTTACTTCGCTATTACGAACGCGGTCTTCGAGCGGCACTCCACAGATTTTGCTTAGTGCTCGTATCTCGACCGCGTTTACTCTACTTTCATGCTCTCTCTTCCATACCCAACTCTCGCTTCCATACGTGAGCGTAGGTACCAACACCGCGTTGTGTATGGCAAGCTGGACCTTCTGGCTGAGGTTCTTAGCGCCTAGAAGTTTACCTAACGCTCCATTCACACTATTCCCCAAATTCACGGTGTACCTGCCATCCCTACTAAAAGCACATCCAAGATATACAAACTCATTCACTTGCTCCAGCATAACATCATCTACCATTATCCACTACCATCCTTGCATTTGTTCTGGTTTCTTCTCTTTCAAACACCATAACCTTTGTTTTCTTCGAATTCAAATGTAAGCCTCTCGCCTGACAGTCATCTTTCATCATTGTAGCTAGTGTTTGCAGTTCTGATGACGATTCGGCTAAAAGCACGGCATCATCCGCATAAAGCAAGGTGCTTACAACTAGATCACTCATCCGCACCCCAACATCCATCAATCTTATTCTCTGGAGACAATCGTCCAGGTATAGGATGAACAGCAAAGCCGACAGCACGCAGCCCTGCCGGATGCCAATATTGACCTCAAACCAGGGCGACAGGCTGCCATCCACCCGCACGCATGCCATATAGTCCTCGTAACTGGACTGCACAGCACGCATCAATTGGCCATTAATCCCATATCTGGGCAATATGTCCCAGAGGTCCTTCCGCACAACCCTGTCAAATGCTTTCTCTAGATCCACAAAACCGCAGAAAACCTTCCGGCCCATAGCCAGCTGCTTCTCTACGATATTGCGGAGAGAGAAAACTTGATCCATACATCCCCTTCCATTTCTGAAGCCACCTTGTGCATCCCACAGTACTCCATAGGATTTATATCCATATTTATTTTGTTACCATCAAGTTAAATTCAAAACCTTTTATTACTACTAAGTTGAACGTCATGGCCTTGCCTATCTTTAGGATAGAGGGGGATTTAGTAGGAGGGATGAGATAAGATCCTGACATATGTCTGATGAGGAATATGTCAGGAGGAACGCCCTCTCTCATGTGATCCGAGATAATCCGTCGGAAACCATTTTTAAAAGAAGAGTTAAAAAAGACTCTCTGTCCTAATTAACTGATATATATGTATATGTATTTTATATATGTATAGCTGTGCCCGCGACGTCGTCCGCGTGGAATTTGCTTTCAAAACCCTCCGATTTTGAAACATTCTTCATTGGAGCTCCGCTCCTATTGGTCTTAGCGTGATGATATATAGCCTCGATAAATGGGCTATCCAACACTGAAAGAATATTTCAAATCAGACCCGTAGTTCCTGATATTAGCGCGTTCAATCAAACAATATTATATTAGTATGTTTGGCTACAACACTAATACTTACATTTTAAATATCGCTATATCTTTTGAATGAAACGTTCGAATTGAATAATTCAAAAAGTTCTAGCAAGGTATTGAATTCGTCTTGAATATGGAGTAATTTATTTTGATAAGGATTAATACCAAGGTACAAAATAAAGCGGTTTTGAAGCGACGGCATTTTAATTATTTAAAAAAATAAAAGAAAACCCTTATTGTGAGATAACTACAATAGTTAGACATATGATTACCCAATATTTTTTGTAGACAATTATATGTTCTGCAAAGTGGTAGTACATTGTTTTGTTCTATAATCAATAGTTTTCGCAGCGCACGCCGTGTAAGGATTTTTTCGGGTCATTTTTTACACTTTGGGTTACATTATTGGACTTTTAGTAAGGATCCCTAATTTTTTTGTAAATATAATATAGCCTATATATAGCCTTCCTCGATAAGTGTACTATTCAACACTGAAAGAATTTTTCAAATCTGACCAGCGGTTCCTGAGATTAGCGCGTTTAAACAAACAAACTCTTCAGCTTTATAATATTAGTATAGATATACTAGATATGTATACATATATGTGTATGTAAGTGTATGAATGTATATCTGTATGTAGTTTATAATGTAATATTTATAATATACTAGCTGTCCCGGCAGACGTTGTCGTGCCCTGAAAAACAAAAATCTAGGCCCCGATTGTAGTGCCACCTACCGGTTCCAATTGTGAATCTAAACCATCTGGGGACCCACTTAAACACACAAAAACAAAGTCATCGAAATTGGCTCAGGAGATAAGAATGATTCTAGAACCCGATCCCAGCGCCACCTACCGGTTCCAGTTGTTAATCTAAACCATCCGGGGACCCACCGAAACACACACAAAAAGTTTAATCAAAATCGGTAAGGTAATTCAGATTCATTTTTATATATAAGATAATGTCCTTTTAATTGCGAAGCTGGCAAACAAAAGATGACAGATTGATGTGTGAAGGATGATATGATGATTTGTGGTGTGACAGAGGACGTATTTCAGAATAGAGGAGTATGGAAAGAAAAAACATATTGTGCCGACCCCTAGAAGAAGGTGAAAGAAGAGTGAGATGTGTTTTAAATTTCGAATCTTGAAAACAGACAGACAGCCCAGCTCATTGAATGTGGTTACCGTCCCCTATAGACGTTTGCAACACCAGATAGGGTAGATAGGATGGAAAGGATTGGATAGGGTAATCAGAGAGGGGAATGAGGTAGAAGGGATGGAATAGGGGAGAATGAAGTGAGCCATGGGAACTCTCACTCATCCAATGAAACACGACAAGCTCAAGGCTAATCGTTTCACGCCGATATTCTATGATTAAATTAGCAAGTTGAAGTAGCAGTGGGCCGGTCACGTCTGTCGCAGGACCGACGGCCGATAAAGCAAACGAGTCCTGGATTGGACACCACGTCTCGGCACGTAGCGTAGGACGCCCGCCAGCCCGATGAACTAACGACCTGCGTAAGATCGCCGGCAGGAGTTGAATAAGCAAGACGGGAAACCGAGATATGTAGCGCGTACTTAGGGAGGCCTACTCCAGCAGTGGACAGAGATTGTCTGAAGAAGATTCTATGCGAGCGTGGTATCATACCGAATGAGCTGTCAAGATAATGATTCCAGCATAGCTCTACCACGTGCAAAATCGCATGTTGCCTTTGACAAATATGCTAAATGCTTTGTATGTTTTAAAATTTACACGAGCAAAGCCACGTGTAATAAACTAGTCCAATAATACGCATTACGCACTGTAATTAGAGCCAAGAATGCTTTAGTAATAAATCTATAAATGAATCGATCGATTTCAGCTCAGAAAGTGTTCAGGTATGCACAATATTTCCAAAACAATTTCAGTTAATTCTGAAACGGTACTAAATACTTGACTAGATTCTTAGGAATGTAATCTGAGATCTTAACTGCTTATGACTGCCAGTTATCGATTAATGACATCAATAATATAAAATATTCTGGCTACTGCCACCAAAATTATGCTTGCACAGTCTCTTTTGCTATCCATTTTAGACTCTTTTTTAAGGCGGGGGAAATGCATTTCTCACATACCGGGTCCTTTGCTAGGGATTAGATCATAGTCGATCATGGAGGCATTCCACTGAGGGCAATCCAAATAGTAATCGACCGGCTTGTGTGGAGACTCGAACCGATGGACAAATGCCCAGGGGCTAATACCCCACTAAAACCATCCTCCTCTGACGCCCCGCGCTTATAGCAGGAAAGGCATGAGACTTAGAACGTAGTTACACCCACACCGATCCTAGCGCAATAAGTGCCTGAGAAAGCCGCTAGAAAGGGCTAACTCACTCCGACGACAGGGGTGAAGACTCCTCTGCTCCCTTGATGCAAGAGAGCCCCTGAAGCGGTATTATTCAGGGAGGGATGTCATGCGCATATCTGCGCCTCCGGGCTTCCGGCTGCCGCCGGCGCCCATGAGGAGGTGCATGAATACGCGCAATTCCACTTCTCTCCCTATCTCGTTCCGCGGCCTCCTTTTGAGACATAACCGTCTCGCAGAAATTGGCCGCACCCACTCAATGATCATCGCTATGCAGCATGGCTTGCACCAGGCTGCCGAGCGAATCGATCGGACCTACTAGTGTCTCGAGTTCAAGCCTCTGTGGTGCCCAGGCTGCGCACTCGACTAGCGTATGAAACGCCGTGTCAAGCGCGCCATTGGTGGCATTGGGGTGAAGGCTGACAGCCCGTAATCTGACACAAATACTTATCGAAGCATCCGTGCCCGGTAAGCATCTGCGTTATTCTGAAGGTCAGGGTCCCGCGTTCCCGCGAGAGCCATCGCAACAGCTGCGGTCGAATCGCTTCCACCGTATAAACGCCGGCTGCTGGATTTTCCAACTCTACTGACCAAGATTGGATCATGGTGGCGGTTTCCCGCGTCCTGATCATACCCATTTTAGATTACGCTGACGCCTGTTATTTTGACTTAACCGTAGAACAGCTAAATAAACTTGAGCGACTTCAGAATTTTTGCATTAGTTTTATATTTGGCTTGCGAAAATATGACCATGTTCCTGAATTTCCTGAAAAACTCAAGTGACTCCCTATTCGCTTTCGCCGGAATACTCACATTCTCATGCTACTTTATAACATATTATTTATTCCTAGTAGTCCTCCTTACCTTAAGGAACGTGTTGAATTCCTTCGCCTTTCTACTTCCCACAATCTGCGCACTCATACGTCTCGTAAACTCACTACACCTGCACACACTTCATCCTTTTACAGTGGAGGCTGTCAAACTTTGGAATGCGCTGCCTCAGAAAATACTACTTGTCTTTAAATAATTATGCTTAATTCTTATACATACATACATACATAACTTCACGCCAGTTCCCTTGCGGGGTAGGCACGAACAACAGAGCGCCATTTAGGCTTATTCTTACACACCTCACTTGCTTCTTTGACATTCATAACTCTTGTCATGCACGCTCGTCTGTTCTTAAGGCTTCTGACATCACCCTCCGCTAGTACACGATCAATTTGATCATGGAAGGTGTGTCGTGGCCTTCCACGACTTCTGCATCCATCCACTTTTGCATTGTATATCTGTTTAGTCATTCTTTCATCATGCATTCCACATGCCCGAACGACCGGAGCATTCTTTTCCTTACCTTCACCCCGACACTAATTCTTATACTATAGACTAATTAATATATGTAGTTTAAGTATGTTTGTTTATGATATACCTAATAATCTGCACCACCTACATCGCCAGATTAGGTTAAACTATTCCTTAAGTTGGGTTGCCTGGAAGAGATTGCTTTAAGCGATAAGGCCGCCTATTGTTTCTACCATGACAATATTGTAATTGTGCATTTTTGAAATTGTATATTTGGTGAGCAATAAAGTGTTATCTATCTATCTATCTATACTTTCATATGTATTTAGTAAAAAGTTGTTATTTTGACTTTGAAAACAGACACTTCATTTTTATTGATTTGTATAGAAGACCATTTCTTTCTTTTTTTAAAAATCCTTATAAATACATAAGTTTAATCGACAAGCTATAATCAACTGTAAACATACAGACGTATCATAAACACATTCAATATGTGATAGATAGCAGGATCTTTCAGCGGCTTACGCGTATATGTTCTTAAAATAACAAATAATGTAGATTTCTAACTAAAATATAACCTAATTTAACACTACATTTTTGTGTAAATTATTCTTCTGTTTAGACTTTCTCCACTAAATCCGCAGGTGGCGTTGAAAGATCAGGCAAACACTTTGAGATTTATCGCTATTTATCTGAAGCAAATTACTATTAAGAGGTTATTACACTTGCAACGTTCAGCACTGGATCTATCTCTCTCTTTCTTTACTTTCACATTATATCGCACACTCAAAGCGTTCGTTGAAAAGACCGACAGTCGACGGAAACCTATGAGCGCTTTACGAATGCACGTAATATGTACACAGTGTTGCATATTACCCTACAGTACGACCAATGAGTCGTGACCCGTCTGAACGTAGGCTTTGCGAACTATCGCACATGTACACTCGTGAAGAATACAGTTATTGGTTATTATGTCATTCAATATAATATAACATCAATAACTTTATATAATATAATGTTAATTTAACATGGAATAGGAATAGGAATAACAGCCCATGAATGTCCCACTGCTAGGCTAGGGTCTCCCACTACTGGAGCACGGACAGTATACCCACCACGCTTTTCCAAGGCGGCTTGGCAGGTTTGACACATCGGTTATCTCGATGTGCAGGTTGCATCACGATGTTTTTCTTCACCGTTGTTAGCACGTGGTAATTGTAACAATATGCACATTAGGTCAGAAAACTGCCTAAGTGGTGCATGCGTTCCGGTCAGGATCGAACCCGCGCTCTTTGGGTCTGGGACGCGTGCGCTAGCCATTACGCTACCACGACTATATTTCCACATAAGTATATTAAATTTCGTTATTTTACGACAAATGTAAAGTAATGTGCCATTCGTCATGTAATGTATATTTACCAATTACGTATAGCATGTTTTTATATCTTCTTGGTGAAATAAGTACAAATCACGCAAATTTAAACACGAAAAAGTCAACAACTCGAAAAGTTAACAATAACTCAAAAATTAACAAAAATAATAAGTCAACGATGACAACAGCGATAAAAACATGGAAAAAGACATCTAAGAAAACAAACAAAAGAACAACGAAACTGCAACCGATTGTACTCGAAAGAGTGATAGTGACACGACCAATGCTAACGTGTGAAAAGTATATTCAGCGCAACTACTTGGCGCTAACTTCACACGGGTCACGACTGAACGGTAGTACTGCACATGTCGCTTTGCAAATAATGTCTATCGGGCTGTACAAGATATAAATCATTGGAGACCGAATCCTTACACGCTATAAGGACTTATACGTACTTTCAAAACTTATGTCGTAAGAGGCGACAATACCACCCACAGTCAGGTGGTTGACTATTTGTTCGTCTGGATGATTACCACCCTGATCTAGAGTATGCCGCCATAAAACCCTTGAGTTGTGTTTCGGCATTAATGGCCAGATTCCAGTCTCCCCTTACAGAGCGGAGAGTTATTTTATTGCATGAGTTCAGCCGACAGGCAGACGGCCCACTTGATAAAAAGCGGTTACTATCGCCTATGGACATTTGCAACACCAATGATGCTACAAATGCGCTGCTACTATCTTAAGGGAGACTGGAACCTGGTCACTAATACCGGAACACAAATCAAGGTTGCTATAGCGGCATACTCTAGACCAGGGGTGGTAGCCATTCAGTCGCGCAAATACCCTACCATCTGGCTGTGGGTTGTTCTGTCGCCTTTTACGACAGGCCGCCCGGCCGCAGGAAATTGTATTCTTTCTCCATTCCTGCACGGATAAAAACCAAAAATTAATTAATTTAACAAAAACCACCTAAGTTATTGTATCGAGCAGGCTTATAAATTAAGAAATAATGTTAATGCAATGAATAGTCCACTTTACAATAATTATTCTCTTGTAATAAATATTGCACACAGATATTTTAGATTGACCTAAAAAGTGTTAAAGTCATGTATATATCCAATATACACAAATTAAATAGTTATAAACTATCTAATCAAATAATCAGTCAAAGAAGCAAGTGAGGTGTGTAAGAATAAGCCTGAATAGCGCTCAGTTGTTCGTGCCTACCCCGCAAGGGAACTGGCGTGAAGTAATGTATATAGTTAACATTTTCTAAGTAAAACAAATGCGATTCCTAAACACAAAAAATTAACAGTTCAGTATGTTTATTATGATTGAAAAACTTTTCACTAAAGTTTAAATTCATAGAAACTTCAAAGCTGTGATGTTATATGAAAACTGAGTCGATTTCAAATTATTAAAACTTCTGCTCCCATTGTCCCATAATACCACAACTAATGCAGTTATTATAAACATACATACAGAATACAGTAAACAGCGACACTTTGCACAAAATAAGGTAGTTTAATAAAAAACGAAGGGCCGGAATCTGTAGAAAATAAATATTGTTACGTACGAGCGGGGGTATGTACTTAGGATTGGAAGAAAACACCAGTTTTTAGTTAAAAGCTTTTATTGACTTACACAGCCGCACGTAATACCTCTCCCCTGGGTTGCACGACTAACGATGCACCGTCCCGACGATAAGGTGTCTCACTCATAATACCGTCGCCGATATTGCGCAGACCACCTCCTGCTACTGCATTGCCCACCTCTAATATCACCGCGTGTAGCTTGCTTTTGGTTCGTCTCTCGAATTTCGCTACACTACCCCTTCACTTAACTGTCCACTAAACTTGTGACTAAATTTACCACTTAACTCGTCACTGTCTTCTATTAAACTTCCCTTCCAACTCTTCCGTATCGTACTTGTCGCTTCGCTGTCTTTAACTGAACATATATATATATATATCGGATTTAATAATTCTTTTGATTTACTTTGTGTTTAGAATTTGTAGATCAGAAAAACATGCTATTGTTTTTCTACTTCTTTTATAGCCGTCATTAGTGTCGAACTAATCCTTGCTTGCCAGGTGTGCGGATTAACTCGGTGAACACGGTCCTTTGTTCTATTATACAGTTTCGTATAAAACAATGACCGAACGGAGGGGTGAGGCAGTCGAGCGACGATTACGATACAAGCAAGACGTGTACATTCGACAAGCGATATAGTGACGGACTTTGCGCGTGTTATTGATCGCGCAGATTGTAACAAGTAGTATTCAGTTTTATTTGTACCTGTTTTATACGTGTTTGTCTAGTTCTAATAAATTCTATAGTAATTCCAACGGCATTTTAAGTCGAGTCTGACACTCGTAACAATATATATATATATAATAAAAATAAAAATATAATAATATCAGCCCATACATGTCCCACTGCTGGGCTCGGGCCTCCCATTATAGGGGGGAAACGGACAGTATACCCGCCACGCTTGTCCAAGGCGGCTTGGCAGGTTATAATACATATATAGTATACCAAATAGCCTAAATGGCGCTCTGTTGTTCGTGCCTACCCCGCAAGGGAACTGGCGTGAAGTTATGTATGTAGTTAACATTTTCTAAGTAAAACAAATGCGATTCCTAAACACAAAAAATTAACAGTTCAGTATGTTTATTATGATTGAAAAACTTTTCACTAAAGTTTAAATTCATAGAAACTTCAAAGCTGTGATGTTATATGAAAACTGAGTCGATTTCAAATTGTTAAAACTTCTGCTCCCATTGTCCCATAATACCACAACTAATGGTGCCTACCCCGCAAGGGAACTGGCGTGAAGTTATGTATGTATGTATGTATAGTATACCAAAATTAATAATAAAATATAAATATAAAAATGCACCCAAGGACAAGCCCCGGTCAGTGTAGGACTATTGTAGGGAATGAGAGCAAAAGGTACCGGGCTATTGGGATGAACTGCTAGTGGAGTTACAGATCGGGGACTATGGGGACTATGGCGTCTGCTCGGCGCAATGTTCAAGGAACATACAAAAAAATGGACAGATGGTGACTCACCACTCCTGGCATGGGCCCCAAATGCCATAGAAGAGAGGGAGACATGGCTGTGAGTGGCTAAGGGATGTAGATAGGTAGGCTGCAGGTTCACCGAAGCTACTTCCGATGTTATGCCATTTATCACTTCCACCCCTGGAGCTTGAGTCTTAGCTAAAGCGATCTCCACTCCGTGTCGGCCGGCTAAGGCAAGTACGGAGTCAGGTCGTAAGACTTCGCTACAAAGCCCCCCTTCAGGTTGTTTATTATTAGAATACGATTTTTGCCAAGATATTGAAATAGCAGAATTGGGTCCCTGGTGCCACCGCATCACTTTTACAACCGCACCGCTCACCAGCGTCGATATGTTCGTCTCCATTTCCTTGAGCTCCCACGCTCAACTACGCCACGGTTTGCCCATTGCATTAAGACATGGATTTTTATAAGAAGGGCGTTGTAAAATTCCTTGAAGGTCGACAAGGCAAACGTCCTTTCTATCAGATGGGCCTTCTGCCTGAGTGCCTGATTCAGGCAATAAATTTAAAAAAAAATACACAGACTAATCTTCCAATTTACTTTTACGTCATGGATTTTTAAAATTGAAGCTCTTTAAAAAGCAGGTCTTTTTTCAATTACTAAGAAATTCAATTTGAAAATACTATATAATATCCGGTGAAGAAATTAACTATGCTTATTGCGATCTATTGCTAGAGCAATTATGACAGATTTAATTGCTTGCGACATAACTACTTTACTCGGAATATTGATAGGCTCGTAAGGCATGGCATTGCTCACGTATCTACTTATAACGTTTTCCTTATATTTATCTATACTAGTTTTTTTAACTGATTAGTTTGTTCGTTTGCGGTTTTTTAACTGGAATTTTAGGCTTTCCGTCTAAAATATTTAAGAACTTTTTCTTATGATTATGTATAAAATTAATGTCAATTTTTTTATTTGCATTGTTCAAAGAACTATTAGAGCTGGGCATGTTTGCTGAAGAGTTTCTTGCGCCGCTTCTTCTCTTCAAGCCACAACATGTTGCGAAGCGGTGGTAGATTAGATACAGTTCCCATAGAGTAAATATTAAACATAAACAAAATTAAAACTAAATAATTTCAATGAATAAATTGGTGATAGGTTAGATAAAACTTTCACAATACTCATTGACATTTGACATCTTTGTCTTCTGTGATCACGGCTACTGAAAAGTGGCCGAAACTTTGGAATAATAAAAATCAAATAAATGACCGTGCTTAAAACCGTTAAAACGTAGTTTTATTATGCATTGTTCAAATTAAAATTCATGTTTTAAAAGGTGTTAGTTATATTTATGGTACACATGTTTTTTTTTAATTTAAATTACAATATTACATTATTTATTTATATTGTATTTTATTAATTGATTGGGACATAACTACAAATATCTAGTAGTCTCGTAAAGCATGACGTTACTCACGTAAGCTGTAGCCTTTTCCTTATATTTATGTATACTAATTTTCTTTTTATTAATTACGTCGCTCGTTGGCAGTTTTTTAACTAATGAATGTAGTTTTGTTATGGCGGTCCATTTTTTAGAGTTCAGTTGCTAAATATTTAGAACTCTTGTAATTGGTTTGTACCTATAATAAAGTTAAATTAAGGGGCGTTTTTCATTCGCATTGCATTAATTGCTTGCGACATAAATACTTTATTGCTAATATCTAGGCAGGCTCGTAAGGCATGACGTATAGTAAGTATATCATGTAGACTGTAGCTTTTTTATTGTATTTATATATTTTTTTTACTAATTAGTTTGCTCGTTTGAGGTTATTTAACTGTAATTTTAGCATTTCTATTCGCTTGCTAGGGTTCTGTAGACATAAACCTTAAAAATAAAATTTTTAGTGTTCTTTTAAAATTTTAAGAACTTTTATAATTATAATATACAGTTATTGGCATTTCATTAATTAGTTGCGACATAAATACTTTATTTTGGTAATATGTAGACAGACTTGTAAGACATGACGTTTATGTGGACGCTTTTTCATTTTATACTATACGTAGGTATACTAATTTTTTATGTATGTCCTTCTTTCTTCGTCGGTTTGCGTTTGTTTTTAAACTAAGGATTGTCATTTTATTACGTCCGCCTGTTTGATTGTTTTAGGTCCGTATTTATTTATCCTTTTAAACATTTAACATCTGGTTATGATGATTTATAGATACATACATAACTTCACGCCAGTTCTTGGATAGGCACGAAAAGGAGAAACGCACAACTTTTAAAAACTCTTGGAGGAAAGAAGGGGGAAGATGTTTGGCCATTTGTTACGACACGACACCTTCTTATGCACGTTAATCGAAGGCAAAGTGGAAGCAAGGAGAGGGAAGGGAAGACCAAGGCGAGCATTCATGGATCAAATAAAAGAAAAAGTGGGTGTCGTGTCTTACATAGAAGTAAAACAACTGGCCCATAATAGAGAAGATTGGAGGAGGCTCCACCGACAAGAGCATAGCTCTTAAATGAATACAAGCTTGTTAAAAAAGGAATCATTTGTGATTTTTTATTTGATTATATACTTATTTGATCATTTAATAATATTCCTTACGTAATGGATTGTGTTCAAAGACATTGAGTTTAAAGTATAAAATATTGCTGTGTATATTTTTTTATTTATATATTTTTTAATTGCTTGATTAGCTTTAGATATAATATTTTAAGCGCCTGTGGAAATTTTAATACTCGCACGTGTATACAAATTATTCCTAAAGGGTTGCACTCCATTTCCCTGGAGGGTCCACTCATCAGATCCTGACTTGGTGACAAGGGGACCACGTCAGTAGTATACTCTTTCAAATAAAAAAAAAATGAAAATCGGTCCAAAATTACGAATAAATCCTTTTGGAAATCGGTTAATAAAATTGATTCAAATCGTTCAAAGAAACTCGCTTTCATATTTATATATTAAGATGGACGTGACTACGTCTTTCACAGTATACTAATAATATTTTAAGTGAATCCAAGGTGACTTTTCCGTTGGCCAACTCGTGTGAAGCCGCGTGCAGAATATGTATCTCATGAATTAATGTAAAAGTGGATGGATGCAGAAGTCGTGGAAGGCCACGACACACCTTCCATGATCAAATTGATCGTGTACTAGCAGAAGGTGATGTCAGGAGCCTTAAGAACAGACGAGCTTGCATGACAAGAGTTATGAATGTCAAAGAAGCAAGTGAGGTGTGTAAGAATAAGCCTAAATGGCGCTCTGTTGTTCGTGCCTACCCCGCAAGGGAACTGGCGTGAAGTTATGTACTTTCTTTTGTGGTTGGCACGTGGGGTCGCTTGAATAAGACAAACGAGACTTATGCACTTATAACCCATATTTATTCTAGAATGGCACAGCTGTGCAATTTCAAAACCTAGCAAAGTTTGGAAACCGGTTAAAAATTCGAACCGGTTACAGTCACTTTCAGCTCAATCAACCGGTTTGTGGTAATAAAAGTTCGTTAAATATAATATAATAATATCAGCGCATACTGGACAATATATATCAGTATAGATATAAGGACCACACTGCATATGCACTTCCTCACAACACCAGCATGTAACAGATACACTCTACATTAGTATAAGTTTAGTATTAAAACTATAACAAATTTATATAATAAGTTATTCGTAAGATACATACACCTCAACACAAAAATCAATAAATTAATGTCACACACAAGAACCAAAATAACGAATAAGCGTGTTAAATTCAAAAAATGAAATCTAGAAATTAAGTTGTAAAAAAGGGTACGGAACTCGAGTCCGTAGAGTTGGTAATAATAAAAAAAATTATCGCCTAAATGTCCCACTGCTGGGTTCGGGCCTCCCATTATAGGGAGAACAGACAGTATGGGTGTACTGCCACGCTTATCCAAGGCTTGGCAGGTTAGACACATCGGTTATCTCGATTTGCATGGTTGCATCACGATATTTTCCTTCACCGTTGTTAGCACGTGGTAATTGTAACAATATGCACAGTTCAGAAAACTGCCTAAGCATTGCATGCGTTTCGGTTAGGATTCGAACCCGCGCCCTTTGAGTTTGGGAACATTAAGGTTTGGTCAAACAGCGAACGGGACGGGACGCCGAAGCGACGCTAGCGGGACGGCATCGCGGCGTGGATGTCACACTGCGGGCGTGATGATCCCGCTAGGATCGCGTCGGGCGACCCGTCGCACTCGGCGCGATTTCTCGAGCATTTCGAAGAGTTTTGTTCATTTTTGTAAATAGATACAAAATTGGCGTCACGTCGAACGCGACGTGCTCCCGTCGCGCTGTTTATTTGACTACTCAAATGAATATCCATAAAACACAAAAAGATCATCGCGCTCACGTGGCGATCGCGCTCCGTCCCGCCGCACTCGTATTGCATTGCCGCCGAACGCGGCGGCGACATGACGCGACTGCAAGTCGAGCGCCGAGCGCGACGGTTCTATATGACATATTCTACATTAACTAATATATTACAACTCTTCACGTCCCGCCAGCGTCGCGTCGCCGTCCCGCCCCGTCCGCTGTTTGACCAAACCTTCAAAACGCACGAGAAATCGCGCCGAGTGCGACGGGTCGGCCGACGCGATGCTAGCGGGATCATTACGCTCGCAATGTGACATCCACGCCGCGATGCCGTCCCGCTAGCGTCGCGTCGCCGTCCCGCCCCGTCCGCTGTTTGACCAAACCTCGACTTCGCAATTACAAAAGTATAATTTTGGGTAAGCATTTTGTCATATTATGACTCCAGATCCCTAAAATCCATATTTAACCAAAGGCACCTAACATACACTATGCCCTTGATTGTTATTCAGTACATGAAAGAAAACCATCTTTTCTCGAAATGGATGTATTAACATATTTTTTGTATGTAAATAACACATATTGAGGTCATAGCGGCGTGAAATCAGACTTTTTATATTCTAGTTTGAATTTAGGTAACGTTGCTGTATAAATTTGTCATTAAATATCGTAGGTATACGGAGAGAAATAATGTTTTTTTTTTTAATTTTAGTACCAGCTGTGCCCGCGACTTTTTTCACGAAACCCTGATTTTAGAAATAGCCTAAGTTACTCCTTATAACATCAGCTATTTGCCAGTGAAATTCTCGTCAGAATCAGTCTAACCGTTTCATAGATTAGCCAGAACATCCACACAGACAGAAATTTAAAAAATTGCGTTTTTGAGTTCTCCTGGTCCGAATTATCCCCCCCCTCCCCCCATCACAAATAGACACTTCGTCTTTATTTATCTGTATAGGTAGGTTCGAGCCTGACCTAGTCTGATATGGTCTAAGGTGGAGCACGCCTACCTAGAAGTTACCTAATAATTTCTTTCTTTCTTGCTTTCTTCTTACCTATTCACGCGAGAACTGCAGACACTTTGATTGTAAATATTGGGAAAACAGATGCCGTCGAGGAGTTCCACTCTTTTACGATGCGCATGATGAAGGTGGACGGGAAACGCTTCGTTCGTATAAATTTTTTCGCAAAGCTGGCAAATGGGCAGACGGCCAATCTCATTAATGAATTAATCTTTATTTGCAGAGATACAGCTAGTGGTATACCGACAATAGTTAATACGGATCACCGTATCTAACCTATGGTCGTACAAATATTTAAATATATGTGTTAATTATAACTTTTACATTTTAAATTAGATAGATAACACTTTATTGCTCACCAAGTATACAATTTCAAAATTGCACAATTACAATATTGTCATGGTAGGAACAATAGGCGGCCTTATCGCTTAAAGCAATCTCTTCCAGGCAACCCAACTTAGGAATAGTTTAACCTAATCTGGCGATGTAGGTGGTGCAGATTATTAGGTATATCACAAACAAACGTACTTAAACTACATATATTAATTAGTCTATAGTAGAAGAATTAAGCATAATTATTTAAGGAAAAGTAATGTTTTCTGAGGCAGCGCCTTTCAAAGTTTGACAGCCTCCACTGTAAAAGAGTTAGCATAGAAGGATGAAGTGTGTGCAGGTGTAGTGAGTTTACGAGACGTATGAGTGCGCAAATTGTGAGAAGTAGAAAGGCGAAGAAATTCAAAACGTTCCTTAAAGTAAAGAGGACTACTGGGAATAAATAATCTATATATATAAAAGAAAGTCGTGTTAGTTACACTATTTATAACTCAAGAATAGCTGTACCGATTTAGCTGAAATTTGGTGGGGAAGTAGCTTAGAAGCAGGAGACGGACATAGGATACTGTTTATCCCGTTGGAACCGGTAGGTGGCGCTGAGATCGGGTTCTAGAATCCTCCTAATCACCTGGACCGATTGGTGATTTTGTTTTTGTGTGTTTGAGTGGGTTCCCGGATGGTTTAGATTCGCAATTAGAACCGGTAGGTGGCGCTGAGATCGGGTTCTAGAATCCTCCTAATCACCTGGAGCGATTTTGGTGATTTTGTTTTTGTGTGTTTGAGTGGTGGGTTCCCGGATGGTTTAGATTCGCAATGCAAGCCACATGAGTTTTTCACGAAATTCAAAAACATGGTCATATTTTCACAAGCCAAATATGAACCTAATGCAAAAATTATGAAGTCGCTCAAGTTTATTTAGCTTTTCTACGGTTAAGTCAAGATAGCAGGCGTCAGCGTAATCTAAAATACATACATACATACATACATAGCTTCACGCCAGTTCCCTTGCGGGGTAGGCACGAACAGCAGAGCGCCATTTAGGCGTATTCTTACACACCTCACTCGCTTCTTTGACATTCATAGCTCTTGTCATGCACGCTCGTCTAAAATCTAAATAATAATTAGTAATTTATCTAAAATAAATTATATTAATACTAAAACATTCAGATGTTTAGCCATGCATGCAATTAAAATCAACTGAATTCATTATAGAGTAACAATGTCAATCTATACAATGTAAAATATTTAGGTACTAAGTTAAATTTTATTAATTTTAAGTCACAATTTAAAAATAGGTGTAAGATATCTACAATTATAGATGATATAATATAGGGTAATACAAAGTGGTTACCGTTGCCTACAGAGGTTTGCAACATAAGCGGCAAAGCCATAGGATGGGGGATGAAAGAGAGGGATCAGACAGTATGTATTAAATAAAAGGGATGAATATGAGATTCTAATAGGCGTTAGATAGTGGGAGGAAGGAATGAGACATCGGAACTCTCAATTCATGCCGATATTGTGTGAAAGCGTGGTATCACACCGATTGAGCTGGCTCTAAGTGCTGTAATTAGATCACGAGTTCAACATGGGCGGAGCCTCTGTCGTCGCCAATCACGATCTCTCCACGTCCCCGCGAGGGACGCCAGGAGACATAGCCCCCCCCCCCATAGGATAGACCAGGCGTGTTGCTGGAAAGTTTCTTTCGTCGTTTCTTCTCTCCCAGACATAACGCGTTGCGAAACGGCAGTAAGATAGCGTAGGCCACCGCGAACCGCCGATCCCGGTCCGCCGGGATCCTTCCCCTCGGGCTTTATATTACCCGTCGCCCGTTCTCAATTAGTGCTTTGTGTCGCCCTATGGTGGGCATCATTAGATTCATCCCACCTTCATGGCAACAGTCCAGCCGAGATAAAACCCCTTAGGGAGCACCCTCGAGCGCCCTCGTGAAGCGAAGCCCCAAGAACCCCGGTAAAGTTGTAAGGTCTTCGGACCAACAACATAAAATCAAGTCAGGCTCTCGTAGTTAGCCAATCGCAGTCTACTGCTGGACGTAGGCCTTCCTAAGTCGGCGCCACTCATCCCTGACTTTCAAGCTCCTCAACCAGATCGCCAGTCGATCGGGCTAGAGGGAATCTAAACAGAATGAATGAAAACAGAATTACAAAACATGTATAACACAGCAAAGTCACTGGTAGAGTCGGCGCCGGTAGACCGCGTCGTACTCACCATGATCAAATTGAAGAAAAATTCGCTCGGCCGCAAAAAAATGTATTCTTTCTCGTTCCTGCACGAATAACAATTATTATAATATTTTCTTAAGTTTTCGCGACTTTTATACATAACTAGCTTCTGCCCGCGACTTCGTCCGCGTGCAATAGTTAAACACACCATGAGCTTGAAACATTCTTCATTGGTGCTCCGCTCCTATTGATCTTAGCGTGATAAGATATAGCTTATAGCCTTCCGCGATAAATGGGCTATCCAACACTAAAAGAATTTTTCAAATCAGACTAGTAGTTCCTGAGATTAGCGCGTTCAAACAAACAAACTCTTCAGCTTTATTTTAATTAATAACAAAAAACCGCGCTTAAAACGGTTAAAACGTAGTTTTATTAACAATTATTGTTTTTAGCTTTCGAGTATATCCCGGGTCAACACAGAAATATAGTTAAAAAGATGGCGCTGCGAACACGTTCCTTTGGTACTGTCGTTATATTTCACTAACAAACACGTCATGGCAACGCGAATGAAGTTTCGCCACCACATTACTTTAAAATAAAACCTACACATGTACATTTTACACGTTTATTATATTATCTAACTAGTGGCCCGGCGCGGTTGCACCCGAGCTCTGTCCCGCTCCCGTGGTATATAGCGTCATTTTATATATCCTATGACAGTCCCTGTTAACGTAGCTTTCTAACAGTAAACGAATTTTTAAAATCGGTTGAGTAGATCCAGAGATTATCCTCTACAACGTCACAAACTCACAAACTTTACCTCTTTATAATATTATTAGTATTAGTAATTTAGATAAGTAAATACTTATAGATATCTATATAGATCAATGCATCTTGATATATAACATTCTTATGTTCGTGTGTATGTCACTGAACTCCTAAACCCCTGAACACATTTTAATAAATTTTAGATTCATAATCGGAACCGGTAGGTGGCACTGGGATCGGATTCTAGATTTTATATTTTCAGAGCAGGACGTCTAGGCAGACGTCGTTCTTAAGCAATATTATACACTAATTATCATACTGTTGCAAGCCGATACTAATCCTTTGCAAGTGTCTTATGACCCCTTTGAATTTGAGTGATCTATTGTCCGTGCTAATTTTTTTGTTCAAGCCGCTGTAAGACGTTATAAAACCTTCTTTCCTGTGTTGGTATTTCATGCGAATTCTTGGAAGCCATTAAGCTGACCATTTAACGAATTCAAGAACCAGTGTTTAGCATGTTGCTAGGAGGCCATTTCTCTATTACAAATGGATGAGGGTAGGTCAGTTTGGAAATGCGCCAGTCGTATTCTGACTGCGTATTCTTTTTGGAACGAACATCTTATAACGACGAACTCTACGCGATTTCTGTGCTAACGATTTTCTACCCTACGGTTTGGATTTATTTCATTTGGCTATACTTGTAAAAACTGTGAATTACGTGTGTGTACTTATTATAAACTTTGTAATAATTCCAACGGCATTTTCAAATTTACATCCTATAAATCCCCTACAAATTCGTAACAATACTTATAACTAAAATTTGAAATAAATTTAATACTAAAAATAAACTATAATATACAAATTAAAATTAATATAGAAAATCCAGTGCCAGACCTCTATCAGGTAGGGCGTTCCCAAAAGACTGGCCGAGTTCCCTTTTAGAATGGCAACGCTAATGCGTTGCCTGAGGTATACCCCAGCCTTTCGGTCAAGTGAGATATTGACCAGACATTAGGGTACGTCCCAATAAAGTTTTTGGGCCTTAGACCTCCCATGGTTCCAGGGTCTCGATTCTAAAAGCCGTAAATATATATCTATGTATAGCATACTGCTCTCACCTGTAGGCTGCAGCAACAACTTACCAGCTTAATCCCCTGGACTGTATTCAACGTCGAGTCTTTCGCGTTGTCCACGGCCAACTGAGAGACGCTATAAACACGCTTGGCCTTTTTTTTATTGCAGGAGATCAGCAGCCAGGCAGACGGCCCACTTGATGGAAAGCGGTTACCATCGCCTATGGACATTTGCAACAGCAAAGTTGCTACAAATGCGCTGCTGCTCTCTTAAGGGAAACTGGAACCTGGTCACTAACGCCGGAACACAACTCAAGGTTGTTATGGTGACATACTTTAGACCAGGGGTGGTAGCCATCCAGTCGGGCAAATGCCCTACCACCTGGCTCTGGGTTATTTTGTCGCCTCTTACGACAGGCCGCCCGGCCGCAGGAAATTGTATTCTTTCTTCGTTCCTGCATGGATAAAGGAGAGCCTTATAGCCTGAGGCCTTCAGATAGACTTTGCGTCTCTCTGCTTATTCTACCGACTGTACAACGGGGAGTGTTCCGAGGAACTGTTCAGAATGGTTCCTTGGTCTTCGTTCTACCACCACACCGCTCGCCATCAGCTGGGCGTTCATCCGCATTACCTCGAGCCAGTTCGCTCAAGCACGCAACGATTCTCTTGGGTACTGTAGGGATTTAGAATGAGCTCCCAGATGAGGTTTTCTCACAGCGCTACGACATAGAGTTGTTTAAAATGGCTGCCATAAAATTCCTTCGAAGCCTCTGCTACCGCAAACATGTATAGGTGACGGTAACAGCTTACCATCAGGTCGTAAGCAGTGCGTAGCTTGCCTTAGACGGGCCCAGTAGCAAAATGTGCTGGGTGGCCCAAGAGATGGGTAAAGTTTTTTTTTATAAAAGAAACAAAAAGTGCTCGAATTGAATTGAAATAATTATAAGTTATTACTAAGTTATTGTCTAAGTTAGACAAACAATTCAAATCAAAGATACATTTTTCTAGCCTTTTTTCGGCAAGCTTATTTAATAAATCATCGATAGCAGAAAACGAGTTCAGTTTTTCTAGATTTTCTACCTCTATAGACAATAATGACAAGTCTGATAGCCGTTGCTGTTGAACTAGACATTTTAGGAATTTTTGCTTACACACTTTCGGAGCCCCTGTAGCCTGGCGCCCCGTATCATTGATACGGCTGATACGGCGTTAGCTAGGCACCTGGTCGTAAGCCTCTCTGCAGTATGTACTCCAGCCGTAAAAATAAATGTAAAATTAATTAGATTTATTTATACTGAAAATATAAATCCAGGAAGTTGAACTGTCACCAGTGGAACCTCGTTCGTATAAGTTATATTTTTGAATTACAAAATCACACCAGATGTTAATCAATTTGCCATTCAGATGGGCAGAGTACCCCAGTGGCGCCCCACGGCCGGCATGAATACCAATCGCATTTAAATCTTCAACCATCTTGCTGAGAAATGTTAAGCAGTACGAATAATTATCTTAAATGCTTCACAAAGAAAATTTTGTATGTTTGTGCCGTTTGCTGTCGAGACGCTTGGACCGTGGGCTCCTCAGGCCATGAGCCTCATCATCAGTACAGGAACGGAGAAAGAATACGATTTCTTGCGGCCTGGCAGCCTGTCGTAAGAGGCGACTTAACAACCCACAGCCAGGTGGTAGGTCATTTGCTCAACTGGATGGCGACCACCCCTGGTCTAGAGTATGATGCCATAACAACCTTGTGTTGTGTTCCGGCATTAGTCACCAGGTTCCAGTCTCCTTTAAGAGAGCAGCAGCGCATTTGGTGTTGCAAATGTCCCTAGGCGATGGTAACCACTTTCCATCAAGTGGGCCGTCTGCCTGTCTGTTGAATTCCTGCAATAAAAAATCAGTATCGCGATCCAGCGAGGAAACGTAGCCAGCCTTTGGGCACCTTACACATAGAAGACGGTGATCTAGGCTCAGTATTCTACTTATAGTCTTGAGTGACTATGGGTAGAATACAATACAAATAAGTTAAGTTTCTTTTACTGTATTCGATTATAAAGTAATTTTATAATTGTTTTGTGAATAAAGATCTAAATTCTCTCTCAAAGAAAATTCATTTACTTATAAAAAATACTATGTCCATTTTTTTATAGCTGACAGACTGACTGAACGTGTGTGTAATTATGTATGTACAGCAGTGGCTTCATTCCACTCAATTGCCCATAATCTACCTTTAAGAAACTAGCGACTAGTGACCAAAAGGTCGAAAGTGCATTCAATGGCGCTTATGTGATCTGTTCAAACATCCTTATTAATATTATAAATGCGAAAGTAACTCCGTCTGTCTATTCCGTTTTCACGGAAAAACTACAGGATTTGGCTGAAACTCAGTATATATATATATTTTTTCGATGCCGAGAATGACATAGGATACTTTTCATCCCGAAAAATGGGATAGTTTCCGAGATAAAAATATCTTTGTCTTTCTGTTTGTTATGCTTTTACGGAAAAACTACTAGACCGATTTGGCTGAAATTCGGTATATATGGAATTTTAACACCGAGGGTGTTTCCTGGATAATGGGATAGATTTATGTAAAGGTTATCTCAAAAAGTAGCATAGGATTTTTTGTGATTTCCCATTTTTGTCATTTTGAAAAAAAGAAAGAAAGAAAAAGATTTATTTAGAACTACAATAAAACTCACTTAAGCTATTAAAATAAAAACAATAAATAAATGTAGTCCTAAATTGGCTTTAGCTCAGCAAAAGTGCCGGTTAATATAACCAGCGCTGATCTTCCGCTAGGGCCATTCGTGACATACACGAACACAGGCAAACAAGATAAAGATATGAAGTGAACCAACAGCAAAGAAAAAAAAAGAAATTAAAAATAAACCATAATAACATTAACTAAATATTAAAAGATTAAATACTTATTACTTACATAAATTGACATTGCTACCTATTATCTATAAAATTTAAACAGAACGATATCAAACAACTTAAATAAACCATACAGCATTTAACACACGACATAAGTAACACAAGTTGGTCTGAAAGAGAGTGTCGGGGTGAAGGTAAGGAAAGGAATGCTCCAGTGGTTCGGGCATGTGGAAAGAATGCATGATGAAAGAATGACTAAACAGATATACAATGCAAAAGTGGATGGATGCAGAAGTCGTGGAAGGCCACGACACACCTTCCATGATCAAATTGATCGTGTACTAGCGGAGGGTGATGTCAGGAGCCTTAAGAACAGACTAGCGTGCATGACAAGAGCTATGAATGTCAAAGAAATGAGTGAGGTGTGTAAGAACAAGCCTGAATGGCGCTCTGTTGTTCGTGCCTACCCCGCAAGGGAACTGGCGTCAAGCTATGTATGTATGTATAAGTAACACAGTCGGGATATACCAGGTACACCCTCCACATGCGCACCATCATATAGCACTGGTATCATGAATAAGATCGGCCTGGCGCACTTGATGGTCATATAAGAACTTTTTCAGTCTGAGTCAGAATCCATCCATTTTGGTGGATATGGTCGATGTGGTCGATTTTGCTATTTTGGTGTACATATGTAGTTTTAGTAGAGAGCATGAAAGTAGAGTAAACGCGGTCGAGATGCGAGCACTGCGCAAAATCTGCGGAGTGACGCTCGCGGACCGCGTTCGTAATACCGAAGTAAGAAAGAGAGTTGCTCTGAAAGAGAGTGTCGGGGTGAAGGTAAGGAAAGGAATGCTCCGGTGGTTCGGGCATGTGGAAAGAATGACTAAACAGATATACAATGCAAAAGTGGATGGATGCAGAAGTCGTGGAAGGCCACGACACACCTTCCATGATCAAATTGATCGTGTACTAGCAGAAGGTGATGTCAGGAGCCTTAAGAACAGACGAGCGTGCATGACAAGAGTTATGAATGTCAAAGAAGCAAGTGAGGTGTGTAAGAATAAGCCTAAATGGCGCTCTGTTGTTCGTGCTTACCCCGCAAGGGAACTGGAGTGAAGTTATGTATGTATGTATGTCTGATATCAGCATAAGATAAGAATCATCTTTGATTTAACTGTGCGCCATTGCGCTGCTCTATTATCATACTTTCAAACTTCATACAATCACAGGAATCTGTGTACAATACAAGGAACACGCACGCCTGGAGTCCCCTAATAGGTGCGCGTGCGCCGGCAACAGCCGCCGAGTATATAAATCAGGGTACTGCACGAATCCCGTTCATTCCCAATCCGCAGCTAACGAAACAAAGTTATGTTCCAAAGGATAAAAAATTGACTATTTAAAAAATATTTTTTAAAACTTAATTTTTATTTATTAAGAGTCGAAATTGTGATATTAATATTTACTTAATTTATATAGAGATTTAATTAGTTTTTTACATTTATACTGTTTTCGATAGAAGTGTATATTCTCGAGGCATTTTCACTTAAAAGTGTGCTGTAATTCAGGGTGAGTTGATTGTTTTTTTATCTTATACTAATATATAAAGCTGAAGAGTTTGTTTGTTTGCTTGAACACGCTAATCTCAGGAACTACCGGTCTGATTTGAAAAATTCTTTCAGCGCTAGATAGCCCATTTAACGAGGAAGGCTATAGGCTATATATCATCAATTCATCACGCTAAGACCAATAGGAGCGAAGCACCAATGAAAAATGTTTTAAGTTACAATTAATAATAAGCTAACGTCTGACTACATAATAATAATAATAATGATAAACAAAGACCCTGACTACGTTAGGGGTCGCATGACCACACGGGCCATATTAAAAAAAAATAAAAAATGTTTCAAATCGGGGGTTTTCTTTAACTTACTTTTTTTTACTATAACAGAAGCTAGTTTTTATATATTCTTGGCACTCCGGTACAATGATTATTTTATTAGCCTATTATTTGATTCAAAACATTCTTCATATTTTATAGCCATACAATGCTAATAATATTATTGTAGAGGTACAGAATGAAACATTATTATTAATTATTTTAATACCTAATACCTCGGGCAACGTATTAGCGTTGCCATTCAGCGAGGCAATGTGGCCAGTCTTTTGGGCACGTTTCCGACTGTCAGCGGTCTGGTACAAGATTTTATAGTTTATTTTTAGTTTAATTTATTTAAAATTTATCTTATCCGTGCAGGAACTGAGAAAGAATACAATTTCTTGCGTTGGGGCGGCCTGTCGTAAGAGGCGACTTAACAACCCACAGCCAGGTAGTAGGGCATTTGCCCGACTGGATGGCTCCCACCCCTGGTCTAAAGTATGTCGCCATAACAACCTTGAGCTGTGTTCCGGCATTAGTGACCAGGTTCCAGTTTCACTTAAGAGAGCAGCAGCGCATTTGTAGCAACTTTGGTGTTGCAAATTTCCGTAGGCGATGGTAACCGCTTTCCATCCAGTGGGCCGTCTGCGTGTCTGCTGAACTCCTGCAATAAAAAAAATAAAAAAAAAATGTTATACATATACATAACAACCACGTGCTAACGGTGCAGGAAAACATTATGATGAAACTTACACATCGAAATAACTGATGTATTACAACTGCAAGCCGTTTATACAGGCGTAGCGGGTGTACGTCCCGTCATATGTGGGAAGGCCGAGCCCAGCTGTGGATTGTTTATAAGATGTTATTATTGTTTTTGTTAACTGTAGTACGAAATTAAAACTTAATTAGAGCTTACATATTAACTTTAGAGCAGCACCTCTGGTGTTACGAATGTCCATAGACGATGATAGCGACTTTCCTTCAGGAGGGCTGTCTGTCTGACATACTACAGCAATTTATTATATTATATCAAATTAATTACATTTTTAAACATTATATAAAGAACACATATATTTAAAAAAAAATAAGGAACCGATGTCCTCCGGCAGAGGGGACTGGGGTCCAAACTACTAATGGTTAGGGCTCCAGGGACAGGAACCTCTTCACAATTCGTGCCGTATCCAAGAGTGCTGCCTGCATTTTTTTATTGCATGAGTTCAGCAGACAAGCAGACGATCCACTTGATGGAAAGCAGTTACCATCGTCTATGGATATTTGCAACACCAAAAGTGCTACAAATGCGCTACTGCTCTCTTAAGGGAGACTGGAACCTGGTCACTAATGCCGGAACACAACTCAAGGTTGTTATGGCGGCATACTCTAGACCAGGGGTGGTAGCCATCCAGTCGGGCAAATCTACCACCTGGCTGTGGGTTATTTTTTCGCCTCTTACGACAGGCCGCCCGGCCCCAGGAAATTGTAAGTGATTAATCCCGGACGCAACAAAGACCTCACCTGATAGAAAGACATACAAATTAATATATCGAATGAGTATAACGCGATTGCAACCAACTTTTTTCAGTAATCATTCATTTAAATTACTTTGTTAAACCTTGTATTAGTATAAACTTTATTTGAAAAAAAGACCAATTGTAATAACTAGTGGTCGAAATACAACCATAATAATTAATTTAAATTATAAGTTTGAACATTATTAAGGCTCTGTTGTCAAAGGCTATATACTTCTGTAATCACAGATTTCGCCAAGGCTATACAACTGTTAATTTGACTTTAACAATAAACAAAAGAGTATATATGCGTGTGTGTGTCAAATACATGGTAGTGGGTGTAATGTTTTTTTTTTATTGATTTTATGTATTTTTTTATGTATAATTAAAAAAGAAGAGAGAGCATGAAAGTAGAGTAAAAGCGGTTGAGATGCGAGTACTGCGCAAAATCCGCGGAGTGACGCTCGCGGACCGCGTTCGTAATACCGAAGTAAGAAAGAGAGTTGGTCTGAAAGAGAGTGTCGGGGTGAAGGTAAGGAAAGGAATGCTCCGGTGGTTCGGGCATGTGGAAAGAATGCATGATGAAAGAATGACTAAACAGATATACAATGCAAAAGTGGATGGATGCAGAAGTCGTGGAAGGCCACGACACACCTTCCATGATCAAATTGATCGTGTACTAGCGGAGGGTGATGTCAGGAGCCTTAAGAACAGACGAGCGTGCATGACAAGAGTTATGAATGTCAAAGAAGCAAGTGAGGTGTGGAAGAATAAGCCTAAATGGCGCTCTGTTGTTCGTGCCTACCCCGCAAGGGAACTCGCGTGAAGTTATGTATGTATGTATGTATTTCCATTAATATAAAAATTGATGTAAAAGTGATGCATCAATATTCTATAATATAAACCCCCTTTCAAAGGCTATCTATGAATATTAAGTCATTTACTAAGTCACTGAAAAAGAATTTAACATAAGTTGCAAAAGTCACGTATACGATAAGAACGTGTCTCTTTATTATATCATTAAATTCACACTAAGGTCAGACGCATACTAGAGCGGCAGGACACACGCACGCAACATTTACGTCGCCACAAGTACAATATAACGCCGCGTACTCATCTGCGAGTCGTAATTGTAAGCGAGCAGATACTGTATCGTGCTTTAATGTGTACGCCGGAAATTAGGAATAGAAATTACAGCTACTTTAATATATCGATCACTGACGTGAAGTTATATCATTTTGTGACTGCTATTTCACCGGTGAAAAATCACGAAACGATATTTTAGAAGTGACGATAAAATATCAGTACGGCGACACGTCACGGTGTCGATTAGAACTGCAAGTGATTATTAGAACTGTAAAATGAAATAATACGTTGCACTCTCAACGTTACTTAACCGCGTTATAAATAACTCAAGGAAATTAATCCTAATGTTTTAAAGAATAAAATTCATATTTACTCAAATGAGTTGGCTCGTATATCGTTTTGATTATCTACTTTAGCTATTTCGTACTACCTGTCTCATATGAAATAACGCTTTGGTGAAATTTAACGGTCGTATCCTATTCTTGTAACTGGAGTGAAAATTTTATATCACCGTGATTTGATCGGTGATCAGTGAATTTTGCCATGCTTATGGCAGCCGAAGGTAGATAGTCGCCCTCTAGCGTCGGTGCGTTCGGTCCTATCCTGGTTGGCTACCGACCACGGCCGGCAGATATTTGTTCCCCACGTAACTAGCCGGTTTCCGTAAAACATTAGCGTCTCATCTTCAATTTGTCTGCTATGTCACGAGCCTGAAGATTGTCGCGGATGCGGGAGTTCCTGGCGCAGTCATTCCGCGTGACCCACACATCCACCGAAGCATATTCACTTCCACGACACGCTGCTCTTGCTTGTGTCGCTCAAGTACAGGCCACGCTTGACTGTCATTTAAAATGACAGGTCTAATGATGCATTTGTAGAACTCGCTTTTTAACTGTGCTTTGATAATTATGTCGGCCAGTCAGTCAGTCAGTCAGTGAGGTCAAGTAATTATGTATGTATAGATGTTGATTGAAAGTTTTAATTATAATATTCAATAAAAACAAATAGTTTGAATGGAGCGTTAGGTAAACTTCTAGGCGCTAAGAACCTCAGCCACAAGGCCCAGCTCGCCATACACAACGCGGTGCTGGTACCTACGCTCACGTATGGAAGCGAGAGTTGGGTATGGAAGAGAGAGCATGAAAGTAAAGTAAACGCGGTCGAGATGCGAGCACTGCGCAAAATCTGCGGAGTGACGCTCGCGGACCGCGTTCATAATACCGAAGTAAGAAAGAGAGTTGGTCTGAAAGAGAGTGTCGGGGTGAAGGTAAGGAAAGGAATGCTCCGGTGGTTCGGGCATGTGGAAAGAATGACTAAACAGATATACAATGCAAAAGTGGATGGATGCAGAAGTCATGTTCCATGATCAAATTGATCGTGTACTAGCGGAGGGTGATGTCAGGAGCCTTAAGAACAGACGAGCGTCCATGACAAGAGTTATTAATGTCAAAGAAGCAAGTGAGGTGTGTAATAATAATAAATAATATCAGCCCATAAATGTCCCACTGCTGGGCTCGGGCCTCCCATGATAGGGGAACGGACGTATACCCGCCACGCTTGTCCAAGGCGGCTTGGCAGGTTTGACACATCGGTTATCTCGATGTGCAGGTTGCATCACGATGTTTTCCTTCACCGTTATTAGCACGTGGTAATTGTAAGAATATGCACATTAGATCAGAAAACTGACTAAGTGGTGCATGCGTTCCGGCCAGGATCGAACCCGCGCCCTTTGAGATTGGGACGCGTACACTAGCCATTACGCTACCACGACTGAGGTGTGTAAGAATGGGCCTAAATGGCGCTCTGTTGTTCGTGCCTACCCCGCAAGGGAACTGGCGTGAAGTTATGTATGTATGTATGTAATAAAAACAAAAACGAACTAATATCGTCGACTGCGATTGCAATGTGTTGGGAATTACGTCTTTACTGAAGGATTTTCATACTACTAAAACACTCAAAGTTGTAGTAGCGTAATGGCTATCGCACGCGTCCCAATCTCAAAGGGCGTGGGTTCGATCCTGGCCGGAACGCATGCACCACTTAGTCAGTTTTCTGATCTAATGTGCATATTGTTACAATTACCGCGTGCTAACAACGGTGAAGGAAAACATCGTGATGCAACCTGCACATCGAGATAACCGATGTGTCAAACCTGCCAAACCGCCTTGGACAAGCGTGACGGGTTTATAGTCCGTTCCCTCTATAATGGGAGGCCCGAGCCCAGCAGTGGGACATTTATGGGCCGATATTATAAAGCATACAACTACGATATGCTCGGGACTTCGTTCACGGTTCACTTGAAATTTCCGCGGACACAGAGTACCACAGCATTTAAAAGAAGAATGTAAGATATCCCTTTAGTGAAAACTGCTAAGCTAATTTGTAATTCACCCGAACAATTACAAATCACCCCCGGGATAATTCCCGCGGGATACCCGGGATAAAAATATCACACATTTTATTACATAAAATTTGCTATCGTTCAGTGAAAACACGCATTGAACTTCGAATGTTTTTTTCAATCTGGCCATTTTAAATCAGTCCCAAAAAAATCCCGCAGGATTCCTAGGACAAAACGCAACGCAGATCTTAAGTCTATGAATTTGCTGTCGATCAGCGTAAACCAAATCGAAATCAGCCCAGTTGTTTTTACGTGAATCCCAAACAAACAGGCAAGACATCTAAAAAAAATTGCATCGTGTTCTCCATCGTTTTGTATAGTTTATTCTAGTTGTATTTTTAATAGCTTTTACAGCTTCATTGTACACACAGAATTTTATATTATATTAAAGACTAGCCCTGCCTGCGACTTCGTCCGCGTAGAATAGTAAAAAAAAAAATTAAAAAACTCCCGATTTTGAAACTTACTTCATTGGTGCTGCGCTCCTATTGGTCTTAGCGTGATAATATATACCTTATAGTCTTCCTTGATAAATGGGCTATCTAACACTGAAAGAATTTTTCAAATCAGACCAGTAGTACCTGAGATTAGCGCGATCAAGCAAACAAACAAACTTTTCTGCTTTATATATTAGTTGATAGTATATAGCTTATAACCTTCCTTGATAAATGGGCTATGTAACACTGAAAATTTTTTTCAAATCAGACCAGTAGTTCCTGAGATTAGCGCGTTCAAGCAAACAAACAAACTTTTCTGCTTTATATATTAGTATAAGACAGCTAAGTCAAATATCAATAAAGCGTCCACGTGTTACAAGTAAAAAATGACCCAAAAAACCCTCTAAGGAATTTCAACGCAAAACGTGGCCGCTATTGGATTTTTTCACCCTGTTACTAACCGCTTTATCTATTATTCTTGGAAAGGGATGACAACCCTTAGGAATCGACTGACTCATGTTTCCCTGTTGCTAGGCGGACATTTGAACCATGTTTCGTTGTATTTATTACTAGCTGTGCCCGCGACGCCGTCCGCGTGGAATTTGTTTTCAAAGCTACCCCGATTTTGAAACATTTTTCATTGCTGCTCCGCTCCTATTGGTCTTAGCGTAATGATATATGCCTATAGCCTTCGTCGATAAATGGGCTATCCAACACTGAAAGAATTTTTCAAATCAGACCAGTAGTTCCTGAGATTAGCGCGTTCAATAAAACAATATTAGTATATTTGTCTAGAACACTAATACTTACATTTTAAATATCGCGATATCTTTTCAATGAAACGTCAGGATTGAATAATTCAAAAAGTTCCAGAAAGGTTTTGAATTCGTCTTGATTATGGAGTAATTTATTTTGATAAGGATTAATACCAAGGTACAAAATAAAGAGATTTTGAAGCGACGGCATTTTAATTAATTAAAAAAATAAAAGAAAACACTTATTGTGAGATAACTACAATAGTAATTCCTGAGATTAGCGCGTTTAAACAAACAAACAAACTGTTCACCTTTAGTATAAGAGTATAATATAAGTTGGTTGGGTTTTTGGTAGGTGTGAAGTGTGCTGTTTTTGGTGTAGTTTATGTTTCTGCAAATTAAAACAGATTGATGTAAAGCCCATTTTATAAATCCAAAAATCATGACACCTCCTTCGCTTTTGGTCTTACGCCCAAAAGAAAGGTATGCACTGAAATTCAGCGCTGTGTCGGATGTAATTCCGGCACAGTAATATGCTGAGTGCAAACCTTGTTTACTGAAAATGCGGCGTACGAATTCTCAGAATATGCTCTGTGTATAATCTTTATATATATAATTCTTCTGTACGTGTGTTGACAGTAAACTCCTAAACGGCTGGACCGATTTGAATGAATTTTTTTGTGTGTTCAAGTGGATTCGAGGATGGTTTAGATTCACAATTGGACCCGGTAGGTGGCGCTGTAATCCGGTTCTAAATTTTATTTCTTCAGGGCAGAACAACGTCTGCCGGGACAGCTAGTCTATATATATATAAAAGAAAGTTGTGTTAGTTACGCTATTTATAATTCAAGAACGGCTGTATCGATTTGGCTGAAAATTGGTGGGGAGGTAGTTTAGAACCAGGAGATGGACATAGGATACCTTTTACCTCGTTGGTATGTGGCGCTGAGATCGGGTTCTAGAATCCTCCTAATAACCTGGAGCAATTTTGGTGATTCTTGTTTTGTGTGTTTGAGTGGGATCCCGGATGGTTTAGATTCGCAATTAGAACCGGTAGGTGGCGCTGAGATCGTTTTCTAGAATCCTCCTAATAACCTGGAGCAATTTTGGTGATTCTGGTTTTGTGTGTTTAAGTGGGTTCCCGGATGGTTTAGACTCGCAATTGGAACCGGTAGGTGGCGCTGGGATCGGATCCTAGATTTCATTTTTTCAGAGCAGGACAAAGTCTGCCGGGGCTATTTCTTCAATTAATTTTTTTCTTTCTGTATATTTATGAGTCAGCTATATTTTTCAAAAAAGGTTTTTAGGGTTTTTTTTTCTATTTACTTGGGTTTTCGACGGCTTATGGGCCAAATAGACTTGAAATTCAGAATCAGCGGATAGAAATACATAAAAATCATTACTTGATCTAGTTCCATAAAAGTTTTTTAAACGCCAACTCAAAATTTTGAGGGTGTTTGGAGCAAACTATAAAATACTATAATATATGAAATACATACAATTAAATGGGTCCGGTCAAAAATACAGACGACTTGTTTTTTGTTTATTATGAATTTCAAATCAATTTCCGAGTGAAAAATATGAATGTTGTATAGAATGTTAAAAAGTGAATAATGATTATCTGTGGCAACTCTAAGCTTTGGTTGCTTCATAGGAATTAAAAAATATAAATGAACAGTCTATCTTAATATTTATAAATTACGTGTCACGTTGTTTGTCCGCGATGGACTCCTAAACTACTTGTCCGATTTTAATCAAATTTGCACACCGTGTGCAGTTTGATCCAACTTGAAAAATAGGATAGCTTACATTTGGACCCGGTAGGTGGCGCTGGAATCGGGTTCTAAATTTTATTTCTTCAGGGCAGAACAACGTCTGCCGGGACAGCTAGTAATAATATAAGTTTAAAAGTCTGACGCGATGAACATACGCTGGTCGCGACGTTTTTCAAATTCATATTCATGTAATTGCTTAAAACATCCTACTAATAATATTATAAACGCGAAAGGTTCTAAGAATGTATAGATGTATGGATGTGTGTTTGCTACTCTTTCACGCAAAAACTACTGAATGGATTTTGAGGAAACTTTACAATAATATAGCTTAGACATCAGAATAACACATATGCTCTAATTTATATAGATATAGTGTGAATTATATAAAATATAACGATTTTCCATCACCACGCGGATGAGATCGAGGGGCGCAGCTAGTGGTACATAAGTTTATGGTGACATAAGGCAGCCATTACATGTTCAATCCAGATCACGATCCAAGCAAGGTGACGGATTGTAGTAGATTGACGAATCTTGGTGTGGCTGGTCGCGATATTAGACGATCAATCTAGATCATATCAGTCCACTGTTCGTCTGTCAATACCGTCAAATGCACACGCATTCACAGCCACTAAATGGATCTGAATAGGAAAAAAGCTTGTGCAGAAATAATTATTGCTTGTTCTCTGAAGAAACGCGTGAAGAGGAAACGTTGGGTTAAACCATGACTACTAAATAGGGAGGGGGGCCCACGCCTGCCAGGACTGCGGAGAGGCTAGGTCATATACCCGTAGCCCTGGCATAAGGCGAAGGACGGAACACCCAGGGGTTTTAGGTGCCATCCTCTGGCGAATCCCACACACGGGTCGCGAATTATCCCCCCAAGGTTCTGCCCTTGTCGCGGCTTATGATCCTCAAGCGGATTTACCCTGGCTAAAAAAAAATGGCTACTAAAGAGGAACATCTATACACATTTGAACTTGTTAGATGAAATTCATAGTACAGAAGAAGAGCAGGATTACGCAAATTACTACAGGATGAAAGAGGCATGCTTATGCAATAAAATAATATCCGGCGTTTTCGACGTTGATGACTGGCGTCCGACTCCATCGCGGTGCGACTGACGTAACTTAAACGCATGTTACACTACACGATCAATCTGGAGCACGATCAATGGATCGAGATCATTGATTTCAAAAAAATCTACATATTTTCTGATCAGAATTCACGATCCGTCAATCAAATACCTTACACAGTCAATCTGGATTGAGATCAATGATCACGATCAAGGATCACAATCTAGATTGAGTGTGTAATGGCTGCCTAAAGATACAAGATAATAAGACACATGTTTTGCCTACGGGGCGTGCAAATTTGCTTTAGGATTATTGAAAAAAAAAAAACTAATTACAAAAATAACAAAACAAAATCAATTTATGTCAGTCATATGAAATTTTGTACAAAATTAACTAAGAACTTCGCTTACGAAGTAGAAACAATTATCCAACAGCCATTTGTGTAGTCTTTGATGCAATATATCTATTTGTACAAATATTTCAAGTCTTCGGGAAGTTTGTTTAAAATCGACTCGACATACATACAAACTTTTAGTACGTGTCGTCATTATTATACATACATAACTTCACGCCAGTTCCCTTGATGGGTAGGCACGAACAACAGAGCGCCATTCAGGCTTATTCTTACACACCTCACTTGCTTCTTTGACATTCATAGCTCTTGTCATGCACGCTCGTCTGTTCTTAAAGCTCCTGACATCACCTTCTGCTAGTACACGATCAATTTGATCATGGAAGGTGTGTCGTGGCCTTCCACAACTTCTGCATCCATCCACATTTGCATTGTATATCTGTTTAGTCATTCTTTCATCATGCATTCTTTCCACATGCCCGAACCACCGGAGCATTCCTTTTCTTACCTTCACCCCGATACTCTCTTTCAGAGATATCAGACATACTTAAACTGCATATTTTATAAATTAAATACATACATACATATTTATAAGCTATATATTCAAATATACACTAAAATTGTTATCAAAATCGGTAAAGACTTATACGCGCGTACATACATTTCTACGATTCATGTTTTATTATATATATGATATTTATATTGATTAAGGTTCACATACTATTAATCAAAGAAAGGTTGGGACTTAAAGTATAGCGCCATCTATTTGATGCTTATGTAACTTAGTCAAAAGCAGAAGTCGAACATACCGACCTCTAGCCTTAAAAAAATTGCAATATTTTTTTATTATAAATTAAAATGAAACCTATCCTATGTCCTAAGTTGGAACAAGTCCAGCAAAATGAAAAAAAAAACATCAAAATCGATTGAATGTGTGAATGGAGCGTTAGGTAAACTTCTAGGCACTAAGAAGCTCAGCCAGAAGGCCCAGCTTGCCATACACAACGCGGTGCTAGTACCTACGCTCACGTATGGAAGCGAGAGTTTGGTATGGAAGAAAGAGCATGAAAGTAGAGTAAACGTGGTCGAGATGCTAGCACTGCGCAAAATCTGCGGAGTGACGCTCGCGGATCGCGTTCGTAATACCGAAGTAAGAAAGAGAGTTGGTCTGAAAGAGAGTGTCGGGGTGAAGGTAAGGAAAGGAATGCTCCGGTGGTTCGGGCATGTGGAAAGAATGCATGATGAAAGAATGACTAAACAGATATACAATGCAAAAGTGGATGGATGCAGAAGTCGTGGAAGGCCACGACACACCTTCCATGATCAAATTGATCGTGTACTAGCAGAAGGTGATGTCAGGAGCCTTAAGAACAGACGAGCGTGCATGACAAGAGCTATGAATGTCAAAGAAGCAAGTGAGGTAAGAATAAGCCTAAATGGCGCTCTGTTGTTCGTGCCTACCCCGCAAGGGAACTGGCGTGAAGTTATGTATGTATGTATGTATGTAAAATCGATTGAGTAGTTTCTTACTTCATTGCGGTCACACACTGTGACAGGGAATTTATATACATTAAATTTATTTATTATTTAGTACAGGAATTAGGTGTAATTATTTAAGAAAAAGTTGTGTTTCCTGAGTCCGTTCTTAAATGTAGGCATTATTATTATTATTAAAAGGATGTTATAATAATAAAACATCAACATTGATACACAATTACTTCTAGCGCCATCTAGTTGTACAATTTCGGAATTTTAGAGAGTTAAGAATTTTACGCTCAGTAAAAAAAATTGTCGTTACTAATGTTGTTCTCAGAATGTCCGTATTTTCAAAACTTATTTTTCCTTGTTTCAGATATTTCCTGAACCGTGAATCTCTACAGTATTAAAAACTAAAGTATAATATAATGTATTTAGTTCTACTATTCACCGTCGCAGCGCTATTCGGCAGCACCTGTCGATCGGCCAGTGTCAACAAACACATGGATTTGTTGACAGATATTGACAATAATATCGATGCTAATGGTGAGTTTTATATCTATGAAGGTCGGATAAATTATTTAGTTTTACTTAATAAAAATACATCTTTTGGCTGCTTTTTTTGATTAATTATTTGTATATTATAACAAAAACTCATATACGTCCCACGGCTAAGACTCGGGCCTCCCAATTTTTATAAGAGCACGTACAAGATACCATGCTTTTCCAAAGAGGACAGGCAGTTTGACACATCCATTATCTCGATGTGCAGATTTCATCGCGATGTTTCCTTCCCCGATAGCACTTGGTAATTTTAGTAATACGCATATTAGGTCAGAACTGCAAAGTGGTGTATGCTTTTCAGCCTGGATTTGAACCCGAGCCTTTTGAGTTAAGGACGCGTGCGTTAAATACTAAGATAACTAATTAATTAAATTAACGTCACTTAATATCATGTAATAAAATAGTGTGTTATTAATTACAAAACGTAAATTATTCCTAATTTTTGTTAGAGTTTTCTAGCAATTGTCGCAATTTTAGGTGTTTTTGACTTTAGCTTTAGGTGGTATTTTTGATTATTGGTAGCCCCGTGCGTTAATTATCAGGAACAGGTAATACCAAGGCTTAATGTTTCTGTATGTTTGATTATTTATAATAAATTACTATGTACTTTATTGGATAAAAAAATATATAAAATAATTAGTCAGCCTCCATTAAATGTATTAAGTACTATTATAAATTCTAATATATTTGTACTTGGACAAAAATTGTGAACGCAATTAGAGAACTTAAATAAGGTAGCAAGTAAGAAGAAGCAGTAATTAGAAATTAAATTGTTACTGAATGGAATTAATGAACCATTATCCGTCTATGCGTACTGTGGTTAATGTTCCGTTATTTAATATTAGATTATTTTTTTTGTTTCGTTTATTACTCACCATTAAAATATACAATTAATATATCCTACAGCTTATTTTTTTTTACAAATATTAGATTGGCCCCAAATCATCGTCAGTTGGGCAAATTCCCAAATCGCTGGCCGAAAAAACTTTTTTTAAATAAAATCAAATATATTACTTTCGCTATTCGTCAGTAGGGGCGCTACTATATATTATATAAAATAATTATTTAATTTTCTTTTATCTTTCAGTGATGGTTACAAAAGCAGTGAGTGCTCGAACCTTTTTAACGATAACGCAACGGCCAAGCAGTACTTACGCACATGTAGCAGGCACTACTCTGTCGCTGACTTGCGATGCTCTCGCTTCGCCAGCGCCATCTATACATTGGTATAAGAACGATGCACCGGTATATGAGGTAATTATGAACATTCGTTTATAATTATTACTACCAGATGGCGTTGTAAATATAAATACAATAAAATACATAATCGACGCACAACATACACATTGTATAATGCCAAGTTAATCAGGTTATGTTACCAGTAATATTCAACGGACCAATCTAGAGCCAATCTCAGACACCCAGGCCATAGTAAACGACGGAAAGTTCGTTTATGAAATGTCTCATGTCAGGAATCGAATCCGGAACCTCCGCGTTGTAGCAAACGGCAAAGACGCTTAACCACTGAAGCCGCCAATATAATATAATACAATATCCTGCGGCCAGGCGGCCGTAAGTCGTAAGAGGCGACAAAACACGCACAGCCAGGTGGCAGGGCATTTGCCCGACTGGATGGCTACCACCCCTGGTCTAAAGTACGTCGCCATAACAACCTTGAGTTGTGTTCCGGCATCAGCGACCAGGTTCCAGTCTCCCTTAAGAGAGCAACAGCGCATTTGTAGCACCTTTGGTGTTTCAAATGTCCATAGGCGATGGTAACCGCTTTCCATCAAGTGGGCCGTCTGCCTGTCTGCTGAACTCCTGCAATAAAAAAAATATATAAATATTTATAATAATAATAAAAAAAAAAAAAAAAAGTGCTTGTCACAGACAGTTGTGATGAGATTGTACATCCCACGGAAGTGTGGTGGCCGGGGATTTCTAAACGCTAAAGACTTACACAACCGTGAGGTGTATAATCTACGAGAATACTTCCTGAAAACTGACGAAAGTATGCATCGAGATATGGTGTCAGTAGACAAGGGATTCACCCCGCTCTCTCTTGCAAAAGAGAACTGGCTCAGACCTACGGTATTGAGTACCTCCGAGCGAATGGACATATGGAAGAGCAAGGAGCTGCACGGCAGGTTTTACCAGGCGTTATATGGGCCCGACATAGACTTGCCGGCGTCGGTGAACTGGCTACGTTTCGGTGACCTCTTTGGGGAAACCGAAGGGTTTGTCTGTGCAATTATGGACGAGGTTATCAAGACGAACAACTACAGGAAGTACATCCTGAAGGACGGCACGCTCGACGTATGCCGGGCGTGTCATCGCCCGGGCGAATCCATCAGGCATGTTACTTCCTGTTGTTCTCGTCTTGCTAACTCCGAGTACTTGCATAGGCACAACCTAGTAGCCAGGATCATCCATCAGCAACTTGCTCTTCGATACGGTCTGATAGCGAATGAGGTACCTTATTATAAATATGCCCCTGAGCCAGTTCTCGAAAATGGTCATATCACGCTCTACTGGGATCGATCTATTATCACAGACAGGACTATTGTTGCCAATAAGCCTGACATTGTGATAATAGATCGATCTGCGAGACGTACGATGCTTGTTGATATAAGTATCCCACATGACTGTAATCTCGTAAAAGCTGAAACTGACAAATTAACGAAATACCTTGACCTCGCGCACGAGATTACGGCCATGTGGCATATGGACTCAACGATCATCGTACCGATAGTGGTGTCTGTTAACGGTCTAATAGCGAAGAGCCTCGACCGACACCTAGAGAGGCTCTCGCTCGGTAAATGGGTGAAGGGCCAGATGCAGAAGGCGGTTCTCCTGAGCACGGCACGCATTGTGAGGAAGTTCCTGTCTCTGGAGCCTTAACCACCGGTAGCTTGGACCCTAGGCCCCGCTGCCGACGGACGTCATCTTTTTATATTTTTTTAATATGTGTTTATTTTTTATATATATATGTATTAAAAAAACATAAAAAAGAATATAAATAAATATATGTGAAATAATAATAACCAATAGATATTAATATCGACATCAAGACAACCATTACAGTTTAATAACCATGACAATAAATGTCAAAATGAAAAATATCAATATACAGAAGCAGAAAAAAATTAATAGAAATACAAAATGTGGAACAATTAAGATGTGATAAGGTATTTGGACAAGATAACAAGCCGGACACGCGCACGTCTACCATCTGCTGCACTCGCCTCGCCCGGCTCCACTCCTCGGTCGTCGTCAACGGATGAAGAGTTCGTGACGCCGGCGGCCACCGGGGCGTCGAGCACCAGCGAGGAGGGATCAGCGCCGTCCGCCCCGCCGCGAAGACCTGTGCGGGGCCGTGGACGGCCACCGTCGGCACGCTTGGGGCCTGCGGGACGTATCCCGCGCCCGGCCCTCGCTACCGGTGGTGTAGTGCGCCGCATGAGATGGACTCAAGAGTTGAATGAGTGCGTCATGCGCGCGTACTTTGAGGCGACAGAGGGAGGAACTAATCTCACTTCGTATCGTGGCCGCTTGCTGTCTCTGTTTCAGACCCTTCAACCAGCATCCACCGTGACAGCGCAACGACTATCGGATCAAGTGCGCGCTATCCAGCGGTTACACCTGCTGGATGAGTCGACACTTGATCGTCTACGCAATACTGTACGGATCAACCGCGAAAGTACTGACACGCCGCAGCCTACGTCACCGGCACCGCCTGCGGACTCGCAGTGGCCGGTGAACTCTACCATGGACGACGTGTCAGAGGGCCTAGCGGTAGGTAATGTAAGTATCCAGACTAATGAGCAATTGAGAAGGACTTTGGAACATTCTATTCAAGAATTCCGAGATCAGCCTATCTTAAATAGGCCACGCCTTCCAAAATTGCCCCTGCATAGAAATAATTTGGTGCTTATGGGAACTCTGGATTGCTTGCTAGCGCCTTATTTTAGGTCTAGCGCAGACCTTGTCGATACGCACTCAATCCTATACTGCGGGGCCGTAGCTGTATGTCGGGTAGCTGGTGTAAAGTTTCCAAATACACAGCCTACCCGACCTGCAAGCGGCAAACCTGCCTGGCAAATACGGATCGAGCGGCGTATCGACAGGGCCAGAGTTCTCATAGCCAAATTAATTTGCTTCCGGGCTGGCAATTGCCGGCCCCGAGTTATGCGTTTCATGGCTCAGGCTTTCGCTGGTACTAATGTCAGCCCCAGTGAATATATGGCCAGAGCCACGGAACGTATAGACTTCTGGAAGCAAAAAGTCTATGCATGGGCAAATAGAATCCGCCGATACAAAGAGCGAGCGGATAGATATTTCTTGAATCGGACTTTCCAAAGTGAAGAGAAAAGGGTTTATAGAGGTTGGGAGAAATGTAGCGATAGTGTCACTGACAGGCAAATGCCAAATATTGATGCCATGGCTTCCTTTTGGCGCAATATATGGTCGATGCCTGTAAGTCACACAGAGGGCGACTGGATTGAGCTGGTCAAGCAATCATGCGAACAGGTACCAGATATGGAACCTATTATCATTGAACCACTTGATGTTGGTAATGCAATTCGTTCGGCACATAACTGGAAAAGTCCAGGGCTGGACGGATTGCATAACTTTTGGATCAAGTGGTTCAAAAGTTCGCATGGTTGCTTGGCTAATCAATTCCAAGAAGCTGTTGATCGCGGTTTGCTTCCAACCTTTATGACGACAGGCGTCACCCATTTACTCTTCAAATCTGGCTGTACCACTGAACCCAAAAATTATAGACCAATCACATGCTTGCCCACCATCTACAAGCTCCTTACGTCCATTTTGGGAAAAAAAATATCAAATTATTTTTATGATAATAACATTTTGGCAATCACCCAAAATGGATGTAAGGCTGGGTCACGTGGTACGAAGGAATTGCTTCTCATTGACACAACTGTTAGCCAACAAGCCCGACGGAATAAAAGAAATCTCTCCGTTGCCTGGATCGACTACAAAAAGGCGTATGACTCAGTGCCGCATACGTGGTTGATGAGAGTCTTAGAGCTGTATAAAGTCGATGCAACTCTAAGAACCTTTCTTCAGGCATGTATGAGGCAATGGGTCACACACCTTAGGCTTCCAGGAGGGGGAGGGGCTTCTTTGCCGGAGGGCGCAATAAATATAGAGCGTGGAATATTCCAGGGTGACAGCCTGAGTCCCTTGTGGTTTTGCCTAGCATTGAACCCTCTTAGCACTTTGCTAGAGTCTTCAAAGCTAGGCTATCGGTTTCGAAGAGGGGGTGAGATCATGTCACACTTGCTGTATATGGATGACCTCAAACTTTTCGCATCCAACGAACCAGACTTGATTGAATTACTAAAGACAACAGAACGCTTTAGTAAGTCAATTAATATGGAATTCGGGATAGAAAAGTGTGCGGTCATGCATGTGCGGCGAGGGAAAGTTGTTAATTCTCCGAATGTACAACTTTCAGAGAACATATCTCTTAAATCCCTCTCTGAAACCGAAACATACAAGTACCTGGGTATGTCAGAGTCCTTAGGTATAGCCGACGCGGACGTAAAACAGACGGTGAAGGACCGATTCTTTTGCCGCTTGAGGAAGGTTTTAACCAGCCTTCTCTCTGGTGGAAATAAGGTCAGAGCCTTCAACAGCTGGGTTATGCCCGTGTTAGCATACTCCTTTGGCATACTCAGGTGGACCCAAACGGAGCTGGACGCCCTAGATCGAAGAGTCCGTTGCCTACTGACAAAATATCGTATGCATCACCCACGTTCATCAGTAATGAGATTGTACATCTCGCGAAGATGTGGAGGCCGAGGCTTTCTAAATGCCAAAGATCTGCATAATCGCGAGGTGAACAATCTCAGGGCATATTTCCTTAAGATGGACGTGGGCTTGCATAAAGATGTTGTGGCAGTAGACAAAGGTCTTACCATGCTCTCGTTGGCTAAAGAGAATTGGTGCAATCTGGCAGTACTGAGCGCCTCCGACCGCATCAACGTATGGAAGAGCAAGGAGCTGCATGGTAGGTTTTATCGGGCCTTAACAGGGCCCGATGTAGACCTGTCAGCGTCGGTAAACTGGCTACGGTTCGGTAACCTCTTTGGAGAAACCGAAGGTTTTGTCTTTGCAATTATGGACGAAGTTATTAAGACGAATAACTACCGAAAATATATCCTGAAGGATGGCACCTTGGACATCTGTCGGGCATGTCATCGCCCAGGTGAATCCCTCAGGCATATTGTTTCCGGCTGTTCACATCTTTCTAACGGCGAATACTTGCACAGACATAACCTCGTAGCCAGGATTATCCACCAGCAACTTGCCCTTCGATACGGTCTTGTGGAAACGGAGGTGCCTTATTACCAGTACTCGCCGGAGCCAGTTCTTGAAAACAGTCGTGCCACGCTCTACTGGGATCGATCAGTTATCACGGACAGGACTATTGTAGCCAATAAGCCTGATATCGTGATAATAGATCGATCTGCGCGACGAGCAATACTCGTTGACATCAGTATCCCGCATGACGATAACCTTGTAAAGAAAGAAAAAGAAAAACTAAGTAAGTACTTAGATCTTGCTCACGAGGTTACCGCTATGTGGCGTCTGGAGTCAACGAGCATTGTGCCGATAGTTGTCACCGTCAACGGTCTTATAGCGAAAAGCCTCGACTGTCATCTAGAGAGGCTTTCACTGGGAGGCTGGGTGAAGGGCCAGATACAGAAGGCAGCACTCTTGGACACGGCACGGATTGTGAGAAGGTTCCTGTCTCTGGAGCCCTAACCACCGGTAGTTTGGACCCTAGGCCCCGCTGGCGGTGATCTGCAAGATTTTATATTTTTTTTATTGAATATATATTTTATTTTTGATGTATTTTTATAAAAGAATAGTGAACGAAGACAGCAAGAGCCACTACTTTGGTTTATAGCACAGGTTTGTATAGCAGTACTATTTTTCTTTTTATATTCTACTAGCTTCTGCCCGCGACTTCGTCCGCGTGGAATAGTTTAAAAAACCCCCGATTTTGAAACATTCTTCGTTGGTCTCAGTAAATGGGCTATCTAACACTGAAAGAATTATTTAAATCAGACCAGTAGTTCCTGAGATTAGTGCGTTCAAGCAAGTAAACAATCAAACAAACTCTTCAGCTTTATATATTAGTATAAGATTCATTCAATCAGCACATTTTTTGTATAATAACAGCCCATAAACGTCCCACTGCTGGACTCCGGCCTCCCACTATAGGGGAACGGACAGTACACCGGCCGCGCTTCTCCAAGGCGGCTTGGCAGGTTGGACAAATCGGTTATCTGGATGTGCAGGTTTCATCACGATGTTTTCCATCACCGCTGTTAGCACGTGGTAATTGTAACAATATACACACTACAAAACTGGCTAAGAGGTGCATGCGTTCTGGCCAGGATCGAACCCGCGCCCTTTGAGTTTGAGATGCCATCGCTAGCCATTACGCTACCACGACTTAATTTTTGGTAATAATAGTTTTTTTTTATTTACCGACAGACAAACACACATTGTATACTCGCTAGTTAAGCGAGTTATGGTCTTTTTATGAGTTAAACACAAAAGACAGCTCCAGGATCGATTCTAGAGACTCAGACCATAGTAAATAACGAAATTAGGAAGTAGATTTAAATTTTGACTTATTGTTACGTTTTTTTGTAGTATTCTTCTTCCATAGAATAAAGATTATCCTCTCCTATATCGTATATACATCTAAAGGGTGAGCCCCGTTAGGGTTGGAGGAGCGAGATGGAATGCTCCTCCGTCTCAAAGGAAGATCTTCCAGCGAGGCTAATGATGTTCCTCGCAGGTCGAAATTTTGTATATATTCTTTGTATGTTTCGGGAAACGTTTGTGACATGAATTACTGCACAGCGCCATCTATTGGCTTGTAAGTGTTCCACTACACATTGTTGTATATTTTGTCCAACAGATGGTAGCACAGATCTTTCCGAGCGGACGAAACTGTTCCCACTAGAGCCGCACATCGTGGTCTCATACAAAATGTACGTGGACAATATTGGCAATAATATCGTGCTTCCGTGCCGAGTGAAGGGCCACCCGAGGCCCCACGTCACGTGGAGGGACAATAAAGGCGTTGTTGTCAAAAGGGATCCTAGAATGAAGGTGAGTACTAGTCTTAGACATAGACAACACTTTATTGTTCACCAAAACAAAAATGTACAACAAGACAATAATTACTTGGTAAAACAAAAGGCGGCCTTATCGTTAAAAGCAATCTCTTCCAGGCAACCTGTCTCAAAGGAAATTCTTAAATTATCTGTAATTATTATGCAACAAAGAAAAAGGAAAAAAAATGACATACATGTACAGCAGATTACAGTCTAAAGTATTGTAAAATAGCACAACTACATTGCGTAAGACTAACATACTGATTCCTGAGTGAATTTTTAAATATGGCAAAAGATTTAGCTTTTCTGACATCAGTGGGCAAAGAGTTCCAAAGTAAGACAGCCTGCATGGCGAAGGAGTTGAAACATTCCTTAAGATAAGGAGGGGTATAAGGTATAAACAGTATACGATATAGTAAGTTGAGAAGTTGAGCATTCCGGCGAATTGAGATAGGCAGATAGTCTTCTATAAATTATAGGTAATTATGCCTATAGGGCCTTACTTATAATCGTTTCTTAAATTTAAAGAAACTGCTCAGCAGCTGATTAGTGAAAATCTTACCCATAAACTCCTCTTTAGTCGAATATTTTAGGTACAACCTACGTTAATCACTCAAAGTTCGTTTATCTGTGCTCCTCTTATGTAAACATAATACACGTTTATAAGTGGAAAAAAAAAAGATTTTCATTGATTAGGGTCTGATTCTGATTCACTTACTTAAGAGATGGCTAATCGTTTCTTAACGAGATTATTATAAGTAAGACCGATAATCTATGATTGTATGTATATACCTGTAATCTATAATGTCTATATATATATATATATATATATATATATATATATATATATATATATATAAATATAGACATTGCATAATCCTGAAACGCATGTTTCTTAACGCATTTTAATTAAAATTCATTAAATAGTTTCCAGAGCCTATTTGAGACAAAACCTCAGACAGTACAGGCTTCGTGAATAAACAGTAGTTATGAAATAAAGTTAGCATGTATTTTATAAATAAGTTAGAAAGAAGAAAGACAAGAGAAAGAAATAATTTGTTTGACTGAACAGCCACAGTACCAAAATAAAAACTACTCGAACATTTGTGTAGGTATTTAAATTTAGGATACTGTACCCCGAATTATCATCAAACAAGATTAGCATAATAGCAAACATGTAGCAGAATTTCATCCAGCACAGTGCTGACTTTCCGTGCTAAGATCGCTTCAGTGATTAACCATTGTGATTCACCGTGAATACCTAAATTAAAAATGCAAGCACTTAATTTTTTTTTATTGATATATAAGATTGTAAGAAAATGTGTAGGTATTTAAATTTAAGATGGTGTACCCCGAATTATCACCAAACAAGATTAGCATGTCAGCAAACATGTACCGGAATTTCATTCAGCACAGTGCTGACTTTCCGTGCTAAGATCGCTTCAGTGATTAACCATTGTGATTCACCGTAAATACCTAAATTAAAAATTGACAAAAAAACATTGACTTGTTTGTGGATAGTCTAGCATCTGTAAATGCGAATTTAATGAAAGCCTATTTTAATAATACCTAGTTTCCCCGTCACAAAATCATCTTATTATTGTTCTTTTTTTTTAAATTATTGTATTTTATACTTTATTTTTAATTCCCTGTCATCTGTGGAGGTTAATAATTAGCTGTTCTTTAGCTATCTCTGTAACGCTTGTTTGCAAGACCACAGCTGTTAACCCCCCAAATAAAATAAAATAAAAATGCAAGCACTTAATTTTATTTTTTATTGATATATAAGATTGTAATAAAATCTTTTCGTGATCCCAGGTCCTCCATTCTGGCGAGTTGGTGATTACGTCCCTGCGCTGGAGTGACATGGGCGAGTATATCTGCCAAGCAAACAACATGTTCGGTTCGCAGCTCGCCAAAACATTCGTTTATCCAGCTAAAGTAAGTATGCAATTCATTAGTTAACTAATGTGTCAGCGAAATTTCATGCGCGAAAAATTCATATTCAATTTAAAAAATTCCACTGGAGAACACTTTTTGGAGATGATACATCTCTCTTTTCTTTCAGCATATCCCAATTACTTGGGGTCGGCACAATATGTCTTTTCCTTCCACACTCTTCTCTTCTGATACACCTCTTCTGTCACACCGCATATCATCATGTCATCCTTCACATAATCCATCCATCTTTTTGTTGGTCTACCTTTAAATTTGTACCCATCCATCTTGTAGTTTAACATTCTTTTTGTCACGTGACTTTCATCCCTCCTCATTATATGCCCATACCAACTTAATCTTCTTCCTCTCAATTTTTCAGTCACAGGTGCAACTTTCAAAGATCCCCTTACGTACTCATTTCTCACCTTATCCATTCTTGTAACATCACACATCCATCTCAACATTCATTCAACATTGGAGATGATAGATATATGCCAAAATTTATATATACTTCCTATTCTATGTACACCGCTTCACAACGTGTTGTCGCTGTTCAAAAGCGAAGAAGCGGCAAGAAACTCCCCAGCAACATGTTTAGCTATAAAAGATTTTTTTATCATAATCATTTATCTCAGACTCTCTTTTTTAATACGCATAGAAGTTGTATTAAAATTACTTTTCAAAGAATTAATGGGGTAGTTACAAAGAGAAAATATTGTAGATTGAGTGATATATAACGCACAGCTCAAACTACTGAGGCTAGGACTATGAAAATTTTGCAAACGAGTTCCATCTGTATTGTAAGTGCGCACTGAGAAAGGATTTTCAAAAATTCAACCCTTAAGCGGGTGAAAAGGGTGATGAAAGTTTGTAATAAAAACCGTCATTTTTAAGCGTTTAACATTGAGTTTTCGAATATCGCAAGAAGCTTCAATGGTTACAATGTCACCTTTGCCAGAACATCCTTTTTGATCCTCGAACCCCTCTGCATTTAAAGGAAAGTTTTTATTTCCTACATCTTTCGCATTCTCATTATTTGAGCTCTAGTAATAATCTCTCCTTAATGACACCTGAACACACTTCTTTCGTTGATAACTCTTTCACAGTACAGGCTGTCCGTTTATGGAACTCACTGCCACTCAACATCAGACAAGAAAACACTTGTAAACACTTAGGTAAAATAATAATATAAGAAGAAATAAATAAAGCATATAAACCCTACCAATCCTACCCTATCATCCCATCCAAATAAATAACCAGACCTATCCAAATCCCTCCCCAATGAACATCCAACTCAAACCAACCAACACCAACGTATCCCAATTGTGTAATATTATTTGCCTAGTAATACAAGCATAAAATGTAAACCCCTTTTTTATGAGTAAATAAAGGAATAAATATATAAAAAAGAATCGAAAACATGAACCTCTGTCTTGCCACATGATAGAGGATAAGGCGCATAAAAAAAACATCAGACAAGCTAAATCCATATTGTCTTTTAAACTGATGGTTACTAAATATGTTTGGTCCTCGCAAATCTACAAAACATGCTGCTGATACTATAGCATGATATATAGACATTGGTTTTCATATAGTATATATAAAGTATATTATTAAGGTAAGGTAGGTAAGGAAAGGAACGCTCCGGTGGTTCGGGCATATGGAAAGAATGCATGATGAAAGAATGACTAAACAGATATACAATGCAAAACTGGATGGATGCAGAAGTCGTGGAAGGCCACGACACACCTTGCATGATCAAATTGATCGTGTACTAGCGGAGGGTGATGTCAGGAGCCTTAAGAACAGACGAGCGTGCATGGTAAGAGTTATGAATGTCAAAGAAGCAAGTGAGGTGTGTAAGAATGGGCCTAAATGGCGCTCTGTTGTTCGTGCCTACCCCGCAAGGGAACTGGCGTGAAGTTATGTTTGTATGTAAAGTATATTATTATTTATTTTATTTATTCTTGGAATGTTTCATTTTATTTATTGTCTTCACTTTTGTCTTAATGTTTTCCTTAGTTTAGGGGGTTGCCTGGAAGAGATCGCTATAAGCGATAAGACCGCCATTTGTTCAACATTTACTGTACTCAGTTTTAAGGACGTAGTTTAATTTTTGATGAACAATAAGTCTTTTTTAATAATTTTACAAGTAAGAAACACAACATTTTACATACCTGTTTCTGTTTAGAAATAAACGTATATCGGTGTTTTTGAAATTCCAACCCTTAAGAGAGGTGAAATACAGGGGGGCTAACTTTTTAACTATGACTTAATCTTGCGCGAGCAAAGCCGCTGGTAACAGCTGGTTAGTATATAAAGTATGTTTATATTGATTTCTTTTGTTTCAGGCTGAATAAACAGACGTCATTAAAATATACAAGCATCGAGTATACTTAACCCGGATGTTCCTGTTAACATTAAGTTTTAATTATTGTTAAGTAAGGGCAAAATACAACGTTAGAAAAAACGCCGAAGTTTTCTTATAAAGTTTTTGAACTTCTTTGAATTTTAAATTATAAAATGTAAAGCTACTTTGTTGTTTGACTATTGCCCATTCAATTTTGTGATAAAAAATATTTTATCAATTCATGAATTGCTTTGTGTATTAATAGTAATTATTAATTCTGATTGTAGCAGCTGAAGTTTGCATTTATACTCAACGTAATCCACTTAGCACGTCATGTTATCGACGTACTTACTCCATCGTTATTTTACAATATCATCAGTCAGTTAGTTTTTTGACTATAGAAATTCCTAAAAACGTCTTGGAACTTACCTTTAATCAAATAAATTTATTTCAGCAATATATAATTATATTTTTTCGTCCTTAAATATTTTTATTTGTATCAAGTATCTATTTGCCGCACCCAGTTAGTTTAAGTATTGATAAACTTATAGAATAAGCAAGTTTAATATGAAGACAGGTTTCATAGTAATTTCTACTTTCACACTCAAAATTTGAATGACGATTAAGTTAAAGATTAGCTTATTTTGTATAAGTTTGTTATGCGTGAATTGACGCTCCATAATTTTAAATATACATAAGTAATGCAATTCATCATTTTATATTTGGCTTCTTATTGACCTAAAATACACATTTAAATAATATTTCAAACAAGAATTATAATCGTTGTTACTTAAAATAATAATGTATAGATCGTTAACTAATATGGTTAATAGACTCTCTCCAAGTTAGATAACTGCTCATCAAATTTATGTAGCGACGGCTACTAAACTTCTCCTTTTACGCTATTATAATCAAGTTTACATTTTAAGTCTGTTAGCAACAAAGTAAAGAATATATTACTAACAAACATGTCAAGATGCGTGAGTTTATTATTAATATTAATTTTAACTGTTCTCTAAGTTAATCTGACGTTGTTCAGAACTCACACTTACTCACTCTGACATTATTCAGAACTCACACTTACTAACTCTGACTTATTGAAAACTCAGACTATACTCAGAATACTAAAAACTCAAGTAATTTGGAAAAAGTTACAACCTCAAGTAAATATTGTACTTCTTTCTGAGTGCGACAACTTGACAACATACAAGTATTTATTTAAACAAATAACGAGTATTAAAAAAAAGTTTATGAAACGTTAGTTACAGGAAAGCGGCTGGACCGCCCTGTAACTTATAAAACGCAGCGTTTTAAACGCCAGTGTGTACTACCCATAACATGTTTTTTATTTTATTTTCATAAATAATTTAAAGCTCCTATAATCTAATTAGTGTTGGTAGCTTAACTCAATAAATGTATAGGTTTGAGTTCGATTCCTTGTAGAGTAAATGCTAACGAACAGTCCTTTCCACGCTGGTCTGGGTGTTAATGGGACGACTGCATATGTCCATTGTATACTACCCCTAACCACAATACATAATCTTGGGTATATAATGTATGTTTGTCTGTCGAATCTATTTATGATTTTATACTGAAAATGTTTTTACTTATTAATTAGTTGACTTATTAGAGACAGTGAATATCTATCATGGAGAAATATAAAAAATGACGACTAAAGAGTAAAAACCTATAAAAAAAAACTCCTATGTCCGACATAACTAGATGGCGCCACAATGTTCTTTTGGTGTTTTTTGATACTTTACAATTTAAGACAGAGTCTGGCTAATAAAGTTAGAGACTGAAATAGGCAACAAATTAAAAAAAATATCGGTTTGGCAATTCCAAAACACTGTAGACTATTTTTAAATAGACCTGACTCCGGGAGTCAAGGCAAGGCCCTTGACTCCGTGCCTGCCTTCGCCAGCCGGCAGCCGGCTAACTCTATGGGTGGAAGTGATAAATGGTATAGCGTCAGAAGTAGCTTCAGCTGCAGCCCACCTCTCTACACCCCTTCGCCACTCATGTTGCCCCAGTCTTCTATGGCTTCTTTTGGGGCCCATGCAGGGAGTGGCGAGTCACCGTCTGCCTATTTCCATGTTCCCCCAACATTGCGACGGGCAGACTCCATAGTCCCCATATTCCCAGACCCCTAGTACCACTAGCAGTTCACCCCAATAGCCCGATACTTTCTGTGCTCATTTCCCACAATAGTCCTACGCTGGCCGGGGCTTGTCCTTGGGTGCATTATTATACGGTGTAGACAGGGATAAGCGTCTGTCAGTGTCACGCAACATTTACATTAAATTTCTCAAGAAGCCTTAAGGTGTTGGCCTTCCCATGGCTCTAGGCAAGCCCTTCAAAAGTCAGGCCATTTTTATGGCCCGTGGTCTTCAAAGACATACAATATAATATTTATTTGTATTTATACAATACGTAAAAATATTGTTTTTCTTTGAATACGTTTTTCTTTTGTTGTTTTTCTCGAATTTGGAAATCATGTATAACAATAAATTCTACAATTCCCTTTTAATGCTTTCATGTTTGACGCAAATGTTGATTTTATTACATCAAAATAGTAATGTCAATAATAATAACAATGTTTTGATACCATGACATTGGCATTTGTATTCAAACACTGTTTTAATTTTTAAAAATAAGTTTCAAATAATAAAACTTCCTAAAAAACGATAGAAGTACTTGTGGCGCCATCTAGTAGTGGAGAATTTAAAGCCGTTTAACTTTTATATGAGGCGTTCGTCATTTCTAGTAATAATCTATATCTGCCTACATTCATTTTATTTTAAATTCAATTTTACATTTTATAGTCAATTTTTAATCCGAAATATTGTATTATTGATAAAAAAAAAATAATGTGATGTTTTTGACATAAAAATACTTACGATAAATATTATAGACTGTGATTCAAAAGAAATATCGAATTAATAAAGAGCAATGTTTTGAAGTTTTGTTTTATTTTATACACAAGCGCACCTAGCGGAGTAAAGCGTTATGAAACTTGTTTTGTTTTTAATTACTAATTCCACTTCTAAACAATAGATGTCGCTTATTTAAAGTGGAAAGGAATTTCATAATTATTTTTCTATTGGAAAGATATTGTATTATCAATATGTCATTGTGAGAAATGAATGTGATGTTTTTCCTCTCGATTTTCATCATCATCAACCAAGCGTTATATATCCCGCTTGCGTTCAGATCATTTGCTTTAAAGCTCGGGATCCGCTTTCCTATATTTTCTTCACCGCTTCGCGTGGTCTTCAACATATCTTGTTTTGAAACCATTGGTATGCATGTCAACTTTCACAAGGTCAAACCGGCATTTGTTGAGCGTATCCCATTTACCGGGACCTAGCGGAGGCCGCATGGCTTAATGGTTAGATATTTTCTCACATAACTAACCACTTTCGAAGACCTGTGGGGGTTGTAGATGTAGTATGCCGGTACCCATCTCACATTTACTTCTGCACCGTCTTATTTGGTGCACAGCCAAAAGAAATAAACAGTTCGTAGTCGCTGTTATATTGCAATTAATTAACAATTTATAAAAGAAATATCACGATCGTTGGAAGTAGTGACAGCGAACTAGAAAGAGCAGAGTCCGCAAAAACGTTTCGGCGGATAAACTTCCTGAAAAGTTTGACTGATCGAGAGCTTACATTTAGATTTAGCATTTTATTCGTGCAAGAACGGAGAAAGAATACAATTACCTGCGTTGGGGCGGCCTGTCGTAAGAGGCGACTTAACAACCCAAAGCCAGGTGGTAGGGCATTTGCCCGACTGGATGGCTACCACTCCTGGTCTAAAGTATGTCGCCATAACAACCTTGAGTTGTGTTCCGGAATTAGTGATCAGGTTCCAGTCTCCCTTAAGAGAGCAGCAGCACATTTGTAGCAACTTTGGTGGTGCAAATGTCCATAGCCGATGGTAACCGTTTTCCATCAAGTGGGCCATCTGCCTGTCTGCTGATCTCCTGCAATAAAAAATAAATAAATAAACAAAACATCTGTTGCTTTGTTTATTCTATTCAAACCTGACGGAATGACTAATTCCCTGGCAGCGTGGCAAGCCTTTGGTGTGGGATGCGACTTGCGTAGACACGTTGGCCGCAACCCATTTACCAAACACGTCTAGATCAGCTGGTTCGGCGGCTAAAACAACTGAATCACTCAAGCTTGTGCCATTTGCTGTCGAGATGCTTGGACCATGGGGTCCTGAGGCCATGAGCCTCTACCAAAATTTATCGAAATGACTCATTGACTCTTCAGGTGATCAGGCTGGTGCTTACCTCGGGCAACGGATAGCCAGCCTTCTGGACACCTTACCCATAGAAGACGGCGATCTAGGCTCAGTATTCTACTTTATAGTCTTGAGGGACTATGGGTATTCTACAATACAAATAAATTAAGTTTTCTTGCATTGTATTCGATTATATGTAATTTTAGAATTGTTCTCTCCTGTATCATGTTAATTATATATTTAATAGTAAAAAATATCTGTTGAAATGGTTTTGAACGAAATAATGTCATTTGTGAGAGTGACACCACGACGGCAAAGTGCTTAGTAATAATATTTTCATTACGTTAAAAGGGTCTTCCCAGAGCACTTCTAACAGTACACAATGCATTTAGAAACCAACTTACGTCATAAACAAAAAGAAACAAACGGTCACCAATATTTTATTACCATTTATACTTACATTATATTTCATTTTTCATCGGTAACTGGTAAAAATCTAACAAGTTTAGTAAAATCTGAATAAAGTATATTATTATTTTTATCAAAAGCACATCCGTACACAAAGTCTATGTCGACAATTTTTTCAACAGTCAAAGTGTCTTTCTTAACAACGTAAACACCATCTTGCATACATATATGAACCGTTCCTTTCGTGTCTAGAGTAAATTTTTTAACTTTACGACAAGGACAATTGTACAAAACAGTATCATTAGTGCCTTTTTTCTGACTGTATAAACCTGTATCATTAGTGAAGTAAATAAATTCATTATCTATGATGAAATCGTCGACATTAGTATCTTGTAGTTCGAGGAATTTTTTCGACACCCCATTTTGGAATGTGTTGAGGGTGTTCTTTGGAAATCGGACATAGTATAATATACTATCATTGTAATATATATTCCATGTATTAACATCTTTCGCTCCAATAAATGTTGCTTTGTCATCCACAGGGTCGTATTTGTAGAAACCATAATTGGTTCCTATATAAACATCATGGGAATTTCTGTCTACTACTTGATCGAACCCACCTGCTACTATATTTTTAAACTCTTTAGTATCTAAGTTAAATCTGGCGGTAGTGTATACAAAATCTGTAAGTTCGTGGCTAAAGTAAAGTATGTTGGATTTTTGATCAACAGCTAATGAAAATGGTGGTCTAATATTTTCGTATAAAATTTCTCGCTTATGGCACACGCCGTAAATAGTTACACCAGCACAGATCTCCCTTTTGATGACTCCTGCTTGGATTGTAAGGAGACCAGACAGGATCAATATGAGCTTCATTTCGGTCTGTAAAATAAAAAGCTGTTTACAGTAAAGATAACACATGTTTGTAGATATCATTAAAATAAAGATTGAGTAATGTAAACGATTATGACATAGTTTATCTAGGCCCAGAGGAAAAACTTCTGGGCTAGGGACCAAAAAAAATTCGGAACATTTGTAAGTGTTACATTAACATTTTTGGGGGTTTCCTCCTTAAAAATCGATTCTCATGTAACCCCATGCTACGGTATGGAAATTTTATAAATTGTGAAATAATACAAGCGTAATTAAAAACGTTATATTTTTCTTTCTTTCAAACTGCTCCAGTATTAGAGCGACAAAAACAAAAAATATTCAGATCGGTGAAGCCCTTTTTATTAATTTAAGTAATTTAAGTGCTAATCTGTGTGTGATGCTAATGTTCAACTTCAGTTTGCTTCATTAAGTTATTATATTTCGTGTGTGTCGTCTTTGGACAAAAACCTCTCCTATATTAGCTTGGTTACCTAGATGAGTTTTAGTAAAACTACTATTCTATTGGTGTCAGACGCTCAAATATTACTTATATGATTTTAATCTTTAATTAATATGTTTGTGAATGTGTTTTGTATTTATATGTGTGTATTTTTAAATTGCTAAATAGTTGTCTGTCTGTATATCCTTTTTCTTTTCTTGCAACCGCCCTTATGCGGCCACTGTCGCCGCGCACGTGCAAATGTAGTAAATCCTAGTCGTGCGTCGAAGCTGACACATATTAAGTTTTGTTTTTCCTTTAGGCAATTGACTGTCGCACGCAGAGATGATAATGGCGTATTAAGCTTTATAAGCAGTCTGCTTGCATCAGATTCATTATGAACTTTTTCTTTTTAGTGTTCCGTAGCTATGTTTGCAAAAATGGAATTCCATATATACATACATACATACATAACTTCACGCCAGTTCCCTTGCGGGGTAGGCACGAACAACAGAGCGCCATTTAGGCCCATTCTTACACACCTCACTTGCTTCTTTGACATTCATAACTCTTATCATGCACACTCGTCTGTTCTTAAGGCTCCTGACATCACCCTCCGCTAGTACACGATCAATTTGATCATGGAAGGTGTGTCTTGGCCTTCCACGACTTCGGCATCCATCCACTTTTGCATTTGAATTCCATATATATACAACCCGATTAGGATTGTCTGTCTGTCTATGTCACAGTCATTTTTGTCAGTAATTACTGGGTCTACAAGAGTAAAATTTGACCGGAATGTGTAGTCTATTTAGCATTACAAAGTTATATATTAATATTGCGTAAAATGTAAACATTAGGAATGGCCGCCGTGTATGTAACTAAGGGTTGAAATTTAATTTTTCAATATATATAATAGTGTAAATTATCGTTAGACTATATTTACTAGTCGCAACATATTAAGAAAATATTATTTATTTGGTTTTTAAACAAACGACTGACTTTATTTGCGGGTCCCAAGCGGAAGAACAGCGCTGGTCTCAATTGGCCTGCATATGCTGAGATTGGGTCCAAATTTAGGACTTATATTCTGATTCTGTTGCTTTACTGATCGATAAAGCACACGAACCGAGGGAGCGAAGCAAGCGTACCGCGGCAGCGGCCGGCGAGTGCCAGAACAGACTGGTTATCATTGTTAATAACAGATATAAGTACAATATTAGTGAAACAATAAGTAAGTAGCCCTCCCTCTTCCCATTCCGCCCTTCCACTACTTAAAATTCAATGACCAGAAATATTAAACTGACAGACAGAGGCACAAATTATTAATTTATGGCTCTGAAATGGGTCTGCTTTGAAATGGGTTAGCGCTAAATAGTACTAGACTCTACCTAGGGCATAAACATAAAGAAACAAAGTGTAACTAATATTTTATTAACATTTACACTTACATTGTATTATGTAAATTCTTATCAGGAATTGGACCTACTTATGCAAAATGGAACCAACCCACATACTGACAGTTTTGACATAAAGCCGTTTTTATTAAAATTTTGCGTACAAAAAAATATGTCTATATTTTGGAAAAAACATTTAGAATATTGTATATTATATTTTCTCGTTATGATTTTTATTGAGTCGATAGAAAGTGCATTTTGAAAGTCTTCTGCATCCTTAACCCAATTTTGGCATGTTTGTGGATTGGTTCTGTTTTGCATAAGTAGGTCCAATTGGTAGCAGTCTAACAAGTTGAGTAGCATCTGAATAAACTATATTATCATTTTTATCAAAAGCAAGTCCTTGCGAACCATCTATATGAACTATTTTTTCAACAGTCCAACTGTCTTGTTTAAGTACGTAAACACCATCTTGCATACATATGTGGACAACCCCTTTAGAGTCTACAGCAAGTCCTCTTTCATCACCTTCATTCACTTCAGGAAAATTAAACCAAACAGCATCTTTAGTACCCCTTTTCTGACTATATAAACCTGTATTATTAGTGAAGTAAATAAATTCATTATCTATGATAAAATGATTGACTTTAGTATTATCTAAGTCAGGGAATTTTTTCGACACCCCATTTTCGAAAGTGTAGACGGATCTCGACTGAAGTAATAAATAGTATAACACATCTTTGTAATACACTCTCAATATATTAGCACCTTCCGCTCCAATAAATGTCACATTGTCATCCACAGCGTCGTACTTGTACAAACCATCAGAGGATCCTATATAGACATCAAGGGAATTTCTGTCTACTGCTTGAGCGTACCCATTAGTTATTCCTTCTATATTTTTAAACTCTTTAGTATCTAAGTTAAGTCTGGCGGCACTGCATTCATAATTTGAAATTAAGTAGGTGAAGTATAGTACGTTGGATTTTAGATCAACAAGCAACAAAATTGGTCTGTCAAGATTTTCGTGTAAAATTTCTTGCCCATGGCACACGCCATTGACAGTTAGACCATCACAGATCTCTCTTTTGATGACTCCTGCTTGGATCGCAAGGAGACTAGATATAATCCATATGAGCCTCATTTTGGTCTATAAAAATAAAAGGGTGTTTACAATTGACGGCCTCTGTGGTTGAGCGGGTTAAGCCTTTGCCGGCGTACCTCATTGCAACGCAGAGGTTCCGGGTTCGATTCCTGGTATAGTCAATTTCGGAAACGTATTTTCTCCGTTATTTACTATGGTCTGGGTGTCTGGGATCGGCCCCAGAGTAGTCCGTTGTATATTACCCATAACACAAGCGTAACTTGCTTAATTTGGGGATATACAATGTGTGTTTGTCTGCCGATTTAAAAAAAAAATAAAAAAATAAAAATTAGGGTAAAATGTGTTTGAAGATATCATTAAAAGAAGGATTGAGCAATGGTTATGAAATAGTTTATCTAGGCCCAGAAGAAAAATTATACTATAGGCAATCAACTATCGCACGCAGAGATGATAATGACATATTAAGCTTTACAAGCAGTCTGCGTGCATCAGATTAATTATGAAGGTTTCGTTCTACAGTCATCTTATGGTTTGTGAATAGTTGTCCTTTAGCTATTTTTTTTTATTGCACGAGTTCAGCAGACAGGCAGACTGCCCACTTGATGGAAAGCGGTTACCATCGCCTATGGACATTTGCAACACCAAAGGTGCTACATATGCGCTGCTGCTCTCTTCAAGGAGACTGGAACCTGGTCACTAATGCCGGAACACAACTCGAGGTTCTTATGGCGACATACTTTAGACCAGGGGTGGTAGCCATCCAGTCGGGCAAATACCCTACCACCTGGCTGTGGGTTGTTTTGTCGCCTCTTACGACAGGCCGCCCGGCCGCAGGAAATTGTATTCTTTCTTCGTTCCTGCACGGATAGAATAAAATCTGTCGTAGTCAAAATATGCCGTAATAATAAACAACACTTACCACGTCGAACAAGCCAAGCGATAACCAAACTAACAAGTGAATCAATGCTTTCTATCGTCATATATATATATAAAATCGCGGCTAGGAAAACCCGTAGAGACTGCTATAAAAATAACCTTTTAAAGGCTTTAATACCAGTTTTCTATATCTTATAATTCATTAATTTGCCTTGGTAGTGTATAAAATTTTACATACACACCGTACAATGTCAATTTCCTACCAGGATCTCAAATCTGCTATTACTATAAAATCGGAATCGTCGATTGAACTGGCGTCATAATGCTTTGGCATACAAAAACAACTATTAGTGTGCCATTATGACGCCAGTAAACGATCTTTCCGACACGATTGTAAGGCAATACTTGAGGTCCAATAATATGCAAATGGTTGGACAGCAAGATAAAGAATTCCGGCATGAAACGTTTTAGTAGTTGTTAAATGTTTTACATATTTGTATGATTGTTGATCAGAACATAGACCGATCAAATGACTAATGCTTTCCACAAACTATCTTAACAATACGGATACTTACTAAAATTATAAAGCGTTTTTAGTTTAATTTTAAATTTTTAGTCTGGCATGGTGAATTACATTAAATAGTTATAATGATAACAACCGAAAAATGACCAATTTCAAATTTATAAGTAAAGAAGTGGCTGTACAGGTTGGCCAAAAAAGGTGAAAATAATAAGAGCGCCACTTTTGAAATTTTGTCTAAACAACTTCAATGTTGTCATGAATAATATTGATACTTATTAGTTATTTTTAGTACTACGTAAAACATCGTGCAAGTATCAAGTTGCTTTATTTACGACATACGCATTTTGTCAACAAAACCTATGATGTTTACTTTAATAATAATGACTACAATTTTGTAAGTAAGAAATTTAACACCTTAATAAAACAGTTATTTGATCAGAATACGCTAAAAGAACCATTAAAAACCTGTCATGGTGATGGTTCCTTAGTAAATTAATTCCAACTATGTCATATGGATTTTTGATTTAAAATCCGCTAGACATCCTTGGTAAACTTTAAAAAACACTGCTCGTGCGATACTTAGTATTTTTATACCGGTATTAGATAAGATACAATATGGCCAGAAGGCAAATTAGTTCATGTTCTAGACGTTATGGGCAGGTTGTACGCAAATCGGTTTAACAAATATAGATTTCTTATACATTTATAATACGCATATTACTTTAATATTTTATCTCGTTAGATAAAAAAAACTCGATCGACTGTTTGATAGGTTCTATACGATGAGAGATTTTATAAAATCAACAAATGTATATTGTTTACGTCATTTGACTTCGATGCCACTAAAAAGTATGTGTTCGAAATTAACTCGTATCTCACGAACTACATATATTTTATTTAGCAGTATAGGTTTGCGTTTGACCATGATCTTGGCCGGTGTAAAGCGGAGATATGGTCTAAGATGTAGCAAGCTTACCTAGAAAGTATTATTGTTATTCACACGGTACTTGAAGTATGTGAGTTTCGCTCTTTTGCGGTGCGCATAATGAAGGTCGACGCAAAGGGCTCCGTTCGTAAAATTCGAATATCTCCCATATATCGGTGTCGCATACCGGTGTGTCTGGTTGTCCGATGATGGAAAGGAGTTGGCGGGATTAGATCGAAGATCTCAGTTGAACACTCTCCAAAGTGTATCCGATAGAAAACCTATAAAGCTGGCAACCCTGCGTCGATGTTCGAGACTGAGTTTAGTCAACAAAGAACTGTAGTCAAAATTATTAATATATTCTTTTTTACTTAAAGATTTGTTTGACATGTAAAATTATTATGATATCTAATTTATATTTATTATTTTAAATCAATTTCCATCTAGTTATAAGACGTGAAAATTGCATGCCTAATAAGGCAAAATATATTGAAACCGTTACAAAAAAAAACCATACATATGTTTCTAGCAATAAATTATTATTTTATTCTGTTCTAAATCATTTTTCACTCAAAGTATTGTTGAAGCTATATGAACAATGAAGATGTTATCATCTAATTTAAAAAAAGTTGAAAGAACCTCTGATTATCTAATCGAGTTTATCAGAGAGCGAAAAGGAGAGGATTGACTAAAAAAACTTCTAATTTTTTCTAAAATTTTCATTTCATATTTCAGAAGTTAGAGCGGGAAAGTTCTTTAGTCCACTCCATACATTTCTTTGTTCCGCATATGTCATGTTGGTGAGATAATTAGGTGTTAGGTTATCGTTGTTTTTTCTAAAAAAATATTAATTATTATTCAAGATTCTGAGATAAATTTATTATTTTAATTTTCATTTAGTTTGAAAGAGATTCCAATTTGTTTTTTTTTTTGGGTTTCCGTAGTAAATACGCAAAAACGGTTCACCGACCTACAAGCACTTGGCCGATTTTTGTATATACATAATACAATATATACATGGAGAAAATTATGATCATTAATTTTGATTTTTGCACTACAGGCCGGCAACGCGTTGGCTTCGCCATTGCTTTAGCAAACGCCTGTAGACGACGGTAGCCACTTTCTATGAGCAGGGAAGTCTGCCTATCTGCCAGCTTGGCAACAAAAAAATGCTTTTGTCAAAATTTTTAAGTGATGGAACACACTTACCATCAGAGGGCTTAGTGCGAGTTTTTTTTTTTTTAACTCGATCACGTTCATGTTGACGACATTTTGTATGGGACGATATAAATTTCCCTTCACGCGACACGAGATGGCGCTAAGCATTACTATAGATAATTGTGTTTACTAGAACATGATCGATTAGTAAAAAATCTCGCTCTAAGTCTAGTTCTAGAAGGCTGTTTACTTCTTTACTGTGCTTCGAAATCAAGACTAGTCAACCTATACGTAGGTACTGTTAGAACCATACTTTGCAAGAAATTATATAAAGGACGCCCGACAGAAGTGATAACTTAAATTAATCTAGGTTGAACTATTTAATATTCAAACTGTTTAACTTGAGAAAAGCTTAGGTTATTACTTAAATTTTATGTATATAGCACGTGGGTTAGAGAGAGAGGAGGAGCCTGCCCACCGCTGCCGTATGAGTGAGAGAAAGGGAAACCAGACAGACTGGCGCCGTAACGCGTTACGTAACGAAGTGGTTTACCCTCCCACAAGAAGTTATCACTTCAAAATATTTAAATGATTCTGTGACGACTAACCTCCTTAGTCGTCATAATATATTGAGAAATACCATGTTTTGAATTCAAATCGAAGAATGCCTGTCGAAACAAGAGAAGACAGTATTGCATCGGCCAACGAGCAGAACACATCTCATGGAAAAGTGTCTTGATTGCGTATATAAACCTATTCTCTAAACCAGTCTTTCATTTGAAGAAAGAGATCCCTGTCAGCTCAGAAACCGCTGGCCCTTACGATACCTACCCGTAACTTCTTCCCGTCTTGTTCGTCAGCTCTCTCTAACAACTCGAGCAGCCAAGACAGTTCACCTCCACCGAATACATCGGACGTCTGTTTCTCCTATAATCCAATTTCTAGTTCTGTTCAATTACTAATTTCCATTTAATTCTAGTGTAATTTTTTTAATTTGTAAAATACTACGGCTGTGTCTGCTAGCACTGCCACACGACCGGAGGACCTGAAACGCCACCAATATGCATCTATTGGCAACGGATAGATATTTGTAGCGTTCGGTGTCGACACTATAGGGTCATGGGGTCTTGAAGGTTATCGGTTTTATCGATAACTATCATCTCGTTTGATAGAAGTCTCACGTGATCAAAACTTGGTTGCAAACGTACTTGGGGCAACGCAAGCGCCTGAATGCGACCGAAATTTTTGGTCACGTTCTCAACCGACATCGATTTGGAACTTATATTATTTTTAATTTTTTATATTAGGAAATTATATATAATTTAATATTTAGTCATCTGTTAGCAAATAACTTAAATTGTGTCATTAAAAAGCTTGTCAAAAGGGTCTTTACAAAGCAGTTTGTAACAGTACGCATTGCATTAAGAAACTAACATAGGGCATAAACATAAAGAAACTAAATGTAACTAATATTTTTTAACATTTTCACTTACATTGTACTATGTAATGTTGTAAAAGGACTTGGTAAAAGTCTAACTAGTCTAGTACCGTCTGAATAAACTACATTATTATTTTTATCAATAGCACATCCGAACGCATTGTCTAAATTAACTATTTTTTCAACAGTCAAACTGTCTTCCTTAATAACGTAAACACCATCTTGCATACATATGTGAACCATTCCTTTCGTGTCTAGAGCAAATCCTCTAGATCCTCTAAATCCTGTAGGACGAGGGCTGTTGTACAAAACAGTATCTTTAGTGCCTTTTTTCCAACTGTATAAACCTGTGTCATTAGTGAAGTAAATAAATCCATCATCTATGAAAAATTGATCGACTTTAGTATCTTCTAAACCTGGAATTTTTTTCGATACTCCGTTTTCAAATGTGTTTAGGGATTTCGTTGGATATGAGGAATAGTATAACACATCTTTGTAATACACTCTCAATACATAAGCACCTTTCACTCCAATAAACGTCGCTTTGTCTGCCACAGCGTCGTACTTGTACAAACCATCGCTGCCTCCTATATAAACATCATGGGAATTTCTGTCTACTGCTTGAGTGTACCCAAAAGTTACTCCTTCTATATTTTTAAATTCTTTAGTATCTAAGCTAAGTCTGGCGGTAGTGTACAGAAGGTTTGGAAAGTGGTAGCTAAAGTATAGTACGTTGGATTTTAGATCAACAGATAATAAAATTGGTCCGCCAAGATTTTCGTGTAAAATTTCTTGCTTATGACAAATGCCATTAACAGTTAAACCATCACAGTTCTCTATTTTGATGACTCCTGCTTGGATTGTAAGGAGACTAGACAGGATCAATATAAGCTTCATTTTCGTCTGTAAAATAAAAAGATGTTTACAATAAGGATAAAAACGTGTTTGAAGATCAAATTATTAAAATAAATGTATATGAATATGACATAGTTTACCCAGGCCCAGGAGAAAAACTTTTCGGCTGGTGAACTAAAAAAGCATTCGGAACATTTGTAAGTGTTACCTACATTAAAGTTTTTTGGAGTTTACTCGTTAAAAATCGATTCTCATGTTAGGCCCTCCGGTATGGAAATTTTATAAGGTGTGGTAATAATACAAGTGTAATTAAACACGGTTATTTTTTTCTATCTTTAACTGTTCCAGTATTAGAGTGACCAAAACTAAAAATAATTAAATCGCTGAAACCGTTTTTGTTAATTTAATCTGTATGCCATGTTAATGTTCACTTTTGTTTTGCTTCATTAAGTTAATATATTTTGTGTGTATCGTCTTTGGACAAAAACCTCTCCTATATTAACTTGATTACCTAAATGAGTTTTAGTAAAACTACTATTATATTTGCGTCAGATGCTCTACCTGATATTACTTGTATGATTTTAATCTTTAATTATTATGTTTGTGTGTCTTTGTTTTAGATATGTATTTTCAAATTGCTAAATAATTATCTCTCTTTCTCTCTCTCTCTCTCCTGTATCTGTCTCAGTTTTCTTTTCTTGTAGCCGCTCTTACATGTCGGATGTCACATAGATGGGGTGTGCATGAACAACATTAGTTACGCTGCTGACGTGGTTCTGGTGAGCCCATCTATCTGCGGTCTGGGGCAGCTCTTGTCAATATGTGAGTCGTGCGTGGTGAACCATGGCCTTAGATTTAATGCTAAGAAAAGCGAGGTTATGATATTTAAAGCAGGCGCTAAATCTTACGATATCATACCTCTGTGGCAAACCGATATCCAGGATTCCCAAGTTTAAGTATCTGGGGAACTGGGTAACCGAAGTCTTAAAGGATGATTGTGATATAGGCCGGGAACATAGATCGCTAGCTGTCCCATGTAGCATCCTGGCCCGCAGGTTCGCACGCTGTACGCAAGAGGTAAAGAAATCGCTTTTCCAAGTCCTTCACACGCAGTCATTCTATACGTGCAACCTGTGGGTCAGTTATACGCAGCGGGCATACAGCGAACTACGTGTTCAATATAATAATTGGCTGAAGGCTGCCGTGGCGGTGCAGTGCGTCAGGGATGTTTACAGAAGCGCGAATCGATGCCTTTGCGACCATCATTAGAAAGTACAAGAAGTAAAGATTAGTAGTGTCCGCCGTGCATCTAACTAAGGTTTGAAATTTAATTTGTCAGTCTGTCGTAGTCAAAATATGTCGTAATAATAAACAACACTTACCACGTCGAACAAGCCAAGCAATAACTAAATTAACAAGTAAATCAATGCTTTAGATCGTCATATATATAGGTATATAAAATCGCGGCTAGGAAAACCCGTGGAGACTACTATAAATTTAACCTTTTAAAGGCTTTAATAGCAGTTTTCTATATCTTATAATTCATTAATTTGCCTTGGTAGTGTTTAAAATTTTACATACACTCCGTGTCAATGTCAAGTTACTACCAGGACCCCAAGTCTGCTATTACTATAATATCGGAATGGTCGTATAACCGGGCGTCATAATGCTTTGGCATGCAAAACCAGCTATTAGTATGCCATTATAAGGCCAGTAAACAGTTTTTTCGAAACAATTGTAAAGCAATACTAGGGGTCAATTAATATGCAAATGATTGGACAGCAAGATAAAGAATTCCAACATGAAACGTTTTAGCAGTTTTTAAATGTTCTACATATCTGCATGATTATTGTGATCAGGACATAAGCTGTTCAAACACGGAAAGCTTTCCACAAACTATCTTAAAAATACTTACTAAAATTATAAAGTGTTTCTAGTTGAATTTTCAATTTTTAGTCTGGCGTGGTGAATACAATTCAATAGTTATAATGAGAATAACCGAAAAATGATCAATTTTAAATTTATAATTTATAAATAAAGAATTGGCGGTACAGGCTGGCCAAAAAAATGTGAAAATAATAGGGGCCGCCACTTATGAAAATTTGTCTAAACTCTAGCAACTCCAATGTTATGTCATGAATAATTTTGATACTTACGAGTAATTTTTAGTATTTCGTAAAACATCGTGCAAGTATTTTGCTTTATTTATGACATACGCATTTTGTCAACATAACCTATGATGTTTACTTTAATAATAATGACTATAATTTTGTAAGTAAGAACTTTAACACCTTAACAAAACAATTATTCGATTAAAATATGCTAATGGAACCATTAAAAACCTGTCATGCTGGCGGTTCCTTAGTAAATTAATTCCAACTATATCGAAAGGATTTTTGATTTAAAATCCGCTAGACATCCTTGGGAAATTTTAAAAAACACTGCTCGTGCGATATTTAGTGTTTTTATACCGGTATGGCAAAAATAAATAATTCATGTTCTAAACGTTATGGGCAGATTATACGCAAATCGGTTTATCAAATGTAGATTTTCTATACATTTATATATTTTATCTCGTTAGATAATCATAACTTATTTTTTTTTTAAACTCGGTCGACTGTGTGATAGGCTCTGTACGATGAGAGGTTTTATAAAATTAACAAATGTTTATTGTTTACGACATTTGACTGCGCTATCACGAAAAAGCATGTAATCGAAATTCACTCATATCTCAAGGACTGCATACATTTTATTTCGTTGTATAGGTTTGCGTTTGACCATGATCTAGCCCCGTTTAGAGCGGAGATATGGTCTAAGATGGAGCACGCTTACCTAGAAGGTACCTATTCACACAGGACTTGAAGACTATGAGTTTCATTCTTTTGCGGTGCTCATGATGAAGGTGGACGCAGAGGGCTTCGTTCGTAAAATTCGAATATCTACCATATATTGGTGTCGAATACCGGTGCGTCTGGTTGTCCGATGATAGAAAGGAGTTGGCGGGATTAGATCTAAGAGCTCAGTGTATCCGATCAAAGTGTATCCGATAGAAAACCTATAAGCTGGCAACCCTGCGTCGATGTCCTAGACTGAGTTTAGTCATCAAAGAACTGTTGTCCAAATTATTAATATATTCTTTTTTACTTAAGGATTTGTTTGACATGTAAAATTATTATGATATCTAATTTATATTTATTATTTTAAATCAATTTCAATCTAGTTATAAGATGTGAAAATTGCACGCCTAATAAGGCAAAATGTATTGAAACCGTTACAATAAAAAAACCGTACATACATTTCTAGCAATAAATTATTATTTTATTCTGTTATAAATCATTTTTTACTCAAAATATTGTTGAAGCTGTATGAAGAATGAAGATGTTATCATCTAATTTAAAAAAGTTGAAAGAACCTCCGACTATCTAATCTAGTTTATGAGAGAGCGAAAGGGAGAGGATTGACTAAAAAAACCTCTAATCTCTCTAAAATTTTCATTTCATATTTCAAAAGTTAGAGCGGGAAAGTTCATTAGTCCACTCCATACATTTCTTTGTTCCGCATATGTCATGTTGGTGAGATAATTGGGTGTTAGGTTATCGTTGCTTTTCTAAAAAAAATATTAATTATTATTCAAGATTCTGAGATAAATTTATTATTTTAATTTTCATTTAGTTTGAAATTTAATCCAATTTGTTTTTTTTTTGGGTTTCCGTAGTAAATACGCAAAAACGGTTCACCGACCTACAAGCACTTGGCCGATTTTTATATATACATAATACAATATATACATGGAGGAAATTATGAGCATTAATTTTGATTTTTGTCCTACAGGCCGGCAACGCGTTGGCTTCGCCATTGCTTTAGCAAACGCCTGTAGACGACGGTAGCCACTTTCTATGAGCAGGGAAGTCTGCCTGTCTGCCAGCTTGGCAACAAAAAAATGCTTTTGCCAAATGTTTCAATTGAGAAATGAGCCAGGAAGCTGGTCGGCAATGATCGTCTTTTTTATGCTCGACTTCAGAGTCTAGAGCATAGACGTAAAGTCGCGGGGCTGACTGTCTTCTATCGGATACATTTCGGGGAGTGTTCCTTAGAATTGCACGAGCTGATTCCTCCATCCCCATTTTACCATCGGACAACCAGACGCAGCGGTTTGCGCCACCGTTACGTGGTGGAAATACCACCAGTCAGAACCAAACGTTTCGCTTCATCTTTTCTGGTGCGCACTGCCCAAGAGTGGAATAATTTGCCGGAGTCTGTTTTTCCTGACAAATACAATCTCGAAGTCTTCAAGTCACGAGTGAATAGGTATCTTCTAGGTAAGCGTGCTCCACCCTAGACTGCGTCATCACTCACCATCAGGTGAGACAGTGGTCAAACGCAAACCTATACTTACATAAAAAAAAGTAATGGAAGACACTTACCATCAGAGGGCTTAGTGCAAGTTTTTTTTTAACTCTATCAAGTTCATGTTGACATTTTGTATGGGATGATATAGGTTTCCCTTCACGCGACACGAGATGGCGCTAAGCATTCCATAGAAAATTGCGCTTACTAGAACATGATCGATTCATAAAAAATCTCGCACCAAGCCTTCTGATGGGTTGTTTACTTGTTTGCTGTGCTTCGAAATCAAGACTAGTCAACCCAAACGTAAGTACTTTGCAATAAATCATCTATATATTAATGTGTGAAACAAAAACACAGCAAAAACTTACGAAAATTGCGTGGACGGAGGAGTATGAATTTTCGCACACTTATAGTTTATATAGAGAAGGAGTGTAGAATGCTAATATTTTTTAAAATAACCTATAAAAAATACATTAAATCAATAAATAAGAATAAGCCTGAATGGCGCTCTGTTGTTCGTGCCTACCCCGCAAGGGAACTGGCGTGAAGTTATGTATGTATGTATGTATGTAAATCAATAAAAAAACATTACACACACTACCATGTATTTGACACACACGCATATATACTCTTTTGTTTATTGTTAAAGTTAAATTAACAGTGCAGGCCTTGGCGAAATCTGTGATTATCGAGGTATAGACTTTGACAGTCAAATCTTAATAATGTTCAAACCGTAGACAGAGAAACCTATACAAATTGATATCTTATGTCGCATTCACACAAGAAAAAGAGCAACTTTTCCCGATGTCGTATAAAGAAACGAGACCGAATGATGCTATTTTTTGTTTCACGGAGCGTGCTGCGGTTCTTCGAGATTAGCACACAGGTTTGCTAAACAAAGTTTGACAGCTACCTATCGTTTTCCTATAAAATACAGTTCTTACGTGCTCTATGTTAAGTAATTCATATAATAAAATTTGGTTTTGAACAATTTAGACTTATTATTTCAACCTTTTTTTTTTAAACGTGGTGCGGTGTAGCGTTGAAGGGTGTAGAAGTGATAGCGGAACGAAAGTGCCAGGATTGTCTTTTCATTCGTAAGTATACTACTGTTTATCAGTTACTAGACATTCAGTAACATTTTATAATGTTCATATATGTTGTAGACATAAATTCATCGTTAAAAAAGCACAAAAATAACAATTATAAATTTTAACCCAAAAACTTTAGTGTTGCCAGCTTTTCTATAAATTAATTGCCACTATTATAGGAAATATCGAAATAAATGTTTACGTTTTAACGGTTTTAAGCGCGGTAATTTTTATTTGATTTTGGTTTTTCCGACGTTTCGGCCACTTTTCAGTGGCCGTGATCACGGAAGACAAAGATGTCAAGTGTCAACGAGTATTGTTAAAGTTTTATTTCGCCTACCGCCAACTTGTTAAGTTTAATTTTGTTTATGGTTATTATTTACTCTATGGGAGCGTAATCTAATTTACTACCGCTTCGCAACATGTTATGGCTTGAAGAGAAGAAGCGGCGCAAGAAAATGTATACAAGTCGCGAAAACTTAAGAAAATATAATATTAATATGTATTCTGCATCGTGTATTAATGATATATCTGAAAATTTTAATGGCCAGTGCAGTTTTCCTGAACATGATGGTTTACGTTGGAATTAGATTGCAGCTACAGGACGAATAGATTGGTCACCAAAACCGTCATTAAAAATTTGCAGTAGACATTTTGACAGTTTCCATACACTATTTTGAACTGCGTATACATCACGCAACAAAAGGATTTGAACCTACGCAAAAAATTAGAAACATACATACGAAGCTTGTTTTATTTAAAGGACAATAACGTGTAAACTCAATAAAAGCTAATTAAAAACAAACATGTGCTATTATTTATCCACAAATCCAGAACCTACTGTCACATAAGAAATGGCAGTTATTTAGGACCACATCATCATCATCCATCGTCACTCTCCTGCCCTCATCGCAATTAATTTGAGTTAGGCAGCAGATGAAAATCGATTTGACAGGTTCATTTTACAGGCTTAGTGATGTATTCTTTTTTGTCTCTTTCTGCGACACGCTATAGCGGCATCAATGACAATGTAACTACAACGACTGACCTCCTTAGTCGTCATAATATATTAAGAAATATAATATTCCGAATTCAAATCGATGAAAACCTCACAAAAAAAGAGAAGAAAGTATTGTATCGACCTGCGAGCAGAACATCTCATCGAAAAGTGTCTTGATTGCGAATATAAACTTATGCTCTAAACCAGTCTTTCATTTGAAGATAGAGATCCCGGTCAGCTCAGAAACAGCTGGCCGTTACGATACCTACCCGTATCTTCTTCCCGTCTTGTTCGGCAGTTTTCTCTAGCATCTCGAGCAGCCAAGACAGTTCACCTCCACCTTTCAAATAGATCGGACCTCTGTTTCTCGTATAATCCAACTTCTACTTGTGTTCAATTACTAATTTCCATTCAATTCTAGTGTGAATTTCAAATAAATAAACTTTTGAAGTTTGAAATGGGAGGGCCTGCACGCCGCAATAATGCATCTATTGGCAATGGATACATATTTGTGGCGTTCGGTGTCGACACTCTAGGGCCATGGGGTCCCGAAGCCTATCGGTTTTATGAGGTCTATCATCTCGTTTGTTAGAAGTCTCAGGCTGACCTGTACTCGGGGCAACGTAAGCGCCGGGATGCGGCCAGTGTTTTGGGCACGTTGCTAACCGACATCGATTTGAGACTTACATATTACTAGAGTTTACCCCGTGGCTACGCCACGGGTCAACCTCTAGTGCATGCCTCTTGTTTAAAGAGCAGGCGTTAATACAGGTAACATTTACTACATTTTTGTGATAGTGCTCTTTGCACCCGGACGATTAATTTCGTTTTATATCGCAAACTATCCCGTCTTCCGGGATGAAAATTATTTATGTCCATTTTCGGTATTAAAACTACATTTAAACGAAATTACAACAAAACGGATCCTGTATTCCTAGTAGTTTTCCGTGAAAGCTTAACAGATAGATATATCGAATTACTATCGCATTTTTTATAGACGTTGAGTTTTTATATCTATAAACTTGAGAAATGATTGGTCTCATACAAACTCTATTTAAAACCGTCCTAGTTTTATTTATCTATCCCTCATCTACGAAAACTACAAAATTGACAAAAATGTCCACTGTGAGCAAAATGACCAAAATAATCAAGTGTTTAAAATGTCCAAAATTATCAAAATGTCCAAATTACCCAAAATATCAAAAATGACTAAAATTTTCAAAATGACCGAAATTGCCAAAATGTCCAAAACGATCAAAATGTTCAAAATGACCACAATTTGCAAAATAACCAAAATGTGCGAAATGATCAAAATGTCCAAAAGGAACAAAATGTCCAAAATGGCAAATCACAAAGAAACCAAAACTGTGCCTCTTTCTAGGATAACCTTTACATAAATCTATCCCATTATCCGGGATAAAAATTGAAAGCAGCAGCGCATTTGTAGCACCTTTGGTGTTGCAAATGTCCATAGGCGATGGTAACCGCTTTCCACCAAGTGGGCCGTCTGCCTGTCTGCTGAACTCCTGCAATAAAAAAAAATAAAAAAATATTCCTTATCCAGCCTCGGTAATAAAAATTACTTAAATACCAAATTTCAGCCCCATCAGTCCAATAGGTTTTCCATAAAAACATAATAAACAATAAACAGAGAGCATAACAGAGGTATCGAAAATATATATACTGAATAATAAATATATACTGTATTGTGTACATATTTAATTTTAAATTATATAGAACAAATATTAAGGACATCATCAGATAATATAATATAACTTTACAGTTCTCTTCCATACTTTTCTTGTTCATCGCCTCCACCAGGACTATCCCAGAATACAATACCTCTTCAAACCTTTTTTTTTTATTGCAGGAGTTCAGCAGACAGGCTTGATGGAAAGCGGTTACCATCGCCTATGGATATTTGCACAACCTAACATGCTATAAATGCGCTGCTGCTCTCTTAAAGGAGTCTGGAACCTGGTCACTAATGCCGGAACACAACTCAAAGTTGTTATGGCGGCATGCTCTACACCAGGGGTGGTAGCCATCCAGTCGGGCAAATGCCCTACCACCTGGCTGTGGGTTGTTTTGTCGCCTCTTACGACAGGCCGCCCGGCCGCAGGAAATTGTATTCTTTCTCCGTTTCTGCACGGATAAACCTTGGATAAAGTGAATAAAACTAAAAAATTACTACGCAACCGACGCAGTTTCCTATAACAGGAAAATTAATAATATGACAATAGAGAGGTATTCCAATTATTTATTATATGGCAATGGAAATTAAAGAATAGAAGACATTTCTTCCTACCGTGAGACCTAGCAAGATAGATTCAATATGTTACAGCGAAAAACAATCACCAATTCCATTTAGCCGAAAAGAATACAGTGTTTGAGCCTTCGATAATATTACGCACATTCTTTCTATTTTGTGAAAGTTGATATAGATAGATTTTTTATTTTAGAAATATCTTTAAGTTTTTACTTTAGTTCTTTTATATAAGTTTTAGGTTCAGTTTTGAATGCAACAACTACAACCTGATTCGTCGTTTGAGAACTTAGTTCAGTGTCATGAATGCTCCCAGGTACGATACTTCAAAGGTCAAAGAGGATTGAGGATGCATATCGGCAAAGCTCCTAAGGACCGAGATGGGCACTCAGCCTCTTTGCCTAACCCTCAACCTGTTTTTGGTTAATTATCGGATACCACCCAAATTCCATTTTGGCAAAGAATTTCAAAATTAGAACATTCGGCACCAATTTTAAAAAGTTTCCCTCAAGCAGTAAGACCTAGTATATGTGAAATCTTCTCAAAATATATGAAAAAAGTTTTGGCGGAAAATACCTTACGTACCTGGGAGGATTTGTTACTGCTCCCTTATCAAATCCTCAATATAAATAAAGATGATCAAGGTACGGTTACATCTAAAATTAGAAAAAAAATTAAAATTATACAAACTATTGGACACAGATTAGATAAACAGATTAACCACACGAAAAAATACCCAAATTGTAAAATTCATTTGAAAAACTTTATGGTAAAAACATGAAATTTAATTTCGACATTTTAAAGGTTATCGAATTGATTGATGTTGTCAGGTGAGAAATGTGACTTATTTTCCAAAATTTGGGGAATTTTGTTACGATTTTTTTTTACTTATGAAATATGAACAATTGAAAAAATCTACAGTACACAGACATGTAATGTTTGTATGTCCGGTTTTCGTAAACCAGTTTATATTACGTTTTAGATTTCCTACGAATCCAATTATAGCAAATTGTTGGACAGAGATGGATTTTGAAAGAAAGTATTATGAAATCATTTTCGGAGATATTTTTACACTGTTTTTATATTTTCTTATCAACGGCACAGTTGTATTGAAATAAAGTACCTAAAATAATTATATATGATCGTGACCGATAAGATGTAAGGTGTGTGAAGGATAATTAGAAAATTTAAGAATACTTAACCACCATATAAAATTATTTCTAATCTAACCTTAGCGCTTTGGACAATATAAACTTTTTAATGTAACCTTATGACGTTTGACATAGAATTGACAGAATGCGTGCTGCAAATATCGTCAAAGAGGATGTAAAAAAAACTGAATATCGTTTAAAACAGATGCTTCGGTCGGAGTTATCTGTACTAATATTATAAAGAGGTAAAGTTTGTGAATTTGTGAGGTTGTAGGGGGTAATCTCTGGAGGATCTACTAAACCGATTTTTAAAATTATTTTACTGTTGGAAAGCTACGTTAACAGGGAGTGTCATAGTCTATATAACATGACGCTTTATACCACGGGAGCGGGACAGACCGCGGTTGAAATCGCGCCGGGACGCTAGTAATATTATAGATAACTCTTTATTGTCATAATTAAGATATTAATTTTGTCTGTATTCTGTTAGCTACATCTCCATTAATTCCTAATAAAGAAATAATTTAATATATTAATATGATAAAAAACAAATTTTGGTTCATAAAATAATCAAACTGAACTAGTTTGAATAAAAACTTTTGGATATGTATATTCTTATAATAGCCCTTTTCAAGTGGTTTAGTTGCTCTTAAGTCCCTGCATTAAACTATCCCGTGTACCTACCCCGTAGTTCCTACTACTGATCTAAACTTTGGATTACACATAAAGCCCACTACCCAATATGAACCCATCGAATCGTTCCAAGTCCACTATTACAAATTATTTCACTGACCTTTAGCGCAGGATAATCTTTGGGTTATAAATAGTCATCTAATAACCTTCATGAACATGATGTGTAACACAAAAATAATTTGCCATTATGAATAGGTTTCTTTAGAATTATTACATTAGTATTGGTAATTAACAGACTTATAAATATGTACCAATATCTGTACAGGCATTTTATTGCGAAATAAAATTACTACATGTACTAAAATGTGTTATGAATTCATTTGTGCATGTATTTTTTTATGGTTCGTTCCAAGACACAAAACTTTTGTTGCTAATACTTTATTTAAAAAAAAACCAAAATCTCTGAGTAAATCGTAACGATCATTTAAACTTTTCACTTACATAAAAAAATATTTAATTATAAAAAATGGGGTAATACTTTTTACCTGATATCCCGAAAACACGCACACATTGATAGTTTTACGAGAGTGAATATAGCAACGCTTCGCGTTTTTGATGCCGTTTTTGGCGGTGTTGTTTGTTAGCAATGCTCTCTCTAGACATGTTATATCTCAATGTTTCCAAGTATAATTAAAATTTTAAAAAATCGCGTCTGTAAGCAAATCTACATTAATTGACAAAAATCTAACATATATACAAACAAATTGATGTAACCAGAATAACAAACATCAGTTGCAGCATGTAAAAAATATATGTCAAATTGAAACTTTAAAAGCCTCTATTGAAAAGTTTTCAATTTGCGCATTGGCTCTTATACATAGGACCCATCGATATGGTGTTTATGTCAATTATAACTAGTTAGGCCGTGTTCTTGTACAGATGCCGAAAGCGGCGTCTATGCAGTAATGAATGTTGGACGCCGCATTCGGCGTCAATTACTATTATTCATAGATACTATATATTTAAATTAATGACAGTGCCATACCCGTCCATTCCAGGGTGAAGGTGAAACCTAGCGTCAGGGACCCGTTGCCTGACATTTGCTGAACTGCACCAATTTGATACGATCGTGAGACATGTTGTTTTGCTATATACATAGTTTAATAGCTATTTTATTACTATTTCTCAATGTGTTTAAAAAGCAAAATAATGTTTTTTTTCTCCCTTTTGCTTCTTAGCGATCTGTGATGTTCCATTTTTTTTTTATTGCAGGAGTTGCGCAGACAGGCAGACGGCCCACTTGGTGGAAAGCGGTTACCATCGCCTATGGACATTTATAACACCAAAGGTGCTAAAAATGCTCTTAAGGGAGACCGGAACCCGATCATTAATGGCCGGAACACAACACAAGGTTAATAATCATTTTATTACTATTTCTCAATTTGTGCCGCTGTGTTTAAAAAGAAAGTTTTTCTTTCTTCCTTCTTGCCTCTTAGGGATGTGTGATCTTCCATCGGGCAACTGGGGCAATACTCTCCTCTGACAACGTTCCCATTGGAACTCTCCCGGCGGTCGTAGTCGATCTCAGAGAAGCTTCTTTCACCGAATATCCGGATTCGTAGGACCTTGGTTGGAAATCGAAAATTAATGCTCATAATTATTGAATTTCCTCCAAGTATATATTTTATTATGTATACATAAAAATCGGCCAAGTGCGTGTAGGTTGGTTTTTTGCGGACTGACTACGGAATGCCCCAAAAAAAAATCGGAATCTCTTTCAACTAACTGAAAATTTAAATTTTTAAATTCATTCCAGATTCTGGGAATGATGTATGAATTTTAATTAAAAAATGATAAATTGACACAGAATTGAGATTGTTCACTTTTTTCAATTTAGCTTTTTGAAAAACTGTTTCGAGGAATGGTGTTGTTAATCTTTTTTTTTTTATGGCAGGAGCTCAGCAGACAGACATACGGCCCACTTGATGGAATGCGGTTACCATCGCCTATGGACATTTGGAACACCAAAGGTGCTACAAATGTGCTGCTGCTATCTTAAGAGAGACTGGAACCTGATCACAAATGCCGGAACACAACACAAGGTTGTTGTGGCGGCATACTCTGGACCAGGGATGGTCGCCATCCAGTCGAGGAAATACCCGACCACCTGGCATCATCTTTTATGTCTAGTTAAAGTTCCAAAAAACATACATTCCCTTTGTATCTTGTAAGAAATGCGTTTGACCTTTATATGACCTTACTAAACCTTATGACGTGATTAACATTTGGCGAAATTAACATGAATACTGTAGCCATTCAGTTTTAAAAAGGTTTTTAAATACAAGCTTTTGAGATCCTGGATATTATGTAGCAGCAGAGTGCTAACCAAGACAAGTAAAACGAGCCAAAGTTGGTCAAATTTAACTTGCAAGATTCTACCCGAACTTACATACATAGGTACATCCATTGCAAGTTAAATAAACGCTTGTAAAAAGAACGATCTTTTCCTTTTGATGTCATTGTTATGTCATCTGACACCACCATAAACACAGACTACTATAGATCTACGTACACAAAAACAAACGTTTTGTTCGACGTATTGTAGAATAAAATAATGTAAAATTAGCTCTTCAGACCAATATTTAGCAAATATCGGCAAACAGAATACTTACATACGATCTCAAAACAAAGTCAAAGAAAATTGCATTAATTTAAACGAGCGTCTTCGTAAATTGCGGTTGGGACGATATTACAAAATGTTAACAAAATAAAAGAACTTTTTTACAAACTACCCACTTGCGCAGTTCAATATACCTACAGAAGCACCATAGTAATGGGGATTTTAATGGAAGAATATGCAAACAGAATACAGGGGTGGAAAAGTAATCGGTAGCTTTGGACACGGAAAGCGAAGTAACAACGGCAGAAAAAAGATCAAATTTGCATTTAAATTTAATTTGTTATTTATGAATAGCATTTACCCGACTGGATGGCTACCACCTGTGGTCTAAAGTATGTCGCCATAACAATCTTGAGTTGTGTTCCGGCATTAGTGACCAGGTTCCAGTCTCCCTTAAGAGAGCAGCAGCGCATTTGCAGCAACTTTGGTGTTGCAAATGTCCATAGGCGCTGGTAACCGCTTTCCATCAATTGGGCCGTCTGCCTGTCTGCTGATCTCCTGCAATAAAAAAAAATCCAAACAAGTAATACACTTGGACGGCGCTCGATGGTATATATAAAAATAAAATAGATTATAAAATCACATCAAACAATACAAAAGTTTTTCATGACACAAATGTAGTAAATCAATTTAATTTTAACACTGACCACAGAATGGTTAGAGCTAAATTAGAAATAAAACAAGCTAACAATATTAGAAAATATGCTACAAATAACCAAAATAGATTGAATAAAATAAATATAACTCAAATGTCTCCGATTAAAAGCACAATATCCCTGAATAAGGAAATACAACGAAAATATACACAACTAAGCAGAGCGCAGGGAAGCCCAGACGTACGTCATTGCACCCTTGTATGATTGTGATTAGTTATCTAGGGTTAAAAGGTTAATTTTTATAGCAGTCTCCACGGGTTTTCCTAGCCGCGATTTTAAATATATACGAGGCGATCTGAAGCATCGGTTCACTTGTGAATTTAGTTATCATTTGGCTTGTTCGAAACGTGGTAAGCATTAGATCTCATTCCGACAGATTTCATTATTATAATGTAGCCATAATATCAAGTCTTTGATCCCACAATGCTTGAAGACGAAAGTCTATTAGTCTCTATATTTTTTTTGTCAATGTAATTTAACTGAATATGTAACCCTTGGAACAGGTTACATATTTGAGCCGTTTGGGGTGGAGACTTTGGGCCCATGGGGGCCAAGTGCCCACAAATTATTTAAAATAATTAAAAAACGCCTATTCAGACAAAACAGGAGACCGGAAGGCTGGAGCTTACCTCGCTCAAAGGATTAGCATTTGTACCGTGCGAGGTAATGCTGCCAGCCTTCTAGGTACAATGCCCAGCGACAGTGGTCTGCTGGGGCTGGACGGGCTTTAATATAGGTTTTATGTTAATTTTAGTTTTTTACTATTGTATATATATTTTTAAGTTAGGTTTATTTATAGGATATTTTAGATTTTTAATTAATATTAATATGTATAAATAAATTTCCAACAAACTGAATTTGGCATTCATGAAATTTTGTAAGTGTATCCTTTAAAATGTTCAATCTTACTTCATAGTCCTCTTTCGTTAATGGTCCAGAATGTTCTTCCAGGTATTTTTCTTGCCTAGTTCTTTTGTATTGGCCTCTTTCTTTATCTTTTCTTTTACCATAGTGAAGTTGAAATTTTATTTTTTGTAATTATATCATATATGTATAATATTGATTGTAATTATCTTTTTAAATATAATATACTTAGAAATTAGTTCATCATCATCATCATCCGAGCGTTAAATCCCGGTTGCGTTCGGAGCGTTCACTCCGACGCCCAGGGTCCGCTTTCCTACTTTTTCTACTCCACTTCGCGCGGTCTTCTGCATCCCCCGTTTTGAGACCATTGGCACGCATGTCATCCTTCACAACGTCAAGCTATTTCTTGGGCCTTCTCCTTCGACCGGGACCTGGCGGTGGCGGCATGGCTACACATTTGTTCCCTACATACTTAGAAATTAGTTGTTTTGCACTATGAAAAAAAATCTCTTGTCGTCGTGTCATGGCAGACATTTTCATATGGTATATTATAATATAGATATTATATCGAGGGGTCCAAGGTTATTTGTATTAAGCGACATTTGCGAAATTGTGTCGATAGAGGAGTTTGAAGTTTCAATGACCCACAAAAAGACTTCATTAGTAAACTACATACTATATTTAAAAAAGAAAAATCTGTAGTTTTTAGTTGGAAACCAGCTTCATTATAATTCCTTAAGTTTGAGACATTAGGATGCAAGAATACCATCAAGGCAATTCTGTCATAAAATGTCGCTTAAAACAAATAGCCTTTCACCCCTCGATATATAACTGAATAGTTTCGGCACCAATTTATATGTTATACACAAATAATGGAATGAAAATGAAACTTGTATTTGGTAAAATAATGGAATTTATTGTGGACGTACCTACGTGACGCCATGTAAAGGTAAAAAACGCAAGAAGAAGCATCATAGACTAATAGATCTATACAGACGAAGGTTGTTGTTATGTAGTGGAACACATACAAGCCAATAGATGGCCCTGTACTATAATACAAAGAATATATACTTTCCAACAATACTAGATAGGCCTAGGCCTGCGAGGAGCAACAATAGCTTCCCTGGAAGATCTTCCTTTAAGACGGAGGAGTATTCCGTCTCGCTCCTCCACCTTATAAGGGGTGGTCTGTAACAGGTAAAATAAGAGACCTGTTCCATCTGTTCCTGTTCCAGTGAAAGAACAGTTCCAGTAGCCTGTTCCAATATAACAGTCTGTTCTAAGATAAAAGACTGTTGTGTTGCACCAGGTTTAAAACGATTATTTACAAAATGAAAACCATTATTTATAGAATTAAAACGATTATTAAAACAATCAATAAAGTTTAGAGGTAACTTTGCAAGACGAACGAAACGGCTTTGTTTACAATATTTTGTTTTTTTACGAAAATAATCAAAACAAACAAAGAAATAAAACACAAAAATCAGAATGAATCAGAGACTTTTTTTATTGCAGGAGTTCAGCAGACAGGCAGACGGTCCACTTGATGGAAAGGGGTTACCATCGCCTATGGACATTTGCAACACCAAAGGTGCTACAAGTGCGCTGCTGCTGTCTTAAGGGAAACTGGTCACTAATGCCGGAACACAACACAAGGTTGTTATGGCAACAAACTTTAGACCAGGGGTGGTAGCCATCCAGTCGGGCAAATACCCTACCACCTGGCACTTTTGCATTGTATATCTGTTTAGTCATTCTATCATCATGCATTCTTTCCACATGCCTGAACCACCGGAGCATTCCTTTCCTTACCTTCACCCCGACACTCTCTTTCAGACCAACTCTCTTTCTTACTTCGGTATTACGAACGCTCAAAAGATTATAATCATATAAGTAATATCAGCTAGAGCGCCTGACACAAATATAATAGTAGTTTTACTAAAACTCATCTAGGTAACCAAGCTAATATAGGAGAGGTTTTTGTCCAAAGACGACACACACAAAGTATATTAACTTAATGAAGGAAACTAAAGTTGAGCATTAACATGACGTACAGATTAGCATTTGTATTACTTTCATTAACAAAAACGGCTTTAACGATTTCAATATTTTTTTGTTTTGGTCGCTCTAGTATTGCAGTAGTTTGAAAGAAAGAAAAACATAACGTTTTTAATTACGCTTGTATTATTTCACACCTTATAAATTCCATACCGGGGGCATTAAAAAGAATCGATTTTGAAGGACTGACTCCAAAAAACTTAATGTAACACTTACAAATTTTCCGAATGTTTTTTAGTTCACTAGCCCAGAAGTTTTTCTTCTGGGCCTAGATAAACTATGTCATAATCGTTTACATTACTCAATCTTTATTTTAATGATATCTGCAAACATGTGTTATCCTTATTGTAAACAACTTTTTATTTTACAGACCAGAATGAAGCTCATATTGATCCTGTCTGGTCTCCTTACAATCCAAGCAACAGTCATCAAAAGAGAGACCTGTGATGGTGTAACTGTTAATGGCGTGTGCCATAGGCAAGAAATTTTACACGAAAATCTTGATAGCCCAGCTTCATTAAATGTTGATCTAAAATCCAACATACTATACTTTCGCCACATTCTTCGAAATTTTGAATACACTATCGCCAGACTTAACTTGGATACTAAGGAATTTAAAAATATAGAAGGAGTAACTTTTGGGTACTCTCAAGCAGTAGACAGAAATTCCCATGATGTTTATATAGGAAGCATCGATGGTTTGTACAAGTACGACGCTGTGGATGATAAAGCAACGTTTATTGGAGCGAAAAATGCTACTATATGGAGTATGTATTACAAAGATGTGTTATACTATTCCTTATTTCCAATGAAATCCGTATACACATTTGAAAATGGGGTGTCGAAAAAATATCCAGATTTAGAAGATACTAAAGTCGATTATTTCTTGATAAATGATGGATTTATTTACTTCATTAATGCTACAGGGTTATACAGTCAGAAAAAAGGCACTAAAGATACTGTTTTGTACAACAGTCCCTATAATGGATTTGTAGGATTTGCTCTAGACACGAAAGGAAAGGTTCACGTATGTATGATAGATGGTGTTTACGTAGTTAAGAAAGACAGTTTGACTGTTGAAAAAATAATTGATTTAGACTATGTGGATGGATGTTCTTTCGATAAAAATAATAATATAGTTTATTCAGACGGTGCTAAACTAGTTAGACTTTTACCAGTTTCTGTTAAAAAAGTTGATATAATGTAAATGTAAATGTTAATAAAATATTAGTTACACTTTGTTTCTTTATGTTTATGCCCTAAGTCATTACCTAAATGCAATGTGTACTGTTAGAACCTGCTCTGGTAGAGATTTCGTAACAGACGACTAATGGTTAAATTATGTACAAGTTCTCTGTCTGTCTGTCTGTCTGTCTGTTCCGTTTTCAAGAAAAAACTACTGGACCGATGTAGCTGAAACTCAGTATATATATTTTTTCGATGCGAAGGATGAACATAGGATACTTTTTATCCCGAAAAATGGGATAGTTTCCGGGAATAAAATATATTTGTCTCTCTGTTTGTTATGCTTTTATGGAAAAACTGTTGGACTGATTGGGCTGCATTTCGGTATTTAAGTAATTTTAATACCGAGGGTGAATAAGGAGCACTTTTCATCCCGGATAATAAGAAAATGTATATAAAGGTTATCCCAGAAAGTTGGATAAGTTTTAGTATTTTTTGTGATCTGCCGTTATGGACATATTGGTCATGTTGAATATTTTGGTCATTTTAGACATTTTGGTCATTTAAGACATTTTGAATATTTTGGTCATTTTAGATATTTTGGTAATTTTGAAGATTTGGACATTTTCGGTTAGTTTGGCATTTTCGTAATTTTGGACATTATGAACGTTTGTTCATTTTGAACATTTTGGTCGTTTCGAACATTTTGGACAGTTTGGACGTTTTGGAAATTTTGAACAGTTTGGACATTTTGGTCGTTTTGGTCATTTTTGCCATTTTGATCATTTTGGTCATATTGGAAATTTTGTCATTTTTATCATATTCGTCAATTTTGTCATTTTCATAGACGGGGGATAGATAAATAAAACTGGGACGGTTTGAAATAGAGGATGAAAATTTGTAAGAGACCAATCATTTCACAAGTTCATAGATATAAAAATTCATCGAGTATAAAAAAAAAATTGCAGAAGTTCAGCAGACAGGCAGACGGCCCACTTGATGGAAAGCGGTTACCATCGCCTATGGACATTTGTTACATCAAAGGTGCTATAAATTCGCTGCTGCTCTCTTAAGGGAGACTAGAACCTGGTCACTAATGCCGGAACACAACACAAGATTGTTATGGCGGCATACTCTAGGCCAGGGGTGGTCGCCATCCAGTCGAGCAAATACCCTACCACCTGGCAAAAATGCGATACTAACCCGATATGTCTATCTGTTAAGCTTTCTAGGAAAACTACTAGGAATACTGGATCGGTTTTACTGTAATTTTGTTTTAATGTAATTTTTGTACCGAAAATGGACATAAATACTTTTCATCCCGGGAGATAGGATAGTTTAATAATATATAATAAAATGAAATCAATGTTCCCGGTGCAAACATCACTAACATAAAAATATAGTAAATGTAACCTGTATTAACGCCAGCTCTTTAAACAAGAGGCACGCACTAGAAGTTGACTCGCTGCGCAGTCATTTTTTTTTAATTGCAGGAGTTCAGCAGACAGGCAGACGGCACACTTGATGGAAAGCGGTTACCATCGCCTATGGACATTTGCAACACCAAAGGTGCTACAAATGCGCTACTGCTCTCTTAAGGGAGACTGGAACCTAGTCACTAATGCCGGAACACAACTCAAGGTTGTTATGGCGACATACTTTACACCCGGGGTGGTAGCCATCCAGTCGGGCAAATGCCCTACCACCTGGCTGTGGGTTGTTTTGTCGCATCTTACGACAGGTCACCGAGCCGCAGAAAATTGTATTCTTTCTCCTTTCTTGCACGGATAATGTCTTTCATTTGAAGATAGAGATCCCGGTCAGCTCAGAAACCGCTGGCCGTTATGATACCTACCCGTATCTTCTTCTCGTCTAGTTCGGCAACTCTCTCTAGCAACTCGAGCAGCCAAGACAGTTCACCTTCACCTTCCGAATATACCTGTTTCTCGTATAATCTCATTTCTACTTCTGGTCAATTACTAATTTCCATTTAATTGTAGTGTAATTTTATAACTTATATATATCCGTGCAGGAACGGAGAAAGAATACAATTTCCTGCGGCCGGGCGGCCTGTCGTAAGAGGTGACTAAACAACCCACAGCCAGGTGGTAGGGCATTTGCCCGACTGGATGGCTACCACCCCTGGTCTAAAGCATGTCGCCATAACAACCTTGAGTTGTGTTCCGGCATTAGTGACCAGGTTCCAGTGACCCTTAAGAGAGCAGCAGCGCATTTGTAGCACCTATGGTGTTGCAAATGTCCATAGGCGATGGTAACCACTTTCCATTAAGTGGGCCGTCTGCTTGTCTGCTGAACTCCTACAATAAAAAATAAATAAAAAATAACTTTAAAATACCAAGGCTTTTTTTGCAGACACTGCCGCACTATAGGGGGGCCTGCACGCCGCAAATAAGCCTCTTTTGCCAATGGATACATATTTGTGGCGTTCGGTGTCGACACTCTAGGGCCATGGGGTCCCGAAGCCTATCGGTTTTATCAAGATCTATCATCTCGTTTGTTAGAAGTCTTACGTGAGCAAAAGGCTGGCCTGTACTTGGGGCAACGTAAGCGCCGGAACACGGTCAGCGTTTTAGGCACGTTGCTAACCGACATCGATTTGAGACTTATACATTACTAGAGTTTACCCCGTGGCTACGCAACGGGTCAACCTCTAGTACATGCCTCTTGTTTAAAGAGCAGGCGTTAATACAGGTAACATTTACTACATTTTTATGATAGTGCTCTTTGCAACCGGACGATTAATTTCGTTTTATTTATTTATTTTTATTTTACAATTTTTGACATTGTAATAATAACACATTAATGATAGTGAGCTATTAACAAGTCACCACAGATAGAAATAAATTAAGATATCTAATCAGAGAACTAAAAACAAAGAGAAAAAAAAATGTAATTTAAACATGAAAAAAATGTCTAACATCCTAAGAAAACCTGCTCATTACACACTAAAATTTAAAATGTAGATCATTGAGTTTATTCCTAAAACCAGACACTGAGGCACCCGTTATATCTAAATCATAGCTGCGAATTAATTTATTATAGGTAGTACACGATCGAATTTATATCGCAAACTATCCCGTCTTCCGGGTTGAAAAGTACTTATGTCCATTTTCGGTATTAAAACTACATTTAAACAAAATTATAGCAAAACCGATCCTCTATTCCTAGTAGTTTTCCGTGAAAGCTTAACAGATAGATATATCTAGTTACTATCGCATTTTTTATAGACGTTGAATTTTTATTTCTAGAAACTTGAGAAATAATTGGTCTTATAAAAACTTTCATTCTTATTCTAAATCCGTTCTAGGTTTATTTATCTGTCCCCCGTCTATAAAAACTAAAAAATTGACAAAAATGTCCAATATGGGCAAAATAACCACAATTATCAAAATGTCCAAATGTTCAAAGTGTCCAAAATTATCAAAATGTCTAAATTACCCAAAATATCCAAAATTATCAAAATGTCAAAAATTGCCAAAATATTCAAAATGTCCAAAATTACCAAAATGTCCCAATTACCCAAAATATGCAAATTACCAAAATATCAAAAATAACTACATACATACATACATAACTTCACGCCAGTTCCCTTGCGGGGTAGGCACGAACAACAGAGTGCCATTTAGGCTTATTCTTACACACCTCACTTGCCTCTTTGACATTCATAACTCTTGTCATGCAAGCTCGTCTGTTCTTAAGGCTTCTGACATCACCTTCTGCTAGTACACGATCAATTTGATCATGGAAGGTGTGTCGTGGCCTTCCACGACTTCTGCATCCATCCACTTTTGCATTGTATATCTGTTTAGTCATTCTTTCATCATGCATTCTTTCCACATGCCCGAACCACCGGAGTATTCCTTTCCTTACCTTCACCCCGACACTCTCTTTCAGACCAACTCTCTTTCTTACTTCGGTATTACGAACGCGGTCCGCGAGCGTCACTCCGCAGATTTTGCGCAGTGCTCGCATCTCGACCGCGTTTACTCTACTTTCATGCTCTTTCTTCCATACCCAACTCTCGCTTCCATACGCGAGCGTAGGTACCAGCACCGCGTTTTGTACGGCGAGCTGGGCCTTCTGGCTGAGGTTCTTAGCGCCTAGAAGTTTACCTAACGCTCCATTTAAACTATTCCCCAAATTCACTCTTCTTTCTATATCAGCGGTGTACCTTCCATCCCTGCTAAAAGCACATCCAAGATATACAAACTCATTCACTTGCTCCAGCATAACATCATCGACCATTATCCTTGCATTCGTTCTGGTTTCTTCTCTTTCAAACACCATAACCTTTGTTTTCTTCGCATTCAAATGTAAGCCTCTCGCCTGACAGTCATCTTTCATCATTGTGACTAGTGTTTGCAGTTCTGATGGCGATTCGGCTAAAAGCACGGCATCATCCGCATAAAGCAAGGTGCTTACAACTAGATCACTCATCCGCACCACAACATCTATCAATCTTATTCTCTGGAGACAATCGTCCAGATATAGGATGAACAGCAAAGCCGACAGCACGCAGCCCTGGCGGACGCCAATATTGACGTCAAACCAGGGCGACAGGCTGCCTTCCACTCGCACGCATGCCATACAGCCCTCGTAAGTGGACTGCACAGCACGCATCAATTGGCCATTAATCCCATATCCGGGCAATATGTCCCAGAGGTCCTTCCGCACAACCCTGTCAAATGCTTTCTCTAGATCCACAAAACCGCAGAAAACCTTCCGGCCCATAGCCAGCTGCTTCTCTACGATATTGCGGAGAGAGAAAACTTGATCCATACATCCCCTTCCATTTCTGAAACCACCTTGTGCATCCCACAGTAATCCATCCATCCAAAAATAACTAAAATGTTCCAAATGTCCAAAATGACCAAAATGTGCAAAATTACCAAAATATTCAACATGACCAAAATGTCCAAAATGGCAAATCACAAAGAAACCAAAACTTGTCCCACTTTCTGGGATAACCTTTATATAAATCTTTCCCATTATCCGGGATGAAAATTATTCCTTATCCAGCCTCGGTATTAAAATTACTTAAGTACCAAATTTCAGCCCAATCAGTCCAATAACTTTTCCATAAAAGTATAACTAACAGAGAGACAAATATACTTTTATCCCGGAAACTATCTCATTTTTCGGGATAAAAAGTATCCCATGTTCATCCTCGGCATCGACAATATACATACACTGAGTTTCAGCTAAATCGGTCCAGTAGTTTTTTTGTGAAAACGGAACAGACAGACACACAAAGTTACTTTCGCATTTATAATATTAATAGGGATAATAGGGATTAATAGGGATATGTAATTTTTATTAGGAAATTGTACATAATTTAACCTTTAGTCGTCTGTTACGAAATAAAATCAATAATGTTGTGTCATTAAAAGGTCTTCTTTAACAGAGTCATTCCAGAGCAGGTTCTAATAGTACGCATTGCATTTAGGAAATCACTAAGGGCATAAACATAAACAACCAAAGTGTAACTAATATTTTATTAACATTACATTACATGTAATTTTTTAACAGGAACTGGTAAAAGTCTAACAAGTTTAGTAGCATCTGAATAAACTATATTATTATTTTTATCGAAAGCACATCCGTACGCGTTGTCTAAATCAATTATTTTTTCAACAGTCAAACTGTCTTTCTTAACAACGTAAACACCATCTTGCATGCATATGTGAACCATTCCTTTCGTGTCTAGAGCAAATCCTTTTAATCCAATATAGGGACTGTTGTACAAAACAGTATCTTTAGTGCCTTTTTTCTGACTGTATAACCCTGTAGCATTAGTGAAGTAAATAAATCCATCATCTATGAAAAACTCATTGACTTTAGTATCTTCTAAATCTGGATATTTTTTCGACACCCCATTTTCAAATGTGTATAGGTATTTCGTTGGATATAGGGAGTAATATAACACATCTTTGTAACACACTCTCAATATATTAGCACCTTTCGCTCCAATAAACGTTGCTTTGTCATCCACAGCGTTGTACTTGTACAAACTATTGCTGCCTCCTATATAAACATCATGGGAATTTCTGTCTACTGCTTGAGTGTACCCATAAATTACTCCTTCTATATTTTTAAATTCTTTAGTACCTAAGTTAAGTCTGGCGGTAGTGGAAAGAAGATGAATTTTGTGACGAAAGTATAGTATGTTGGATTTTAGATCAACAGTCAATAAAGCTGGCCTGTCAAGATTTTCGATTAAAATTTCTTGCTTGTGGCAGACCCCATTAACAGTTATACCATCACAGATCTCTCCTTTGTTGACTATTGCTTGGATTGTAAGGAGACCAGACAGGATCAATATGAGCTTCATTTTGTTCTGTAAAATAAAAATATATTTACAATAAGGATAAAACATATTTGAAGATAAAATTATTAAAAGAAAGATTGGGCAATGTAAATGATTATGACATATTTTGTCTAGGCCCAGGTGGAAAACTTCTGGGCTGGTGAACTAAATAACATTCGGAACATTTGTAAGTGTTACATTAAAGTTTCTTGGAGTTTACTCCTTAAAAATCGACTCTCATGTTAGGCCCTCCGGTATGGAAATTTTATAAGGTGTGGTAATAATACATGTGTAATTAAAAACGGTTATGTTTTTTCTATCTTTCAAACTGCTCCAGTATTAGAGCGACCAGAACAAAAAATGTCAAATCGGTGATAAATTTAAGTAATTTAAGTGCACGTGTATGTGATGTTAAAGTTCACCTTTGTTTTGCTTCATTAAGTTAATATATTTTGTGTCTATCGCCTATAGACAATATATCCGTGCAGGAACGGAGAAAGAATACAATTTCCTGCGGCCAGGTGGCCTGTCGTAAGAGGCGACAAAACAACCCACAGCCAGCTGGTACTGGATGGCTACCACCCCTGGTCTAAAGTATGTCGCCATAACAACCTTGAGTTGTGTTCCGGTATTAGTGACCAGCTTCTAGTCTCCTTTAAGAGAGCAGCAGTGCATTTGTAGCAACTTTAATGTTGCAAATGTCCATAGGCGATGGTAACCGCTTTCCATCAAGTGGGCCGTCTGCCTGTCTGTTGATCTCCTGCAATAAAAAAAAAAAGACAAAATGCACTCCTATATTAGCTTGTTTACCTAGATGAGTTTTAGTAAAACTACTACTATATTTGTCTCAGACGCTCAAATATTATTTATATGATTTTAATCTGTAATTAGTATGTTTCTGATTGTGTTTTATGTTTAGATATGTATTTTCAAATCGCTAAATAATTCTCTCTCTCTCTCAAACTGTATCTGTCTCAGTTATCTTTTTTTGCAACCGCTCTTATGCGGCCACTGTCGCCGCGCACGTGCACATGTAGGAGTATACTTCAGAAGTGCATCGAAGCTGGCACGTACAAGTTTTGTTTTTCCTATAGGCAATTAACTACCAAAATTCAAAAGTTTTTATTCAAAATAAGTTTCACTGGAGAACACTTTTTGAAGGTCATACATGTAAGTTAAAATTTAATTTTTACTTCCTATTCTATGTACACCGCTTCGCAACGTGTTGATGCTGTAAGGGAGAAGAAGCGGCAAGAAACTCCCCAGCAACACGTCTAGCTAAATATTGTTTTTCTTTATATTTCATATTCTATTTATATCTCAAATTCTTTTTTTTTATAAGTTTTGTACAGAAGTATGTTACAGAATTACTTTTTGAAGAAATAATGGAGTTGTAGTAAACAATGCATACTCAATAAGACCAAGACAATAAAAGGAAAGAAAAATAATGTTATAGTTATAATAATGTCATGACGTGCTAAAATGTTATGCTGCAATATGTCTCCACGAATTCCTTACAAGCATGGCAAGATAAAAAAAAAACCTTATACAAAATTTAGTATAAGAGGTTGGAGCGAGCTGCTATGTAATCACACGTAGAGATGGTAGTGGCGTATTAAGCTTTACAAGCAGCCTGCGTGCATCAAATTTGTTATGAAGGTGTCAGGGGTAATTTGTCAGCAGCCAGGTGGTAGGGCATTTGCCCGACTGGATGGCTACCACCACTGGTCTAAAGTATGTCGCCATAACAACCTTGAGTTGTGTTCCGGCATTAGTGACCAGGTTCCAGTTTCCCTTAAGAGAGCAGCAGCGCATTTGCAGCAACTTTGGTGTTGCAAATGTCCATAGGCGATGGTAACCGCTTTCCATCAAGTGGGCCGTCTGCCTGTCTGCTGATCTCCTGCAATAAAAAAAATAAAAAAAAGTCATTTTCCAAATCAACAACAACAACAACAATACTCTTTATTGTACACCAACTTAAAACAGTAACCCATCACTTTTTTAATCATTTTTTTCTTTTTAGTGTTCCGCAGCCATTTACGCAAAAAAGATTCGCATATATAATCGGATTGTCTGTGTATCATAGTCATTTCTGTCAGTAAATACTGAGTCTACATTAATAAAATTCGACAGGAAGCTGTAGTTTTTTGAGCACCACAAAGCTAGGTAGTGAAATCCCTAAAGAAGTAAAGATTAGCTGGAGAGGTTCTGCATGCGGCTGGTCGAGGAGGCCATAGAACGCAATAAGACGAGGTGATGGGTAGTTTCATCGTACTTGCTGGAGAACACCGCACAGGAAAATATATAAAATACTTTATGTAACACATTAGTTTTAAGTTACAATTAATAATAAGCTAAGGTCTGACTACATAATAATAATAATAATGATAAACAAAGACCCTGACTACGTTAGGGGGACGCATGGCCACACGGGCCATATAAAAAAAAAAAAAAAAAGATTTGTTGGTGCGGCGGCGCTGGGTTTAGCGTTAAGCGAACTGTGTCAGTTTTGCGGGAAAAGAAGTGTGGGACAATTTGGACGGGAATTTGAGAATGAGCACGCACTTACCTGGTTAATGGGAATGAAATGCAGCTGCTCCTCTGCTCCTCAGTCCACTTCACTTTATTTGTTATAATATAGTTCAACGTATTTAATTTTGTGTGCGTGTATTTGTAGTAATTTATATTATATATGTTTATTATATTTTACAATTATGACGCGGAGCGGGTTATTTGTATAATACACACATTTATGAGTTGCGGGCGTGGTATATTTTATTTATTTACAATGTGCGGGGCGATTTTTTTTTTTTTAAGGTGATGGCTGCAATGCACTTATGCATTGATTTTGCCAATGTCGAGTACAAAGAAAAGTCAGGTGACATAAAAAGGAATTCTGGCCGGTAAATTAAAAAGAAAAAGAAAATTCTGCCAATCTAATACACTACAATAAACATAATATTTACAACAAACCATAACAGCAAAGGACTAAACTAAATAATAACTAACTTCAAGCCAATCTAAGTATAAATGTAAAAACAGTAGAAACATATATACATATATAAAATAAGAAAATGTAATAGCATTAAGGAAATGTAAGAAAATATTAATAAATAAAGAAAACATAGTACCAACCCTACCCAACCAAAACCAAACCTAACCAACTCATAACACCAACCTAATCCAGCATTATCCAAATAGCCCCTATACCTATTAAAACTCCTAATATAAACATATAAGTATCTATACAAAACCTTTATTCATCCCACTGCACCTATCCTAACCATACCCTGCAGTATAATTCCTTATGTAATAGTTAAGCAGCTATAGAGATAGGAAAAAATTGAAACCTATGAATAGCTATAATAAATAAGAAAAGAGTACCTCTGTCATACCCCAAGACGGAGACACCCGGGTCTAACTAATAAAAAATCTAAGTATAATATATATATACAATAAAATTAATATATATATATACTATACGATGAAAGAATGAATAAACAGATATACAATGCAAAAGTGGATGGATGCAGAAGTCGTGGCAGGCCACGACACACTTTCCATGATCAAATTGATCGTGTACTAGCAGAAGGTGATGTTAGGAGCCTTAAGAACAGACGAGCATGCATGACAAGAGTTATGAATGTCAAAGAAGCAAGTGAGGTGTGTAAGAATAAACCTAAATGGCGCTCTGTTGTTCGTGCCTACCCCGCAAGGGAACTGGCGTGAAGTTATGTATGTATGTATGTATGTATATATACTATACAATCTATTATAAGATAATTTTATTCACAGTCAAGAATTTACAAAGAATATATACAAATGATTTATGCGATAAAGTTAAAAGAACACTACTATTAACAGGACGAGGGCAATTAGCAGGAAGAATATCATAAAGAGGAGTAGAAATATTTTATTTTATGATATGACGACAATGAATGATTGACGTGACGTGCGAAAGGGGACGGCGCCGTCATATTTGAAGTGAGCATTTAAATATGTCGAAGAAAAGTATGAATAGGTCGAAAGGAGGTTTACATGGCGGTACCATTAGTAGTGTCCGCCGTGCATGGAACTAAGGATTGAAATTTAATTTATCAATCTGTCGTTGTCAAAATATGTCGTAATAATAAACAACACTTACCACGTCGAACAAGCCAAACGATAACTAAATTGACAAGTGAACAGATGCTCTTATCGTCTTATATATATTTAAAATCGCGGCTAGGAAAACCCGTGGAGAGTGCTATAAAAGTGCTATTTATCCGTGCAGGAACGGAGAAAGTATACAATTTCCTGCGGCCGGGCGGCCTGTCGTAAGAGGCGACAACACAACCCACAGCCAGGTGGTAGGGCATTTGCCCGACTGGATGGCTACCACCCCTGGTCTAGAGTATGTCGCCATAACAACCTTGTGTTGTGTTCCGGCATTAGTGACCAGGTTTCAGTTTCCCTTAAGAAAGCAGCAGCGCATTTGTAGCAAATTTAGTGTTGCAAATGTCCATAGGTGACGGTAACCGCTTTCCATCAAGTGGGCCGTCTGCCTGTCTGCTGATCTCCTAAAATAAAATAAAAAATATAAAAATTAAAAATTAACCTTTTTAAAGGCTTTAATACCAGTTTTCTATATCTTATAATTCATTCATTTGCCTTGGTAGTGTCTACAATGTTACATACACTCCGTACTATTGTGGCGGCACTATGTGCACAGCACTAGTTGCGCGTCACATCACTAACCAAAAGGAAAAACAATCCTGTCATGTTATGACAGACAAAACGCACTTCCCCCCCGGCAAACACCACTGTAAATCACATCAATACCATTATTGTATTTTAATCTGTTCTTTTATAACGCTCCTATAATATCGGAGTGGTTGATAAAACTAGCGTCATAAAGCTTTGGCATGCAAAACCAACTATTAGTGTGCAATTATGACGGCAGTAAAATCTTTCCGACATGATTGTATGGCAAAACTAGAGGTTCAATAATATGCAAATGATTGGACAGCAAGATAAAGAATTCCAACATGAAACATTTTATTTATTTATTTTTAGTAGTTGTTAAAAGTTTTACATATCTTTATGATTATTGTGATCAGGATATAGGCCGATCAAATAAGGAAATCTTTCCACAAACTATCTTAAAAATACTTACTAAAATTATAAAGTATTTCTAGTTTATTTTTCAATTTTTAGTCTGGCGTGGTGAATACAATTCAATAGTTATAATGAGAACAACCGAAAAATGATCAATTTAAAATTTATGAGTAAAGAAGTACAGGCTGGCCAAAAAAAGGTGAAAATAATAGAGGTGCCACTATTGAAATTTTGTGTACACTCTAGCAACTCCAATGTTATGTCATGAATAATTTCGATACTTAATAGTAATTTTTAGTATTACGTAAAACGTCGAGCAAGTATCAAGCTGCTTTATTTACGACATATGCATTTTGTCAACATAACCTGTGATGTTTACTTTAATAATGTTACGAGTTGCGAGACTTGAATTAAAATGCCGTTGGAATTATTATAGAGTTTATTAGAACTATACAAATACATATAACACAGGTACAAATATAACCGAACACAACAAGTCCAAACGTAATGCAGAAGGTCCTAATTCAATAAAACGCCCAAAGTCCATCACTATGGTCCCCGATTGTAGTACACACGTCTCCCTTCGTTCGACTGCATCCCCCCTCCATCAGGTCATTGTTTTATAGTGCACAAATGCAATATGTCTGCCCGGCAACGTGGATCGAATTTCCTAGAATCAGCTTTTACTTTGAAATCTGTAACACCTGGCTAATGATTACAATACAACAATAGGCCGTATGCCAATAAGTAAACAAAAGAAGACTATCATAAAAGAATTTCAATGTTATTAGTTCAAATGCCGACGGGTAATAAATGTACTTTGTTTCAGATATGCAGGTGGATTTTGTTTTTGTCAAGACCTGAGTTGTAACAATAATAATGACTATAATATTCTAAGTAAGAACTTTAACACGTTAACAAAACTGTTTTTTGATCAAAATACGCGAAGTAGCAAGCAAGTGTAAGGTGCGTGTGTATGTGTGTGTGTGCGTGAGTGTGCGAGTGTGTGCGAGGGTGTGTGTGTGTGTGTGTGTGTGTGTGTGTGTGTGTGTGTGTGTGTGTGTGTGTGCGTGTGCGTGTGTGTGTGTGTGTGTGTGTGTGTGCGTGCAGGTGGGAGTTTGAATGGAACACAAATCCCTACTAATTTGTTTTGAGTCTTATTGAAAACAATAAGCATGTTTCAGATTCAAGCTGATGTAACCAACATGTCTTCCACTTCATCATAATTAAGGGTTCAGAGCCATTCAGTCAGATTTTTCTTACACTCATATAGTTGTATTATATATATTCTAAGTAAGAACTTTAACACGTTAACAAAACTGTGCGAAACGAACCATTAATAACACATATGTAGATGTACACATACATTTCTAGCCATACATTATTATTTTATTCTGTTCTAAAACATTTTTCATTCAAAGTATTCTTGAACCTCTGACTATAGTGCGCGCGGACGCGCTAGTCAACTTCTGAGGCATGTGGAGGGGGGTTGAGACGAGGGAGGGCGCGATTGACAAGACGCACACGGTATATTTAAGTGCAGATAAATCTCAGAATAACATGTTAGAATTAATGTAATGGGTATTTCTATATATTTTTCTATTTCCTGGTTAACAAAAAAATGCATAATCAAAAGTGTTTATTATATTTTATTATTTACGATACAAAACCATTTTGTAAGCAACACTTCTCAATAAGTAAAAAGAAAACACTATCACCGTTATAGTACATTATAAAAAAAAATCAAACCGCCTTAATAAAAAAATAATTCAACGAAAACTTTATTTTACGTTTTTTAGTGTTTCTAGTTGTCGTTGGATGATTTTTTGAAGTTGGTTAAAAATTAATCCATATCTTCTTCATTACTAGACATGTCTTCAATTTCCATATCCTCAGAATCTGATTCGTTTCCTACATTTATGATCTACTCGTCTATCACATTGTCAAACCTCATGTCGTGGTTCCAATATTGTACCTGGTCGTCACACTTTTGCCATTTCTCGGGAGTGAATTCAGAAAACAATCTTGTGGTGATTGTAATTTTGTCAATTTGAAGCTAAATTATTTTTATATCAGCCCATATAAGCTCAATTGGGTTGAGATCGGAATGATACGGCGGAAGGCGAAGAACGATATGACCTGCATGCAGCCTTTAACATTTCGTCAATTGTGTAAATTTTTTCGGACTGAGTTCTTTTTATCAGAGAAAGGAGTTCGGCTTTAGTATTGTCTGGCGTAAAGTCAACATTATGTTCACGTAACCAATCTTGCATGACTCTTTTTAAACTTGACATTGTAGGTATTTTCTCAACCTGTACACAATGGTAGGAGGCATTGTCCATTACGACCACTGAATTAGGGGCTAGTTTATTCATCAATTTATGGTTAACCCAGTTATGAAAATTTGTGGCATTCATATCATACATACATACATATTATCACGCCTTTTCCCCATAGGGGTAAGCAGAGACTATAGATCTCCACTTGCGACGATCCTGACAAACAACTTTCGCTTCATCTACTTTCATTAAACTCTTTATACATGCACGTTTATTTGATATGCTTTTTACCTGACCTCGTTTCAACACTTCTGTTATTTGATCATGGTGTGTACGTCGTGGTCTACCGGTACCAACTTTACCATTCACAATTCTGTCATACACTTGTTTTGTGATTCTATTTTCATCCGTCCTCTCTGCATGCCCAAACCACCTTAACATTTCTTTTTCAACTCTTGTTATTACATCTTCTTTCAATCCACAACGTTCCCTTATTACACTATTCCGTATCATATCATTCATGCTTACCTCACATATACTTCTCAAAGCTCTCATTTCAACTGCATTTATTCTACTTTCATGCTTCTTCTGCCACACCCAACTTTCACTGCCGTACATTAGTGTTGGCACCAACACCCATTGATGGACAGCCAAACGTGCCTTTACAGACACTTTTTGGCTTTTCATGAAAGAGTTTTGGTATGGTAATCCCCGCATTTTGAATCAGATTCGAAAATTGTTAAGGCCCCGTCAACTAATCCGTCACGGCTTCCCCCAAGAATAATTAGTAAACGACGCCCTTTGCCAATATCAGCATAAATTCCGGGCTCAGATTCGGATTGCCAACACTTATTGGAGTTGTGGCTACTGTTAACGTAGGTTTCGTCCAGAAAATATATTTTTCGGTTTTCATTTCTATATTTCCGTATAGCTCTGTAGCCTCTGCTACTGATTTATTTATGTTCATATCATATTTGTGTTCAATACTTTCCTTGTCACCCTTTTGTCTAAGAAAAAAACTGTGCACATTGTAAATTACATTTTTCACTGGTCGTGTAATCGGTGGACCCATCTTAGGATATTTTATCTCGTGTATGTTTGGAACAAACTGGCGAGAACAACTCGTGTAACCGTCGCGGTGGTCGACGACAGACTGAGTTAGCTTGACGTTTGTCTACCTCCCCCGCCCTGCCGCTCGCATACCTCAGGCGGTGACTAGCGCTTCCGCGCACACTATATCTAATCTAGTTTTTCAGAGAGCAAAAGAGAGAGGACTAAATAAAAAAACCTCTAATCTTTTTAAAATTTTCCATTTCATATTTCAAAAGTTAGATCAGGAGAGTTAATTAGTCCACTCTAATCCATAAATTTCTTTGTTCCCCATGTTATGCTGGTGAGATAATTGGGTGTTAGGTTATCATTGTTTGTTCTATTAAAATATTAATTATTATTCTGGGAAAAGTGACAGGTGACATCTTTAAGGATACACGGGGTTAGCAATTCCTATTAGTTTTCACCGTTTTTCTGCTCTTCTAGGCCTTGTGTTGTTGATTTTTTATGTTAGTGGTGGTTAACTATACAACTTAATAACTGTTAGGTGTTAATTTTTTATTATGGCGTCCTCCGTGGGCGAAGATGTACCTCCCGATAGGGGAAGAAATTCTATGGATGTTGCTATAGATCAACTAGCTGAAGTCTGTAAGGCTCCTGTAAAGACTGCTGAAAAACTTCGACCAAAACGCTCTGCCAAGTCTGTTGTGTCCCCTTCCGACTATCCTTCTCTTAGTAAAACTAAATTAACACCACCCTCGGCTTCCATTCAACATACTTATACCCGCCCTGGTTTTGAGTCTAATACTGATTTGAAATATACTGAAACTGACTCTGGTCTATTTATTGTTCACGTCAGTCTCTCTGATAGTGATCCAACAAGACTCTGAAATAACATGCGTTCCCTAAAGATTGCGCAAGCCATCTATAATGGTACGGTTGCTGGCATTGATGAGATTTACATTTAGGAAGAAACAAGGTCTCAGTTTTTTTTAAAACTTCTCATGATGTAAATATTTTCCTAGATAATCCCCTTCTCCTTTCAAATAAATTGTCTGCTACAATTCCACGTTTTCATTTGACTAGAATGGGAGTAATCCGAAATGTTCCTACTGATTGGACACTGGACCAACTGATAGACCTCATTGAACCTCATCACATGTGCCCAATGGTAAAGGTAAAGCTCGCCGACTTAATAGGAAGAAGAAACTAGATGAGAAAACAGTATGGGAGCCAAATGGCTCAGTAGTACTTACCTTTTTGGGGCAAGTTCTTCCAGACTATGTTTATTGTTGCAATATGTCCCTCCCTGTCGATCGTTACACCCTTCCGACAATCCAATGCCACAAGTGCTGTAAGTTTAGACATGTCCATGACCAGTGTCGGTCGAATCTCCGCTGCTTCTGTTGTTCAGGACCTCATGAAGGCTCACTCTAATATCTCTGATGAAAAGATCTCCTGTCTTTCCTGTTAAGGTCGCCACCTAGCTACAGACTTCAAATTCCCAGAGCATAACCGGCATAAATATATTAAGTTAGTTATGTCTGAAGAAAACATAGGTTATATTGAACCAGCTCGTAGGTTTCCTGCTGTTCGAACCTCATATGCCAATATAGTCACTTCATCTGAACCGAAAAAACCTGTCTTTCTAGCAATACCCCTCTTGTTCCCGGCCTCTCCTCTTCTAATCAACCTTCACAATTTTCGCAAACTCAGCCTAATATTTCATCCTATAAGAAAACCGTTTTCATCCAACGCCATCCAATACCAGCTCTTAGTCAATCATATGACAAACAGGCTCATCATAATATTACTTCCACACCTCTATCAGCACTCCCTAATGGATGTGCATTAGACTACTCTTCAACAAGCAATACCTCTCCTAATGACAATTTTGCTGAATTAATGTCAATGACTCTTGTAAATATATTAACCAAGTTTAGCGAGATACTACCGTACAATACCTTGCGGTTGATCCAAACTATTTTATCTTCTTTACTAAACAACAATAATGGCGAAGTTACTTCAATGGAACTGCAGAAAAATTAAAAATAAGAAACAGGAACTAATTTTTTTACTTAATAAATTCAAACCAATATTTTTTTCATTATCTGAGACATGATCCCTGGTTATTCTTGTCTTAGAGACGATAGACAAGATGGATGGGCTGGTTGTGCCCTCTTGGTTGACCGAAATTCAAAATTTAACCCTCTTACTATCCCAGATCATTCCCCTTCCATTAATATAGTTGCATTTAGATGCATGAACATATCATTCTTATCTATTTATATTCCTCACCCTAATCCTGACATTATTCAAGAACTCTCTTTCATTCTGTCTTCTATTCCTTCCCCCTTCTCATTCAAGGAGTTTTTAATATGCATCACTCTCTGTGGGGTCTCATTACTGTGATTCGATATCCTCTCAGTTCCTTGATGTTCTGGATTCTATTAATTTATGTATTTTAAATTATGGTACTCCTACTCGTAGGGTATCTCCCCTTCAAAACCCTAGCATCACTGATCTTACCATCCCATTTCCTTGTTTAATAAACCACCTCTCATGTAAAGTCCTTCTGAACTCCCATTGTAGTGATCATTTACCTACCCTAACCTGCCTCACTGATGCTTCTCTTCCTATTCCTGCACCTGCCCCTATCTTAAAATTTAGATTAAAACATGCAGACTGGGATCTCTTTTCAAAATTAGTACAAAACCAGGTAGATACTCTGCCTGACGTGACTAATGAAAATGTTTTTATTTAGTATTCAAAATTTATTTCAGCCCTTACTTATGCTATGGATTCCTGTATACTCCTTAAAAATTCGTCCCTTAACAAAATCCCTTCTCCCGCTTGGTGGGATGGCGAATCTTCCTCTGCCGTTAAAGAAAGAAAACAAGCCGAACATAACTTTGCTGAATCCCTCACAGGTGAGAATTTCGTTGTATTTTAAAGGACCGCTGCAAGGACTAAAATATTTTTGCGTAAGAAAAAAATTGATGAATGGCGGTATTTTTGTGAATCTTTAGCCCCCAGGACCCCAACTAATATAATTTGGAAAAAAATCAAAGGCTTTCGGAAATCCCAAGTTGACAATAATATCAACTCAAATGACTCAATATTATGGCTTCCTACCTTTTTTTCTAAACTTGCTTCCCCTTTTATCCCTCATGAAGTGTGCTTGCCAACTACCCCCTCTACTCCTTCATCCGACTCTGACTCTATGAATTCTATCTTTACTTTCGCTGAATTTTCGTGCGCTGTTGACCATGTCCGCGATTCCACTCCTGGTGTAGATGGAATCCCATATTCCTTTATAACCAAATCCTCCAAAACTACTAAATTCTTCTTTCTTGATTTAATTAACCATTTTTTCGTAATTGGTAGGGTTCCCAATACTTGGAAAACTCAATTGATCGTTCCCATCTTAAAACCTGGAAAACCTCCCTTAGACCACAATTCCTATAGACCTATTGCCCTTTCCTCTGTCCTATGTAAAATCATGGAACATCTTCTCGAAAACCGGCTTGAATGGATGGTAGAAAATTGAGGTTTCCTTGCTAGAAGCTAATATGGATTTAGAAAGGGAATAGGCACGATAGATAGCCTTAGCCTTCTCACCTCAGATATCCGCTTAGCTTTTTCGAAAAATGAACATGTCGTTGGTGCCTTTTTAGACATTACAGCAGCATATGACAATGTGGATCTTTCTCTTCTCAGGCAAAAATTTCAAAAGCTGAGTATTCCAGAAAGAATCATAACCATTATATGCAACATGTTCATGGAACGTTCCATTTCAATCCGCTCTTTTGTTTGTCCTCTTTCTCCCAGATTCGTGTGAAAGGGTGTACCCCAGCATTCAGTTTTAAGTCCCCTTCTTTATAGTATCTATAATACGCAGATGACATTGCTTTATATGTTACAACTGATTCCTTCACTGACTGCTGCAGTCGACTAAACAGCGCTCTCTTCTATCTTAATAACTGGCTTGCAGATCACGGTCTTGAAATTTCTGCCCCTAAAAGTTCTGTTGTAATTTTCTCTCTGAAAAGATGTCCCTTCATTAGATATAAGTGTAAACAATCATACAATTTCAGTTAAAGATAACGTAAAATTCTTGGGACTATATCTAGATTCTAAACTCTCTGGTATGAACCATTTAAATTACATCTATATATATATAAAACTTCTACAGTAGGGGCGTAGCCCGCTACTGACGCCTCACTGGAAAGTACCAGTGTACAATTTATTAAGAGGTTTATTGGTATTTATCTACATACTGTTCACCTGAGTCTACGGGATGAGATGTGTTCTGAGTAAAAGTATTCCTATGAAGGAATACCCATCGTGGACGCACTAAGCATACCACGCTTTGCAATTGTGTCTTTAGATATAATTGCAATTAACCAACGTTGTAGTGAGCATCTGGTAAAGATTAACAGGCTGCAACGGTTACGTAGTATACAGTTATAGTTAAATTTCAAAGTACCGACCGTTGTTGCCGTTCGACAGGAGGGCCTGAAACGCTACAAATATGTATTTATTGGCCATGGATACATATTTGGGGCGTAAGCGCCGGAATGCGGCCAGCATTTTGGGCACGTTCCCAACCGACCTCAATTTGTGACTTATATACTAGAGTTTGATTGATATATTCGAACCGAATTTCAATAAATATTGTAAAATTTAAAAAAATATCCTCGATTCTTAGTACATTTATAAAATAGATAATAGTAGTTCTATCTAAATACATACATACATAACTTCACGCCAGTTCCCTTGCGGGATAGGCACGAACAACAGAGTGCCATTTAGGCCCATTCTTACACACCTCACTTGCCTCTTTGACATTCATAACTCTTGTCATGCAAGCTCGTCTGTTCTTAAGGCGCCTGACATCACCTTCTGCTAGTACACGATCAATTTGATCATGGAAGGTGTGCTCTATCTAAATAAAGATAAATAAATCCATTTAAAGATGAACTTGACAAAAACAATCATAATATTTAGTTATAAGTAAGTAATTGTCAGGCTCTTTGTACTATTTTTTATGTTTGCACTTATTTGTGGATTGCAATCCAGATTTTTGTTAATATTTTAGTCGTAAGGTTTTGTAATGATTGTAATTTGCTTTGTGCATCAATAAATTAAAAAAAAAAAGTTTACCCCATGGCTGCGCCGCGGGTCAACCTCTACCTCTTGTTTAAAGAGCAGGCTTTACAGGTTACATTTACTAAATTTTTATGTTAGTGCTGTTTGCACCCGGAAGATTAATTTCGTTTTATATCGCAAACTATCCCATCTCCCGGCATGAGAAGTATTTATGTCCATTTTCGGTATTAAAACGACATTTAAACAAAGTTACAGCAAAATCGATCCAATATTCTTAGTAGTTTTCCGTGAAAGCTTAACAGATAGACATATCGGGTTACTATCGCATTTTTTATAGACGATGAATTTTTATGTCTATAAACTTGAGAAATTATTGGTCTCGTACAAACTTTCATCCTCTGTTTCAAACCGCCCTAGATTTATTTATCCATCCCCCGCCTATGAAAACTAAAAAAAATGACTAAAATGTCCAATATGACCGAAATGATCAGAATGACAAAAATGTCCAAATTGTTGAAAATGTCCAAAACGTTCGAAATTACCAAAATGTGTAAAACGTCCAAAATGACCAAACTTAACCTAAATCTCCAAAATGTTCAAAATGAACAAAATCCCAAAATGTCCAAAATGACCAAAATATTCAACATGACCAAAATGTCCAAAACGTCCTTGGACCTAAACGACCATAATGGCAAATCACAAAAAAATCTTGTCCCACTTTCTGGGATAACCTTTACATAAACCTATCCCATTATCCGGGATGAAAAGTATTCCTTGTCCACCCTCGGTATTAAAATTACCTATATACCGATTTCAGCCAAATCGGTGCAGCAGTTTCTTCTTAAAAGCATAACAAACAGAGAAACAAATATATTTTTATCCCGGAAACTATCCCTTTTTTCGGTATAAAAAGTATTCTATGTTCATCCTCGGCACCGAAAATATATATATATACTGAGTTTCAGCCAAATCAGTCCATTAGTTTTCCGTGAACACGAAACAGACAGACACACAGAGTTACTTTCGCATTTATAATATTACATACATACATAACTTCACGCCAGTTCCCTTGCGGGGTAGGCACGAGCAACAGAGTGCCATTTAGGCTTATTCTTACACACCTCACTTGCCTCTTTGACATTCATAACTCTTGTCATGCAAGCTCGTCTGTTCTTAAGGCTCCTGACATCACCTTCTGCTAGTACACGATCAATTTGATCATGGAAGGTGTGTCGTGGCCTTCCACGACTTCTGCATCCATCCACTTTTGCATTGTATATCTGTTTAGTCATTCTTTCATCATGCATTCTTTCCACATGCCCGAACCACCGGAGCATTCCTTTCCTTACCTTCACCCCGACACTCTCTTTCAGACCAACTCTCTTTCTTACTATTTATAATATTAATAGGGATATGTAATTTTTATTAGGAAATTGTACATAATTTAATCTTTAGTCGTCTGTTACGAAATAAAATCAATAATGTTGTGTCATTAAAAGGTCTTCTTTAACAGAGTCATTCCAGAGCAGGTTCTAATAGTACGCATTGCATTTAGGAAACCACTAAAGGCATAAACATAAAGAACCAAAGTGTAACTAATATTTTATTAACATTACATTATATGTAATTTTTTAACAGGAACTGGTAAAAATCTAACAAGTTTAGTAGCATCTGAATAAACTATATTATTATTTTTATCGAAAGCACATCCGTACGCGTTGTCTAAATCAATTATTTTTTCAACAGTCAAACTATCTTTTTTAACAACGTAAACACCATCTTGCATGCATATGTGAACCATTCCTTTCGTGTCTAGAGCAAATCCTTTTAATCCAATATAGGGACTGTTGTACAAAACAGTATCTTTAGTGCCTTTTTTCTGACTGTATAACCCTGTAGCATTAGTGAAGTGAATAAATCCATCATCTATGAAAAACTCATCGACTTTAGTATCTTCTAAATATGGATATTTTTTCGACACCCCATTTTCGAATGTGTATAGGGATTGCTTTGGCCTTGAGTAATAGTATAACACATCTTTGTAATACATTCTCCATATTAAATCATGTTCCGCTCCAATATACGTTGCTTTGTCATCGACAGCGTCGTACTTGTACAAACCATTGCCTCCTATATAAACATCTTGGGAATTTCTGTCTACTGCATGAGCGTACGCATAATTTACTCCTTCTATATTTTTAAATTCTTTAGTATCTAAGTTAAGTCTGGCGGTAGTGTATCCAAACTTTGGAAGAAAATTGCGAAAGTATAGTATGTTGGATTTTTGATCAACAGTCAATAAAGCTGGCTGGTCAAGATTTTCGTGTAAAATTTCCTGCTTGTGGCACACGCCATTAACAGGTATACCATCACAGATCTCTCCTTCGATGACTCCTGCTTGGATTGTAAGGAGACCAGACAGGATCAATATGAGCATCATTCTGTTCTGTAAAATAAAAAGATGTTTACAATATGGATAAAACGTGTTTATAAATATCATAAAAATAAAGATTGAGCAATGAAAGTGATTATGATTTAGTTTAACTTCTGGGCTGGTGAACTAAAAAACATTCGGAACATTTGTAAGTGTTACACTTAGATCATATCTCAATGGTGTTACACTTAGATCATATTGTTACATTAAGTTTTTTAAAGTTTACTCCTTAAAAATTGATTCTCATGTAAAGCCCCTGGTATAGAAATGTCATAAGGTGTGAAATAATACAAACGTTATTATAATTCAATATGTTATATATAATTCAAAACATCACGTTTGTTCCTTCTTTCAAACTACTCCAGTATTAGAGCGAATAATAGAAAAAAAATTGAAATCGGTGGAGCTGTTTTTGTTAATTAAAGTAATTTAAGTTCTAACCTGTATGTGATATTAAAGTTCACCTTCATTTTGTTTCATTAAGTTAATACATTTTGTGTATGTCGTCCTCGCCCAAAAACCTCTCTTATATTAGCTTGGTTACCTAGATCAGTTTTAGTAAAACTACTATTATGTTTATGTCAGATGCTCTACCTGATATTACTTATATGATTTTAATCTTTAATTAATATGTTTGTGAGTGTTTTGTGTTTATATGTGTATTTGGGGAATAGTGCGAATGGAGCGTTAGGTAAACTTCTAGGCGCTAAGAACCTCAGCCAGAAGGCCCAGCTCGCCATACACAACGCGGTGCTGGTACCTACGCTCACGTATGGATGCGAGAGTTGGGTATGGAAGAGAGAGCATGAAAGTAGAGTAAACGCGGTCGAGATGCGAGCACTGCGCAAAATCTGCGGAGTGACGCTCGCGGACCGCGTTCGTAATACCGAAGTAAGAAAGAGAGTTGGTCTGAAAGAGAGTGTCGGGGTGAAGGTAAGGAAAGGAATGCTCCGGTGGTTCGGGCATGTGGAAAGAATGCATGATGAAAGAATGACTAAACAGATGTATAATGCAAAAGTGGATGGATGCAGAAGTCGTGGAGGGCCACGACACACCTTCCATGATCAAATTGATCGTGTACTAGCAGAAGGTGATGTCAGGAGCCTTAAGAACAGACGAGCTTGCATGACAAGAGTTATGAATGTCAAAGAGGCAAGTGAGGTGTGTAAGAATAAGCCTAAATGGCACTCTGTTGTTCGTGCCTACCCCGCAAGGGAACTGGCGTGAAGTTATGTATGTATGTATGTGTATTTTCTAAAGGCTAAATAGTTATCTGTCTGTTTGTATGTCTTTTTTCTTTTCTTGTAACCGCCCTTATGCGGCCACTGTCGCCGCGCACGAGCACATGTAGGAGTAAACTTCAGTCGTGCGTCGAAGCCGACACATAGAAGTTTTGTTTTCCCTATAGACAATTCGCAAAACACACTATCGCACGTAAAGATGGTAGTGGAGTATTAGGCACTATTACAAGCAGCCTACATGCATCAGATTCGTTATGAAGGTTGCATTTTCCAAATCTTTTTTTTTTCTTTTTAGTGGTTCGCAGCCATTTACGCAAAAAAGGTTCGCATATGCCAATTGTCTGTCTGTCTATATCTATATATATCATAGTCGTTTCTGTCGGTAAATACTGGGTCTACATGAATAAAATTTGACAGGAAGGTGTAGTCTATTGAGCACTACAGAGTTAGGTAGTGAAATTAGTAAAAAAGTAAAGACTAGGAGTGTCCGCCGTGCATGCAACGAACGGTTGATAAGATTTTTTCAGTGTACAGATTTTGGAGAAAAATAATGACAATATTTTTTTAAGTTTTTGCGACCAGTACACATAATAAACCTACGTTTTAACGCTTTTAAGCGCTATAATTTATTTGATTTCTATTATTCCATCGTTTCGGCCACTCTTCGGTAGCCGTGATCACGGAAGACAAAGACTTCATGTGTCAATGAATATTGTGAAAGTTTTATTTGACTTGCACATTTTAATTATTTAGTTTTATTTTTTATTTATGATTCTTATTTAATCCATTACTAATATATTTGAATATTAGATTGTAATTCTCAATTTAACAATAGTAATATCCGAGAAAGAATACAATTTCCTGCGGCCGGGCGGCCTGTCGTAAGAGGCGACAAAACAACCCACAGCCAGGTGGTAGGGCATTTGCCCGACTGGATGGCTACTACCCCTGGTCTAGAGCATGCCGCCATAACAACTTTGAGTTGTGTTCCGGCATTAATGACCACGTTCCAGACTCACTTAACAGAGCAACAGCGCATTTGTAGCACCTTTGGTGTTGCAAATGTCCATAGGCGATGGTAACCGCTTTCTATCCAGTGGGCCGTCTGCCTGTCTGCTGAACTCCTGCAATAAAAAAATATTATTGAATACATATAAATTTTCACTACATTGCATTAATGTACTATCATCAATGATAAGAATTATATGACCGAAGCGAATCTTACTGTGGCCCCCCACACAGGCTCTAAGCAGACCTAGAGCGGGAAACAGTTTCCTTTGGGACGCCATTTGTACTGTTCTCTGTATATATGAATCCTGTACTGCTTACTTAAATGATAATAAATTTCATTTCATTTAAGATCTATTGAAACCTTATCTAATTAACCATCGCTTCTTTACATGTTGCAGCTTGAAGAGATCTTGTGTTTCCGACTTTTGTTAATAGCGTTTCAAGTTCTGTCAGATTGCAAGTTGAGTACCGAAACTCTCCCGCCGTTTGTGAATAATCCTGCAGGACTCGTCTGTTCTATCGGCCATCGGTCCTGCGACAGACGCGACCGGCTATGTCGATTACTTTCGTTCCATTACGGGTATCAGTATCATTTATCTGTCTTTCTCATATATATCTCATATATATATATATATATATATATATATATATATATATATATATATATATATATATATATATATCTTTTCTTTCACCATATCCCAATTACTTGGGGTCGGCACAATATGTCTTTTCCTTCCACACTCTTCTATTCTGACATACCTCTTCTGTCACACCGCATATCATCATGTCATCCTTCACACAATCCATCCATCTTTTTTTTGGTCTACCTTTAAATTTGTACCCATCGATCTTGTAGAATAACATTCTTTTCGTCACGTGACTTTCATCCCTCCTCATTATATGCCCATACCAACTTAATCTTCTTCCTCTCAATTTTTCTGTCACAGGTGCAACTTTCAAAGATCCCCTTATGTACTCATTTCTCACCTTATCCATTCTTGTAATACCACACATCCATCTCAACATTCTCATCTTAGCGTACACACACACACATATATATATATATATATATATATATATATATATATATATATATATATGTATATACATATATATATATATATATATATATATATATATATATATATATATATATATATATATGTATATGTGTAAGATAAACAGCCAAAATAGCTCGCTCGATACTCCGTTGAGCGACTTGGATTTTGTGGAACAATCCTGCCGTCAGTGTCCGCGTCTCGTCCTCGAAGTAGGCGTGAGGCATATTTATACTAACAGTTATTAATAACAGATATTCACAGTCAACAGATAACATTTGTTATTTCTAGAACACAATACCTGTTCTCCCGATAACAGGCACATAACAAATCAACCATAAACATTAGCTACCTAACCGTTCTGTTAATTATTATTTTTCTCTCGTTCTATGTAAGTAAACTAAAAAGAGATGGACATATTATTCATATCAGTGTCTCATTTACACTTCAAGGATTTACACGGGCTGGAACGAGACGCTCCTTATATTTATTATAACAGCATGTAAAGCATTTAAGATACGCACACATTACGGGACGCATCTGGAAACAATCGAACGCGGCTTTTGTGTTGCCAACTTTCCTTAAAGAAAACATGCTTTGTGAACTCTTAATAAGCGCTAGATTGGCAAGGATTTGGAAAAAGCGCTGAAGATAAAGTAATAAGACTAGATACTTTCTTACTTTACTTTATTATAAAGACTTGGTCTTTTAACGATAATATTGCAATACACGTCGATATTGCAGTGAAGAGTTACATAATTTTAAAAAAAGCACGAAATTAGGTGCTAAGCGCTAAAAAATAACTTTACGTGTACATAGATAAAAATCTAACACGAAAAGCTCAGTTGGCAACAGTCGGTATGCACCGCAAGCCGCGTAAAGGAACGTCGTTCCAATAACAAGTAAATAACAATATGTTATTTAATAACAGATAATCAATGCTTTCATTTTTGGATACTAGTAACACGAGTAACAGATAATTAAATTGATCTGTTATAACTCATCTCTACCTCGTAGGCAGCGATGCCAGGTGCACTGTAATTACAGTAGATTTACTGTAATTTTACTGTACACTGTATTCCAGCTATACAGTATACAGTGAACAGCGAAAAACGTAGTTTCTTTTAATATTAACCACCAAAAAAAAAGTAGATTCACCATTCACTGGGTGAAACGAACCGCACTGTGTCCTACTTCAAGTAAGCATTACATCTTGGGCCGGGGAATTCCCACAGTACGGGGAACAGATTATAGATGACTATTATTTGGGAAAATTGAGATTTGTGGTGTATGGTTGCCGGTTTGTGTAATGAAACTACACTTTTTGCAGCACATTTTATATTTGAAAAAAAGGTACAACATCTGCTGCGCGTAAAAAGTCCTACCGCATCCAAAGTAACCGCGACAAGACCGCTCTCGCGCGCTGACCGAGACAGACTCTCTGTCGACAGTGTTTAGCTGTCGGAGGCAGAGGGGCGACGTAAGTGCAGCGCGGGCGGCGAATAACGTAAAGGCGGCTTGCCACGGTTATATCGCTTAGGCAGCCTGCTGGCCGCTACAGATTTTTATATTTAGCATAGTCTTTGTTTACTGTAAGCTACCCTTGTAATGTTGCCGATAATAGTAGGTAAGTTTATAAGTTCATTTGGAAATAGTGGCTACATTGTTGGGATTAATTGTAGTATAATTAGTATTAGTACTTCTAAAATTGTCATTAAAATGTCGGCTCGTGAAAGCGACGACGAAGGACCCTCCACGCCGAAAAAAAAGGGAACTTATAAGCAGAAATTTCGTGATGAATGGTTACACCATGAAAACTTCAAAAAGTGGTTGCGACGTGATTTGAAAAACCCATATATATAGATATTGATTGACAAATTATATGTAAATTATAATAGTGATTATTAAATACATTGATAATTCCAATAAAAGTATGTTTTTTTTTCACTGTAAAAACACTGTAATGAGTTTTATGATTTACTGTATTTTCCTACCGATCTACTGTAATTTTACATGCGGAACACTGTAATTTTTTCAATCCAACCTGGGAACACTGCTCGTAGGTCAGGACGGGGAGGACGCACTATTTGTTCAAGATATAACTTTAGGGTGCCCTGTCCTCTTGCGGAGGAGCGAGATGGAATGCACCTCCGTCTCAAAGGAAAATCTTCCAAAGAGGCTATTGTTGCTCCTCGCAGGCCCATGCGTATCTTGTATTGTTGGAAAGTATATATACTTTGTACGTTTCGGGAATCGTTTGCGACCTCAATTATAGTACAGCGCCATCTATTGGCTTGTAAGTGTTCCACTACACAACAACCACCTTCGTCTGTATAGATTTATTAGTCTATGCTAATGCATGTTATTGTCTATTATTCTTCTTTATAAGTTTCTTTACTATTACAAGACGTCACGTAGCTACATCCACAATAAATTACATTATTTTACCAAATACAAGATTCGTTTCCATTCCACTATTGGTGTGTAGCATAAATTGGTGCCGAAACTGTTCAGTTATATATAATATCGTCTCGGAGCAAGTTATTTCGAATATATTTTTAATTTCCATTCTCTGAAAATCTCTGCCATGGCACGATGACAAGACATTTTTTGTACAGTGCAAAACAATTAATTTCAAAGTATATTATATTTTAAAAGACAACTACAATTAATATTTTACATACATATTATAATTACTGTTCGCGCCGCTTATTTTATCCGTGCAGGAACGGAGAAAGAATACAATTTCCTGCGGCCAGGCGGCCTGTCGTAAGAGGCGACTTAACAACCCACAGCCAGGTGGTAGGGCATTTGCCCGACTGGATGGCTACCACCCCTGGTCTAAAGTATGTCGCCATAACAACCTTGAGTTGTATTCCGCAATTAGTGACCAGGTTCCAGTCTCCCTTAAGAGAGCAGCAGCGCATTTGTAGCAACTTTGGTGTTGCAAATGTCCATAGGCGATGGTAACCGCTTTCCATCAAGTGGGCCGTCTGCCTGTCTGCTGATCTCCTGCAATAAAAAAAAAAAACAAATTAAAATCCTGTCCCCTTGAAATTATTTCCACAACTACCAGCTTTCCTAACCGCGTTATCCAATCACCTTGTCCCAGCCGCCATCTTCCATTCCATTCCACTATCCTTGTCGTACTTACCGCTGTGCTAATACTGCTCGTTTTTACGAGACAGTCTGCTGTCGACCCTCGTCGCACATAGTCTGCTGTCGACCCTCGTCGCACGTAGTCTACTGTCGCCCCTCGTACGACAACCCGCATATCTTCCCCGCCACAACTTATTATATAAGTGCAGTTATACCGCGCCGCGTATGTACAATTGATTAAAGAAGACTTGGTGATCAGCACGCATAGTTAGTGCAGCCTAGAGGCACGCAGGTTAGTCTCCCTTCTTATCCATACCAGCAATACTATAAATAAATAAATAAATAATCGGCAGACAAACACACACATTGTATATCCCCAAATTAAGCAAGTTACGCTTGTGTTATGGGTAATATACAACGGACTACTCTGGGGCCGATCCCAGACACCCAGACCATAGTAAATAACGGAGAAAATACGTTTCCGAAATTTACTATACCAGGAATCGAACCCGGAACCTCCGCGTTGCAGTGAGGTAGGCCGGCAAAGGCTTAGCCCGCTCAACCACAGAGGCCGTCATACTACCACGGCCATTTTGGATACGCGTTCAGTACCTATTACTGGACTGCCGCGTTGACAATTACAAAAAATAACAATAACTCCTCTCACTTTAGGATGTTTTGTCTCGCTTCCTCTTGTTCTCAGCCGCATTAATAGTGTGAGTCTGATATCGGTGCCGCGGGACGTTAGATACACACGTACTTTTGTTACGTAGCGGATATTCGGCGAATGCAATATTTACCACACGCACGCCTTAAACTGGCGCTATCCCATCGAAGTAAATATTGGTTGCGCGGGGGTAAACTATGTGAAAAACCGATTTGAATTAGTAGTATACAGGCTCTTAACAATAGAGGACTATTAAGTAAGATTGAACATTTTAAAGGATACGTTTACAAAATTTGACGAATGACAAGTTCAGTTAAATTACATTGACGAAAATATAGACAAAGGAGGTTGTTATGTCTTGAACACCGTTCGAAGACTTTCGTCTCCGAACATTGTGGGATCAAAGACTTGATATTATGGCTACATTATAATAATGAAATCTGTCGGAATAAGAATCAACACTTACCACGTTTCGAACAAGCCAAATGATAACTAAATTCACAAGTGAACCGATGCTCTAGATCGCCTCGTATATATTTCAAATGCGGCTGGAAAAACCCAGTGGAGGCCACTATAAAAATTAGCCTTTTAACCCTAGATAACTAATCAATATCACTCATGAGCCCCGAGGACACTTTACTGGTCGAATGTGGAGTAAATAAATTTCCCTTCGCAAGTGCAGTGTGGGATGTAATTGTGTTCACCTGTCAACTAGAAATTGACTTACGGCAATCTGCCCGCACGAAAGCTTAGTTGCTACGTAACTTTTATTCCAGGGTAAACACATTATATTTTGCATTTCATGTTATTTTTATCTTTCTTAATATACATAAATTATGTGTCACGTTGTTTGTCCGCGATGGACTCCTAAACTACTTGACCGATTTTTATCAAATTTGCACACCGTGTGCAGTTTGATCAGACTTGAAAGATAGGATAGCTTACATTTGGACCCGGTAGGTGGCGCTGCAATCGGGTTCTAAATTTTATTTCTTCAAGGCAGAACAACGTCTGCCGGGGCAGCTAGTTGTTTTATAAATAATTGAAGACCGGTGACACAATGTATACTTTTGGTATTGTACCGTACGCGGCGGGATCAGTAGCCCAGCGGCACAAACCAACAAAGTAATTCTTGGTGGGAAAGGGAAAAAGGGGGAACACTACTCCATCAGTATTGCCAGGGAGGGCGCCCCTTGAGAGGAAATTATATAATAGGTAAATATGCATAAATAATTAATCATAAATTATGCTTGTTTGGAGGTGTTCAGGTGGAAATGAAATACTAATAATATGTTTGAATTGCAATTTAGAAAATGCCTCTTTATTGGGTAAAAATACCGATTAATATTTTATATTACATCACACATTTAGCTGCTAAACAAATTTAACATTTAATAATAATAAACGCATTGGAACGATTGCACGTGTCGCGGTGAGTTGAGGCGAGGTATGCGCGGAGGGAAACACGGGAGCCCCGACTAGAAGCGGCGCGCTTGCCGATCATTTGCGAACGGCCGCCGTGGTGATCGGACGTCTTCGGCTACACTTTGTTCATGTACAAAACTATAAGGTTTACTGTGGTATAATAACGACATTTAAATCGTCGGAAATGAGAATGAGAGCCATTAAAAGGCATATAATTAATAAACAATACAATTAATTAGAATATGCACTGAGTGCCTATCATGATAATGTCGCTCCGCCGCCTCCTTCGCAGACATGACGGTCTCGCAGAAGGTGGTGGCTGCGTCCCACGTGTCGACACTCCTGACCATGGCTTTCACCACGGCCGGGAGGGACAAATCCGCCCCGATGGCCGCGACAAGATCGCGGCGCTGCTCGATCCAGGCTGTACACACCTGGAGGGTGTGCAGCGCCTTATCTTCGTCGCCGCTGATGCAGTCACCCTGACGTTTGTTCACGCCTTATCTGACACACGTACCTCCCGAAGCATCCGTGCCCCGAGGACCTGCGTTAGGCGGTACGTCAGGGTGCACGTTACCAAACACTTATGATTTGAGCACAAATACAAGTCAACACATTTTATTATTGATAACCATTTAAACATCTTTTGCTAAAGAGCATAGCTTTAACCATACCCTTTAGTGACCTCACCAGACCAACTACGTTTGCCATCCCGGACCTCTGTTGTCCTCAGGTGGCGCACTCCGTAAGGGTATGGAGGGCCATGTCCAAAAGTGCGCCGGACTCGTGGCACTCAGGCGTGGACTCCCACCCCGCTATACGGTACAAATACCAAAGCACCTATTCTCGGAAAGTATCTGTACCATCTTGATCGTTAAGGTCCCACTTTTACGTGAAACCCAAAGAGACTGGTGGGGGCGGATTGCCTCCACGGTCTCAGTGCCAGCGACTGGGGACTCGAGGTCCCTTTTTCAACACTCGTGCAGGGCCGCGGTCACCGAGGCCCGTACTGTCCTCACTTCTGCCGGGCACAGCTGGCTTCCTCGCTCTCGTGCGTCTCGTCGGAAGCGGTACAGTTTTGCGAGCACCTTCGCCTAGAGCTCCCAAGGCGGATCACTCCTAAGATGTGTCTCCGCCGGCCACGACACTGTCCCCCGAGTATACTTCCGGATGGACCTCACCACCAGGACCCTCTGAGATCTCCTCAGCAGGGCCCCGTACAGCTTCATACTCCTGAGGACGCTGGCGGAAAGCCTTCGTACTGCTACGCTCAGCCCATCCATGTTTGGCTGGAGTCCGGCAAGAGTTGCAGCGGTTTTTAAAAACTTCGGGGCCAATCCGGTGAAATATGCCCCGAAGTTCCACCTACTGTTTAGGACAATATACAGATATTTCATCTGAGTCTTAACTGCCACTGCTGTCCCCTGGACCATGACGTGTGAGTCCCGGGGTGCTCATCTACGGCGGCCGTGGAACACAAGAGCCTCCGTCTTCTCTGCAGAGATCCTTAGGCCCAAACGCTCAACTTAGCTAATGACCAACGCCATCGCAACGTTGGTCAATTCCACGGATTTATAGTTTGGGTATCATCTGCGAAGTAAATGATCCATCCATCTCCATCCCGGGCAGGACTGGCTTCCGGAGAAACAAGTCGTAGCCAATGTTGAACAGGGTCTGACCCAGTACCAGACCCTGTGGGACACCGCACACAACTCGTTGTCTACCTGCGATTTGGTCAAACTCGCCCTCCCAGAGGATGAATCTGTTCTGGTGGTATGCCTTCAGCAGCCTCATGAAATACGAGGGCAGTCTCCCTTATCGTCTCGTGCGGGAGGCTGTCGAAGGCGTTCGATATGTCTATTGATACTGCCAGAATAGGCTTCTTGATATACTCCGTCTCTCTCGTGGGACGTCTCAGCTTCTCCAGGGCGTCCAGCGTCGACCATCCTGCTCTTAAGTCGAACAGGGCCTCCGAGAGTCCAGGCCCCTTTTTGAGATGTTTGACGAGACGGCCGGCGATGATCTTTTCGAAGACCTTCATCACCTCGTCCAATAACACAATAAGTCTGTAGGCGGAGGGCTCCTCGGGAGTTCGAGCTGTTTTCGGGATCAAACACAGCCTGCTTTCTTTCCATCGCTTCGGAAACTCACCTGTCTTGATGCAGGCATCGTAGAGTTCCCGAAGCGGGCCGCGTAGGCGTTTGGCGGCCAGGAGAAGGACACAGCCGGGGATCCCATCGGGTCCAGGTACCGTCTGACTAATTGTAGAACGTTAATTTAAATATCTCGTGCTTCTGACCACGTACAGATATGGAGAACGTCGCGCGCCTGCGGAGAAGCCTGAAGGGAGCCGCTTTAGAAGCCGTCAGCGCCCTGCTGATTTCGCAGACAGGGCCCGAGGAAATTATGAAGGCTTTAGAAAGAAGATTTGGCCGTCCAGATGCTCTTGTGCTGAGGGAAATGGAAAAAATTAGAACATTGCCACGGGTCACCGACAGCCCTCGGGACTTGTGTATATTTGCCAACAAGATTGCAAACGTCGTCGCAACAATTGAAGTGCTGAACAAGCCGCAGTATCTACATAGTCCAGAGATGCTTCGCCTTATTGTAGAAAAACTTTCACCAATTCTGAAGAACAAGTGGTACGACTACGCATCCACTAAGTTTGAAGGGGTTCCAGAATTGAAGAAACTCGCCATATTTTTAAATGAAGAGGACGACAAGTGTGCTGCGTACGCCCCAATCGAGGGTCAGAGTGTTAGACTTCTCAAACTAAAGAAGTTTTGTATAAATTGTACAAAGATTTCGAAAATAAGTGCAATAGCAATCCGAATAGTATTATGACTCCCGCTCAATTAGTTGCTAAAACAGCCGAAGTTTCATTGACTTCTATCAGAAAGGTGCTATCAGAAAGCAAACGACATTCTTCAGAACAGAGACCGACCTTTAAATCACCTAAAAGGAAACGAAATCGGAAGTCTACAAGTACAGTACTACAGTCTGGGTGAGTTTCTATTATTTATATTCATACTACCATTCTGCCATATCATTTCCTTAATTGTCATATAAACTAGACGGTTAAATGTTAAATTACCAAAATACACTGCTCTGTCTGGCTTCCATCGACACGCCATTCCGTTGTTATCCACGCACCTTATTAGCCTGGCTGACGCTACTTATAAATACAACGGATTGTGCGCACCGAGGCTTGGCAGACAGTGACTGCGAAACCATTTTAACCAGGCCAATCGTTTCCAGGGTTCTACATACGGGTTCCCTACCAGCTTACCTTCTACCAACGGGCTACCTTACAGCCTAATTTCTACTCGCGGGCTAACTACCAGCCTAGCTACTACTTACGGGCTATCTACGAGCCTCCCCTTATCTACCAACGGCATTCTAAACGCCCTCCGTGACGGTGAGCCCTATACTTAACTTCGACGGCGCTTCGGCGGACTTGACCTTCCCCTCGTCGTGTGGGACGACGACAGCTCAGGCCAGTGCCGTCCTATCTATCTATTATGCTTCTGTAGCCAAAGTAAGTGGTTCGGCGGTTGTGCAAAGTTAAACGGTTCAACCAATCCCCCTGTCTATCTAATATATGCCTTCGTGCCATATTTGGAATGAAATGGTCAGAATCGTGCAAGCCGATTTTTAAATCTCACGATCTCCTTACTGTGGCTAGTATCGTTATATTCGAAATCGCTAAGTTTATTCAATTCAATGGATCTTTGTTTGAAGAATTTAACAATGTTAACGCGAGTAACATTGAAGATAGCTGTGCCTTCTCTGGATCTCTTCAGAAGGAACCATATTTACATGTCTCCTCTTATTTATAACTCTTTGCCAACTAATATTATAAACGTACCCTCATGATAATTCACTGTAGTCTTGAAAAGTGGCTGATTAAGGAGTGTTTCTATACTGTAGGTGGTACCGCCATGTAAACCTCCTTTCGACCTATTCATACTTTTCTTCGACATATTTAAATTCTTCCTTGAAATCTGACGGCGCGTTCCCCGTTTCGCACGTCACGTCAATCATTCATCTCATCAGATCAAATAAAATAAAATCGCCTTTTAAACATTCAATAATAATATATAATATAAAATATATCGCGCCCGCATCACTATAAATAAATATAAATACATATAACTTATAATTAACCCGCTCCGCACTAAAATTGTGCAAGATATATTAAAACATATTAAATTAAATACTATAAACATACTATAACAAATAGAGTGAAGTGAAATGGACTGAGGGCAGAGGAGCAGCCGCATTTCGTTCCCATTAACCAGGTAAGTGCGTGCTTATCTTCCGATTCCCATCAAAATTGTCCCACACTTCTTTTCCCGCAAATTTGACACAGTTCGCTTCCCGCTAAACCCAGCGCCGCCGCACCAAATGGTCCTTCGAGCCGGATACTCGTTACGCGTAATTTTGGCGTAATCGAGCCGGATTTCCTATATTTATAGCCCTACCATAGGCATATCATATACTGCATTCTCGCATTCGTGTGTTTCCTAGCTTTATAGCTAGGAAAATTACCGCCCCGCTTTCTCTTTTTTCACCGCCCTTGGTCTTATAGGTGTTTGTCTAAGCTATATTAATTACTCGCACCCGCACGTTTAGGCAACCCTTAGCCGAGTGTTATTTCTATTAGTAGAAATAAATATAATTAAGTTCGCCATTCATTAAATCATATTTCATATCGCATCAATTCGCCATTTTCATTTATCGATTTTCCGCTGACGTGTTTGTCATTTAACCGCATTTGTTTTTTCTTCTTTCTAATTTAAATTGAATTAAATTTGTCATCAATATGTCATCCACGTTGAACATTGGTGACAACATTGAATTAATTATTTTGAAAGCGCGACAAGATAGTTTGTTCGAAGTCCTTCAATTAATATATAAAAAATCGCAGCAGGCCTTCAACAGTACAGAATGTCTGCAATGCTTTCAAGGATATGCCACAACTTTGGACAATATTCGCAAGCAATTTAAAGATGCCGTCAATGCATATAATGAGGAACTCTTAATGACTGTGCCAGGTGCCATACCTGATTTTGACGCAATGATTCCTTTCGAGGAATTGTATTGCAAAACAAAAGCAGCACTTAGGAGGCTGCAGTCAAAGAACACCGTACTAGATTGCAATCATATTCAAAATAACTATAAAACCGCTTTGCAGTCACTCGCTGTTGTATCAAGCACTCCAATATTGCAGTCTTCTAAGCATTCTGATGCTCTTTGTTCACCGCAGTCATTCGTAATTAATGATGATTTACCTCAAAAATCTATACCGCTCTCGCCTAATAATTTACACATTGATTCGTACCGCAATGACGAGGTATCGCCGTCAATGGCTTCTTGTAGTCTCGATGTTGAAAAGCGTCGTCACACCGCGTCTTATTCACCCGCTTCGTCTTTAGCTGTACCAAGCAAGTCGTTACAGTTGCTTACGCAGTCTGATGCTTCACGTTTATCGCAGTCTTCTATATCAAAACCTGATCTTTCTCATAAGAAAGTTCCTCTCCCGCTTATTAATGCATGCTGCAATAACAATATATCGACATCAATGTCTTCTTATAGTCACGATGTTGAAAATTATATACAAACCGCGTCTTATTCAGACACGTCGACTTTAGCTGTACTAAGCAAGTCGTTGTTGTCTTCCGCTCTTTCCGCATCTGATGGTGATCGCTCATCACAGTTGTTGGTCACTAATAATATTCCATCGTTTAGGAACGTTACTAAACCGCATAATAAATCGTATGTTGACTCGATGAGGGTATGTACGAATAGTGAAATATTACCATCAATAACTGTCAATAGTGACATCGATGAAGTTGGTAAAGTCAATCGCACCAATAAACAAACTTACTCCTGCGCCACATTGACGCCATCCGTAGTTCGTGTGACTATTGATGGATCTCTATTAAAATTGGTTTCTTCAGGTCGTTTTAGTACACGTCATTGTCTCTTTAAATCAAACGATGATGAACTTCCACAAAATGGTGTGTTAGTCAATGCTCGATACAATATAACATTCAAAGATATTGCTGCTTTAAGACTTTCGCATTTTGATAACTTGTGTCTACTCGCATATATTATGATGTTTAATGCACCCGCTTTATTTAAATATTCTTTATTCCCGCGCTTTCTTAGTCTTAATACGGTATATAATAATTTTAACATACTATCGCCCGCTTCTCGCACCGTATTTGGCAACGCTATAAGTTCTCCCGCTACTTTTAAGATCCCGCATAGGCCGTTTATAAATTATTACACCTTCGTTCAAGTTCGCTTGACCCTTCTTCGTAGGACATTATGTAATCCTAGGAAGAATACCGCTTCGCTGCCTAATATTGAATATTATAATTGGCATGATTATCGTCGCAAAGTTTCCGCTTTAATATATTTTCCGCGCCATACTAATTTAGTTCAAAATAAAACCTCTTTGAAAATTCGTATACTTTTAGGTTCGAGCTATGAAAATAATACCCCGCACGTAAAACATAATTTGCGTATATCGAACGATGTCATAATGAAAAGGTATTCTATTGACATTGGTTTACGTGTGATTCCCGGTCATCATAGAATTTTCAAATACAATTCTTGTATTAAACCGACCCGCCTAAATTTAAATTTTTCTTTGCGTCAAATACCTTTGTCGCATCGCGCCTCATCCGATGTCTTTACTCGGATCGAGGGATTCATATTTTATTAATCTAATATTTTAATTTTAAACAATTTCCACCGCATCGCTTTCTTGGTTGTTGTTTTAGCATATGGGGGGTAGCACATACCACGAAACATGACATATCGCAAATTGGAATATTCAGAATGAATGAAGTTTGCGCGTTCATTTATTTCTTTGTATTATGTGCCGACCTTACATTAATAGTTTCTTTTTAAGTTATTAGTAAATTTTTATTTTTTTCGGTTTAAATATCCCGCTTATCTTATTTTAATATTTAATAATTAAGAAGTATTTATTTATTTTCTGAAACTTAGCATAGGTTACATTGGTTCAACGCTCGTCTTTATTTTGTTTATTTTAAGTACCTTCGATTATTCGATTGTTTTTTCACTCGCGTTAATAATTTTAATGTACATTTAGCTTATATTCTTTTCCGCTCCTTTAATTAATTATTGATTATGCTTGCTTTGGTCTCCTATCCGCTCTTGTAAATATATATTTGGACCAAGCGTGCTTAAATTTTTCTTTCACTCTTATAAGTTTATTTTGGTCTTGATTTGTTTTGGTCCCGTACCGCTCTTGTAAATTTATTTTGGACCAAACAAACATAAGTCCTGTGTCTGCACCGTTTAATTCGGACCTAGCTGTCTTGGTCCCGCATCCGCACTAATAAATTTATTTTGGACCATGCGTGCTTAGGTCCCAATCCCGCTCCCGCTTCTTTATAAGCTTATTTCGGACCTTGCTTATTTAGGTCCTGCACCCGCTCATGTATACTTATTTTGGACCTTGTAAGTTTAGGTCTCGCTTCCGCTTCTTTAATTAATTTCGGACTATACTAGTATAGGTCCCACTCCCGCTCCTTTTATATTAACTTGGACCTTGCTAGTGTAAGTCTCACGCTCGCTTTAGTAATTATTTATTTGGGCATTATTTGCTCACGCAACCGCGCTCACTCCTTTATTATTAGGGTACGCTCTCATAGAGTTATGCTCACTTATTCATTGTAATTATATTAGACTTCAGTTATTAGTCCTTTGCTTAAAGATTTTAATTATTGAATACGCTCTATTAATTTTAGTCACTCGCTCGCGTTTTTGTTTGTTTGCTTAAGACATTCTGTCATATTATTTCTTCGCTCGTTAATTTGTTATATTGAATCTCGCTAGTTTAAGATACGTTATTTAAACTGATATTTAATTGAATATTTCCTGATCCGCATACTTTTTTAATTTAATGGACATAATATTAGTCCCCCGCTCAAGCTTTATTAATATATAATCGCTCCATATGTTTATTTTTTCGCTCATGTCTGTCGTACTTTATATATCTTCATATAGTACCGTTCATTTCGTAAATATCTTTGAAAATTCAGACGTGTATCGTACTGGAAGTTCATTGTATACTAATATCCGCTCGCTCATTATACATTACTTTTTCGCTCGCTTCATACATATACAGTTTAAAATCCGCTCACTTTACTAATGGTTGCCACTCGCTAATTAAACGTTAATTTTGGTTTCGCTCACCGCATTATACTTTGGACCTCCGCCCGCTTGATTAAGTTTTTGGTCCTTATTATTTTTAATTTACTGTTTTTTAAAGGCAACCCTTTAAGGCCGGGGGAAATGGTACCGCCATGTAAACCTCCTTTCGACCTATTCATACTTTTCTTCGACATATTTAAATTCTTCCTTGAAATCTGACGGCGCGTTCCCCGTTTCGCACGTCACGTCAATCATTCATCTCATGTCATAAGATAAAATAAAATAAATTAAATCGCACCGCAAATGTAAATATATATATATATAAAATAACATAAAATATATCGCGCCCGCATCACTATAAATAAATATAAATACATATAACTTATAATTAACCCGCTCCGCACTAAAATTGTGCAAGATATATTAAAACATATTAAATTAAATACTATAAACATACTATAACAAATAGAGTGAAGTGAAATGGACTGAGGGCAGAGGAGCAGCCGCATTTCGTTCCCATTAACCAGGTAAGTGCGTGCTTATCTTCCGATTCCCATCAAAATTGTCCCACACTTCTTTTCCCGCAAATTTGACACAGTTCGCTTCCCGCTAAACCCAGCGCCGCCGCACCAGTAGGTGAATTTCTTAAAAAAAAATGCTTGTCGTTATTATCTGTATGGAAAATCTTGGTAATTTATTTGTTATTTTTTTCTTGACATTAATTACTTATATATTACCAAAGCTTAATTGATATTTTTTTTTAAAATTAGAATATTTATGTACATTTAATTTTTAATTCATTGTGTATACAACTATTTGGTAGAATGTTCTGTGCATTTACAATTGTATAACACCTGTATAAACTACATTCTTGTAAATATAAAGATATTGATTGATTGATTGAATAAATTGTTTTTTTTCTTTTATTCGGCCTAGCCGACCTACCACTTTTCTTCTTTCAAATTCAAATTCAAAAGTTTTTATTCAAAATAAATTCCACTGGAGAACACTTTTTGCAGGTCATACATGTAAGTTAAAATTTAACTTTACTTCCTAGTCTATAAAAACCGCTTCGCAACGTGTTATTGCTGTTAAGGAGAAGAAGCGTCAAGAAACTCGCCAACAACACGTCTAGCCAAATATTGTTTTTCTTTATATTTCATATTCTACTTATATCTCAAACCCTTTTTTTAATAAGTATTGTACAGAAGTGTTACAGAATTACTTTTTGAAGAATTAATGGAGTTGTAGCAAACAATACATACTCAATAAGACCAAGACAATAAAAGGAAAGAAAATGTTATAGTTATAATAATGACACGACGTGCTAAAATGTTATGCTGCAATATGTCTCCACAAATTCTCTGCAAGCTTGGCAAGATACAAAACGGTAGGTATACAAAATTTAGTATAAGAGGTTGGAGCGAGCTGCTATGTAAATGAATTTTTCTCATTTAAGTATTCTTCAATAGAGTAGTATCCCTTTTTTAGCAAGATGCGTTTTAATTTAGTTTTAAATTTAGTGAAAGGCAGATCTAACATTTCACTCGGAATCTTATTGAAGAAGCGTATACCAACGCCCAAGAAAGAGGATAGTACTTTCTGTAATCTAAAAGATGGAAATATCAGTCTATTACAATGCCTGGTGTTGAAATTGTGAACATCCTTATACTGCTTGTAGGCACTCAAATTATTACAAATATAATTTACCTCGCTCAAAGGATTAGCCTCTGTATCCAGCGAGGCAATGTTGCCAGCCTTCTAGGTACAATGCCCAGCGACAGTGGTCTGGTGGGGTGGACGGGCCTTGATACAGGTTTTTTATTTTTATTTTTAAGCTAGGATTATTTATATTATGGATTATGGATTATGCCCTCCTTTTTTATTTAGTTCTAGTTTTTAATTTTAGGTTTATTTTTCATACTGTAGTTTAGTTTTAGTATTTAATTGTATTTTTCTATTGTATTAAATGTACCCCGCAAGGGAACCGGCGTGAAGTTATGTATGTATGTATGTATGTATTAAATGTAATATGTATTAAATAAAAAAAGTTTTAAATATATTCTATTCTGTAGTCAGATTTTGTTTAATATGTTTATATTATATAATTACATAGTTAAATCATAAAATATTTTAATATAAATTATATTATTAAAAATATATTGGCAGGCGACCGTCATAATACTGATTTCCTTAAAGCGTTCTCTGAGAGACTCCCGAGGGCCGAGGTTGTAAATTGACCTTACGGCTCTTTTTTGTAAGACAAATATGGTCTCCAAGTCAACAGTATTGCCCCAAAATAAAATACCATATTATATAACACTATGAAAATAACTAAAACTTTTTTCGGTGGTTTCCTAAAACCCAAACGCCGGAAGTTAAACCTAGTTCCATCGCAACTAGTTACGTTTGGTGGCCTGGGGTTGACGAGGATGTTGAACGAATCCGCCGCGAATGTGAAGTATGTGCGACGCAGGCTGATAATCCACCGCAGAATGCGCTAAGTTCGTGGCCTTGGCCGGGTCGTCCGTGGGCAGAGTTACATTTAGATTTAATGGACCTAATCGTAGGGAAAACTTATTTAGTAGTAGTGGACGCCATGTCCATGGCTAGAAGTTTTTGACGCTCATTCCATCACAAGTAAGGTTACAATTAATAGATTATATGAACTATTTAGTCGTTGGGGGATATCAAAACAGATCGTAAGTAATAACGGTTTTAGGAGTTTACAAAGGCTAATGGCATTGAACATATTTTCACAGCTACATATCATCCTGCCTTAAACGGTTTAGCTGAAAATCAGCACGTACCCTAAATAAAGTATTTTTTTTTATTGCAGGAGTTCAGCAGACAGGCAGACAGCCCACTTAATGGAAAGCGGTTATCATCGCCTATAGACATTTGCAACATCAAAAGTGCTACTACAAATGCGCTGCTGCTCTCTTAAGGGAGACTGGAACCTGGTCACTAACGCCGGAACACAAGATTTTTATGGCGACATACTTAAGACCAAGGGTCGTAGCCATCCAGTCGGGCAAATGCCCTAACACCTGGCTGTGGGTAGTTTTGTCGCCTCTTACGACAGGCCGCCCGGCCGCAGTAAATTATATTCTTTCTCCGTTCCTGCACGGATAATTAAAAAATAAGCGCTTCAATCAAAACAGGACGTTAATAGATTGTTACGGACTTTTTTGTTAAAGTAATTCACAGACACATCGATCAACTAAGGAACGGGATTAGCCGTAGTCCTTCACCGTCTGGTGATACGCGCGGACTGTGGTTTCCCAACACTAGCCCTCTGGCGTAGTCCCGAGATAGAGAGCTAATTGACTCCAACAGTAACCAGTCTGCGGCGCACAAAGATGCTCTGAGCCAAAGGAACAGTACATTAGAGCCTCAGCCAGGACCCAGAAATTTAGTCCAGGCTCAGGAACAACCTCATATTTCTGAACAAAGTTCTGATCTGTTAGCAGACTCGACAGCCCAGGGACTCCCCATAAGGCAATGCTAAGTAAACCGCCTATTTATAAACATTGAGTCTTAGGTTTCTTTACCTGTTAGTAGTACTCTTTAGATTAGTCAGGGGAGATGTAATGTTTGTATTATGAAGGTTTATTGTATATTTATATCGATATATATATAGTCAGCGTTCGAAGGTCTTTCCAAGTAACAGACGCGATGAATTTAAAGTCTGCACCATCAACCCAATTACGGCATTAAAGCGCAAAAGTATCTATTGCATGGCCCTTCGTATACAATAAGCTTCCGAAATCTCTTAGAGAACTGCCATGTACACTATTTAAGAAAAAAATAAATTTGCTGCTGACCACTAAATGCTATTATAATATAAACATGTTTATGGACGATGAAACACTATGAACTGACATAAATATATTTACATACATACATACATATATATATAACTTCACGCCAGTTCCCTTGCGGGGTAGGCACGAACAACAGAGCGCCATTTAGGCTCATTCTTACACACCTCACTTGCTTCTTTGACATTCATAACTCTTGTCATGCACGCTTGTCTGATCTTAAGGCTCCTAACATCACCTTCTGCTAGTACACGATCAATTTGATCATGGAAACTGTGTCGTGGCCTTCCACGACTTCTGCATCCATCCACTTTTGCATTGTATATCTGTTTATTCATTCTTTCATCATGCATTCTTTCTACATGTCCGAACCACCGGAGCATTCCTTTCCTTACCTTCACCCCGACACTCTCTTTCAGACCAACTCTCTTTCTTACTTCGGTATTACGAACGCGGTCCGCAAGCGTCACTCCGCAGATTTTGCGCAGTGCTCGCATCTCGACCGCGTTTACTCTACTTTCATGCTCTTTCTTCCATACCCAACTCTCGCTTCCATACGTGAGCGTAGGTACCAGCACCGCGTTGTGTACGGTGAGCTGGGCCTTCTGGCTGAGGTTCTTAGCGCCTAGAAGTTTACCTAACGCTCCATTCACACTAATAAATATATTTGACATGATTTAATAGTAGACATTTTATTATTTAGATTAATTATAGATTATTATTATACTGTATATCTTTGATTATTATTATTAATTTTTAATTCTAATTGTATTGATTCATTGTTTGTAAAAATATTTTTATAAATTAATATTGTAATTTTAATTTTGCACGCCCAATTATGGGCCGAATGCATTGATACGGTAAAACATCTTTGTACATGCATTACGCAATAAATATATTCTATTTTATTGATGTTTTGTAATGTCATGTCATGCGGTCAATAAAATGTGAAAATCCGAGTTTATTTCGGAATATTACAGTTTTACCTAGATCTATCGTCTCATTTAATAGAAGTCTCAGGTGACCAAAAGGCTGGCCTGTACTTGGGGGTGTTGCCAAGCGCCAGAATGCGGCCAGAGTTTTAGGCATGTTCCCATTTGTACACGATTTAAACTTTAGACGTCTGTTACCAAATAACATAAATTGTGTCATTAAAATGTTTTTTAAAACGGTCTTTCCAGAGCAGGTTCTAATAGTACGCATTGCATTTAGCAACTGACATAGGGCATAAACATAAAAAAACCAAATGTAACTAATATTTTATTAACATTTACACTTGCGTTGTATGTAATATTGTAACAGGACCTGGTAAAAGTCTAACTAGTTTAACACTGTCTGAATAAACTATATTATTATTTTGATCAAAAGCACATCCGTACGCTTGCTCTAAATCAACAATCTTTTCAACAGTCAAACTATCTTCCTTAACAACGTAGACACCATCTATCGTACATATGTGAACAATTCCTTTCGTGTCTAGAGCAAATCCTCTGATTGTAAGACGAGGACTGTTGTACAAAACAGTATCTTTAGTGCCTTTTTTCTGACTGTATAAACCTGTATCATTAGTGAAGTAAATAAATGCATCATCTATGAAAAACTGATCGACTTTAGTATCCTCCAAATCTGGAAGTTTTTTCGACACCTCATTTTCAAATGTGTACAGGGATTTCATTGGGAATAGGGAAGAGTAACTTAACGCATCTTTGTAATACACACTCCATATAGTAGCGCCTTCCGCTCTAATAAACATTGCTTTGTCATCCACGGCGTCATACTTGTACAAACTATCGCTGTCTTCTATATAAACATCATGGGAATATCTGTCTAATGCTAGAGCGAACGCACCAGTTACTCCTTCTATATTTTTAAATTCCTTAGTATCTAAGTTAAGTCTGGCGATAGCGCGTGCAAAATTTGGAAGATAGTATGTAAAGTATAGTACGTTGGATTTTAGATCAGCAGTTAATAAAGCTGGATAGGCAATATTTTTGTGTAAAATTTCTTGCTTGTGGCACACGCCATAAACAGTTACACCATCACAGGTCTCTCTTTTGACGACTCCTGCTTGGATTGTAAGGAGACCAGACAGGATCAATATGAGCTTCATTCTGGTCTGTAAAATAAAAAGATGTTTACAATAAGGATAAAATGTGTTTAGCAGATATCATTAAAATAAAGATTGAGCAATGTAAATGATTATGACATAGTTTATCTGTGCCCAGAAGAAAAACTTCTGAGTTGGTAACTAAGACACATTCGGAACATTTGTAAGTGTTACCATTATCTTTTTTGGAGTTTACTCTTTCAAAATCGATTCTCACCTAAGGCCCCCGGTATGGAAATTTTATCAGGTGTGAAATAATACAAGCGCTATTATAATTCAAAACGTCATGTTTTTTCCTTCTTTGAAAATACTCCAGTATTAGAGCGACCAAAACAAAAAACATTTTGTTAATGAAAGTAATTTAAATGCTAATATGTACGTCATGTTAATGTTTACCTTCAGTTTGCTTCATTAAGTTAATATATTTCGTGTGTGTCGTCTTTGGACAAAAACCTCTCCTATATTGGCTTGGTTACCCAGATGAGTTTTAGTAAAACTACTATTATATCTATGTCAGACGCTTTAGCTGATATCACATATATGATTTTAATCTTTAACCCAGGTGGTAGGGCATTTGCCCAACTGGATGGCTACCACCCCTGGTCTAAAATATGTCGCCATAACAACATTGAGTTGTGTTCCGGCATTAGTGACCAGGTTCCAGTCTCCATTAAGAGAGCAGCAGCGCATTTGTAGCACCTTTGGTGTTGCAAATGTCTATAGGCGATGGTAACCGCTTTCCATCGAGTGGGCTGTCTGCCTGTCTGCTGAACTCCTGCAATAAAAATAAAAAAAAACTAATATGTTTGTGAGTGTGATTGGTGTTTATATGTCTAAGGCTAAATAGTTATCAACAACGTCTCTCTTCCATCGTTCAAGGTCGTATTCTCACTTTCTTTGGACATATTACACGACGAGAGGACACGTCGGTGGAGCGACTCGTAGTCCAGGGCAAACTGGAGGGCACGAGGGCGCGCGGTAGACCGATCAAGTCAAAACCGCACTAAATGGTCCACTTCACGAATGCACGAGGAAAGCTACAGTACGAGAGGAATGGCGACGAATTGTGAAGCTTGCCACCACCCCTGTCATGAGGACCACGACCACTCTGCCAAGAGTGTGATGACGGAGAAGAAATAGTTATCTGTCTGTTTGCATGTCTTGTTTCTTTTCTTGTCGCCGCCCTTGTGCGGCCACTGTCGCCTTGCACGGGCACATGTTGGAGTAAGCTTCAATCGTGCGTGTTACGAAGGGCTGAAAGTATTTTTTCAGTGTACAGATCTTGGAGAGAAATAACGACAGTCATTTTTTAAGTTTTTATTATTCCGTCGTTCCGGCCACTTTTCAGTAGCCGTGATCACACAAAGGTGTTAAGTGTCAATTAGTATCGTTATAGTTTTATTTAACTTGCACATTGTAATTATTTAGTATTATTGTTTGTGTATGATTCTTATCCTACTAATATTATAAACGAGAAAGTTTGTAAGAATGTATGGATATATGTTTACTATACTATACTATGTACTCTTTCACGCAAAAACTACTGAATGGATTTTCATAAAACTACATCAGAATAACACATATTAGTTTATAAAGATATAAGTGTGAATTACCAAAATATAATGATATTTCATCACCACGCTGGTGATAACCGCGGGGCGCAACTAGTTTAATCTATTGTAGAAATAAACCTCTCATTTCAACAGGAACCTTTTTTGTATGACGTGTTCTATATTTAGATTACATTAGAATGTAGTACGTCGTTCCATCAGTTCTTATTAGGTACCCAAGTATCCGCTACACGTATATTTATTTATTTATTTCCTTTCCACAAAACATAACAATAAAGTGGGAATTTTTTAACTATGGGTGGAAAAGTGGGGAGCCCAAACTAGGAAAAAAATCCTGTCATTATGGCACTCCTGACCCCTCACCTCCAGCTTAAAAATACAAGTATATAGTAAATGACACTAATGTTTATAAAATATGCTAGTGGTTTAAGTTATATATGAATTATATGAGCATGTGCCTGTGGTGTGGATGAATATAGGTATGTGAGTGTGATTTGTGTGTGTGCGTGCGTGCGTGCGTGCGTGCGTGCGTGTGTGTGTGTGTGTGTGTCTGTTTGTGTGTGTGTGTGTTTGTGTGCGCATATGATTGTTATTGATATCCCATCACTTGAACTGTAAAGATAATTATTTAATAGGCTGTATAAGGTTTTCAATGATTTCATAATCAATTATTAATACGTCGCGCTCTTGTCAGCGCCGACGTGCCAGCCGTTCTCGGACCGAACGGCCTGATCCGCGACGATGGCAAGAGGCCCGACGGTATGACTTTAATTCCCTGGAGTTTGGGAAGGCCGCTAGTGTGGGACGTTACCTGTGTCGACACACTGGCGCCTTCTCAACTCCAGGAGTCCAAAGTTGGGCCCGGTCGCACTGCCACTTCTGCCGAAAACCTCAAACGGCTCAAATATGTAACCCTTGGAACAGGTTACATATTTGAGCCGTTTGGGGTGGAGACTTTGGGCCCATGAGGGCCAAGTGCCCACAAATTATTTAAAATAATTAAAAGACGCCTAGTCGACAATACAGGAGACCGGAAGGCTGGAGCTTACCTCGCTCAGAGGATTAGCCTTTGTATCCAGCGAGGTAATGCTGCCAGCCTTCTAGGTACAATGCCCAGCGACAGTGTTCTGCTGGGGCTGGACGAGCTTTAATATAGGTTTTATTTTAATTTTAGGTTTTAAGGTGATGTCAGGAGCCTTAAGAACAGACGAGCTTGTATGACAAGAGTTATGAATGTCAAAAAGGCAAGTGAGGTGTGTAAGAATAAGCCTAAATGGCACTCTCTTGTTCGTGCCTACCCCGCAAGGGAACTGGCGTGAAGTTATCTATGTATGTATTTTAATTTTAGTTTTTTTACTATTGTATATATATTTTAAGATAGGTTTATTTATAGGATATTTTAGTTTTTGTTAATAGATGTTAACTTTTATTCATATAAATATAATTCCTATAGCTTTAAGCAATAAATTATAAAAAAATTAATAGAAAAGATTCGACTTCCTTTTTGAGTTTATAGTGTTTTAATTTGTATAAATCGGTAGTTAGCTTTGAACTTGTTATGCATGTGCCGTATTATTTCCCGGTCCACAACCAACATTTATTACTAACAACTTTGAATACCAAAGTTATGAATGTCAAAGAAGCAAGTGAGGTGTGTAAGAATGGGCCTAAATGGCGCTCTGTTGTTCGTGCCTACCCCGCAAGGGAACTGGCGTGAAATTATGTATGTATGTAACTTTGAATATCGAATTGTAATTCTTAATTTAACAATAAAAAATATTATTTAATATATATAAATTTTCACTACACAAAGACATTGCATTAATGTACTATCATCAATGATAATTTTTTTTTTTATTGCAGGAGATCAGCAGACAGGCAGACGGCCCACTTGATGGAATGCGGTTACCATCGCCTATGGACATTTGCAACACCAAAGGTGCTACAAATGCGCTGCTGCTCTCTTAAGGGAAACTGGAACCTGGTCACTAATGCCGGAACACAACTCAAGGTTGTTATGGCGACATACGTTAGACCAGGGGTGGTAGCCATCCAGTCAGGCAAATGCCCTACCACCTGGCTGTGGGTTGTTAAGTCGCCTCTTACGACAGGCCGCCCGACCGCAGGCAATTGTATTCTTTCTCCGTTCCTGCATGGATAAATTTGTTCTATGTTCTAGTTTTTATTTGTTTAAGGTATAACAACCACCTTCGTCTGCATAGATTTATTAGTCTATGCTAATTGTCATTGTCTATTATTCTTCTTCTTACGTTTTTTTACCATTACATGACGTCACGTACGTCCACAATAATAATAATAATAATAAGGCTTTCGCTCGGTAAATGGGTGAAGGGCCAGATGCAGAAGGCGGTTCTCCTGAGCACGGCACGCATTGTGAGGAAGTTCCTGTCTCTGGAGCCTAACCACCGGTAGCTTGGACCCTAGGCCCCGCTGTCGACGGACGTCATCTTTTTATATATTTTTTTAATATGTGTTTATTTATATATATATATATATATATATATATATGTATTAAAAAACATAAAAAAGAAAATAAACAAATATATGTGAAATAATAATAATAATCGGCAGACAAACACACACATTGTATACAATAAATTCCATTATTTTACCAAATACAAGTTTCATTTCCAATCCATTATTTGTGTATGACATATAGTGGTGCCGAGATTATTCAGTTATATATAATATCGTCTCAGAGCAAGTTATTTCGAATATATTTTTAATTTCCATATGAAAATGTCTGCCTGACACGAAGACAAGACATATTTTAAAAAATAATTACAATTATTATTTTACATACATAATATAATTACAAAAAATTACATTTAAAACTTCACTATGGCGAAAGAAGAAATAAAAGAATTAATATTAAAAGAGGGCAATACAAAAGAACAAGGTGAGAAAAATACCTCAAAGAACATTATGGACCATTAACAATAGGCAACTATGAAGTAGGATTGAAAATTTTCAGTTAAATTACATTGACGAAAATAAAGACAAAGAAGGTTGTTATGTCTCGAACATCGCTCGAAGACTTTCGTCTTCGAACATTGCGGGATCAAAGACTTGATATTATGGCTACATTATAATAATGAAATCTGTCGGAATAAGAACCAACACTTACCACGTTTCGAACAAGCCAAATGACACGATATTCACATGTGAACCGATGGTCTAGATCGCCTCGTATATATTTAGAATGCGGCTGGGAAAACCCAGTGATACCACTATAAAAATTAACCTTTTAACTCTAGATAACTAATCAAAATCATAATATTGTCATAAGCTTTCTGCGTTTCGGCCACTTTTCAGCAGCCGTGATCACGGAAGATAAGGATGTCAGGTATCGATAAGTATTGTTACAATTTTATTTAGCCTACCGCCAAATTGTTCATCTTGATTTTGTTTATGGTTATTATTTACTCTATGTGTTGGAGCTTAACGGTTCTACTCTGCTAGGAGGGGAGCTGCCAATACTGCAACACACGCCTAGTCTGCTTTACACCGTCCGGCGACGCTTACGCATATAATAAACCACACATCGTTTACCTTTGTCGCGTATAATATCTGTACTGTGGTCACAATAAAGCTAATACAATCAGAACAGTCCACTGATTACTACAAGAACCCATACCAGCCAGGGAGGAGCCTAGACATGATTTTTTTTTTTTGTTTTGGTTAAGTACATTTGTTCATCAATTAAGACGCTGATGAAACTATAGTTTTAAAGGTCACTCGCTTCGTTTTCCTCGCCGACGAATAATAAGTCCACAATCACGCATGGGATCGCGTGATGCGCGTCGTGTAGGTCACTGTAGTTCTTCACGGCTCGAAGGACCATGTCTAGGCTCCTCCCTGGCTGGTATGGGTTCTTGTAGTAATCAGTGGACTGTTCTGATTGTATGAGCTTTATTGTGACCACAGTACAGATATTACAGTGACACGTGTGTGTGAACAGTGACAGTGACAGACAGTGTGGTTTATTATATGCGTAAGCATCGCCGGACGGTGTAAGGCGGACTGGGCGTGTATTGCAGTATTGGTGGCTCCCCTCCTAGCAGAGTAGAACCGTTAAGCTCCAACACTATGGGAGCCTAATCTAATTTACCACCGCTTCGCAACATGTTGTGGCTTGAAGAGAAGAAGCGGCGCAAGAAACTCTTCAGCAGTATCTAATCAATTAATTTAATATTATATAAAATTTTTAGAGCTAGCCATGTTTGCTGAAAAATCAAATAAATTTCCGCGCTTAAAACTGTTAAAGCGTAGTTTTTTTATTTTATTGCATGAGTTCAGCAGACAGGCAGACGGCCCACTCGATGGAAAGCGGTTACCATCGCCTATGGACATTTGCAACACCAAAGGTGCTACACATGAGCTGCTGCTCTCTTAAGGGGGACTGGAACCTGGACTGGAAGTTTTATTACAATCGAAATCATTCAAGGGCGCAATGATGGCCCTCTGCGCTTCCCACCTGACATTATTTCTCCAATTCAATAGTTTGAATAAAAAGTGCAGAGTGTGATGTATATATGGCGACAGATCAATAAGCTGAGTGCAAACCTTGTTTGCTGAAAATGCGGCGTACAAATTCTCAAAATATGTTTTTATTTTTAAGATACATGTCAGTAATATAAGCACGTCGCTATTTCTTCAATACATTTAGTCTTTCTTTTTTACCCAATGAGACAGGGACCGCCTCCGCCGTCTCAGTGCCAGATACTGGGGACTCGAGGTCCCTTTTATAGCGGATCACTCGCAAAATGTGTCGCCGCCATTTACGACACTGCCCTCTAGGTGTACCCCCGATGGACCTTACCGCCAAGACCTCCGCAGCAGGGTCCCTTTTATGCAATAAAGTGCTCGGATCCATACGGGGGCCCCGTACAGCTCCATGCTCCTGAGGACGCCGGCGTGAAGCCTTCGTACTACTGCGCCCGGCCCTCCTACGTTCAGCAGGAGTCTGACCAGAGCAGCAGCGGTTCCCAGACAGAACTGGCTCGTCGTAGTCGTAGCCAATGTTCCACAGGATCGGGCCCAGTACCAAACACTGTAGAACACCGCAACACGTCGCCTACCTGCGATCGAATCTGTTCTGGAGGTATACTGGGAGTACCTAAGGGTTCAGCACTCTGGTCGCCTGAAGAGTCTATAACACATATTATTATAGGTTCTAGCATAGCATTTAAATGTAAATTATAAGCTTCCTATTTGCAGAATGGTATTCTGTTTTGTAATTTTGCGTAACTGGTCGTGTACGGAGCCGCTCTGGATAACATATCAATTAGTTATTATGGTTTCCTCAAGTTAAGAGCCAATGGCGTTTCTGCTTTCACATATCTAATTTTGTAAATAAAAGTTTTTTGGAATGTTTCTCTCGTATTTATTTTTGAAGTGAAACTTCTATATAGACGAGGTTTTAGGAGTTAACTGTCACGAAAAAGCGTTACGGCCGCGTGGAAGAGCGGCATAAATTTAGACTGGACGAGTGAGAGGCGGCATAGTGTTAGAGTAGACTATCGATGTTTCTATTGGTTCCGGATCGAATTCAGTTTTTTTGTTTGATAAAATAAAATATGTTTAAATAAAAAATGTATTCATTAAAATGTACCTAACCTAACCAAATCATAATTTGCAGTAAACCTGCGAAAAGTCGAAATGTGTGCTGGGACACATAATAGAAGTGAAATTTCAACGGACAAGTGGAAAAACGAATCGCAACAAAATTTTAACTTGAAGTTTTACGGGCAGATTGTTAATGTACTTGTCCAATTTGTACCGTAAATGCAATTCGTTTTTCCACTTGTCCGTTGAAGTTTCACTTCTACTATGTGTGAATCCATTAGTCATCAGGTACGTCGAAACAGAAAAAATCTGTCTGTACCCTGGATTGACTACAAAAAAGCCTATCATTCGGTGCTCCATACATGGCTGGAGAAAGTCCTGGAGCTGCATAAAGTAAATGCAACTCTCCGTGATTTCCTCAGTTCATGTATGGAGCAGTGGACCACGGTGCTTAGGCATCCAGGGGACAGAGGGAATCTTTCTGTTTTATACGACCCAATAAGGATCAAGCGGGGCATTTTCCAGGGTGACAGTTTGAGTCCACTTTGGTTCTGTCTAGCTTTGAATCCACTAACTACTCTACTTAGGGAGTCAAAGTTAGGCTTTCAACTTCAGAGATGGAGTTAGATTATATTACACCTTATGTACATGGATGACGTGAAACTATTTGCATCGAAAAAGCCAGATCTTTTGCAGTTGATAAAGATTACTGAAAGCTTTAGCAACTCCATTAGTATAGAATTCGGTGTAGATAAGTGTGGCGTCATGCATGTACAACGAGGGTATTGTTGCGAGACGAATGTGATAGCACACATTTCGACTTTTTCTCTAGATTTAGAATAAAATGCAATTGCTTATATCTTTGACCTAGTACATGTAGCTTAAACTTTTCTATAAGGTCATATTTGGGTTACGCAAGTATCACCACGTTTCTGAATTTCGTAAAAAACTCAAGTGGTTGCCAATTCGTTTTCGCCGGAATACTCACATTCTTTCATTGCTTTATAGTGTTTTATTCACCTTAAAGAACGCTTCGAATTTATTTCTTTAAACCAAATGGGAACTATTCCGCATCAAACTAAAGAAGAATCACGTAAATCGGATCATAAATCTCAGCGTAATCGATGTACATACGGAACGAAACGGAAAAAAAATCATAAAAAATGTTCATAAAATGAAAACTACTAGGCCAAACTATGTTAAATTTTTAGGGGACCAAATGGCACCTATTCCGCATCGAACTAAAAAAGAATCACGTAAATCGGATCATAAATCTCAGAGTAATCGGTGAACATACATAAAAAAGAAGATTCCGACGAATTGAGAACCTCCTCTTTTTTATTTTATAAGACTTCGATAACAAAAGACGGTTAGCGCCGTGTGGTCTTTAACATAATAGTAAAAATTATTTTTACATTTTTTAACAAAGGAAAGTTGGTCAAGCATACAAAAGTGGCTAAGGTTCTCAAACTATTGTGAAAATATATTAGTTTACAAATAAAAATGTACGTTTTAAGTAATGTACACAATTGAAGATAGTCTGGAAATATTAACAAAAAAATTTTAAATCTAAATCGGTCATCACTACAAAACTTCTTGTAGTGTCGTTTTTTCGAGCGAAGATTTTCATATTTTTTACCCAAATAAATTGATAATTATGTTCTTTAGCAAGTGCCTTGGCCTTAGACAATAGCGTTTGGTTTCTGGTAGTGAGATGGTCGTTAACAAAAATTCTTCCGGCTCCATTTAGGCCAATGTCATTGGGTGTCAAGATATCCTTGCGTAAGCGAGCTGCACTGATAAAGTCCTCTTTGACATACTTATTAATAAAGGAAACAATTATGTTTTTTATACCAGACTGGTGAGTGGGCACTCTGTGTATAAAATTGATTTTTTGCCTTTCTACTGGGTAGGAGATACTCGATCCGATCTTGGTAATTACATCAAATAAATTTTCTCTGTCCTACAGTGGCACGCCTTTAATTTCGATATTGTTACTTCTTAACCATTGCTCGGAGGCTTGTTGGTCAGTTTCGAGCTTGCGAACTATTTTAGTCAGCTCTATAGAGTCTTCTTGAGCTTTTTCAACCTTTAAAATTCTTTCTTCCAAAGTTTGGATTTTGACTGAGAGTTCTAATGCCAAAGACTTCAGATCACTCAGTTCTTTGCGTAGGGATTACACCTCAGACTCCAAACTTGACAGCGGAGCCAGTTTCAGATTGATGTTCATCAGCTCACGCATAACGGAGTCGAGAGATACGGTTGGAGAATTGGCTGAAGAAGAGGTAGCAGTTAAATGAGCTCCAATACTCTTGCAGTTAGCGCACCTCCAAGTAGCTTGGCGGTCGCCAAGCTTTCGATAACCCTTTTCCGTTATTCCGGAGCACGCAAAATCAAAGAAATAGAGACGCACAGAACACTAAATAGCTTCAGACGCATCATCGCCACATCTTGCACATACAACCATGATATGATAGAATTGATACACAGAAGTGGGCCGAAACAAATTGAATTAAAGCGTAGTAAAGATTGAGAACCACTGATTTATTTGAAACAGCGAACTGAACGTGTAGCCAGCAAGAGAAACGCCAAGTGACTGTAGGATATTGGTAGTTTTTGAGTTGTAATTATGTGTTTTGCGAGAAATGTGAACTATATAGCCAAATCTGAGTAGATGAAGGAGTTTTGTGACATTAAAAAAATACGTTAAAGGTATATGTAATGTGTAAAATATGTAATGTAAACAGGCAAGGAAACCATATTAGAACTTAAAACAACGCTTTTTGAATTTGATTTTGAAAATAGTAAGTAATGAAGGAGTTATATGTGTAGCAAAGTGATAGTAAAAGAGCTTTGTAGGCCAATTTATCAATATTTACCTATTGTAACATATCCCTTTCATTCACTCATGTCTTCAATTATAGTTCACTGCTGGACGTAGTCCTCCCCAAATCGGCGCCACTAATTCCGGTCCATCGACTTCCCTAGGCGTCCTTCAAGTCGTCAGTCCATCGGGCGTTCGACCCTACGTTTAGGGCTAACAAATTTTTTTTTTCAAAATTTGTGAATAGGGATCAACATTTTACGAAAAATTCTGGATAGTCCCCTAAGACCATTTTTGTATAGCTCTATTTCCCTTACTGAAATTTTTCACCCTGTGTATGTTGTAGTTTATACAATCTATCTATCCGTGCAGGAACGGAGAAAGAATACAATTTCCTGCGGGTCGTAAGAGGCGACTTAACAACCCACAGCCAGGTGGTAGGGCATTTGCCCGACTGGACGGCTACCACCCCTGGTCTAAAGTATGTCGCCATAACAACCTTAGAGCAAAGGACCTTCTACCCCCGCACAACGAAGTGGGGTATGTTCTCCCAGGACACACTCCAGGCACTTTATTACGCTGGATCGACTGGGCGTAACTATGTTCTAAATCTCAGCCTTTCCAACACAAACAAAAGCGCAGGGTCGACAGGGAGAAGGGGGTTTTTAGTGGGTATTGGGGTTGCTCGCTCGTGTAGCAACGCTCGGAGTCTTCCACACTATTCTGTGACGTCGATCGCGGACGGAGCACCGCCAAGAGCATACTATTGCTGCAGTGTTATCGCCCCCGACCGACGCGTGTCGTTCCCCTAGCAACGGCCCAGTTTGTGCGTAAATCGGTTAAGCATTTTCCCTCGCCTCAAAACAAAAAAAAAAAGGCGCTTGTGTCAAGTGCGAGATCTGCTTGCTGCCTCTGATGTTTATTTTTAAAAATATATGCACTTCGGTTCTTATTGGTGGGGGAATAATGTTCCAGCACCTGGAAGCTGAATACCGGAAGCCGCCTTTAAAAGCCGCTGAATGGTGTCGCAAAGTAATAAGCATATTATTAATATATTAAAATTAGTGTTTGATTTTTGGAGTATTGTAAACTGTTTTGTTTTGTTTGCCTTTTATTAAATTTGAACATGTCATTCTGATTGTAATATTTTGTCAGTGTTTAATAAAGTATAGACTTGACTTGACTTTTGTTGATTTTGGCTCCAACGCCTTTGGCATTGATTTCGCCAATGTCGCCGTAAATGCGAAAAATATACGGAAAATGACAGGTGAATTAATGTAGCAAATTAAGCTCTATAATATAAATTTTGACCGGTACATTGTACAGTAAGGTTTTCTGTATACCTGTAATTAATAAAGTATATGGTGTAATGATTAATAATGCTGCAACTGGCCGGCCCCCAACTATGTTCGATTAATTTCCGAACATATAATTTAAGTTTTTTACTGTGGTAGTTTTTGTTATAATATGTTTTTTCTACCATGGCAACATTCTCTTCTAAATTACCCTTCTGCTGTTATCTTTGTTGTTCTTGTATAAATATTTCATTTAATAAATATAATTAACTTTCCTGACCACGTTTTTAATTATACACTGCACATTGTCGTAGATTAGTAGATCTATGTGAGCCTGCCCATAAAAGTTTTATTATCATTTAACGCTAGTATTTTGCACCACGTGCTACAATTTCCTAAGTTCACGAGAACGCGATTCAACCTGTCATAGAAACATCACGTCGAAGATACGCCCAGTATATTAGCAGAGGAACAATGTAAACTAGTTACATACATACATAACTTCACGCCAGTTCCCTTGCGGGGTAGGCACGAACAACAGAGTGCCATTTAGGCTTATTCTTACACACCTCACTTGCCTCTTTGACATTCATAACTCTTGTCATGCACTCTCGTCTGTTCTTAAGGCTCCTGACATCACCTTCTGCTAGTACACGATCAATTTGATCATGGAAGGTGTGTCGTGGCCTTCCACGACTTCTGCATCCATCCACTTTTGCATTGTATATCTGTTTAGTCATTCTTTCATCATGCATTCTTTTCACATGCCCGAACCACCGGAGCATTCCTTTCCTTACCTTCACCCCGACACTCTCTTTCAGACCAACGCTCTTTCTCTTAAACTAGTTACCAAGAAACAAATTAAAACATTTGCTAATAATCAATCACATTTTTTTTATGTTGCTCTATTTCTCGAATTTCATGATTTTGTTTGGGCCCTCGCCCATCCTCGTCACAGCTGGTCACATTCGTGAGATATCTCCCATACCAGGGCGACATCACATAATTTGCAGTTTTACATCAAGACATTGTTGAATTTATTTATTAACTTACAAACATCACTCATCATCATCCGAGCGTTAAATCCCGGTTGCGTTCGGAGCGATCACTTCGACGCCCAGGGTCCGCTTTCCTACTTTTTCTTCTCCACTTCGCGCGATCTTCGGCATCCCTTGTATTGAGACCATTGGTACGCATGTCATCCCTCACAACGTCAAGCCAGCATTTCTTGGGCCTACCCCTTCGACCGGGACCTGGCGGAGGCGGCATGGCTAGACATTTGTTCCCCACGTAACTAGCCGGTTTCCGTAAAACGTGGCCATACCAGCGTAAGCGACTCTCCTGCAGTTTGTCTGCTATGTCACGGACGTGAAGGCTGCCGCGGATGCGGGAGTTCCGGACGCGATCCTTTCGCGTGACTCCACACATACATAACTTACAAACATCACTATCTTTACAATTGTCAGCAATACGATAGCGTTGTGTAAATAATACATTATAGACACATATCTTTTAATATATAAAATTCTCGTGTCACAGTGTTAGTTATCATACTCCTTAGAAACGGCTTGACCGATTCTCATGAAATTTTGTGTGCATATTGGGTAGATCTGAGAATCGGACAACATCTATTTTTCATCTCGTCCACCCCTAAATTTTTTATTTTAATTTTTAGATAAATTTTTTCTAGGATACAGCATTAAAAAATACATACAACCCTAAATTTTCACCCCTCTACGATCAACCCCTATTTTTAACTTTAATTTTTTGGCAAGATTTTTAATCTCATTTTGTCATGACTTAGAATAAAAAAAATTATATTACTCTTTTAGATTCACAATTAGAACCGGTAGGTGACGCTGAGATCGGGTTCTAGAATTTTATTTTTTAAAGGCAGGACAACGTCTGCCGGGGCCGCTAGTTATATATATAATTCTTCTGTACGTGTGTTGACAGTGAACTCCTAAACGGCTGGACCGAATTGAATGATTTTTTTGTGTGTGTTCAAGTGGATTCGAGGATGGTTTAGATTCACAATTGGACCCGGTAGATGGCGCTGCAATCGGGTTCTAAATTTTATTTCTTCAGGGCAGAACAACGTCTGCGGGGACAGCTAGTATACTTATATATATTCAATCGTCATAACATCTTATCTTATACTAATATATAAAGCTGAAGAGTTTGTTTGTTTGCTTGAACGCGCTAATCTCAGGACTGCTGGTCTGATTGGAAAAAATATTTCAGTGTTAGATAGCCCATTTATTGAGGAAGGCTATAGGCTATATATCATCACGCTAAGATCAATAGTAGCGGAGCACCAATGAAGAATGATTCAAAATCGGGTAAGTTTTTTTAACTTACTTTTTTTACTATTCCACGCGGACGAAGTCGCGGGCAGAAGCTAGTATAATATAATACGCAGTTCTTATGAATTTAGTCACAACACAGATAAAAATGTCGATTTGTTGACATGTTATTATCTTGTTCAATGTTCGCAAGGCCTGTATCAACGGCGCCTTATTAAGTAAGTTGATCCTGCCGTAGGGTATTACGAACATTTCCCGTAATACCGCTGCAGGGGCCCTCTAGCATCTAAGGAGCAGGAGTCTTCACCCCTGTTGACGAAGTGAGTTTGCCTCTCCCGGGGCAGTTGAAGTGCTTAAGACACGGCGTTTCATACGCTAGTCGAGAGCGCAGCATGGGCACCACAGAGGTTCGAGCTCGAGACAATAGTAGGTCCGATCGAGTCTCTCGGCAATCTGGTGCAAGCCATGCTGCAGAGCGATGATCATTGGGTGGGTGCGTCCAATTTCTGCGAGGCTGTTATGTCTCAAAAGGAGGCCGCAGAACGAGATGGGGAGAGAGGTACAAGTGCGCATGCGTCTCACGGGTACCGACGTCAGTCAGGGCCCCGGAGGCGCAGATATGCGCATGACTTCCCTCCTTGAAAATATCGCTGCAGGGGCCCTCTAGCATCTAGGGAGCAGAGGAATCTTCACCCCTGTTGACGAAGTGAGTTTGCCTCTCCCGGGGCATTCTCAAGCACTGATGCGTTAGGATCAGCGTGGGCATAACTACGTTCTAAGTCTCACGCTCTTCCTGCCATAAGCGCGGGGCACATGGGAGAAGGGTGGTTTTAGTGGAGTATTGAGTCTTCGAGTCTCCACACAAGCCGGCGATTTGACTCTGGTGCCCATTCGTGGTGTCACCTCTCGTCGCTTTGGTCTAATCCCCTAGTAAAGGACCCGATAGTGTGCGAAACGCATTTCTCCCCATCAAAGAAAAAAGGGATGGAAGGTACACCACTGATATCGAAAGAAGAGTGAATTTGGGGAATAGTGTGAATGGAGCGTTAGGTAAACTTCTAGCCAGCCTTTTCTTCTCAGCCAGAAGGCTCAGCTTGCCATACACAACGCGGTGCTGGTACCTACGCTCACGTATGGAAGCGAAAGTTGGGTATGGAAGAGAGAGCATGAAAGTAGAGTAAACGCGGTCGAGATGCGAGCACTGCGCAAAATCTGCGGAGTGACGCTCGCGGACCGCGTTCGTAATACCGAAGTAAGAAAGAGAGTTGGTCTGAAAGAGTGTCGGGGTGAAGGTAAAGAAAGGAATGCTCCGGTGGTTCGGGCATGTGGAAAGAATGTACTAAACAGATATACAATGCATGCAGAAGTCATGGAAGGCCACGACACACCTTCCATGATCAAATTGATCGTGTACTAGCAGAAGGTGATGTCAGGAGCCTTAAGAACAGACGAGCGTGCATGACAAGAGCTATGAACGTCAAAGAAGCAAGTGAGGTGTGTAAGAATAAGCCTGAATGGCGCTCTGTTGTTCGTGACTACCCCGCAAGGGAACTGGCGTGAAATTATGTATGTATGTAAAAAAAATGGTACTACGAACATTGGTGGCTGCCTACGTCCCATTACAAAATTCGCCGGAATGTTCAATTTGATTTCAGCTAATACCCCTGGGGTAAAAAATTTACCTCTTACCAATTTAAATAAATAGGAGACCAATGCAAACTTTCGTCTGGATGCTGAAATATTATACCCAACCATGCCTAAGACAAAGAAGGTGGGGTACATCAGAGGATAAAATGGGTAAACACCATAAAGTGTAAGTCATTTGCCAGGTGGTAGGGCATTTGCCCGACTGGATGGCTACCACCCCTCCTCTAAAGTATATCGCCATAACAACCTTGAGTTGTGTTCCGGCATTAGTGACCAGGTTCCTGTCCCCCTTAAGAGAGCAGCAGTGTCGTTATAGCACCTTTGGTGTTGCAAATGTCCAAAGGCGATGGTAACCGCTTTCCATCAAGTGGGCCGTCTGCCTGTCTGCTGAACTCTTTTATTTTGTATGCGCTCCAACATGAGACTATATTTAGTCTCATGTGGAGCAATGTGGAGAAATTAAAACAGCAGTTCCGTAATTACTTCAATTTTGATGAAATTTTGTGTTTTAGATTCGAGAATGGTTTAGATAAAAATTGGTCCCGGTTGATGGCGCTACAATCGGTTTCGAGATTTTTACTTTTTAAGGGCAAGACAACGTCTGCCGGGTACAGCTAGTAAAATATAAATTTTATTACAGTAAAAAACCTCGAAGGAATGAAACTTAATTAAGTACTAAACCTTGTACCACGTCTCTTTAATTAAATTATTGAAGCATAGCACAAATTAAGTTCAGGCAACGTTTAAGTAAGCCCAAGTTATGTATAAGTAACACTTATTCCAAACAATGACTCTTAATTACATAGAAGGTTGTGTTATATGTGATTTAAGGTGATTATTTTAGTGATGGGAACGTTAGTTTGTTTTATTATAAATATCGATAAAACACTATAATCTAAACGGCAATAAATTGATAGAATCTGCATAAAATTATCGATACGCTCATTGACATTAAAACGTTAACTTAGTATGTTATTTAAAATATTTTAACTTTACATACATTTTATCCGTGCAGGAACGGAGAAAGAATACAATTTCCTGCGGCCGGGCGGCCTGTCGTAAGAGGCGACAAAACAACCCATAGCCAGGTGGTAGGGCATTTGCCCGACTGGATGGCTACTACCCCTGGTCTAAAGTATGTCGCCCTAACAACCTTGAGTTGTGTTCCGGCACTAGTGACCAGGTTCCAGTTTCCCTTAAGAGAGCAGCAGCGCATTTGTAGCGACTTTGCTGTAGCAAATGTCCAACGGCGATGGTGACCGCTCTCCATCAAGTGGGCCGTCTGCCTGTATGCTGAACTCCAACAATTAAAAGAAAGATATCTTTTTTTTACTTTAAAGTGTTTTTGTACATGCGCCAATACAATCTTTAAAAAGTTATTGCTTCTTCAAATGCGATCACTGAGGTACATCTTCACTGAAGTTATTACATTTGAGGTAGTCAGAAATGAGCCAAGAATGTCACTAAACATGACAAAATTCCGTGCAGGAACGGAGAAAGAATACAATTTCCTGCGTTAGGGCGGCCTGTCGTAAGAGGCGATAAAATAACCCACAGCCAAGTGGTAGGGCGTTTGCCGGACTGGACGGCTACCACACCTGGTCTAAAGTATGTCGCCATAACAACCATTTCAAATTGATCAAATTCAAATTCAAAAGTTTTTATTCAAAATAAGTTCCACTGGAGAACACTTTTTGAAGGTCACACATGTAAGTTAAAATTTATTTTTTTACTTCCTATTCTATGTACATAGCTTCGCAACGTGTTGATGCTGTAAAGGAGAAGAAGCGGCAAGAAACTCCCCAGCAACACGTCTAGCTAAATATTGTTTTTCTTTATATTTTATATTCTATTTATATCTCATATTCTTTTTTTTATACGTTTTGTACAGAAGTATGTTACAGAATTACTTTTTGAAGAATTAATGGAGTTGTAGCAAACAATGCACCATGAACTGTGTTCCGGCATTAGTGACCAGATTCCACCAGTCTCCCTTAAGAGCATAGCAGCAGCGCATTTGTGGCACCTTTGGTGTTGCAAATGTTCATAGGCGATGGTAACCGCTTTCCATCAAGTAGGCCGTCTGCCTGTCTGCTGAAATCTTGCAATAAAAAAAAACAATTATATCTATTACTCTATTTCCAATTTTTAATTTTTTTCTAATAAAAAAGTGTAAAATATTATTTTATAATAATAGATATAGACAGACATATATAACACTTTATTATTCACAAAACAGAAATTATAAAAATTCACAGCGAGAAAATAGTAATAATATCTACACTAGAATATTACAAAAAAATCATCTAAACTACAAAACTCAAACAATTATTACTACTTCATGATCGGTGGTTATTTTACAGTTTAGCTCGACTGACATAAATTTCTAGTTCTCATGAAATTAAATGTGAATTCAACCAATAAATAAGATTTTACTATAATTTAATAAGTGAAATGCTATTAAAATCCAAACGGTCATTTCATTAAATGTAGTCATTTTGATATGTTAAAATTGTCCATAGACGATGATAACCGCTTTCCGTCAAGTGGGCCGTCTGCCTGTCTGCTGAACTCAGCAATAAAAAAATTGTCGCCTTTTGCACTGTATTATTAAATTGATTAATTACATAGTCTTCGGTTGTAGAAAAACTTGTTTCTGTGTCTTCAAATTTTTTTACTGCCCTCAAATAATCTTGTTGTCGCGAAATCTCGGGTTGTGTTAATACAAATTAAAGTACAATCTTGTTTCATATAAATTCTTCAATACGTATAATAAAATGCGCCTCATATAATAATAATATTTTACCATTTGAATAGACACGAAAAATGATTTCCCAATTCTTTATAGCTGCAATAAAGCAGACGAGCAGACGGCCAACTAGTTGGAAAACGGTTATTGTCGCCTATGGTCTTATGCAGCACGAGAGATGTCATCAACGTGGTATCGGCCTGAAAGAGATTTTCGGACACCCTTTTTAAAAAACTCTTATCATAGCGCAGTGGGGAACCATCAGCTGGGAGCTTATTCCAACTCCCCGCAGTGCGCAACGTTCTTGAGAAACGTTGCATATTTGAGCGAAGCGACTATCTATAGGTCTATTATGGAATGGATAAGACTTTATTGCTCAACAACTAACCAATTACAAAAATGCACGATTAAAATATTGTCAGGAGCCTTAAGAACATACGAGCGTGCATGTCAAGAGTTATGAATGTCAAAGAAGCAAGTGAGGTGTGTAAGAATAAGCCTAAATGGCGCTCTGTTGTTCGTGCCTACCCCGCAAGGGAACTGGCGTGAAGTTATGTATGTATGTATGTATGTACAATATTGTTATGGTAAAAACAAAAGACGGCCTTATCGCCTAAAGCAAACTCTTCCAGGTAACTTAACATAAAGAATATTTTAAACTGTCGTAGATGGTGCAGTATTAGATAGGCCGTAACTTAAATATACATACTTAAACTGCTTTATATTTTTTGCATCGGTAATTATAATTATTGTAAAAGTAAAATAACATTTTAATCACGCGTAATTAATAAGCTCTCGAGTACTCTGACTAAAGTTCAAATAAAAAAATCATTTATCGAAATATCACTTCCCCGCTCTATCAAAATTTCGCAACAGTGAGGAGCACGTTCGATCGTAATCGATATGAATCGAGACGCCCAATCGAGAGCAAGGTCTCGCATTAATCCGGATAACGATCATCGCATACCGATACCCTTTCTAAACTGCAAATTGAACGCCAAATTAGAAGAAAATGTTTTTTTATTATTTTTTTGGGTTCCTCCGTTCCAATTTGCGAAGCTGGCAAGCAGGCAGTGTATATGTATAACTGTTCTTCTATCATTATGGTATATAGTTAACCGCATAATGCATTATTAGCCAAGCCCTTTGTAGCTGCAATACATTTCTTCATCCCATACTTATAATACCGAATACAGATGTTAGTTACAGTATAGATCGGTTAGTTCAAGCGTGTTATTATGCTTGAAAATGTGCAAATAAGCGTACGAAAATCAAAGTCTCGTATAACATAACTTATCTGGAATGAATCTTTTGTTATCTTTTTTTATATCATTCATACCAGCTAATTATATATAGTAAGTACAGGACCGGACCTAAAACAATACCCTCTGGTATTCCAGAGTTTTAATTTCCCTTATTCTGAAATCCTGTCTTCTTGACGTGCTCATTTAAGTACTTTGTTACAAATATGTGCTTCTATGATATCTTATTATATTCTATTAATATTGCCTTGGTAGCATTTTCTGTGTATTTCCATACCTCGTGCCACACTTTATCGAAAGCTTCTGCTACATCTAAGAAAATTGTAGTACCCAATTTTGTTCTCTAAAGATTTTTTATTATCTGATAATATTTTTATGTTTAATGGCAAGAAAAAAAATTAGTCCTAAGCTATCTAGTTATTTAGATTTTAAGACCACTTCAGAGTTTCGACATTTGCAATATTACTGTTGACATTCATATTAGAGACTAATCTTAAGTATTATACATTTAGTAACTTATATCTTCAAAAAACTCAAAGTTAAAGAAAGGGGCACTTTAACAAAGAGACTTGGTTTTCCAAAATGCGTGCGGTGTTGAAATTTCAGGAACAACTAGAACTTTCCCCACGACTTCGCTGCGCATCAAAACATCAATAACCCCAATTTCAACAAAATCGTCCAATAATTTCTTTGTGGCCTAATGCGTTTGTAGAAGTACGGAATCATCTAAAATAAATTTGTCTAAAGATGACCTGCCTTTCGATCGATACGCAAGCAACGTAATATCATGAAATGAAAGTCGTGAGCTACTGATTAATCTTTTGAAAACTAGTTATTATTAATTGATTTCTATGTTTAAAAGGTACTCACAGTGGTCACTACTTCGAGGGGCAAATACAAGTGTATTCCTCAGAGTTTCACTCGACTAGGAGAACCTGCCCGTGGGGGCGGGCCACGCCAATTGGAGTCGCAGCGAAAAACTCGCACACCCTGCCCCGCCGTAGTCTCCGTGCGGTGGATTTCCGGAAACGAATTTCCCTTTGAAAAAAAGGGGACTTCACTCCTTTTTCTCTTCAAGCCACAACGTGTTGCGAAGCGGTGGTAAATTATAACTTTTTTTTTATTGCAGGAGATCAGCAGACAGGCAGATGGCCCACTTGATGGAAAGCGGTTACCATCGCCTATGGACATTTGCAACACTAAAGGTGCTACAAATGCGCTGCTGCTCTCTTAAGGGAGACTGGAACCTGGTTACTAATGCCGGAACATAACTCGAAGGTTGTTATGGCGACATACTTTAGACCAGGGGTGGTAGCCATCCAGTCGGGCAAATGCCCTACCACCTGGCAAAACCATAAACAAAAATTTAAACTAAATAATTAAAATGAACAAGTTGGCGGTAGGCTAACTAAATAAAACTTTAACAATATTCGTTGACAATTGACATCGTTGTCTCTGAAAAGTGGCTGAAACGTCGGAATAACCAAAACGTATACAAGTAACGAAAACTTAAGAAAATATAGTATTATTCAAAGTTTACGAAATTAAATCACTCTTCACGTTCTAACATAACAATTCTTTGAGGTTATATTTACTAAATTATTTTGTACTACGTAAATAGTTGACGTTTTTAATAATGTACTATCACCATTAAAAACCAACTACTCTAGTCGCCAAAGATATTAAATTTTTTAACTCGGCATACTTCAATTCGTCTACAACAGCTACATTCATACCATACCCTTTGTCTATATCAGCGCCATTGTGGACGGTTTTTGAACTGTTATTACAGCTTACGACTGGACACTTCTTCAACCAACGCCTATATGAGATAGTAAATACTTAATACAAGTCATTTGTCATCTAATCTGCAGCAATTTTTATCCGTGCAGGAACGGAGAAAGAATACAATTTCCTGCGGCCGGGCGGGCTGTCGTAAGAGGCGACTAAACAACCCACAGCCAGGTGGTAGGGCGTTTGCCCGACTGGATGGCTACCACCCCTGGTCTAGAGCATGCCGCCATAACAACTTTGAGTTGTGTTCCGGCATTAGTGACCAGGTTCCAGACTCACTTAAGAGAGCAGCAGCGCATTTGTAGCACCTTTGGTGTTGCAAGTGTCCATAGGCGACTGTCAAGTGGGCCGTCTGCCTGTCTGCTGATCTCCTGCAATAAATATATATATATATATATATATATATATATATATATATATAATTTAGTTTATTTATAATTGACGGCCCCTGTGGTTGAGCGGGCTAAGCCTTTGCCGGCCTACCTCACAACAACGCAGAGGCTCCGGGTTCGATTCCTGGTATAGTAAATTTGGGAAACGTATTTTCTCCGTTATTTACTATGGTCTGGGGGTCTGGGATCGGCCCTATAGTAGTCCGTTGTATATTACCCATAGCACAAGCGTGACTTGCTTAATTTGGGGATATACAATATGTGTGTTTGTCTGCCGATTATTATTATTATAATTACCTATATAATAGTATTTTTAAGATAGTTTAGTTTATAATTTTATTTTATTTTAAAACTGGTATACTTGAATGTATGAATAAAAACTAACAAAACAGTTACAGATAAATATGAAATAAATTTCTTTAAAACAATAATTTTTCAACAGAGCATGCGCTAACTGTTTTGAAGTATGGTCCAGAATACACTATTTAGTATAAAGCATACATACATACATAACTTCACGCCAGTTCCCTTGCGGGGTAGGCACGTACAACAGAGTGCCATTTAGGCTTATTCTTACACACCTCACTTGCCTCTTTGACATTCATAAAGCAACAATTTAATAATACATACATTTATAAAATCACTAGCTTCTGCCCGCGACTTCGTTCGCGTGGAATAGTTTTAAAAAAATAAGTTAAAAAAACCCCCGATTTTGAAACATTCTTCATTGGTGCTCCGCTCCTATTGGTGTTAGCGTGATGATATATAGTCTATAGCTTTTCTCGATAAATGGACTATCTAAAACTGAAAGAATTTTTCAAATCAGACCAGTAGTTTCTGAGATTAGCGCGTTCAAACAAACAAACTCTTCAGCTTTATATATTAGTATAAGATTGTAGCAAAACACCAAACGAAACAAACGTATATCTATGAATTAACCAAATTATAATAAATAAATTCCTAAAGTCATATAGCATTTGTGTTTTTTTTTATTGCAGGAGATCAGCAGACAGGCAGACGGCCCACTTGATGGAAAGTGGTTACCTTCGCCTATGGACATTTGCAACACTAAAGTTGCTACAAATGCGCTGCTGCTCTCTTAAGTGAGTCTGGAACCTGGTCACTAATACCGGAACACAACTCAAGGTTGTTACGGCGACATACTTTAGACCAGGGGTAGTAGCCATCCAGTCGGGCAAATGCCCTACCACCTGGCTGTGGGTTGTTAAGTTGCCTCTTACGACAGGCCGCCCGGCCGCAGGAAATTGTATTCTTTCTCCGTTCCTGCACGGATAAAATGTGTCATGTCTAAGATCGCATTGTGCGTTTTGATGAGCATTAAGAAATTTCTTAACTTTGATCCTAAAGAAACACTAATCAGGAAGTCAAGATTATTTGACGACACGTTCACAATCGACACAATCTTCGTCACCGCTGTCATTATAGTACGTACATGGCTCGCAACGAGCCGACAAAGCGAAAAACAATGTACACGCGGCTTTACATAATCTAATCGAGTGGAACCCTGAGGAATACATACATACATACATAACTTCACGCCAGTTCCCTTGCGGGGTAGGCACGAACAACAGAGCGCCATTCGGGCTTATTCTTACACAGCTCACTCGCTTCTTTGACATTCATAGCTCTTGTCATGCACGCTCGTCTGTTCTTAAGGCTCCTGACATCACCTTCTGCTAGAACACGATCAATTTGATCATGGAAGGTGTGTCGTGGCCTTCCATCACTTCTGCATCCATCCATTTTTGCATTGTACATCTGTTTAGTCATACACTACATACAGTAATACACTAGTATTTAATATAATAAAATTAGTTTCCCTTTCATTAAAGTGTCCTTAAAATGATCTTAAAGCACTTAGCGATAAAACGAACCGATTTGCGAAATAAACATCAGAAGTACTTATTACATTATTCGGCCGTATCTCTGTGCGGACAGCAGACTGGCGTCAAAACCTTTGTAAAACTAGCGGTTAAGCAGACGTTGTCCTGCCCTGAATAAACTGAGTGTCATACTTAATAGGTTGGGGAAAAAGTGTTTTCGCATATAGTATGTATGAACTTGTAATAAGATCTCTTTGGCTATACCATTTGTTTGTATCTGGTTTTGGTATCATTAAAAAGTTTTAATTTTAAAGAAGACAATTCCAAATTCAAATTAGGAAAATGTGTGATTTTCATTTGTTTTTCTTATTGTTAAAATGAGTGAATCTAACGAAGAAATTCGAATTCAATACATTTTAAAATTTTACTACAAAAAAGGTAAAAATGCAACACAAGCCGCGAAAAAAATTGGTGATGTTTATGGACCTAATGCAATATCTGTAAGAGTAGCGCAAATTTGGTTTAAGCGTTTTCAATCCGGAAATTTTGATATCAAAGATGCACGTCGCTCTGGTCGCCCTGTTACGAACAAAATTGATGCCATTTTTTAAAAAGTGGAGCAAGATCGGCATATTAGTAATTACGATGTAGCTGGAGAACTGGGAATTGACCACAAAACAGTTTTGGCGCATTTGAAAAAAGCTGGGTACACAAAAAAGCTCGATATTTGGGTGCCTCATGAGCTCACTGAAAGAAACCTAATGAACCGTGTACTCATTTGTGATTCTTTATTACGACGTAATGAAACCGAACCATTTTTGAAGAAGATGATAACTGGTGATGAAAAGTGGATTACGTACAACAAGAACGTGCGAAAAAGATCGTGGTCAAAGGCCGGTTAGGCTTCACAGACTGTGGTGAAACCCGGGTTAACTCGCAACAAGGTGATGCTGTGTGTATGGTGGGATTGGAAGGCCATTATTCATTATGAGCTGTTACCGCCGGGCAGGATCATCGATTCTGAACTGTACTGCGAACAACTGATGAGATTAAAGCAAAAAGTTGAGACAAAGCGGCCGGAATTAATCAACAGGACAGAACGCTAGACCTCACACATCTTTAGCCACTCAGAAAAAATTACGAGAGTTTGGCTGGGAGGTGTTAATGCATCCGCCGTATAGTCCTGACCTTGCACCTTCAGATTTTCACCTGTTTCGGTCTCTGCAGAATTCCTCAGCCAGTGTCAAAACCACTTGTCGCAGTTTTTTGATCAGAAGCCCTAAAATTTTTATGGCAATGGGATCACGTCCCTACCTACAAGATGGCAAAAAGTTATCCAACAAAATGGCACCTATATACTTTAGTAAAATGTAAATAAACTTTATAAAAAAACCTTTTGAATTTTTATATAAAATGCGAAGAAACTTTTTCCCCAACCTAATGTTATTTCCCCTATATCATGGTTTTCCCCCTATCTTGACTGCAGTTGTTTTGTTTGACTTAATTTTTAACGACATGCTTTCAATTTAAATCAATTCATTCTCTTTTGATCTACAAAATAAGATCCATTATTGACTCATGTGCTGTTTTAAAAATGTATCGCCTTTATGATGAATAGTGTAAAGCTGTGAGAGGCGACTAAACAACCCACAGCCAGGTAGGGTATTTGCCCGTCTGGATGGCTACTATCCCAAGCCTAGAGTATGTCGCCATAATAACCTTGAGTCGTATTAAATATCCACAATCAGTCGCAACCCGACTTTAAATGAATGGCTTGTGCTAATTTTTTTTTTATTAATGAGTGTGTTCTCCATTGAGAACACTACTCTTTGTTTTATGGAGAAGTCCTCTCCTGTAGCTTTTGGATATCATGCCTTTTCAGCCGTGATGGGTATGTACGCTGCATTAACTTGACTGCCAATTTATTTACATGCAGAGCCAATCGACATTGGTAGCTCTTAGCAAGTTCTCGAATTTCTTCTTTTGTTGTTTTTACTCCGAGATGTTCGTGAATCTCGCTGTTTCTTATATACCAGGGTACACCTGAGATAGTGCGTAGTATGACATTTTGCAGTCTTTGGATCATAGAAATGTTAGAGTTGCTTGCACTACCCCAGATTTGAATCCCATATGTCCATATTGGCTTTAGTACCATATTATATATAAGCAGCTTGTTGTCTATAGACAACTTACTATTACGTCCAAGTAACCACAACATAGTCTTGTACTTTAGATTCATCTCGTCCCTCTTGGTTTGAGCATGATACTTCCAAGTTAATCTGCGGTCAAGATGCATTCCCAGATATTTAACTCTGTCACTATGTGGTAAAATATTCTCTCCAAGATGTACAGGAGGACAGTCTCCTTTCCTCAATGTGAATGTTATGTGTAGAGATTTCGATGGACTCGCCCTTATTTTCCATTTGTTAAGCCAACGCCATATTTCGTCTAGTCCTTTTTGTAGCTGTTCAGATGCAGAGTTAAGATCCTTGCTAGTGGCTAGTAGTGCAGTATCGTCAGCAAATGTAGCTGTCATTACTCCAGCAACCTCTGGTAGGTCTGCAGTGTATATAGTATAGAGCACTGGACCCAAAACTGAACCCTGGGGTACTCCTGCTTGGATCTTATGTAGTTCTGAGCTTTCTTCTGATTCTTGAACTTGGAATAGTCTATCCGATAGATATGAATGCATGAGCAGATGGTAACTATGGGGTAAATACATTTTTAATTTAGATAACAGTCCTTTATGCCACACTTTGTCAAAAGCCTGTTGTACATCAAGAAAGGCTGAAGAGCAATACTCTTTCTTTTCTAGGGCCTCTCTGATTTTGTCAGCTACTCGATGTACTTGTTCCACTGTAGAATGGCTTTTCCGGAAGCCAAACTGATGGTCAGGTATAATCTTCAATTCAGTAAGTATAGGCAGTATTCTACGCAGTATTATCTTCTCACAGACCTTTGACAAAACTGGTAGCAAACTAATAGGTCTATATGATGCTACATCATTAGGTGGTTTACCCATTTTGTATATCATTATGATTTTCGAGACCTTCCATATTACAGGAAAATATTGTGTTCTTAGTACTCCATTATATATAGTAGTCAATTGTACTATTGCCTTTCGAGGTAAGTGTTTCAAAATTTCTTTTGTAATCAGATCAAACCCAGGAGCTTTGTGATCTTTTAGATTTTTGATAATGCTCCAAACTTCAGACACCGTTACGGGAGTAGGTGGTAGTGCCATTTGATAAGGCTGCGACAAGATAGTGTCAACAGCACTCTCCGCTTCAAAGTCTTCTATGTCGTTGGGCGAAAAAACAGCCTCGAGGTAGTTTGCAAACACATCAGCCTTTTCAAGTGAGGTCCTAGCCCACTTGTTATCACCTTTCCTTAGAGGTGGCTTTGCTTCCTGTGGTCTATCAAAAGCCCTGATAAGTTTCCATAAGGAGTAATTACTAGCTGGTGTAGGTGTGAGAGCCTCTAATTTTGCGCTGAGTGTAATATTGTGCCATTCCTTTATTAATTCTTTGAGTTCCTGAATTGATTTATTGAGCTGTCTTTTATCCTCAGAGTTTCTGCTTAATTGCCACTTGCGACGAAGTCTCCGCTTTTCAAGGATTCTTGTTCTAATTTGGAGTGGAAAGTTTACAGTTCGATTCTTCTGTGGAATTACCGGTGTATTTTTCCAACAAGCTACCTGTATGAGGGTCGTTATATTTTTAGCTGCCTCCTCAATGTCTTCTGGGCTCTTTAAGGCTATTTTCAGATCTATGTTATTATCAATATAATCACTGAATGAATCCCAGTCTGTAAGGTTGTTAGTCAGAGCTGCAGGTCTCTCAGCCGCAATGACCATAGTACTTACTGTTAGCAAAACTGGTGTATGGTCTGACGAGCCATCAAGGCAAGATTCTGGCTTTAGATAGTGCTTGGACAAGCCTCTGGCAATGAAAAAATCCAACAGATCAGGAGTTTTATTTGGGTCCGTTGGCCAATATGTTGGCTCAAGGGCTGATACAGTGAGCAAATTATTTTCTATGACACTAGATAGCAGCTGTCGACCTCTAGTTGTAGTCAATCGAGATCCCCAGAATGTGTGTTTCGAATTCCAGTCTCCACCTGCAATGAATCGCCTACCCAAGGTGTTGAAGAAATGGTTGAACATGGCATTGGATATATTATGCTTTGGCGGGCAATATACGGCAGAAATATTGAAGTATCCACAACTATCTCTTATGGTTATAGTAGTAGCTTGAATTTGTTCAGTTTTGTATTGTGGCAGCATATTATGTTTTACTGTATCCCTCACTATTAGCGCTGTACCAGCATGTCCCCTTCCATCTGGGTGATTAGTGATGTAGGTTTTATATCCTTGGAATGTTATTGAGGAAGAGGATGTACAATGTGCTTCGGATATAAGCATGACATCTAGTTTGTGTAAATGTAGCAATATTTCAACATCTTCTTTGTTAGGTGTCAAGCCATTTGGGTTCCATGTACCCATACGTAATGATGCCATTATATAAGTTTGTTTACTAGAGTTGTTATGAGATTCATTAGGTTACTCATTTGTTGTAGTAATAGTTCAAATTTTTCATTTTGTTTTATTAACAGCATTTCTATAGATTTGTTTTGTTTATATTCTTTTTCAGGATCTTCTTGTTCCGATATCTCATACTTTTTATGCAGTCTCGGTTGTTTTAAGCTTGCAGCATATGTTTTTCTATTTTGAATTCCGTTGTCACATCCTATATCCAGTGCATGGCCGTTATTTGGTTTGTCATTAGTTTCTTGTGAGAAAGTCACAGCCTCAGTATCAGGAGCAGGTAGTGGTGCAGGAATGGGTATGGCTACCATAGGCTGATTCTGTGTTCTACTTTTTTCGTAATAAGATTTATTTCTGCGGGCTACAATCTCCTTATATATCAGACAACCTTTGTAGTTTGCTGGATGATCAAGGGTGCATAGTGCACATGTTGCAGGTGTATTTTTATCTTTTTTTGGACAATCAGATGTCCTATGCCCTTTGCCACACTTTACGCACCTGTAAGGTCGCATGCAATTGTTCTTAGAGTGCCCATATTGCTGACAACGATGACACTGGACAATTGAAGTAGATTTGCGAGGGTCTTCTATAATTACTTTCTGGTGAAAGATATAATCTATATTTTTGACAGCCTTATTGTTAGGATTCGGCTCAAGATTTACAAAAAATGTAGATGTGGGCATTTTTTCAGGCCCAGAACGAGCATTTATAATTTCACCTCGCACCATATTACCAGTTTTTTCTATTGCCTCCATAATAGCACTATGTGGAGTGCTGTGGTGTAGGTCTTTGATCACTATTCTGTAGCTTCTCAGATTTTTTGGTGTGAATGTATGTCCAATAAGGCCATTGTCCCGTACTAGAGTTATGACTTTTTTATACGACTCTGGACTATCCACAAGTACTCGGAGAAGTGTTTTATTAACAATTTTTAGCTTAAAATCTGTTTTGTTACATGCCGATTCGAGTAACTTTGATAGCTCGTTAACATCCTGCACACCATATAGAACAATTGGAGGAGGCTTTTGTATTTTTGGGATCGCATTTACGATAGTGTTGTCTGCTGCGTCTATGGGTAAGTTATTGTATCGGTTTTTAATTGGCGTTGTCTCACCAATAGTTGGAGATTTACTTGCTTTCCTCTTTTTTTGACTACGTGAGGTAGGAACTTTTTGCCAGGGTGGGGGTGGTTTTTGTTCAGAAGAAGTATCACGAAGAATATTTTGCAGTTGATTTTCAACTTCGCTCTGGGGAGTTTCTGCTGACGTTGTTTTCGAAAATTGTACCAGATTGCTAAGTGACGAAGATCTAGGTCTATTAAATAGACTAGGGTGAAATACTTGTTGACTCATTGTTTTTTGGCTGGATTTAGTTTGGTTTGAATCACTAGTACTCATTTTTAACTTTAACAGGCGATTCCGTATACCGGTATGTTGTTGTTAGCATTTTTAGCATTGATCAGTTTCAATGCTTAAAATTGTTAATTGAGTTTATGGTACATGGAACGCAACACAGTAAAATGAACGCATCCAATTTGTTTTAGCGGTGTGGCACCGTTGTTTAGGCAATTTACTAATTCGAATTTGCCAACTGACAGCTAACCGCAATGTAATATTTAGATGCAATTTCGTATTTTATTCACGTTTGTTTTCGTAGTTTTATTATCACTGCACTTATCTATCACTTTTATTTACACGATTTTACGCTTTGAAGTAGTGGTTGTAATCATTAAACACCATTTTAGGAAATATTTCACGGAGTGATTTGACAACACGTCTTTCGTAGCGAACACCGGATAATAAATTGATTGACACTCTAATAATGCATTGAATTAAATCAGATGTTGATCTAGAAAAATCTTTACATTGTAAGGTCTATATTTAAGAAGTGCAATAAACGTAGGGTCGATTCATTTGTACAGAATTGTTACTGCTGACACCGCGATCATTGGCCTGCTTTTCTTTTATAGAGGGTACATCCAACTGATGATGATGATGGTGATGTCAGGAGCCTTAAGAACAGACGAGCGTGCATGACAAGAGTTATGAATGTCAAAGAAGCAAGTGAGGTGTGTAAGAATAAGCCTAAATGGCGCTCTGTTGTTCGTGCCTACCCCGCAAGGGAACTGGCGTGAAGTTATGTATGTATGTACGTCCAACTGAGGACCATAAGCCGCGCGAGGGGGTAAGGTCGCGGCCCGTGTGCGGGCTTCGCCAGGTCGGGGTGGCACTAGCACCTTACGTGAGAAGTGCTAACTGCTGTAGTTAGGGATACTCACCAAAACCCCTGTGTTCCTTATCTGGGCTGTGGGTTCGCTTACGCATTTGCGTAGACGCTCACCTCGAGGTGAGAGGGGGCGCGAGGGTACGCGTCCCTCCTCCGATTCACGATCACCCGCACGACTGTAGCCTACAGCGACTGGAGATCGTCGGGAACGACCCTGCATCGCCGGCTCTGGCGGGGGGGGGGGGTCAGCGTAGCGTTCTGCTCCCTCTCCCACTCCGGATGTAACAGTCTCACAGCAGGAGTCGGCTACGTCCCACGCGTCGGCGCTCTCGACCATGGTCTTCACTACGGCTGGCAGTGACAAAACCGCTCCGATATATGCGACATCACGGTGCTGCTCGTCTCCGGCTGCACACACCTAGAGAGTGTGCAGCACCATGTCTTCTTCGCCGCCGACGCAGTGGTGGCACCCTTACATCAATGTAGGAGAAGAACCGAGCATTACAGTGCGCAACCAGTAATATTACAGATTCGAGCATTACATCGCATCGGTGAGGGTAGAGATCCAAGCATTACAGTGCGCAACCTGTAATAATACGATATGTAATATTATATTTTGATACAACTTATAACACAACGACCGCTTCATCTGACATCGTAAAATCAAACAATACTCAAAATCGATCGAACTTTAATCCTTGTTAATATTATAAATGCGAAAGTAACTCTGTCTGTCTGTCTGCTCTGTTTTCACGGAAAAACTACTGGACCGATTTGGCTGACACTCAGTACCTATATATATATTTTAGATGGGGAGAATGAACATAGGATATAGGACTTTAAATCCCGAAAAATGGGATCGTTTTTGGGTTAAAAATATATTTGTCTCTCTATTTGTTATGCTTTTACGGAATAACTACTGGATTGATTTGGGTGAAATTCGGTATATATGTAATTTTAATACCGAGGGTGGATAATTATGTAAAGAATATCCCAGAAAGTAGGATAGGTTTTTATTTTGTGATTTGCTATTTTCGTCATTTTCGTTAGTTTGGTCATTTTGGTCGATGTGGTCGATTTGGTCATTTTGGTGTACATATGTAGTTCTAATACCGAAAATTGGCATAGATACTTTTCATCCGGGAAATGGGATAGTTTGCGATATAAAATGAAGTGAATTTTGAAGTGAAGTGAAGCATCTGAAGTGAAGCAGTAACATAAAAATTTTATACAATATAACCTGTGTTGTAACCTCTTTAAACAAGAGGCACGCACTACAGGTTGCCTCTAGTTATAGAATATTTTGTATTCATTATTCAGTAATTACCTACATTTAGAAAAAGTAATCGTCATTGGCCAAATAGAAGGAAAAAGATCCCGAGGCCGTAGTCTGATGCGTTGGTCCGATAAGATTCGCACCACACTCAACGACTCCGTGTACGCCCTGCATATCGCCGCTGATCGTCTCCAACGGCGAAACTTAGTCCAAGGAAAAAAAAAAGAAAACAAAAGACCCCGACGAATTGAGAACCTCCTCCTTTTCTTGAAGTCGGTTAAAAAATACTTCTTCTGCGAGCGAGCGGTTTCGCAACTCGACGACAAAGCGTCTATTTTGCGTGCGAGGGTGGATGAGGGTTTACTCCATCTAGCCCAGTTCCTCCAGGAAGTCCACCAGCTTCTTGACGTTGCTGAAGACTTCTCGGAGGCTACATGGGGCGTCCAGATACTTCGCCCTGTATTGGGCCACCTCTCCGCGTTCAAGCAGGGTATGGGCGGCTGTTTCTTCTATCTCCAGGCAGGCTACACCTATATTCAAAAGATGTGTGTTAAAATTGCCATATCCAGTGGCTGAACCAACTGTGTGGCAAAGGCAGGAAAGGCTCTGGTCCAACTGGTTGGGTTTCGGAACCTCTCCTTGCTAGTTGATCTGCCGCATCATTACCTTGGACACCACTGTGTCCTTTGATCCATTGAAGGGTCAAGGTATTGTTCTTACCTGCCGCCTCGTTTAGTCACGACCCTGAGGAATGAGGAATATGACTCAAGGGGCAATTGCCTACACCGATTTACGGATTAGCAAATAATTACAAGAAACCCTGAAACGCCGCAAATGTGCATCCATCGGTGACGGATACTTTTTTGTGGCTTTCGGGGTTGAGACTTTGGGGCCATGGGGACGTGAGGCTTATCAACTTTATAGAGACCTTGCAAGGCGATTGAAAGAAGTCTTCCGTGACCTATATTTAGGGCAACGGATTAGCGTTGCCATACAACCTCGGAATGCGGCCAGCATTTTGGGAACGCTCCCCACGGACAACGATCTGGACTACATCTTTTACTTGTAAATATGTTTATAATAGTACTTAATTTCTAAGATTATTTTTGTAGTGTAATTTATTTATAATTTAGTTGATTTTTTTAAGTATTAAATTAAATTAAATTATAACATCTTATTATATATAAATTACGTGTTACGTTGTTTGTCCGCGATGGACTCCTAAACTACTTGACCGATTTTAATCAAATTTGCACACCGTGTGCAGTTTGATCCGACTTGAAAGATAGGATAGCTTACATTTGGACCCGGAAGGTGGCGCTGCAATCGGGTTCTAAATTTTATTTCTTCAGGGCAGAACAACGTCTGCCGGGACGGCTAGTCTTAATATATATAAATTACGTGTTACGTTGTTTGTCCGCGATGGACTCCTAAACTACTTGACCGATTTTAATCAAATTTGCACACCGTGTGCAGTTTGATCCGACTTGAAAGATAGGATAGCTTACATTTGGACCCGGAAGGTGGCGCTGCAATCGGGTTCTAAATTTTATTTCTTCAGGGCAGAACAACGTCTGCCGGGACGGCTAGTCTTAATATATATAAATTACGTGTTACGTTGTTTGTCCGCGATGGACTCCTAAACTACTTGACCGATTTTAATCAAATTTGCACACCGTGTGCAGTTTGATCCGACTTGAAAGATAGGATAGCTTACATTTGGACCCGGAAGGTGGCGCTGCAATCGGGTTCTACATTTTATTTCTTCAGGGCAGAACAACGTCTGCCGGGACGGCTAGTCTTAATATATATAAATTACGTGTTACGTTGTTTGTCCGCGATGGACTCCTAAATTACTTGACCGATTTTAATCAAATTTGCACACCGTGTGCAGTTTGATCCGACTTGAAAGATAGGATAGCTTACATTTGGACCCGGAAGGTGGCGCTGCAATCGGGTTCTAAATTTTATTTCTTCAGGGCAGAACAACGTCTGCCGGGACAGCAAGTATATTTATAATTACTCTGGCAGGATTAAGCACGGTGATTGCAGCGCCGCGTCTGTGGAACTTCTTTGGTGGAGCGAACTCTAGTGTATAATACGGTATTGACTAAAGGGGGTAGAAAGTTATTCGTTGCTACCTCGATACGCAATACCTATTCGATTAGGTATTTTATGGATTTAATCGTCCATATCAGCATCATTAATGTATATAACATCATAGTTATTGCTATGATTAAATAATAAAAGATTACAAAAACCAAAATCAGTGTGCTTGCTCATTTCGACATAATTTTTTTTGATTTACGTAAGTTTGATCTTGGTGGTAAGGTATTTGCCTGTCTGGATGACTACCACCCCCGGTCTGGAGTATGCCGCGAAAACAACATTGAGTTGTGTTCCGGCATTAGTGGACAGGTTCCAGTCTTCATTTTTTTTTTATTGCAGGAGTTGAGCAGACAGGCAGACGGCCCACTTGTAGGAAAGCGGTTACCATCGCCTATGGACATTTGCAACACAAAAGGTGCTACAAATGCTCTGCTCTCTTAAAGGAGACTGGAACCTGGTCACTAATGCCGGAACACAACACAAGGTTGTTATGGCGGCATACTCTAGACCAGGGGTGGTCGCCATCCAGTCGAGCAAATACCCTACCACCCAGCAAATTTGTAGCACCTTTGGTGTTACAAATGTCCATAGGCGATCTTAATAGCTTTCCATCAGGTCGTCTGTCTGGTGAAGTCATGCAATAAAATATAAGTTCGCCGGTTCCTATACCTTATCGTTAATCATATGCCTTACCATCTGTTGAATTTTGATATTACCTCTATGGAGCTTCTGACAAGTCGTGGAAGGCCACGACACACCTTCCATGATCTAATTGACCGTATACAAGCAGAAGGTGATGTCAGGAGCCTTAAGAACAGACGAGCGTGCATGACAAGAGCTATGAATGTCAAAGAAGCATGTGAGGTGTGTAAGAATAAGCCTGAATGGCGCTCTCTTCTTCGTGCCTACCCCGCAAGGGAACTGCGGGGTAGGCATGCGTGAAGCTATGTATATATATATATATGTATGAGCTTCTGACAAATTTTAACCGGTAGTAAGGCACATATGGCACTTGTTAGGTTAATATATATAGGTATAGACATAAGGCACACACTGCACATGCACTTCCTCACGACACCAGCATGTAACAGATACACTCTACATCAGCATAAGTTTAATATTAAAATTAGAATAAATTAATATAATAAGTTATTCTTAAGGTACAACACAACACAAACACACATTAAATAAATATCACACACAACAACAAATAAGCGTGTATAATTTCTAAACTTTTTTCTAAATTAAATTGTAAAAAAGGGTACGGAGAGTCCGTAGAGATGTTTAAAAAAAACACCGGTAGTAAGGCAAACGTACGGCTGGTAAGATATTTAATAACGAGCCAAGTATACATTTTTTTTTATTGCAGGAGATCAGCAGACAGGCAGACGGCCCACTTGATGGAAAGCGGTTACCATCGCCTATGGACATTTGCAACACCAAAGTTGCTACAAATGCGCTGCTGCTCTCTTAAGGGAAACTGGAACCTGGTCACTAATGCCGGAACACAACTCAAGGTTGTTATGGCGACATACTTTAGACCAGGGGTGGTAGCCATTGGGCAAATGCCCTACCACCTAGCTGTGGGTTGTTAAGTCGCCTCTTACGACAGGCCGCCCCAATGCAGGAAATTGTATTCTTTCTCCGCTCCTGCACGGATAATTGAATAATGAATGAATGAATCGTTATTCACATAAGATGGTAACAAAGTGAAATGTTCTCACTATATCTAAGTTACACATGGTCATATAAATATGTGAGTACACGTCAATTTAAAAAAAAACAACAATTCTAAATTTATAAACACTTCGATTAATTATCTATACTAATATAAAACGTCATTTTACAGCCGGTTTTCGCGAGAGCTTTCGTTACGCAGCATCAAGGTGCTGGAATAATATTCGACCACCCATTAGAAATCTGCAAAATCTTAATGGGTTTAGAACTAAATTAGAAAGAAAGAAAGAAAACAAGTTTATTTTTAAGACATATAGGTACAACAAACACATTAAAAATAAAAATTAAATACAATAAAATAAGAGAAAACAACCACAAAGTATCATACATATCATACATCAAGTAACACACATGGCACTAGATAGGACTATATATAAGTATAGATATAAGGCCAACACTGCACATGCACTTCCTCACAACACCAGCATGTAACAGATACACTCTACATTAGTATAAGTTTAGTATTAAAATTAGAATAAATTAATATAATAAGTTATTCTTAAGGTACGCCAAAACACAAAAATTACTACATATAATGTCACATACACTAACAAAAATAAACAATAAGCGTGTATGGAGTCTCAAATTTTTCATAGAAATTAAGTAGTAAAAAAGGGTACGGAACTCGAGTCCGTAGAGATATTAATAATAATTTTAAAAAAAAACCACAAATTATCTGAAGATATACATATTAAGTCCTAAAAATTGGATCAAGCTCAGCAAAAATGTCGATCTGTTAGATCAACGCTGATCTTCCGCTTGAACCAAGAACGACGTCACGGCAAACTATAAATTATATTATTAATAAATAATTATATTATTGTTGTAATAAAGACAAATATTAATACTGAGTTATAACTTAGATGTCAGGAGCCTTAAGAACAGACGAGCGTGCATGACAAGAGTTATGAATGTCAAAAAAGCAAATGAGGTGTGTAAGAATGGGCCTAAATAGCGCTCTGTTGTTTGTGCCTACCCCGCAAGGGAACTGGCATGAAGTTATGTATATATGTATGTATGTAGTTATAACTTAAATTAAAGATATTTCTAAAAGAGCACCAGCGTTGACAACACGACCTAAAATATGATACAAGTGGTAAGGGGTGCCAATTATTATTGAAAAAAATAACGTATTACATTTTTTAACTAGGGAAAAAATTAAGTATTTGTAAGAAAAAAAGTATTTTTCAAAATGTTATTTATTTCTTCTCTTGGAGACACTATTTTTGGGTGCTTCTAGCAAACACTAACAACTTTCCATTATCCTTAAATTTTTGAAAGCTATCTTTACATTTACCAATTTAAATTAAAATAAACAAACAATTCATTTTTTTATTAAATTTATAGATGTCCTGTTTCTTTCTTCTCGCCATTTCAGATTCATTACTAAATAAACTCTTTCAGTGAAAGCTGGATAGATAATTGTTCAGTAATTATCCATATAAATATTTCATTTTACGTATCAGAGTATAGATTGGAAATAGAGTATTTTCACATACTTTATTATTATGTAAAAGTATAAAGTATATTTACCAAAAATAAAATAGTGTTACGAGATGCAGGACTCGAAATAAAATGCCGTTGGAATTATTAAAGAGTTTATTAGAACTATACAAACACGTATAATACAGGTACAAACATAACAACACGCGCAAAGTCAGTCACTAAAAAGATTACCGAATGTACACGTCTTGCTTCGTTTGTGGTTATCGCACGACTGCCGATCTCTGCATTGAGCCATTGATTTATACTGCACAGATACAATATGTTTGCCCGACCGTGTGGACCGAATTTCTTAGAATCAGTCCGACACACCTGGCTAATGACTGCCATAAAAGACCACAATACACAATGAGCTGTTTTCTAATCACAAATTTTAAACACAAAGTAAACAAAAGAAGTCCAAATGCCGTAGTAAAGTGTTTTTTATGGTATGTAGGTGTGAATCCATTTTTTCCCCTATTTGTCGTATATGCTACGTACGTATATATAAAAGCGTGGGGTGCATGGTATCAATAGTTTGAAAAGCATCCCACGCTTTTTTTACAACAAAATCATTTTTTCTTACACTATTTTTATTTAAGAACAGACGAGTGTGCATGACAAGAATTATGAATGTCAAAGAAGCAAGTGAGGTGTGTAAGAATGGGCCTAAATGGCGCTCTGTTGTTCGTGCCTACCCCGCAAGGGAACTGGCGTGAAGTTATGTATGCATGTATGTACTTTTAATTCAAATTTATTAAAATTTATTTTCAATTTTTTAGTTGGATTTTCTATAAAAGCGTATTTTTTTTAGTTTTTTTTAAACTATTATTTATTTTTCATTTTTTAGTTGAATTTTCTATAAAAAGCGTATTTTTAATTTTTTTTAAAGGTTTTTAAAAACAAGCTTTTGATGTCCTGCATATCATGTATCAGCAGAGTGCTAGCCAAGACAAGTAAAATGAGCCCAAACACGACGGGTCTATCTTGTTTAGTACAGGAGTTCCTATGGCCACCTTCCGACTCCATCGTCATATCAGCTCCATGGTACCATATTATTGCATTGTCACGCGATATATACATACGTGCAAAATTTCAGCTCAATCGGAAACCGGGAAGTGATCAAATTTAACTTGAAAGATTCTGTTACATACTACATACATACATACTAACATACGTATGAAGCTAATAAAAAGCGTATAAAAACGATGATTTCTGTACGACGGGACGAACATCAAACGTTTGACATTCAAAACAAAAAAAAAGACACTTAAATTTATTTTGATTTCTAAACGATTTTTATATTTAATTGATTTTTAAACGACGGGACGAACATCAAATATTTGACAGGTAGGAATAGTTTATATGGGAAAGCGAAATTGTTGTTTTTACTATATTCCAAGCATTTTTTTCATATTTACTCACCTTTTAAACCTTCCCTGGACTTCCACAAATAATTCAAAACCAAAATTAGCCAAATCAGTCCAGCCGTTCTTGAGTTTTAGTGAGACTTACGAACAGCAATTGTTATATATATATATAGATTTAAGATTCCATTTTCATGCTTTGCAATGATGTAATGTCTGCCATGACAGTACCTTAAGGGCTCAGCGGAAGATCAGCGCTGGTTTTAAAAGACCAGCATTATGCTGAGACTCATGCCCCTTTCAGGACAAGATTATGCTGTTAGTTTTAAATTTGTTAACAATTATAGCTACACTATCCAATGTAATTTGTCCAGAATAAAATGATTGTCTTTTTTTCTTTCCATAAAGAGGAAAGATTTGTATTTCTGTAACGAATAAACTCAAAAGCTACTGGGCCGATTTCAAAAATTCTTTCCCCATTATATTGCTACATTATCCCAAATTTATATGGGCTATATTTATTACTGGAAAAAATTAGGGATCCCTACTAAAACTTCAATAATATAACCCGAGGTGTAAAAAAATAGTGTTTAAGTGGATTGGGATGGTTTAGATTCACATTAAACCCAGTAGATGGCGCTGGAATCGGGGTCTAGATTTTAATTTTATCAGAGCAGGACAACGTCTGCCAATACCGCTAGTTAATCTAAAAAGATGCGTTTTACAAGCTTTTATTTAACTTGCAATAGATGTACCTATGTATGTATGTATGTAAGTTCGGGTGGAATCTTGCAAGTTAAATTTGACCAACTTCCCGGTTTCCGATTGAGCTGAAATTTTGCACGAATATGTATATCGCGTGACAATGCAAGAATATGGTGCCATGGAGCTGATCTGAGGATGGAGTCGGAAGGTGGCCATAGGAACTCCTGTACTAAACAAGATAGACCCGTCGTGTTTGGGCTCGTTTTACTTGTCTTAGCTAGCACTCTGCGGCTACATAATATCCAGGATCTCAAAAACTTGTATTCAAAAACCTTTGTAAAATACAATTTTATTTCCTCTCTTTTCTTTCATCTTCTCCCAATAATAACACTTCGCGGGCGTCCTCAGGACCCCCTACCAAAGATTCATCACAATCTAATCAATGATTTAGAAACGCATAAAGGACAAACATACAAGCATTTATTTTTATTTATATAGACTAGCTATGCCCGCGACTTCGTCCGCGTGGAATTTTTTGTCGCGGAACCATAAAAAAAGTAGCCTAAGTTATCTGCCAGTGTAACCCGTCAAAATCCAATCCAAAGTCTTTTGAACCTCTGAGGACGAAGATCGGGGTCTATAAGACTTATCTCCGCTCGAGGCTTACATATGCGGCTCCGGCTTGGTACGCGCTGTGCCCGACCACTCGAAGATCCCAAATACAGGCTCGACAAAACATCGCCCTGCGAGTGTGTACAGGAGCGGGTCGGTATGTCAGGAACGACGTCATCGCTCGCGATGTGTCCATACCCAGTGTTGAGGAGTTTGTGGCGAAGATGGCGCGACGAATGTTCGACCGCGCCGACAATGGCGGCCACACGTCACGCCACGGAATTGCTCCACTACACGCACGGCCACCAGGCCATCAACGCACCTGGCTGCCGACTCCTCGTGATCTCATACGCTCACCTAATCAGGGCGATGGCGTGAGGTCGCAAAATCCACAAAGCTGCTGATCGCCGCAGATTGGCCAACGAGAGCTGCTGAGAAGCCATCGCCATGCGGAGAAGACTCCAGCAGCTCCAAACCCAATTACCGGTGGGTAGTTGCCCACTGAGTTGCAGCCGGGGTAAAGAGGTATACCTCGAGGTCTCAACCTCCTCATAACAAACCGAAATGAAATGAAATGAAATGAAATGAAATTTATTTACATCATGAGTACAGGGAACATAAAATAACTAAACAATACAATGACAATTCTGTAGGAGCGTCCAAAGTTAGCTCTGGTTCCCGCACTAGGTCTCAACAGAGCCTGTGTGGCGGGCCACAGTGGAGTTCGCTTTGGTTTCGAAACTCTTCTTCTTTTATTGCCTGTTATTATTATCAGAACTAAAGAACAATTTAAAAGGAAAAAAAAAAAAAACAAAATATATAATAATAAAATCTACATACTACATAACTACGTGCCTAGATGCGTTGGTGAGTGAGTATATATTAATGGTGTGTGTGTGTGTGTGTGTGTGTGTGTGTGTGTGTGTGTGTTTGTGTGTGTGTGTGTGGGTGCGTGCGTGCGTGCGTGTGCATGCGTGCCTATATGTTATGAGTGTATGCTTGTGAGTACGTGCGTGAAAGTATTAGTTTACGTTGAAAAATAATTGACGAAAGAGTATTAACTGACAGTATGTAACAATTCTTCAGCGTTTTTATATGTAAATGGCTGTAAAAAGTTATTCAAAGCTTTTCTTAAATTATGGCGAGTCATGGTTACTAAATTTAGATTCCTACTTAGAGTATTATATAGTTTTATACCGAGAAATTTCACAGATTTAGTACCAAAAGTTGTACGACATTTAGGTTGTTGGAATACTAGATTCTGTCTACGCTTCGATTTCAGTTCTTCCATGATCTCTTTTGTTACAGAATTGTGTTGTTTCATAACTACTGCACGGACAAATAGCTTGCGAATATTAAGGACACTTGTCTCATTGTATATCGACTCGGTGGAGTATAGCCTCGGCTTGAAGAACATGCATTTTAATAACGCTCTCTGGGCACGTTCCAGTACTATAAGATGTGTTGATGCTGCCGAGCCCCAAGCTGTATTACAGTAACATAATACTGATTCTGCTAGGGCAGTATACACCTTTAGTAGCGAATCCCGATCGAGTACATGGCGCAGTTGCTTGAATGCATATATTAGCTTTCTTGTCCTATTCGCTAGATATTTGATATGTGTTGTCCATGTTAAGTATTTATCCAGGTGAATGCCTAAATATTTGGTATCGTTAGTTGGCAAAATTTCGTCACAAGTGCAGGAAATGTATTGATGACAGTTAGTCTTATGCATTCTAAGATGAAGCGGTCGTTGCGGTTGAGTATTTGAGTTTATAGTAAAGGTAATATAGCTTGTTTTATTTACGTTCAGGGTAAGAAGATTCTGTTTTAGCCAAGTTGACACAGAATACAATCCTGCGTTAGCTGTATCCTCAATTTCTTCCCAAGTAGTACCGTAGAATAATAATACGGTATCATCAGCGTAACTGACGACTTCCCCATTTGTGAGACTGATGTTACATAAATCATTGATATATGCTAGGAAAAGGGTAGGGCCCAAGATACTTCCCTGAGGAACGCCGAACTTAATAAACGCGTCGTCACTAACATGGGATCCTATTTTGGTCATCTGTTTCCTGTTTTTTAAGTAGCTTTCAAACCAGGACAGTGGTAAACCTCGTATTCCCAATGACTCGAGTTTCGACAGTAGAATCGGCCGGGATACCGTATCAAAGGCTTTTGCTAGGTCCAAGAAAACCCCTAATACCTTCTGCCCATTGTCCAATCTTTCACGAACAAGTTCAGTGACAGTTAGTACAGCGTCTTCAGTGCATCGACGAGGTCGAAAGCCAAATTGGTTATCTGAAAGCAATTTTTTTGTTTCTAGATATTTTTTAAGCCTATTGTTCATTAATTTTTCTAGGACTTTTGACACGACGGGTAAGAGGGATATTGGTCTGAAATTAGCTATATTGGTTGCATCACCTGCTTTAAAAATAGGCAAGATTATACCTCTTTTTAAGGGATCAGGGAACTTCCCCGTTTCAAAGCTAACTTGACACATTTTCGTTAGAGGTTCTACACAATACGGTAATGCCAGTTTTAATACCTTTGTTGTGATCCCATCCCAGCCTGCAGCACTGCTATTTTTAAGTGTTCTGATAGTGTCTATTATTTCAATAATATCTGTATTTACTAATCCAAAAGAATCTATTTCCCTAAATTTTTTCTCAGCTATTTTACTAAGTTCAATTTCATTTTCCTTTGAGTTAGCTAGTATATCTTCCGCGAGCTTGGCTCCCATATTAATATAATACTCATTAATGTTATTAAGAGTTTCGCGATGACGAGTTTTATCAATGAGTAGTTTTTGCACAGGATTTGGCTTAGCTGTGAAGTTACAGATTCTCTTAATATTTTTCCAGGTTTTCTTCGCATCTCGGTTACATTTTTTCAGTTCGAGCTTCTCATAGGACTGTTTCACTTTACGAAGTACTTTATTACAAACATTTCTGTATTCTATATATGTTTTCTTAACTTCTGAATTACTAATGTTCTTCTTATATATTTTATGTAGCTTATCTCTTTTTCTAATACAATTTATCAGTCCTTTAGTGATCCACGGTTTGATATTAAAGTTCTTGTTTGACACTGGCATAGAGACTGTATTTCTATTCACTATATCGGATAGCGTCATTAAGAAAACTTCTGTAGCATTATCTAGATCATTAAAATTATTTAGTTTAATATTCCAATTAACTTTTTCTAGTTCTTTTAATATACCATTATAGTCAGTCTTCATAAAAGTACGATTGTTTTTATTTGCCAGAACGCGTTTTATATCTAATTGTGAAATAACGGGATAGTGGTCAGTTATTGAAGTTTCAACTACCAGAGTTATTGCCTCACTTTTGGTCTTGATCATACAGTGATCAAGACAAGATGTTTCTCTAGTTTGCAAATTATGCCCTGACAAAAGTCCATGACTAGCTAACAAGTTGAGATATTCTTCGGCATGCCTATCGTTACTATTTGAAATAGGATTTATATTAATGTTTATGTCACCCATCACTATTATATTTTTATACGATTTAGCTTCAAATAGCACTTTGTCAAGTGAATCAAGAAAATTAGTGATGTTACTAAAGGACGGCGGCCTGTATATTGCTACTATACATAGGTCTGTTTTACTCTGTATTATTAGACAATTAGCATCATTAAAATCTGGTTCTGTTATAGTTACATTTATATTATTTCTTATGTATAAGACTAAACCGTCATTTTGATTAAGATGTCTTGTAGTATTGTATATATTGTAGTTGTTTAGTGGCATAGGGGTAATACTATCATGTAACCAGCATTCTGTTAGAATGATAATATCAGCTTCATAATTAAAGCGACTAAGAAGCACAACAAACTCGTTGAAATTTTTATTTATGCTACGTATATTTAGAGTAAGAATTGTAATCTTTCGTTTATCGGATTTTAAATAGCCTTTGCAATCTTCTGGTTCCTGGACTAGGTATGAGGTAGAGATATTGACGCTGTCAATATCTCCCATAATATCATTTATATCTGTCATTATGATTGAGTATGAGATATGGGGAGAATGGAATGTTTGGAGCAGACCAGGAAACGTTGGTATTGCAAAAGCTAGTTTTTAATTTACTAGGAGTGTGAATAGCTGTGATGAATATGTTTTTAGACTTAGCAAAGTATCTAGGCTTATTAACTATTTTATAAAGTGAATTATAGATATTACAAATATATGGATTTACACAAAAAAGAAATACTACAAGAAAGAAAGTTAAATTAAGATAAGATTTAAAAATTAGCCAGAATAGTCATTTTTCTAAATTATTACTAAAAAGTTGCTGTATCTGGTCTTGATGTTTAATTTCGATTGCTGGAAGGCCCTCATTTTTTCTTATGAAGATTTTGCCTCTGTTGGACCAACAAAATTTCCAGTCACTATTACGAATTGAATCTCGAGCTAAATAGAACAGATGGTTGCCTTTTTTTGTTAATGACTCATTAATATATATATTTTCTTTACCCGTAGCCCAGCTTACAATAGATGTATTTAATTTTTCGTCTTTTCTGTTCACATTATATTTCTTGAAAGCTTGAAGTAGCTCATTTTTTATCTTTGTGTTCGCGTATTCAACGATAATGGTTCTCGGGCCCTGATTTCTCGGTGCGGAGCGATAGGCACTTTTGATATCCCTGGGATCATATCTGATTTCTAACGATTTATGTATGTGCTCAATCGCTTTCTCCATCTGAGCATCACTATCTGTTGGCATATTTTTAATCTCAATACAAGTTTCTTTGATTTTTTTCTCTAGTGTTTCTACCTGTTGTTCAAGTATGTTAACTATTTCATTCTTTTTGTTATCGCTGTGCTCAAGTTCTTCAACCCGTATATTCAATTTAGCCTGCTCTTCCATTATAATGGATATTTTCGTATTGAGTTCAACGTTTGAATGAAGAAGCTGAGAATTTTGTTCTTTCAGGTCACTAATGTCCTGCCTTATTTGACAAAATTGGCTATCCTGACTAGATTTTAGCTCGGTAATCATTTTCTGAAGCTTATCGGACATATTATTCATAAACTGATTTAAGTTACCAGTAGAGGAAAATTCTTGTTTTGTTTTCTTTCTTAAGGTAATATACTTTTCGTCCTCATTAAACTCGGGAGAGCTGTAGAGCTCAGGCTGTGAGCTAGCCTCCCCAAGAGGTCTTGGAGGTGTACGAAGGGTTTTTTTGGCGCTCGTAAAAGGTGATGTCATATTTAGTTTAAGTTTTGTACAAGATGATTATAACTTTCGTAAAAGTGTTAGAAACTTGTATATTAGCTAATTGTTGCTACGATCAAATCGCTAGGCGCAAGTATGTAAGCCAATAAATAAGATGCTCGTTAAATATCGCAGGCGCTTATTATTTCTATACAATTCAAGCGAGGCGTAAGCGATGCGTTGCCAGCTTTAGCGTAGAGAGAGATGCTTCAGAGCAGAAAAGCAATATACAGTATATTGTGCTACGCGTTATTGCAATAGGCACTCTACAAGCGATATCCGAGAGGCGATTGTTGAGGTAGAATAGTACATTGGTGTCAGGTTATAGACTCACGGTGTGTGCAGTGCGAAGCGGCAAATATGTATTTATCCTTCTTCAGGGCGGGGCTACTGCGTATAAGGCACTGATGAGTAAACGAGAATTGGGTACACCAATCAGAAAAATACTACACGGAACGTTCAACACACGTCTGTACTGAACAAGGTGCAGAAACGAACTCCGAAACGAAACGAAATAATGCATGGTGTCAATGCTTTCTTGGTAAAACAGTAGATGGTTTTATCGGTTAAAGCGACCTCTTCCGGGCAAGGAAAGGAGAATCTCAACGCAGTGATTTGGTAGTAGAATAAATGAGATAGGACCTAAACTTCAAAATACACATACTTAAACTATATAGCAAAATATGAGTAACCAAATTTGATATCTCTTTTCATAATTCAGATTAGAATGCGAACTATTTTTATGATATAAAATGGCATGAATGAGTGACCAGTATACGGTATTAGACATGTGCGTCAAAATGGCTGCAGGTGGTGCAGAGGTGGAGGTTTTAGTCGGCGGCGGCGCGGCGCCGACGGCGTGATGACTTCGGGCTTTGTTAAATTACTGTATTTAAATTGACTCCATCTATGTTTGTTCCTATAATGTACAATAAATACTTGTATATTAATTTATCATTACTTCTCTTCAGCGTGAGAGACGCATATCTCTGTTTCTTTATTTTCTCTCAGATTTTTCTCACCACTATTTCTGCTGTCCTTGCTTTACAACGTCCCAATCATATTCAATCCTTATATTACTGCAATCCTCAAATTAAAACGATTATTTAATTAATTTATTGTCAATAAAATAGTTTAATATTCATATTATCTGTAAAAAAAAGGATATAAACCACAAAAACAATTTCAAGACAAACGGTCTATGATAATTACATCTTTTAATTTGGTTATGTAGAGCAACATGCAACTCGTAGTCGTTAAGCAGATGATCCAGTCTCTAAACACACACTCACAAACAAACATACATACAAATAGTATTGTATGTAGTTATGATATTCGATGTAATCACTCCGATTTCTGTATATAAGGCCGAAGGAATCGTTTTAAAATCATTCAAGTGCCATCATCCCATCTCTAGTTGTTCTAAATTTGAATATTCATATTTGGAACAGTGTTCGATTTTTAAAATAACATATTTCAGGTTAGTATTTCTTTATACTTTTTTTAATACGATATTTTTTTTAAATTCAAAGCAAAGTCAACATTAATTTAAGAACCACGTGTCACTGGCTGGAGACATAATCATTTTTTAAGTCAAAATTGAATTAAAGAAAGTAACTTAAAGGACAATACAATAATTATTTATCAAAAATATTAAATTTATAAATAATACTAGCTGTGCCCGCGACTTCATCCACGTGGGATTTTTTTCGCCGAACCCTAAAAAAACGTAACCAACTTAGGTTCTCCTTATAACATCAGCTATCTGCCAGTGAATGTCCCATCAAAATATCCAGACAGACAGACAAAAATTTTAAAACTGTTTTGTTATATATTTTTTTGCCCGACTGGATGGCTACCACCCCTGGTCTAAAGCATGTCGCCATAACAACCTTGAGTTATGTTCCGGCATTAGTGACCAGGTTCCAGTGACCCTTAAGAGAGCAGCAGCGCATTTGTAGCACCTATGGTGTTGCAAATGTCCATAGGCGATGGTAACCGCTTTCTATTAAGTGGGCCGTCTGCCTGTCTGCTGAACTCCTGCAATAAATATATATATATATATATAAGTACCGCATATATTTTCATATGTATATAGTAAAAAGCTGTTATTTTGACATTACAAACAGACACGTCTAAGTTTATTTATCTATATAGATATACCGGTGTCCCAATTGTCCCAAAGCTATGCAACATGAAGGAGAAGTAATTCAAATGTTGTATATAAGATATTTTGCTAAATTAAAACATTTTGTTATTTTTAAAAGCAATTTAAACTGCATTCAAGGATTTTTATAGTTACTTGCCTCATCTGGGAATCGAACCGACCACATGTTAAAAACACCAAGTGTATTTTTACGATGCGAATTGACCGAAAGGACGCAACACTGTTCAATATCATTGAATGATAATATTTTCTTAAGTTTTCGCGATTTGTATACATAAAAAAACTTTAACGATTTTCAGCGCGGTAATTTATTTGATTTTTATTATTCCGACGTTTCGGCCACTTTTCAGTAGCTGTGTTCACGGAAGACAAAGATGTCAAACATCAATGAGTATTGTTAAAGTTTTATTTAGCTACCGCCAACTTGTTAATTTTAATTATTTAATTTCAATTTTACATACATACATAACTTCACGCCAGTTCCCTTGCGGGGTAGGCACGAACAACAGAGCGCCATTCAGGCTTATTCTTACACACCTCACTTGCTTCCCTGACATTCATAACTCTTGTCATGCACGCTCGTCTGTTCTTAAGGCTCCTGACATCAGTTTTAATTTTGTTTATGGTTATTATTTACTCTGTGGAAGCTTAATCCAATTTTAATCATAATCTAATCAAATAAATTACTGCGCTTAAAACCGTTTAAACGTAGTTTTATTATCGTTGAACGATTCAAGCTTATGTGTATATCGAACACTGGTTGATTCGTCCCAATTGAAAGAAAGAACAAACCATTTAATATCGGTTTAATATATCTCCAATCTTAATGTTACATCTAAAATAGATTTCAATTAAAAACACAACTATTAGCACATTGCAAAAAATGAAGCAAGTCGATCACGATTCTCATTAACATTAGGCTCAACATCCACCAAAGCGGAGATATATACATATAGTGCGATCCAAATAAGAATAGGAATGTCAATAACCTCTATCTGTCAAATGTCACTTGAAAAGTATGGTTTGCATAAAACTTATTTGCATATCAATAATAAATAGTCTTATATCAAATTTAAATAAAAAGGTTATACATACATACATAACTTCACGCCAGTTCTATTGCACGAACAGAGCGCCAATCAAGCTTATTCTTACACACCGCACTTGCTTCTTTGACATTCATAGCTCTTGTCATGCACGCTCGTCTGTTTTTACGGCTCCTGACATCACCTTCTGCTAGTACACGATCAATTTGATCATGGAAGGTGTGTCGTGGCCTTCCACGACTTCTGCATCAATCCACTTTTGCGTTGTATATATGCGGAGATATATATTAATAAACGTCCCATTGCTAGGCTCGAGCCTCCCCGTTTTTAAGAGAACAGATAGTACTCCGTCCATTCTTGTCTATGGTGGGCTGGCGGGATTCAAAACAAATCAAATCAAATATTTTATTGCATAAAAATATGGTTATACAAATAGGTCTTGTATTTTACACTGATCACATGTTTTTTGCCGGTCGGGCGTACAATTTTTTGAAACTTATTAACTATTATTGAAGTGACAACTTCTTATGGGAGGGTAAACCGCTTCGTTACGTAACGCATTACGACGCCAGTCTGTCTGACTTCCCTTTCTCTCGCGCATGTTACCACTTCTGTCGAGCGTCCCGAGACGCACACTTTATTTTACTAATATTCAGTCTTACAATTATGTACGGGTTGTCTGGAAGAGATCGCTTCTTAGCGATAAGACCGCCCATTGTGCACATTTAGAATATTCACCGACATAAACAATTACAAAATTAATAATTACAATAATTTTTTGGCATAACGAAAGGCGGCCTTATCGCTTAAAGCGATCTCTTCCAGGCAACCTGATTTAGAAAATACTTTTAAAAACTTATGTCTAGGTATAATTAAATTAAAAAGAAGTCAAATAAGAAAGGAAGAACAGTATATTTTATTTGAGAGTACAATTTCAAAAAATATGTATAGTTGACAGTTTCATCAACGGAGACACTTTCTATCATCATACAAGAAGTCGAAGCAAAGATTTTGTATTATGCGCGGAGTTAAGTAAGGAGAGATTGGACTTGTGTACAATATTTAATATTTTGGCCTCTTCAGCTTCTCTAGAAGCTATAACAATGTACAAGTTTGTGATGAGCTCCTTGTCTGCGGGGAACTTCATATTAATTTTATGTTAGTTTAATGTAAGTTATATTAAATTATATATTAGAGAGAGAGAGTCGTGGTAGCGTAATGGCTAGTGCAAGCGTCCCAAACTCAGAGGGCGCGGGTTCGATCCTGGCCGGAACGCATGCACCACTTAGTCAGTTTTCTGACCTAATGTGCATATTATTACAATTACCACGTGCTAATAACGGTGAAGGAAAACATCGTGATGCAACCTGCACATCGAGATAACCGATGTGTCAAACCTGCCAAGCCGCCTTGGACAAGCGTGGCGGGTATACGTCCGTTCCCCCTATAATGGGAGGCCCGAGCCCAGCAGTGAGACATTTATGGGCTGATATTATTATTTATTTATTATTATATTAAATTAAGAAAAGGTACAATGAGGCTGATATAACCGAAAAGGTTCAAAGCCCCTTTAAAATAAAAGTATTTAAAGAAAGATTTTGTACATACGAGCGTTACAAATTATGATGTCATTTCTATAACGAATCAAATAGTGCACTTATTAAAGTTTAAACTAAGTAAAGTATAGTAATCAAAAGTATTGAATAGAAAATTTCTTTAGGCACTTTGGTCATTTTTGGGATACAGAAAAACTCGTGTGATCTTGTGTTCTACCATATTATCTTTAAATTATGTTGATCACATGGTAATTGAACGTCCGCTCTTTCATATAAATAGTTTCAGATTTAATTGTGCTATATCTATCCCATTGAGAAAGCAAAATATATATTAAATAATACTCGTGGTTGGCCGTGGTCGAAATTCGACCATAATAATTAATGCCAAAGACTACACTTCTATAATAACAGATTTCGCCAAAGCTACACTGTTAATTTGACTTTAACAATAAACAAAAGAGTATATATGGTAGCGTGTGTCATGTTTTTTTTAATTGATTTAATGTATTTTTTATGCATAATTTAAAAAAAATATTAGCATTCTGCCCTCCTTCACTACATAAACTATAAGTGTGCGAAATTTCATACTCTTCCGTCGGCGCAATTTTTGTAAAAAGGTCTACAAAGTTTTTGCTTCACGTATTAATGTAATGATTTAAATATACAATAATATATAAATATACACGTTGGGTGAAATGTTAGATTATGTCGCCGCTAAACGTGTCTTCTCTTCTCCACTTTACTGGATACTAAACCTTAAACGGTGAAAAAAAAATACTGGCAGGCCTATTTAAACGTTTAGTTTTTAGGTAACTAATTTTATTCTTCTATATATATATCTCTTATTATATACAAAAATAAATCGTAGATATGTATGTACGCGCATAACTTGAGAATGACTGAACCGATTTTGATGAAATTTGTTTTGTGTATTGGAATGGGCCCCCGGATGGATTAGACTCACAATTGGAACAGGTAGGTGGCGCTGAGCTCGGGTTCTAGAATCCTCCTAATCAGAAAATATGGTGGTACGAAGTTCGCCGGGTCATCTAGTATATATATATTTACACCCAGATTGTAAGTATTAGGAAAGACAGACTCTGGCAATAAGTTCCGTGCCAATTCTCTTTTGCGGTGAACATGATGAAGGTGAACGCAAAGCCCTTCGTTTGTATTGGTGGAACGTCCACCATATATTGGTGTTGTATGTTGGTGTGTCTGGTTGTCTGATGATGTAAGGGAGGGGATCAGATCGAAAAACTCAAGTGCACGCTCTCCGTAGTGTATCTTATCGAAAACCGTTAAGCTGGCAACCCTGCGGGTGTGTTCCTCTTATAGCTCACAACGCCCAAAATGCTCTTTTAGCCGTTCCATTCATTCCGCCCATTATGGTCAACCTGAAAACGTCACTAATGACGTCATAATTTTCGCTCACGCAGCGCTCACAGCGACCCATATATCAAAAGGTGAGTCGAATAATTCGCTCCACTAGAGGTTATGATTGTAACGCTCGCAAGCGAGTGGAACGGAAAAATCACGATCGTGAGCGGGGTCGTTGTGATCTCATATGGCACGCGCCTGCGTCGATGTTAGAAACTTTGAGTTCTCTCATCGAAAAGCTGGTGGTTACGAACCAGCCTCCTGGCTGTTAGATTTGACTGTATTTTAATTTAATTTCACTTAAATTAAGGGCTGATTATAAATAAAAAAGGCACGGAGCGAACCGTAAATTGCGTGTATTGCACTCAACGGTTGGAGGCAGAAGAAAGGGGTGGGAGACAAAAGGGACGCAACAACGGATGGGGTTTTTAGTGTTGCTTGTGCAGAATCAGTGTTGCAAGTAAACTAAATATTGTGAATGTTGGGTAATCCAACACTGGCTCTCCGCTCAATCGACTCTAGTGCTTCGAATATGTACAGGTTTATTATTCAGTCGTCTATCGCTCTATCAACATTCTATACTCGTCTCTCATACGTCACCTCATTCACATTGCGGACACGTTTAGAAAATAACATCATTCCCACATAAATATTAAGAAACTAGATGGCAGCACTTGAAAGTCACCTCGTGATATAATGTTCCAAAATCTTGTCAACTAGAACAAAATTATTTGCTACATATATAGTATTTGACAAATTAAATAAATATAATTTTTTAAATGTGGAAATTTAAAAAACTTTCTACCCTCCTTTACGAAAATTGCGCGAACGGAAGAATATGAAAATTCGCACACTTATAGTTTACTAGCGGCCCCGGCAGATCTTGTCCTGCCTTTTAAGAATAAAATTCTAGAACCCGATCCTAGAGCCACGTAGCGGTTCTAATTGCAATTCTAAACCATCCGGGTACCCACTCAAACAGACAAAAACAAAATCACCAAAATCGCTCCAGGTGATTAGGAGGATTCCAGAACCCGATCTCAGCGCCACCTACCGGTTCTAATTGTGAATCTAAAACAGTAATATAATTTTTTTATTCTAAGTCATGACAAAATAAGATTAAAAATCTTGCCAAAAAATTAAAGTTTATAATTCACAAATATAAAATAGGGGTTGATCGTAGAGGGGTGAAAATTTAGGGTTTTATGTATTTTTTAATGCTGTATCCTAAAAAAATAAAAAAAATAAAAATTATCTAAAAATTAAAAAAAAATATTTAGGGACTACCCTTAACATTTAGGGGGATGAAAAATAGATGTTGGCCGATTCTCATAGATACCGGATAAGCACAAAAAATTTCATCAAAATCGGTCAAGCCGTTTCGGAGGAGTATGGCAACGAAAACTGTGACACGAGAATTTTATATATTACATATAGAGAAGAAGCGACGAACGCTATTTTTTTTTATAAATTATACATAAAAAATACTTTAATGTATTTTTAAATAACAATAAAAACATTACACACACTACCATGTATTTGACACACACACGCATATAATATTCTTTTGTTTATTGTTCAAGTCAAATTAACAGGCGAAATCTTGGCTTATAGAAGTATAATCTTTGACAAGGAGTTTTTGGCGGGAACTGAAAGGCGACCTTGTGCTGTGCAGTTTTATTTTCTAAAAATGTGCAAAATTACTCTAAAATGAACAATAGTTGTAGGATATTGATAGTTTTTGAGTAGTAATTATGTGTTTTTGCGAGAAATGTGAACTGTATAGTCAAATGTGGCCTTTCGAGTTTTCACAAGAACACCGTTGAATGACGTCGATTGTAGCCTACAATACAACGGCGCCTGGCTTAAAGGCCTAGTCGCCAAGCCTTAAACATAAAAAAAAAATTGACAACAGAACCTTAATAATGTTCAAACTTATAATTTAAATTAATTATTATGGTCGAATTATGACCACGGGAGACCACTATTAATAATAATAATAAAAAAATCTTAATAAGCTCCTAGGTCATTGATTTTAGCCGTATTTTCTTTTCAGATCTCGTTGAAGTTAGAAGAGGAAAACATAGCCATGAAGGTAAAATACGTCATTAATGTGTTTTTTACGAGTCTGGCAAACAGGCGGACGGCCCATGTATTAATAATTCTCTTTCTTAATTCTTTCACATTCTTTATTATGACTATATAACTTTACATTAACATGGGTTATTCTTAATTCCACATTATAACATACACATATCTGTCCACTCGCCATGATGGCTTCTCTGGCGCTAGTGCCAGTCTTCCGTATTATTATTATTTTTTTAATGCGAGCTTGCTTACACTCGAGACACCAAAAGCGTCTCAACTGTAGCGCCACCTCTTATTTTATTATTGTAAAATAGTCTCATTGCAGTTACTATACATCAATGTATTGTTACGCAATAATTAAATATCACGCTAGAGGTCGCTACGGTATTTACAAATATTATTCGCTAACACATGTGATGGAAAGTGCAGGAATTCATCCGTCCAGGAACGCAGAAAGAATACATTTTCGTGCGGCCGAGCGGTCTGGCGAAAGGCGACATTTGACTATCAAAGAAATATGATCATAGAAACATGAGTCATTTTTATATTAAAGAATTTATTAGAAACCATTGACATAGTGTACAGAAACAATTTGGTGTCTCAAACAACTACATACATACATACATACATAACTTCACGCCAGTTCCCTTGCGGGGTAGGCACGAACAACAGAGCGCCATTCAGGCTTATTCTTACACACCTCACTTGCTTCTTTGACATTCATAACTCTTGTCATGCACGCTCGTCTGTACTTAAGGCTCCTGACATCACCTTCTGCTAGTACACGATCAATTTTGATCCATCCACTTTTGCATTGTATATCTGTTTAGTCATTCTTTCATCATGCATTCTTTCCACATGCCCGAACCACCGGAGCATTCCTTTCCTTACCTTCACCCCGACACTCTCTTTCAGACCAACTCTCTTTCTTACTTCGGTATTACGAACGCGGTCCGCGAGCGTCACTCGGCAGATTTTGCGCAGTGCTCGCATCTCGACCGCGTTTACTCTACTTTCATGCTCTCTCTTCCATACCCAACTCTCGCTTCCATACGTGAGCGTAGGTACCAGCACCTCAAGCAACTGCTGTAATATAATACTGTGTTGCAGTTGTTAGCGCTCACTTCCAGACAACTCGTTTGTTATACAATTTAAATATGACAAATATTTCATTACATATAATCGAATACAATGCAAGAAAACTTAACTTATTTATATTGTATTCTACTCATAGTCCCTTAAGACTATAAGTAGAATACTGAGCCTAGATCACCGTCTTCTATGGGTAAGGTGCCTAGAAGGCTGGCTACGTTTCCTTGCTGGATCGCCATAATGATCCGTTGGCCGAGGTAAGCACCAGCCCTCTGATCACTCGAAGAGTCAATGAGTCGTTTCGATAAATTTTGGTAGAGAGAACTCTCACTGAGGGTTGCATATTTGCGCCGCTTGAGTGATTCGGCTGTTTCCGCCGCTGAACCGGCTGATCTACACGTGTTTGGTAAATGGGATGCGGCCAACGTGTCTACGCAAGTCGCATCCCACACCAAAGGCTTGCCACGCTGCCAGGGAATTAGAGTCATTCCGTCCGGACGCCTACCATCGTCACGTGCAATACCGTTCGGCTCCAATAAAGCCGGCACGTTAGCGGTGGCAAGCGTCCTCCGTAAGACATCATTCAAGGCAGCGTGGCGTGACCATCTGCCGGCACTGCGGCGGCAAGAAAGACCGTGGTATCCTGGGCCGATTATCTCTGTGTAAAATATTTTAAAGTTTATACATTTGGAAATTTTCGTGTTAATATTTGTAATGTATGTGGAAATGCATAGATGTGTGAATAGGTGTGTATATGTATGTGTGTGATGTGTGTACAAGTGAACGAGTGAGTGCGTGGTTGCAGACTTATTAGACTAGTGTAGTCAGTTTAGTAAATTCTCGGTGTCGTCATAAGGGAGTTCTATTAGCCAGTTGAATAATTTAAATTTACATTCGCGATAGATTTAGCAGGGATGGAAGGTACACCGCTGATATATAAAGAAGAGTGAATTTGAGGAATAGTGTGAATGGAGCGTTAGGTAAACTTCTAGGAGCTAAGAACCTCGGCCAGAAGGCCCAGCTCGCCATACACAACGCGGTGCTGGTACCTACGCTCACGTATGGATGCGAGAGTTGGGTATGGAAGAGAGAGCATGAAAGTAGAGTTAACGCGGTCCGCCTAAAACTGGGGATCACGCGAGTTTTTCTGGTCGCAGCTTATGCTCCCGTAAGCTCAGCGGATCCCCAAGAACTCGAGAAGTTTTGGGAGTCTGTGAGAGAAATTCTGGATCTGGCTGAAGGGAACGAAAGACTAATTATGTGTGGTGATCTTAATGGCTGGGTGGGGACCAAACGAGACGGCCTTGAGGCTGTCCTTGGACCCTATGGTGACAAGAGAGTGAACGATGCTGGTAGGCCAATCATAGACGTATACATGGAAAGAAACTTGCTTGTGTCGAACACACTATTCCATCATAAGGATATTCACACGTATACATGGAGAATGAATGATCAGAAAAGTATGATTGATCTGATTTTAATTGATAGTCGCCTCCGAAACACAATAATGGATACAAGAGCCTACAGAGGCCCCACTCTTGAAACGGACCACTACCTGGTGATAAGCCGGTTTGTGGGCCTTTTCAAGAAGTGGAGACACTGGCGAGTGCGTACCAATTTCGGGGAGCTTGAAAGAATAAAGTGTGAAAAATTGGAAGATGTTAGTGTAAGGAGTATGTATGCGCGCCTAGTCGAAGAAAGGCTTGCAAAAGCGGACTTCTCCGACTTAGATGTGGATAATGACTGGGATAGTATGAAGGAAAGTATAGTGGAAAGCGCAAAAGAAGCATGTGGATGCGCGAAGAGGCACATAACAACGAAAGGTGATGAATGGTGGGACGCGGATGTTAAATCCAGCGTAGAGAGAAAGAGAAAAGCCTGGCTGGATTATGTTGCTTCCTTGCAACAGAATGACAGTATGAAAGAGATGAAGAAAGAAATTTATCGCCTCTGCAAGAATGAAACCAAAGCTTTAGTGAAAGAGAAGCGTGAAAGAATAAAATTGAAAGAAGAAGAGAAGCTGACGGAGAACTTCGAGGTGAATACCAAACTCTTTTGGAGAGAGGTTAAGAAGTCTCGGGGTTGTTCGTCAGCTTCCAGAATGGAAAGAATAAAATCTAAAGCAGGGGACGTTCTTGCAAACCCACAAGAGGTATTAGCGCGATGGAGTGAATATTTTAGAGAAATGTATGATGATATCCCGGATGCTGGCAACACGACTGAGTCTGTGACCGACTCCGAGGAGTCAGCATCCGAGATCACTTTGGAAGAGATCGAATGGTCGATAAGAAGTCTGAAAAATGGAAAGGCAGTAGGAATCGATAGTGTGTCTGCTGAGATGATCAAATATGGTGGAACCTGCGTCCGGGACGCTTTCCTGTCCTTATGCAACTTGTGCTGGAGGACGGGAAAGGTTCCCAAGGACTGGAGGCGCGCTGTCATCGTGCCCTTGTATAAAGGCAAGGGGTCACGTATGGAGTGCGCCAGCTACAGGGCCATCAGTTTGATCAGCACAGCATCTAAAGTGTATGCGAAGATTATTGAAAAGAGAATGAGAGTTGTATCCGATGGATTACTGTGGGATGCACAAGGTGGTTTCAGAAATGGAAGGGGATGTATGGATCAAGTTTTCTCTCTCCGCAATATCGTAGAGAAGCAGCTGGCTATGGGCCGGAAGGTTTTCTGCGGTTTTGTGGATCTAGAGAAAGCATTTGACAGGGTTGTGCGGAAGGACCTCTGGGACATATTGCCCGGATATGGGATTAATGGCCAATTGATGCGTGCTGTGCAGTCCACTTACGAGGGCTGTATGGCATGCGTGCGTGTGGAAGGCAGCCTGTCCCCCTGGTTTGACGTCAATATTGGCGTCCGCCAGGGCTGCGTGCTGTCGGCTTTGCTGTTCATCCTATATCTGGACGATTGTCTCCAGAGAATAAGATTGATGGATGTTGGGGTGCGGATGAGTGATCTAGTTGTAAGCACCTTGCTTTATGCGGATGATGCCGTGCTTTTAGCCGAATCGCCATCAGAACTGCAAACACTAGTCACAATGATGAAAGATGACTGTCAGGCGAGAGGCTTACATTTGAATGCGAAGAAAACAAAGGTTATGGTGTTTGAAAGAGAAGAAACCAGAACGAATGCAATGATAATGGTCGATGATGTTATGCTGGAGCAAGTGAATGAGTTTGTATATCTTGGATGTGCTTTTAGCAGGGATGGAAGGTACACCGCTGATATAGAAAGAAGAGTGAATTTGGGGAATAGTTTAAATGGAGCGTTAGGTAAACTTCTAGGCGCTAAGAACCTCAGCCAGAAGGCCCAGCTCGCCGTACACAACGCGGTGCTGGTACCTACGCTCACGTATGGAAGCGAGAGTTGGGTATGGAAGAAAGAGCATGAAAGTAGAGTAAACGCGGTCGAGATGCGAGCACTGCGCAAAATCTGCGGAGTGACGCTCGCGGACCGCGTTCGTAATACCGAAGTAAGAAAGAGAGTTGGTCTGAAAGAGAGTGTCGGGGTGAAGGTAAAGAAAGGAATGCTCCGGTGGTTCGGGCATGTGGAAAGAATGCATGATGAAAGAATGACTAAACAGATATACAATGCAAAAGTGGATGGATGCAGAAGTCGTGGAAGGCCACGACACACCTTCCATGATCAAATTGATCGTGTACTAGCAGAAGGTGATGTCAGGAGCCTTAAGAACAGACGAGCTTGCATGACAAGAGTTATGAATGTCAAAGAGGCAAGTGAGGTGTGTAAGAATAAGCCTAAATGGCACTCTGTTGTTCGTGCCTACCCCGCGAGGGAACTGGCGTGAAGTTATGTATGTATGTATGTATGTATGAGATGCGAGTACTGCGCAAAATCTGCGTAGTGACGCTCGCGGACCGCGTTCGTAATACCGAAGTAAGAAAAGAGTTGCTCTGAAAGAGAGTGTCGGGGTGAAGGTAAGGAAAGGAATGCTCCGGTGGTTCGGGCATGTGGAAAGAAGGTATGATGAAAGAATGACTAAACAGATATACAATGCAAAAGTGGGTGGATGCAGAAGTCGTGGAAGGCCACGACACACCTTCCATGATCAAATTGATCGTTTAGTAGCAGAAGGTGATGTCAGAAGCCTTAAGAACAGACGAGCGTGCATGACAAGAGTTATGAATGTCAAAGAAGCAAGTGAGGTGTGTAAGAATAAGTCTAAATGGCGCTCTGTTGTTTGTGCCTACCCCGCAAGGGAACTGGCGTGAAGTTATGTATGTATGTATGTATGTACATTCGCGATATGTATAGTATATGAAGAACCTATGACAGTGTAATAACTGCATATGATTCATATTCTCTCTCTCTCTCTCAGACCACATTTAAACGTATGGTCACTGACCGTTATTGCTCTATTGAATAAAATTGATGCATTAAATGAATGTATCTATTATTCGAATATGTATATATCTAATGTATAATATCATCGTATATCTATTTATATATGTATCTGTATATATAGTTGTTTATTTATATTTTATTTTATTTTTAATAATATTTGATTGTGACTTTTTTACTTTTATTTTAGTTTAGTACATCACCAAAAATCGATTATTAAAATCTCCTTAGAGACTGGGTTGCCTGGAAGAGATCGCTATAAGCGATAAGGCCTCTTCCATTGTTCCAATACAAATGTATCCATATCAATTGTTTAGATTTCAATTTATGGTGAACAATAAAGAGTTTTCATTCATTCTCTATGATCATAGTCAAAGGATCCTAATTGACAGCAAGAGTACAAATAAATAATAATAATAATAATAATCGTCAGACAAACACACACATTGTATATCCCCAAATTAAGCAAGTTACGCTTGTGTTATGGGTAATATACAACGGACTGCTCTGGGGCCGATCCCAGACACTCAGACTATAGTAAATAACGGAGAAAATACGTTTCCGCAATTTACTATACCAGGAATCGAACCCGGAACCTCTGCGTTGCAGTGAGGTTCGTCGGCAAAGGCTTACAAATATGATTATATCATCTGTCTAACCTTAAAAATGGTGTCAAAATTCATGAATTTCGACTAGAAGATCTTGTAAGACTTTTTATCTTCCAACCTAAGTTCTTGGAGTAAGGTCTTATGGACCCCTCTTTCTGATCGTCTTGCTACTTATGATCAAAGCCAAATACGTCTTTTATTTTTTGTTGTTTTCTTAATCGTTTTTATCTTCTTTTTTAATGTAATTAATAAAATTGCACTTGTAGGGGGTGACCCGTATAGGGCGGAGGAGCAAGATGGAAATTGGAATGCTCCTCCGTCTCAAAGCAAGATCTTCCAGCGAGGCTAGTATTGTTCCTGGCAGGCCTTGGCCCGTCTCTTATCTGTTGTAGTTGAAATTGTATATATATTCTTTGTATGTTTTGGGAAATGTTTGTGACATCAATTATTGCACAGCGCCATCTATTGGCTTGTAAGTGTTCCACTACACACTCATAGCAACAGAAAACGCGGCTAAATCCTTATCCATCTTGATACTATTTCCTCAGTAGTCTATGATCTTGATAAAGTATTATAACGTTAATATGATCGTAGGTGTAACATATAAAAATGACAAACAGCATCATATAAATATGATCATAAACTTTGACAGATATGAGATCATATATGTATATATATACTAGCGGCCCCGGCAGACGTTGTCCTGCCTTAGAAAATAAAATTCTAGAACCCGATCCCAGAGCCACCTACCGGTTCTAATTGCGAATCTAAGCCATCCCGGTACCCACTCAAACACACAAAAACAAAATCGCTCCAGGTGATTAGGAGGATTCCAGAACCCGATCTCAGCGCCACCTACCGGTTCTAATTGTGAATCTAAAAGAGTAATATATTTTTTTTTATTCTAAGTCATGACAAAATAAGATTAAAAATCTTGCCAAAAAATTAAAGTTTATAATTAACAAATAAAAAATAGGGGTTGATCGTAGAGGGGTGAAAATTTAGGGTTGTATGTATTTTTGTATGTTGTATCATAAAAAAATAGATTAAAAATTTTGTCTAAAAAATAAATTAAAAAATTAGGGGTTGACTACCCCTAACATTTAGGGGGATGAAAAATAGATGTTGGCCGATTCTCATAGATACCGGATAAGCACAAAAAATTTCATCAAAATCGGTCAAGCCGTTTCGGAGGAGTATGGCAACGAAAACTGTGACACGAGAATTTTATATTATATATATATATATATATATATATATATATATATATATATATATATATATATATATATATATATATATATATATATAATTGTGTAATCAGGCCCTAAGAGACGACGAAAACAACCCACAGTCAGGTTGCAGGGTATTTGGCTACCACGCCTGGTCTAAAGTATGCCGCGATAACAACCTTGAGTTTTGTTCCGGCATTAGTGGCCAGATTCCACACAGCTCCACATTGGTAGTATCTTTGGTGAAACAAATGTTCATAGGCGACGGTAACCACTTTTCATCAGCCGCCTGCCTGTCTGCTGAACTCATGCAATAAAACAAAACCCCTCTACTATTTGATCATGGTGTGTACGTCGTATGATACGTATTAAGTATTTATTGATTTAATTTCAGTTCTTCCTAGCCCTGTCACTTTACATCGTCTCAACCATAGCTGAACCACCAGTTGACAATAGGTAAGTACATAATAATACTATTATTGAACACAAATACAATAGTAGATTTTTACACGGGAGATGAAAGCGACATATTTAGGCACGAGGTGGTTTAACGCACGAACGTAGGGAAGGCTGTAACAGTTCGAGTGCCTAAATAGGTCTTTCATCCGAGGTAAAGACTTTGCTTCTTATTTCAAATAAGAGGAAAGTAAATAAATCTAAGGAACTCATTTAATACGTCAAGTAAATTTCCTTTTCCTTCCTAAATAGGCGTTCTTCTTTCATGCTCATACTAGTTCTTCTTACATGATTATAGTCTTCTATATCTTCTTTTTTCAGATACCTGCCACCGCAGCAGGCTTTCAGCGCAGCAGCGCCATCTCCAGTCTACGGAACCCCAGGCTTTGGACAGTTGAGACAAACCAATGCTTTATTCAGGTACCAAGGAATCAGTCCGAAATATTACATTATACAAGTCGTGGTCGCGTAATGGCTAGCGCACGCGTCCCAAACTCAAAGGGCGCGGGTTCGATCCTGGCCTGAACGCATGCACCACTTAGTCAGTTTTATGATCAAATGTGCATATTGTTACTATTACCACGTGCTAGCAACGGTGAAGGACAACATCGTGTTGCAACCTGCACATCGAGATAACCGATGTGTTAAACCTGCCAAGCCGCCTTGGACAAGCGTGGCGGCTGTACTGTCCATTCCCCTATAATGGGAGACCCAAGCCCAGCAGTGGGACATTAATGGGCAGGTAATATTTTGAATTGTATAATACATTTTATTGGAAAACTTTTAGACGTGGCAGAGCCATGCTGGAAGTCTTGATTACAATTCTTAGGACCAGCTAGATTGGTATACCACGCAAACACAAATTATCAGATAAAATGGTTACCCTTGAACTAATCGTGGTTCTTACGATAAGTGAGAGTTCCGATGGCCCATTTCTCCCTGCCCTTATCCCATCTTCCCTATCGCATCGCAGGCTCGGAGCCTTGCCTTGAGGGACCGCCTTGAGGACATCCAGGAAAGCTTCTCGTAGACATATAATGGTGTTTTATGCTTTATAACACCAAAAAGCAAGCAAGCTAGATGTAATTTTTGACGATATCTCATTTTCAAAACAGAATGTTTGTTCAAGACTGGTGTGACGTGACCTCTGAGTGGAACTTTGTCACAATACCATTCACAAGCATTCTGTACTCTTTGAATAAGATTAATTCTAGGAGGTCTAAATACCAGTTCTTTCTTTAATAAGTTCACATCATTAGTGAATTTATGACGGTGGATACAAAAATACATACATACATACATACATAATTTCACGCCAGTTCCCTTGCGGGGTAGGCACGAACAACAGAGCGCCATTTAGGCTTATTCTTACACATCTCACTTGCTTCTTTGACATTCATAACTCTTGTCATGCACGCTCGTCTGTTCTTAAGGCTCCTAACATCACCTTCTGCTAGTACACGATCAATTTGATCATGGAAAGTGTGTCGTGGCCTTCCACGACTTCTGCATCCATCCACTTTTGCATTGTATATCTGTTTATTCATTCTTTCATCATGCATTCTTTCTACATGTCCGAACCACCGGAGCATTCCTTTCCTTACCTTCACCCCGACACTCTCTTTCAGACCAACTATCTTTCTTACTTCGGTATTACGAACGCGGTCCGCAAGCGTCACTCCGCAGATTTTGCGCAGTGCTCGCATCTCGACCGCGTTTACACTACTTTCATGCTCTTACTTCCATACCCAACTCTCGCTTCCATACGTGAGCGTAGGTACCAGCACCGCGTTGTGATACAAAAATAGTGCATAAATATATTAAGGAATGCTCCGGTGGTTCGGGCATGTGGAAAGAATGCATTTTTTTTTTTTTGCATGCATGATGTAAGAATGACTAAACAGATAAACAATGCAAAAGTGGACGGATGCAGATATCGTGGAAGGCCACGACACACCTTCCATGATCAAATTGATCGTGTACTAGCAGAAGGTGATGTCAGGAGCTTTAAGAACAGTAGAGCGTGCATGACAAGAGTTATGAATGTCAAAGAAGCAAGTGAGGTGTGTAAGAATAAGCCTGAATGGCGCTCTGTTGTTCGTGCCTGCCCCGCAAAGGAACTGGCGTGAAGTTATGTATGTATGTATGTAATATATTAAGCGCCTGTAGGAAATGTAATACTGGCACACATAATCAAAATTGCCCTTTAAAATAGACAGGCGCAAGTGCTTCATATATGTGTATCTCCGTGTAATATGATTCCAGCACGGCTCTATAATGTACAAATACGTAATCTACCTACTACTTGTGCGCAGAAGGTTTGCCGATAGCCTCATGATGTCACGCGTCGATGGTCAGTAGGGTTGACAAAAAAGGTTACATAAATAATTGTTGCAATAAATTTATTATTGTATATACTTTACATAAGTATGTACAATAATAGTAAGTAGTCATAGGCAAACCTTCTTATATATCTAAAGTCCACTCTACCGTCTTTATAGAGTGTTATATTGTTCTAAATTCCAAAATAACTGTATTTCAAAGTTTAGCAAAGTTCGTACAAAGATCCATAAGATAGGAGTGGTTTACATTTTGTCAAAGACTACAGGAGAAACAATAGACAAAATACAAAATAACCACAGACAAGTAATAAAATAGTTTTAACAATTAACATTTACAACACGGAGAATAAATAATCTAGTTCTTAAATTACTATACAGAAGCCGCCAGCCTTTCCGTTCTCGCCTCTCATCTCAGTACGGGCCCCCACAAATCGCCAGCCAGTTCTCAGCAGCGCAGCCGTCAGCTCAGTACCTTCCCAGCCGGATCCAGGCTCCAGGATCAGAGTATGGCGTACCTAACCCAGCCCAAGTGTACGGCGCACCTGGATTTGGATTGACTGGTAACATTTTTTAAAAATAATAACATAATAAAACAAACACCCATATTGAACATCTCCAAGCCAAGCAAGTTCGCTTGTGTTATTGATAATATCCAACGGCCCACTCTGAGGCCGATCCCAGACACCCAGACCTTAGTATATAATGGAAAGTTATTTACTAGGAAGAAAAGACGAAAAGTAAAGATAGATAACTCTTTCTCTCTTTTCTTTCACCTTCACTCAATTATTTGGGGTCGGCACAATGTCTCTTTCTTCCATATTCCTCTATTCTAACGTATGTCTTACACAATGACATTGAATAAAAAGAAGTAGACAAGGGATTAAGGCTTTGCGAGTGGCACGTAAAATCTGAGCTAACTAGCAAACTCAGAACTCAGTCTAGCGTCGGCGTCAACGGAGCGGAGGACCGTACGACGCCCACAAAATATACTCGTCTCTTTTTCGCTTGCGCTAAACAAGGCACTTTGTCTTACTTATACACGTGTTGTAATGTAGTGTAACAGTACAATGTTACATTGTCTATGTGTGCGTCAATGTGCCATTTCTAAAGCTAGAATCCTATAAAAGTACCATGTCTACTTCTTTTTATTCAAATGTCATTGGTGTAAGACCAATGACATTTGAATCATACCACATATCATACTTCACGCAATCCATCTATAAATAGATACCTCTTTATTGTACACAAGTACCAAAACAAACTTACAGACTTAAATCTATATCGAAATTATATACAAAAGGCGGTCTTATCGCTAAAAAGCGATCTCGTCTAGACAACCCCAGGAATAAGAAGTTTACTTCTGAATTTATTTCATTAAAAATATGCCATACCATATTTTTAACCGACTTACAAAAAGGACGAGGTCCTCGATTTATTCTGTAATTATTTTAAAAACTTAAATCAGTCATATGTTGAAAGCCCCAATTACTTTCTTTACAATTTCATGAAAATGATTAATTGAAAAGCAGCTGAAGCAGACATTAGATAGTTTAAAAAAATATTATTAAGATTTTCTTATAAAAACAAGGTCGGACTGGTCGCAAAAATGTGGTGCTATATATAAATGTTATATATATAAATATAAGTCAGATTGGACTGTTGTAATTTCTTAGTATTTCTTATTCTTCCATTATTATTGGGTAAAGTTATAAGGGATTTCATATCACCCTACCATCCAAATTATCGTTGCAATTGTAATAGATGCAACTTTATTTTCAGGTGGACAGCAAGTCGGTCTGGGTGCTATAGCAGCTCAAGCAGCTAGCAGGCAATACCTGCCTCCTGGTGTTGCCAGGGCTGGATACACTGATGATGGCAGCAATGGGGTACGTTAATAAACTTTTATAATCTACACCAATAAAATTTAACGGTCTGTCAGTGGTATCATAGTGAAAGAATACTAATTCCTGCACCCGGGCGGCCTATCCTAAGAGGCGACAAAACAACCCATAGCCAGATGGTAGGGTATTTGTCAGTCTGGATGGCTACCACCCCTGATCTAGAGTATGCTGCCATAACCAGCTTAGGTTGTTCCGACATTAGTAGACAGGTTCCAGTTCCCCTTTAGAGAGCGACAGCACATTGGAAGTATCTCTGATGTTACAAATGTCCATAGGCGATGGTGCTTTCCATCAGGTGGGCCGTCTGCTGGACTCATATAATAAATAAAAACACTTGATATTTGTCACTGTGACTTATACCTTCTGGTCCTCAGAAATGAGGAAACCCAATCCAAGCGGTAAGAATTTCCAAACTCATCTATCAGTTGTTATTTTAAAGGAACCAGCCAACTACAGTTTCGAATACATGGTCAAGGATGACCAGTCCGGTAATGACTTCGGCCACCGCGAGACCAGGCTTGGAGACAGGGCTGAAGGACTCTACTACGTCTTGTTACCTGATGGCAGGAAACAGGTACAATTATTTGAAACTTGACTTTTTAAAGGTAAATTAGCTTCGAGACGATTTGCTTTTGTTGCAGTATTTGTATATTTACAGAACTTCTAAACTTGAAATTTAGTATTAAAAATTATGTTTCATATTAACATTTATAATTTTAATGTCCTTTAATATTATTAGTTTCATTTTTTTTTTTATTAAACTAATTTATAAATAAATAATGAATCAACTAATTGTTATGCAAATAAATATAAACTTAAAAATAAACTATACAATATAAAAACTAAAACTAAATAAAAAAGGGGAAAATATCTAAAGATAAGTTATTGGTCCCAAACCACTGTCACTTACTGGGAACGTCCCCAGAAGGCTGGCGACGTTGCCACGTTGTATGGCAATGCTTAATCTTTGAGCGAAATAGACACCAACCTTCTGGTCGCGTGTGACGTCTACTAAACGTTTGGCGACGTCACGGTAGACCTTTAAAGCGTCAGGACCCTACGGACCCAAAGTTTCCACCCCAAATGCCGTAAAGTTTCATATTAAGTACTTACCTATAAAAATTACCTTACCTATAAAGTATTAGTTTATTTATTTATATGCTGACCGTACACTACTACAAACGCAAAAACGTCTCGAAGCCAATGTACCTGTAAGTTACGATTATATGGTATACTAGGATTTGCCCGCGATTTCGTGCACGCTTCACAGGTAACGTAGATTACAGTTATTTGGCCGGTATTTAAAATCAAAGGATATTTTCTGCAGGGCATTGGTTTTTTTAGTATGAAAATACAAGAAGTCGGTTCTTTTTTTTTATTAGCGGAAACTTAGTTGATATACGTATTAAGTTATGTGTTTTATATTGTAAGAATTATAATTATTGTATGTTTCTCAAATAAATTAAATAAATAAAAATTCCCGTAAAAACCCGGGATTGACTAGATAAAAAATATCACACCGTTAAATAAAATTTGCTATCGATCAGTGAAAATATCACATTGGAATTCGATGTTTTTTAATCTGGCCATTTTTAAAAATTCCCGCACGATTTCCAGGATAAAAAGTAGCGCAGATTTTAGGTCTAACAATTTGCAGTCGATCAGCGAAAACTGGCAAGAAATAAATAAAAAAATGCATCTCTTTTTTTATTTAAGTTTGTGGCTTGGCAGCTAGGCGTTTAAGCCAGATCTTAGTTTACAGTATAGTTTCTTCATTCTCTTAAGCCTATGTGTAGCACAGGTGAACTGTAGGTAATCAGCTAGTGCCATTCAACCGAGTTCTTGTGACAACTCAAAAGTCCACATTTGACTACACAGTTCTCACAAAACACATAATTACTACTCAAAAACTATCAATATCTTACAACTATTGTTCATTTCAGAGTAATTTTACACATTTTTACAAAATACAACTGCACAGCACAACATCTCCTTTCAGTTCCCGCCAAAAAATCTTTTTTTTTTTTTTTTAAATGCATCTTGTTTGTTGTATTTTTTTTATGTAGCTTCAATATACAAACACGCCATTTTTAGAATTTTATAACCGTATTGATAAATTTTGCTTCAAAGATGGCCCCTCTGGTTTCTGCGGCAGAAGGCTTTGTAATGTCAAATTTTGTATCATCTCTTGGTTACCACTTACCATCCGCTGAACCATCTACCATATTACCTAATAGCAAATTGTGTGCGCAGTTCAGACTCAGTAGACATGAAACTTCATATAATATACACGCAGATAATTCTTCTATAACTTTTATGGAGTTTTTGGCGGGAACTGAAAGGAGATGTTGTGCTGTGCAGTTTTATTTTCTAAAAATGTGTAAAATTACTCTAAAATGAACAATAGTTGTAGGATATTGATAGTTTTTGAGTAGTAATTATGTATTTTGTGAGAAATGTGAACTGTATAGTCAAATGTGGCCTTTTGAGTTGTCACAAGAATTCCGATGAATGGCACTAGCTGATTACCTACAGTTCAACTGTGCTACACATAGGCTTAAGAAAATGAAGAAACTATATTGTAAACTGAGATCTGGCTTAAAGGCCTAGCTGCCAAGCCATAAACCTAAATAAATTATAACTTTTATTAATATAAGGGCCCGTTTCACAAAGTCCAAATAAAGTTCCCAATAAGCTACTTGCAACTTATTTATCGAATAAAGACAACGCTTGCGTTTCATATTTGATAAATAGCACTAACTTGCAAATAAAGTACCCTGTAAACTATGGCCAAGTGGCCAATAGCAAGTCTATATCTAATATATAAAATTCTCGTGTCACAGTTTTCGTTGCCATACTCCTCCGAAACGGCTTGACCGATTTTGATGAAATTTTTTGTGCTTATCCGGTATCTATGAGAATCGGCCAACATCTATTTTTCATCCCCCTAAATGTTAGGGGTAGTCCACCCCTAAATTTTTTTATTTATTTTTTAGACAAAATTTTTAATTTCTATTTTTTTATGATACAACATACAAAAATACATACAACCCTAAATTTTCACCCCTCTACGATCAACCCCTATTTTTTATTTGTTAATTATAAACTTTAAGATCTTTTGGCAAGATTTTTAATCTTATTTTGTCATGACCTAGAATAAAAAAAAATATATTACTCTTTTAGATTCACAATTAGAACCGGTAGGTGGCGCTGAGATCGGGTTCTGGAATCCTCCTAATCACCTGGAGCGATTTTGTTTTTGTGTGTTTGAGTGGGTACCGGGATGGTTTAGATTCGCAATTAGAACCGGTACGTGGCTCTGGGATCGGGTTCTAGAATTTTATTTTCTAAGGCAGGGCAACGTCTGCCGGGGCCGCTAGGGCTATATAAATTAGTCGACAGCCATAACGTATGGTTGACAGCTGTGATTCTAACAATAACTGTTGAAAGTTTTGTTTTTTTATGAAGACGAAGATGTAAAATGCATATATTTTATACCGTTTAAGACGAATTAAATGATTTTATGTATCATTTCACTGGAACGCATTAATTATACGCAAGCATTAGATGACACAGACTTTAGGATAAAATTTTGACTTACTAATGATGCTTTAAATTATTTATATTTATTAATTACTAGCTGATGCCCGCGACGTCGTTCGCGTGGAATTTGTTTTCAAGACTCCCCGGATTTTGAAACATTCTTCATTGGTGCTCCGCTCCTATTGGTCTTAGCGTGATGATATATAGCCTATAGCCTTCCTCAATAAATGGGCTATTTAAAACTGAAAGAATTTTTCAAATCAGAGCAGTAGTTCCTGAGATTAGCGCGTTCAAACAAACAAACTCTTTATACATACATAACTTCACGCCAGTTCCCTTGCGGGGTAGGCACGAAAAACAGAGCGCCATTTAGGCTTATTCTTACACACCTCACTTGCTTCTTTGACATTCATAGCTCTTGTCATGCACGCTCGTCTGTTCTTAAGGCTCCTGCCATCACCTTCTGCTAGTACACGATCAATTTGATCATGGAAGGTGTGGCGTGGCCTTCCACGACTTCTGCATCCATCCACTTTTGCATTGTATATCTGTTTAGTCATTTTTTCCACATGCCCGAACCACCTCAGAATTCCTTTCCTTACCTTCACCCCGACACTCTCTTACAGACCAACTCTCTTTCTTACTTCGGTATATTAACTAACAAACTCTTAAGCTTTATATATTAGTATAAGATAAGATGTAGTTTACTTAGGAATATATTCCTACCGTGTAAAAACATTCCGACGTACAACTTCGATAAATATGTGTTTTTCCTCGTTTTTTCATGTTCAATCTATTAATTAACACTTCGCTAGTACACAGATTACGTTACACAAACAATTTGACTGTGTATGACCTTCAATAATATGTTCTTCTTGAAATTCTTTAAACTTAATTCATTTTAAAACTTATTTGGACTGCAAGTATTTTCTTTGTTTACGTGATTTAAATTAGCATTCGTTGATTAACATGTTATTAAGTATTTATCATGTTACTTAGCGCCGGTACCTATATCTAACCGGCCGTTCATTTGCCTTACTATTGTTTAAAATTTTACAAAGCTCCATACTTATTATGTCGAAATCAAAATTTATTTATTGATTTGGTTCGTTTACATTTTACAGTTATTACACTATAAAATTGTAAGAGACATTAAAATTACAATACTAAAGGGTCGCTTGCATGACGACCGCTTTTAAATAAAATTAGTTAATCATATTAAACTGCCTAAATACGTTTTACACAAAACATATTGACAGTTCTTTAAACATATTTAGCGGCAAATTTTGCGTTGTGCAAGGCGGTAATCGTATTTAAGGGTGTTATATGCGTTTAGTGTTTCTTAAATAAATTTAAGCAACTTTATGCAAGTGGTCCTAAGATTGTTACAAACAAACACAGCTTAAGTTGAATTTTTTACTATTTAAAGGCAAAAATGATTTACAATTTATTATAGGTATTTTTTGTAGTATAATCAATTATAGGCTAGTGCATTGAAGAAATTTATAAATAATTGAATACAATAAAAGAAAACTTAACTTATTTGTATTGTATTCTACCCATAGTCCCTCAAGACTATAAGTGGAATACTGAGCCTAGATCACCGTCTTCTATGGATGAAATGCCCAGAAGGCTAGCACGTTTCCTCGCTGGATCGCCATGTTGATCCGTTGCCCGAGATAGGCACCAGCCTTCTGATCACATGAAGAGTCAATGAGTCGTTTTAATAAATTTTGGTAGAGGCTCATGGCCTCAAGACCTCACGGTCCAAGCGTCTCGACAGCAAACAGCAGAAACATATAACTCTTGAAATTAATAAGGAATGTTTCAACTTCATTCATACATCACACACACCTTCGATTTGCGCTTCTCTAATAACCTGCTGTTAAAGGCACCTGGACATCCTTCAATATTTTACTCGAAATCCTTCGCTTTGCAGGCTTTGCCTTTGGAACTCTTTACCCGTATATATCAGAAAAGCTATATCACTTGCCGTATTTAAATAATCTGTCAAAAACCATTACCTTAGTTATAATTAAAAATATTTTTTTTTTATTCTTCTTAACTTAGCCGTTTATTGTCTACTTTGTACTGTTCTTCCTGTTTTATTTTACTTAGTATCCGTGCAGGAACAGAGAAAGAATACAATTTGCTGTGTTAGGGTGGCCTGTCGTAAGAGGCTACAAAACAACCCACAGCCAGGTCGTAGGGCGTTTGCCCGACTGGATTGCTCCCACCTCTGGTCTAAAGTATGTCGCCATAACACGCTGATTTGTGTTCCGGCATTAGTGACCAGGTTCCAGTCTCCCTTGAGAGAGCAGCAGCGCCTTTATAGCACCTTTGGTGTTGCAAATGTCCATAGGCAATGGTAACCGCTTTCCATCAGGTGGGCCATCTGCCTATCTGCTGAACTTCTGCAATAAAAAATAAAAAAACTTCATTTTAATTTAATTATACCTAGACATAAGTTAAAAGTATCCTCTCAGTCAGGTTGTCTGGAGGAGATCGCTTCTTAGCAATAAGACCGCCCATTGTGCACGTTTAGAATATTTTCAGGCTATAATTTTTTCAGGGTTTTCTGTAAGGGTGTACAATAAAGTGTTATCTCTCTCTGTCTCTCTCTCTCTTGTTGATAAAATTTCAATTTCATTTTTGTTATAGACGGTGGAATACGAGGCCGACCAAGGTGGTTACAAGCCAAGAATCTCTTACGAAGACACTGGTCTGGGACTCGCTGCATACAGAAACGCGTTAGGTTACAACGCATATAACACTGCCGGCGGTCCTTACTAAGACCAAACTGCTAAATACGCCAAGTTAGAAAATCAATCGTCTAATGGTTTCACGTCTTCATTTTATCATAGGAATGTGCTAAGTTTGGTCATAGATGTACCAGAAGTTGAGATAAAACTCTTAGCTTCCACTTGCCTTTTGCTAACCTCTTTAAAGTGTAAAGACTTATTGTATATCGTAGTTCAATACAATTTGGAAGTCTCAAGTCAGGAATGACTTGGTATCTTATAAAGGAACATGCTAGGGGGTAGTTTAAAGCAAAAACAATATACGTAAATTGGAGCACAAGTTTTAATTAAAAATACTGTATGCCTTGTTCATTAGTCGGCAGGGTACTATTTTGCTAAAAATGAACTATGTAATAATGTAGCGCGCGGACCCGTAAACCGCCGCGGCGACAGTCGTGCGCATTCGTAAAGCGTCGGCTCGACTCGGCCGTGTCGTCCTCGCCGCTGACATTCGGCTTTCTCCGCCCGCGTTCGGAGAGGGGTTCGCGATACACATGTTTTTGCATTCCAAGACTCACTCGATTGTAGGGATGCAACATCGCTCATAAAAAACATCGATGTTTCCAAAAGTGAAACATCGATGTTGAAAATATCGATGTTTATGAACGATGTATCGATGTTTTTTTATTACCATTTACATAAACATTTGACGCTTGTTCCTGCGACGCAAATAAAACATCGTTTTTTTTTTTAAATCGATGTATCGCCCAAAACCACCTTAGCACACCTTATGTTATGTTTATTCTATTTATATGTCTTTTGCTTTACCCAACATTCAGTACCGTACTTAGGTACTATTCAACACTAACATATCCCTATCACCATTTAAAATAAATGTATATCTAAGGAAGATTGTCATTTTTGATAGAAATGGAAGAAATAAGTATAACAATCAACTTTTATATTATAAATTATTATTGGCAATAAGAAAATTTATGAAAAAAATAATATAAAGAAAATCTGTGTAGATCACAGATAGAGCGCAAGATGGCGCGTTATGTCCATGTAGGATAAAACATCGTTCATAAAACATCGATCTTGAACAACGCTGTGTCGTCGATGTTTTGGTTTCAACATCGATGTTAAAACATCGATTTTTATGAACGATACATCGATTTTTGAAAACATCGATGTTTTGTTTGCATCCCTACTTACAACTATTATTATATCATTAACTCACTTAACTAGTTCGAAATTTAAATCTGCAATGAAACTATCGTTTCGTAACTCACTCGGATTCCATCGATGATATGGATGAGGTCACTCGAGTGAAAATGAGTGAGTTTGTAAAGTAACGTGGTAGGAAATTATTTAAATATTGTGGTTCTGCAAAGTTTTACATAGTAATCAAAGAATCCACTTGGCATATTTTTCTGTGTGACTTTTAAAACAAAATTACTTTTTTAGGCATGATAACTGATAAGAGAAATGTTCTGTACTACATTCTGGAGCGAAACACTACTTCTAGCCTTCATATTATTAATAATATAAACTATTTAATTCTACATCTTCTAATGAATACATGTTATTTTTATGTCCCTGCTTCATCTGGGATAATGTTAATGACCCGTACACGCAGATGTAGCTATGGGTTTAATACGTTATTTGTGATGTCACATTGTTATTAATTGTAAATGAGATTAGACATTGATGGCTCACGTATGTATATACACTAATTTAGCTAATCATTGACGGCGTTAATTTTAACGCTATAAACAAGGCGGATGGTCACAATCACTAATAACATGAGCCCAGATGTGATAGGAACGTTATATTAATATCATTAAACTACTTATTTCGGGCACTTTGTCACTTGTCTGATATATCTTGTAATTTGTAAACAGATTGTATTTTAAATCGAATTTATCCCACTCGAATCTAAGTAGCTATATATATTTAATTTTACCTTCGCACTCAGAATTAATTAACAGATCGTTAAGTTAATCGATTTAATTTCATTTTCGAATTTGTATTTCACGTACATAAATTATATACACACATCAAAATAAAATTATTTAATTTTGTAGCCGTCACTCTAAAGTGAAATTATTTTTTGACATTTAATGGCCCATTAACTTGATCGTTCGTTAAGCTCTTTGAGTGCAACCGTCTCTATCTTTATAATTTAATGCACATATAACATTTCACTGTATGTATAATTTTGAGGTAATTTTTTATAAATATAAAAACGACGACTTTTGCATTAAATATGGACTTTGTGAGTCGTAGATAAAAGTACAAAACGCTTGTTTAACTTAGTGTTAAGTTTATGTTATATACATAGTGGATAAAAGGCCAGTTTTTTTTATAATAAATACTTTATTTACACAAAACATCTTTTTTTCACATTAACACGCTACGTTCTGTTAGGAAGGTGCTCCGTGGGTCCTTTTTTAAAAAAAAAACTAATTTATTTACTGCAAGGTTTTAATTAAAAAATATACGTCTGCACTATATGATGGTTAATAATGCTCTCTCCTTATTAGAGAAAATCAAATTGGTTTTATATAATGTACAATTGCACAGGTAAGCAATTGTACATATCCGTGGCTGGCGGGAATACATTGATGTCTCGACATACATCTTTTTTTTTTGAGCCTGTGTTTTTATAGGAAAAAAATTGACAGTCCGAAATATTCATAACTTTTTAAGCTTTTTCCTTTGGTAATAATAGAATAACACGATTTATCATTACTAGTCAAACTTTAAAATTGCGCCGCTGTAAAATTGACATTTTGAAAATGTCAACATATTCACGCCAGCCACGGATATAAATAATACAGTGTCATAACAGTTACGGAGCACCGCCAAGAGCATACTATTGCTGCAGTGTTATCGCCCCCGACCGACGCGTGTCGTTCCCCTAGCAACGACCCAGTTTGTGCGTAAATCGGTTAAGCATTTTCCCTCGCCTCAAAACAAACAAAAAAAAAAGTGTCATAACAGTTCGTATACAAAATCTATTGAAGCAAATCAAAAAGCATATTTCATTGAACAGTTAAAAGTTTTTCAAACGAACGTTATTTAGCTTCAAAAATTAATATCTTATGTGTATATTTGTATATATAGTACATTTATATATTTATTATTAAAATGTAAGTAGTCGTACAATAATTATGTAATAGTGGTCGCCCAGTGGTCGGAATTCGGCCATAATTAATTTAAACTATAAGTTTGAACATTATTAAGGTTCTGTTGTCAAAGACTTTTTTTATGTTTAAGGCTTGGCAACTAGGCTTTTAAGCCAGGCGCCGTTGTACTGTAGGCTACAATCGACGTCATTCAAAAACACATAATTACTACTCAAAAACTATTAATATCCTACAACTACTGTTCATTTTAGAGGAATTTTACACATTTTTAGAAAATAAAACTGCACAGCACAACGTCCTCTTTTAGTTCCCGCCAAAAACTCCTTGTCAAGACTATACTTCTATAGTCACAGATGTCGCCAAGGCTACACTGTTAATTTGACTTTAACAATAAACAAAAGAGTATATATGCGTGTGTGTGTCAAATACATAGTAGTGTGTGTAAAATACTGAAATTTGAGAGGTCGCCGTTACCGAAATCGGTAAGAAGGAATATACTGTGTGTAATTATTTTTTATGCATAATTTTCAAAAAATATTAGCCCCTGCACTCCTTCTTTATATAAACTACTAGCTGATCCAGCAAACTTCGTACTGCCTCAGAATCAATAAATAAAAAAACGTTGATTTCTGAACGACGGGACGGACATCAAACGTTTGACATTCAAAACAAAAAAAATGAACAATAACTTTACTTTTAAATTTAATTTGATTTCTGAACGACTTTTCAATTTAATTGATTTCTAAACGACGGGACAAACGTCAAATGTTCGACAAGTAGGAATAGTTTCTAAGGGCAAGCGAAATTGTTGTTTTTACTATATTCCAAGCATTTTTTCCATATTTACTCTACTTTTAAACCTTCCACTGGACTTCCACAAAGAATTCAAAACCAAAATTAGCCAAATCATTCGAGCCGTTCTCGAGTATTAGCGAGACTAACGAACATTCATTGATTTTTATATATATAGATAAGCGTGCGAAATTTCATACTCCTCCGTCCGCGCAATTTTTTTAAAACGGGGCAGTCCTTCACAGTAGTTTGCTACAAATTTCATTGCTATTGAATTTTGGTTTCTGAAGATATAGCAAAAATCTCTTTAAAATTATATAAAAACTAGCGGCCCCGGCAGACGTTGTCCTGCCTTTAAAAAATAAAATTCTAGAAGCCGATCCCAGAGCCACCTACCGGTTCTAATTGCGAATCTAAACCATCTGGGTACCCACTCAAACACACAAAAGCAAAATCACCAAAATCGCTCCAGGTGATTAGGAGGATTCCCGAACCCGATCTCAGCGCCACCTACCGGTTCTAATTGTGAATCTAAAAGAGTAATATATTTTTTTATTCTAAGTCATGACAAAATAAGATTAAAAATCTTGCCAAAAAATTAAAGTTTATAATTAACAAATAAAGAATAGGGGTTGATCGTAGAGGGGTGAAAATTTAGGGTTGTATGTACTTTTTAATGCTACATCCTAAAAAAAAGAAATTAATCTAAAAATTTTAAAAAGTTTAGGGTCGGACTACCCTTAACATTTAGGGAGATGAAAAATAGATGTCCGATTCTCAGACCTACCCAGTATGCACACAAAATTTCATGAGAATCGGTCAAGCCGTTTCGGAGGAGTATTGTAACTAACACTGTGACACGAGAATTTTATATATTAGATATCCTTTATAGTGCTGAATTGTTTGTAATGATGCTAGCGCGACCTTATTTCAATGTCTTTTGTCCTCTCGACAGACATTTTTAAAGATTGTACCAGGGCTCGTAAACGTTATTAATTCACTTTAAACTTATAGTTAATTACCGATATTTTCGATAAAGATACTGCCATACCGGTACAATTTTACGTATTTATAATTTTGACGGTAAATATAACGTTAAAACTCGTACGTTTAACGTTATACTTACCGGTATTTTTTATGTTACCGTAAAAATCAACAAACATAACTCAAATCATTTGAAAATTAATTACGTGGATAAGCAAGAACGCGCGGACTACGATTTGCGATAGAACGAGAGCGACTATGGTAACAAAACATAGTTATAACGGAAAATTATCAATAATATTAGTTTTAACGTTATATTTAGTTAACAATAAAATGGTCTAGAAATAACGTTAAGTTTTACAAAGATATACATTTTTACCGATAACTGCAACAAGCATATATAATGAGACTATACTTTTACCGTTATTTCAAACCATGTTTTTTTATGGCTTGGCAGCTAGGCATTTAAGCCAGATGTTAGATTAGATAGTTTCTTCAATTTCTTAAGTCTACGTATAACTCAGCTACGTATAATCGACTGACACCATTCAACTGAGTTCTTGTGACAACTTGAAAGGCCACAATTGACTAATAGTTCACATTTCTCACAAAAACCCGTAATTATTACTCAAAAAATATGAATATCCTACAACTATTATCCATTTTAGAGTAATTTTAAATATCTTAATAAAACTACATAACACGACGCCCGCTTTCCGTGCCCGCCAAAAACTCAAGATTGTTCTAATTTTTTTATGTTTATGGCTTGACAACTAGGCCTTTAAGCCAGGCGCAGTTGTATTGTAGGCTACAATCCACACCATTCAACGGACTTCTTGTGAATACTCGAAAGGCCACATTTGACTATACAGTTCACATTTTTCTCAAAAACACATAATTACTACTCAAAAACAATCAACATCCTACAACTATTGTTCATTTTAGAGTAATTTTGCACATTTTTAGAAAATAAAACTACACAGCACAACGTCCCCTTTCAGTTCCCGCCAAAAACTCCTGGTTGTTCTAATCTCCAAAACACGGAACAGGGTTGTATTTCAACTTAACAATATTATCGATTACAACATATATGGGGTTATCGATACCGGTAAACGTCATCGCCCTCAAACCATTCATCTCAGCCACTTTATCTAACGCCAATTTATACTTATTATATACAAAAACACCACTACTAGCGCATATATACGGCCTGAAGTTAGCATCTGTAGCTATAACATCAACTGAATACTTATCAAATGAATTTATAAGCGTCGATCCCATTTTAACACGAAATAGTTTTTTGTTATTTAAAAACAATATATTATTATCGTCGTCTACTATTAATTTTTCGACTACAACACCTCTCAACTCCATAACTGGGTACACGTCTCCGTGGTCAAAAATAAAGGCTTCCTTCCTGTTATTAATGAAATAAACAACACTGTTAAGAAACAGATAATGTATGTCGTCGTTGACGGGAAGTTTCTCCGTCACTCTATTATTGACGTTTAAAAAAAATAATCCATCAGAGCCGCCGACGTATAATCGATTTGCATTTTGATCGATTGCTAGTCCCGTAGCATTTCTAATCGAGTCGATAATGCCGGTTTCTCTTGTTTTAATATTTAAAAAGGCAAGCATTCTCGTTGGATATTTTGCTATTTGTTCAAATGTAAAATACAGCGTATTATCGTTTCGATTGTAGACCATCTGGTGAACTCTATTCACTCCCTCTTTAAGAAGTTGTATGTTATAGTACTTTTCTTTGAAGAATATCCCTTGACAATAGTCATCAGCTGTAGAAGAAGTCAGAAGAACTGCTAAGATGACGATTTGAATTTTCATATCTGAAACAAGCGTAGTAATAATGTTATAGCCATTATGTACATGTTATAAATAATAATAAGTAGTATGAAAGTATGCATCGAGATATGGTGGCCGTAGACAAGGAATTTACCGCACTCTCTCTTACAAAAGAGAACTTGCACAGACCTACGGTATTGAATACCTCTGAGCGGATGGACGTATGGAGAAGAACAAAAAGCTGCACGGCAGGTTTAGCCAGACGTTCGGTGACCTCGGTTTGGGGAAACCGAAGGATTTGTCTGTGCAATAATGGACAAGGTTATCAAGACGAACAGCTACAGGAAGTACATCCTGAAGCATGACTCGCTCCGCGTATGCCGGGCGAGTCCATCAGGCGTGTCACTACCTGTTCTTCTCGCCTTGTAAAGTCCGAGTACTTGCAAAGGCACAACCTAGCAGCCACGATCATCCATCAGTAAGTTGCTCTTCAATAAGGGTCTCCGGTACCTCATGAGGCTGTTGGAGGCATACCTCCGGGACAGGTTCGTCCTCTGGGAGGGGGGCGGCTTTGGTCAGATCGCCGGACGTCGACGTGTCGCGTGCGGTGTTCCACAGGGATCGGTTCTAGGTCCGGTTCTGTGGAACATCGGATATGACTGGCTCCTCAGAGAGTCAGTCTTGCCCGGGATGGGGGTGATCTGCTACGCGGATGACACCCTCATCACGGCCCGGGGTGGTACCTACGAGGTGGTACCTGGAGCTAGCCAACTACGCTGTTTCACTGGTCGTTGGCAGGGTCGAACAGCTAGGTCTCTCTTCTGATAGCGACTGAGGTACTTATTATAAATATACCTCTGAGCCAGTTCTCGAAAATGGTCATAACACACTCTACTGGGATCGATCTAGTATCACTGGACTCTTATTCCTCACAAGCCATTGAGATAATAGATCGATCTGCGAGACGTACGATGCTCATTGATATAATTATTTCACATGAGACCTGAAACCTTACCGGCCTTGCACACGAGATTACTAGTATGTGGCATATGGAGTCAACGACCATTGTACCGATAGTGGTGTCTGTTAACGGTCTAATATCGAAGAGCCTCAATCAATATCTAGAGAGGCTCTCGCTAGGTAAATGGGTGAGTGGCCAGATAGAGAAGGCAGTTCTACTAAGCACGGCTCTCATTATGAGGAGGTTTCTGCCTCTGGAGCCCTAACCACCGGTAGCCTGGATCTTAGGCCTCGCTGCTGACGGACACCGAATTCTTTTTATTTCTTTTCATAAAAGAGATTTATTAAATATACATGTCAAATATTAATAATAATATTTTTATTGTAAAGAATCAGATACAAAGACTAATATTGGAAGTCCTTAATTCGGAAATTAGTGTTCTCTCACATTTTATATAGTTATGATCTTATTCATAGAGTAGCTCAGCTGGCTGCTAAAAAGTAAGTATACTGAAAAGGTGAGTCGCTACTTCACTGCAGAGCAACGACGTAATCATTACTGTGTCAAGTAAGATCTTGCATGGAGTACTGCTCTCACCTTTGGGACGGCTCAGCCAAATACCAGCTTGAGGCGCTGGAGTCAATTGAGAGAAGAGCCAAGAGGTTGATTGGTAGCGACCAGCTTGTCAATACAAGGCTTCAAAGCTTAGAGCATCGACGCCGGGTTGCTAGTCTGTCGGTTTTTTATAGGATTCATTTCGGAGAGTGTGCGGTTGAACTGTTTGACCTGATTCCCCCTACACCATTCCATCTTCGGACCACAAGACGCTCTGGTTTGCGCCATCGTTTCACAGTGGAAACGCTACCAGTGCGTACTAAACGTTTCGCCTCCACGTTCCTTCTGCGTACGGCAGAATTGTGGAATGCACTACCAGAGTCCGTGTTTCCAGAAAAGTACAATCCGGGAATCTTCAAGTCTCGTGTGAATAGGTATTATCTAGGTAAGCGTGCTCCATCTTCGACCGCATCATCGTCCGGCACTGGACGTGATCGTGGTCAAACGCAAACCTATCGCTCTTCCTGCCATAAGCGCGGGGCACATGGGAGGAGGGTGGTTTTACTGGAGTATTGAGTTGGTCGGTAGGTTGGTTTCGAGTTTCCGCACAAGCCGGTCGATTAGTGTTTGGATTGCCCCCAGGGGAATGCCTCCATAATCAACTATGGTCTAATCCCTAGCAAAGGACCCGGTACTGTGCGAAATGGATTTCTTCCGCCTTAAAAAAAAGTTTGAAGTGCTTTTTTAAGCACCATACAGAAACGTTCAAACTTTAACTCTCTATGAATAAGACCGTTATGCTGTAATAAAAACAAATCGGTAACGGAGTATCTATGTCTAGTATTTTAGCATTACGCGTGTGTGTGTAGTGTGTGGTGTGTTGTTTTGTTGTGTGTGTGGTGTATGTATATGTGTGTGTGCTGGTGTTCATGTTTGTAGAGTTGAGAATAATTCTAATCACAAATTTAAAAAAGTGCGTCTCCGGATGCCCGACAGAAGTGATATCTAAAACTAATCTGAGTTGAACTATTTAAGGCCTAACTTATAATAATCTCGTTAAGAAACGATTACCCATCTCTTAAGTAAGAGAATCAGAATCAGACCCTAATCAATGAATTTTTTTTTTCTCAATTATAAACGTGTATTACCTGTTGTTTACCTAAGAGGAGCACAAATAAACGAAATTTGAATGATTAACGTAGGTTGTACCCAAAATATTCGACTAAAGAAGAGTTTATGGGTAAGATTTTCATTAATCAGTTGCTGAGCAGTTTCTTTAAATTTAAGAAACGATTATAAGTAAGGCCCACAGAAATAATATCTAGATATTATTTCTGTGGTGGTGTACCATCGAAAAAGGTAATATAATTTAAATATAACCTATATTAACTAAAATGAATTATTTATTTCTGATACACATGTCCTTTTTATAATAATTAAATTCTTAAATGCAAAAAAAAACAAAGATTATACATACTAAAAAGTACTTTCTTTATTGTCGAAAAAATGGCTGGTTACGACTCATGGATGGTTACGACTCATGGATTACACTGTATGTATTTTTTCTCCCTTCTCTCCGGACGAACTTGATTGTCCGGGCTTTTAACTTTATTATTTCTTTTTCTTTCTTTATTTAAAAATTTATCGTGGTCCTAAATACAATATCTTATGCTAGAGTTTCTTACTATTATAAGTTATATAGTTTCCAGTGGTGGATTTACCAATAGGCTGAATAGGCTGGAGTCTAGGGCGGCAGATTTTGGAGGGGCGGCAAATTTGAGGCCAATTTTTTTTATATATTACACAATCACACATCACACAAACACAGTCTTACACAATCTTCAAACTACGGTAAAAAGGAGGTCTAATTCAAGACTAAACACGTCTCACGATATGTCCACAAATCATAAAGATACAATTTCATTGACAAAAAAATGATCTAATCAATATGATTGTGAATTAGGGTATCGATTTATCGGTAGGGGCGGTAAAATTTGAATAGCCTACAGGCGTCATATTTCTAAATCCGCCCCTGATAGTTTCTTTATACTATTCTACTTGTTTTGCGTTACTTCTACTATGTTTACTTATATCTTATATCCTATTTCTTACATTGTATGGTTATAATTTGTTGGCTACATATTTTACTATTTCTTATTTGTTTTGTATTTTATTTTGTTACATGTGATTTCACTTATTTCTATTTTTATTGTTATAAATCTGCTTATTTGTTTACTGCCTATCTTTACATAATTTCTTAGAGCTAGTTTTATTACTATATTTACTTCCGTACAGTTTTTCTATATATTAATAAATATACGTAACAATGTACTATACTTACTCTGTTTTGTTCATACTTTGTACATTACATTATAAATGATGCCCTTGCTACCCAGGTGTAATAAGAGCAAAATGTGACTGTATTTGTTCTTTGAGAACATACATACATAACTTCACGCCAGTTCCCTTGCGGGGTAGGCACGTACAACAGAGAGCCATTCAGGCTTATTCTTACACACCTCACTTGCTTCTTTGACATTCATAACTCTTGTCATGCGCGCTCGTCTGTTCTTAAGGCACCTGACATCACCTTTTGCCTAGTATATGAACTGTTCTTTGCGAAGTAAACCATATGAACCTTTGTTGCTAACCTTCGAGGTCATGTAATAAACCGGATGTGTTGACATAAAATTCATGGGCCACATAGTAAAAATAGAAACTAAGCACTTTTTCGCGGCAATTAAGAAACATAACCAAAAATTGCTTACCCATTTTTGAGGTGAATCTTTCTTTATAAATTTCAATTATAATTTACATAACACGATATGTAGTGACGTTAATGGTTATTTTAAAAATTACAATGAATCATACCGTCCATTGCGAGGTCGCGTGATGTACTGACCGACCGCTGTTTCTATGTATTGAATTGTATTGTACGATAATTCAATAACGAAAGGGCATCGGTTCATCATCTATTTGGGTTCCGTTCCGTTATTTAAATTTAAAAAGATATCCATAGACTCTACTTTTTCTGTTTAAACATGGTTCGGCACGATTGTTATATCCAGCCAGCGTTTGTTATTTCTAACCATAAATTTTGTTTGCGTAAAAGAAGGTTCTTCGTAAGATTGTGGATGCAACAAAGAAAGAGGATGGTAGCTAAAGGGTCCGAACCAACCTCGAAATTGAGAATCTCGTGGCTCCTCTGCTGGCTCGATCACGTAGAACGGATGAGAGAGGATTGCAGCGTGAAGAAAGCACATTTGGGACGGCCGGTAGGTCGGCGGTCGGCCATTCCAAGTATCGCTGAAAAGACAGAGTGGAGGCTGACCTGTCTAAACTTCGAGCCGATAATTAGCAACAAACTGCGCAGGACAGGGAAAAATGGCATGTTCTCGTTTCGGAGGCGAAGACCCACTTTGGGTCACTAAGCCAACGAAGTAAATAAGTCTAAATATTCTTTCCTTGCATTAATCTTACTTTTCAATCAATTAAATATTAAAAATAAACTAACGTATAAATAATTTTAAAAATGAAAATTACAAACAATATGTAAGTCTTAAATCGCCGTCAGTTGAGAACATTGCCAAAATATGGCAACGCTAATACGCTACCCTAAATACAGGCCAGCCCTTTGGTCACGTGAAACCTCCATTAAACGAGTTGTTAGGTCTCGATAGAGTCGATGTGCTTCAGGACCCCATGGCCCTAGAGTTTCGACACTGAAAGCCAAAAATATGTATCCATTGCTAATGGATTCATATTTTCGGCGCTTTAGACCCTCCTGAGGTTCGGCTGCTGCGCCAGCTGCCTTGGACGTGACTGGAAGATGGGAAACAGCTAAAGTGTCGCCGCACGTAGCTTCCCACACTAAGGGTCGACTCACCTTCCAGGGCACCAAAGAAACCCCGTCCGGTCTCTTGCCATCGTCACGGCACAGACCATTCGGTTCAAGAATGGCCGGTACCCCGACGGTGGCAAGAGCCCGACGGATGATGTCATTTATAGGCGCATGGCGCGGAATCCTTCTGGCACTTTGGATACAATATAAACCATGGTGACCCGAACTACCGACTTACCATTCTGTTTTCTCTTGTTTTGGGAGGCGTTCTACGATTTTATTTAAATGAATTGTTTCTTTTTATATAATAACGACTAAGGAGTTTAGTCCTTACAGTGCCGTCATCTAAGTACTACACGCTAAATTTAGATTTTAGTTTTACAATTACTGGATGAATTGCTAATTAAAAAAAACGGCAGGCCCAAGCGGATCAACTTGCTGGAAACCTGAAGCCGAATATATTCAATTGTCTTTATATAACGAAAAGGAATTTTGACTGTAGCATTGCCAAACATAGCTATAGATTTTGTTTCACCGAATTGATGGTATTTTTAACATCCACCTTCAGGATCGCCTCGCAAGAACCGGTCAAAATAAGAGTTCTAAGTGAATGTACCGCCGCCTCGCCGCCATCTTTAGAACCGAATAACTGATGTGGCATAAAGTAGTTGAAACTGAAGTATTTTATAGCCCTGCAAGCATACTTTAGCTGAGAGGCGACGTTACGTGGGGCTAACTGCTATTGGGCGAATACCGCCGTCTTCTTTTATTAGGGCACAAAGATTGGCACCATACAAAATTGGTATTATATTTTTAGTGACGCAACCAGAAGGCATTACGTTAATCAGGTCTGTCAGATCCTTCAAAAGTAATTGGCCAGCGCACCCAGTACCTTCACTGAGTAAATATTTTAAATGTTTTGGTGTAAGACCAGCGAACCCGCCGGCCGAACTACACTTGAAGGACATGACAACTCTAAGAATTTCATCTAAGGTTACTTCTACAAGGGTAGTTGCAACCTTCATCTATAGTTTGCGAGTTCGGTCCAGAAGATGGATGCTTGTCTGCTAAGCACGTAGTGTAGTCTCGTTTTAAGAAGCCGTATCATCATTGGAAAATTAAATTCGTGAGACTCCCTTAATATCGCCATCGGATAGTTTGGATTCCATAAGGAGCCTTAAACGTCGTGTAGAATTCTTATACTTACCGGTACTGTAAGGTTCATTAGAGGGATCTATATCCTTAAGTTCTTTACAACTTTTTTATTTTTGATGTTGCGGTGTTTCTCTCATTCTTACTTATATGTAAAATCTGATAAAGGAGCAACAATAAATTCTCCCAGGCACAGGGTGAGTTTTCATTTACAACTTTTCTTATAGATTTATAAACTATATTTCTAAAGTGCAATGTTATTTTAAAAAGAGCAACTAACGAACCGATTGTCATGAAATTATTGAAGCGCTTCAGTTAGCGAGGAACATAAATAAAATTAAAGTTTATCAACACAGTTTTAGGTCATTTAATAATAAATAAATAAATTATGAGATCCCCTAGAGACCATGTTTACTCAGGTTATTTAAACCAGGTTTACATACCTTAATAAAAACTAGCTTATCTCACTATGATTGTATCATACTCTAGGTTCTATTAAATCTTCATTACCTCATAGGTAGAGCATATCTATACTAATATTATAAAGCTGAAGAGTTTGTCTGTTTGTTTGTTTAAACGCGCTAATCTCAGGAACCGCTGGTTCGTTTTGAAAAAATTTTTCATCGTTGAATAGTACATTTATCGAGGAAGGCTATAGGCTATATATCATCACGCTAAGACAAATAGGAGCGGAGCACCAATGAAGAATGTTTCAAAATCAGAGGGTTTTCAAAGCAAATTCCACGCGGACGACGTCGCGGGCACAGCTAGTAGCTTATAAAGCTATAATTATCAACGGGCGTGGGATGGCTAGACGGTCCAAATGGAGAAGGCTGTCTAGGAGACAGCCTTCCCAATTTAAATAAAGAAAATTAGGTGGTGAAGCCAAAAAATAATATGAAGTAATTTAAGGTTAAACAAGTATCTGAATTTTGGCAGTTTTATCTGACAATTGGCGGCTTTGATAGTCGGTGCGGATGACGCACGTTACCCAGCGCTACAGCTGACTTTTGGGGTATATCTTTAAAAGTATTAAATGACATAATAGACACTATTGCACTATCACTAGTAGAAATATTTAATCAATGTGTAGATAAAGGAGTATTTCCTAATTTAATGAAAGTTAACAAAGTTATTCCTATAATTTAAAACTGGAAACAAAAACGACTCCTTCAACTTTAGGCTAATTTCTATTTTACCAACCGTAAACAAGGTCTTTGAAAAAATAATCTTAAATCAACTGCTCTCACATTTTAATATTAATAAATTATTTTATGATAAACAGTTCGGGTTTATCAAAGGTCGATCCACTACCGATGCAGGTGTTCAGCTCCTAAAACACATTTGTGATGCTTGAGAAGAGTCACAGAATGCTATTGGTGTATTCTGTGACCTGTCCAAGGCATTCGATTGCGTTGAACACGTGACCCTCCTAAAAAAGCTCAATTGTTACGGTATAAATAGCGATTCTCTCAACCTATTATCGTCTTACTTAAATAACAGATCCCAAAGCGTTGAAATTAACAATGTCAAATCTCGTGGAACTGGCATATCTATGGGTGTGCCCCAGGGCTCTATTCTAGGTTCCTTCTTGTTTTTGATATATATTAATGATTTGCCATATTTTATTAATGATATATGTGAGGTAGTATTTTTTACTGATAACACGTCACTTATATTTTAAGTTGACAGAAATAAACAGAACTTTGATGACGTAAACAACGCCTTAACCCAAATATCTAAGTGGTTTACCGTAAATAACTAAATTACTCAATCCGAATAAAACTAAATGTGTTAAGTTTGTTATGCCCAATGTAAAAAAAAACGATGTTAATATCTCTCTTAACGACACTAGACTTAACCTTGTAGATTCAACTGTATTCTTAGGCATTAACCTAGATAATCCGTGCAGGAACGGAGAAAGAATACAATTTCCGGCGGCCGGGCGACCTGTCGTAAGAGGCGACAAAACAACCCACAGCTAGGTGGTAGGGTATTTGCCCGACTGGATAGCTACCACCCCTGGTCTAGAGTATGCCGCCATAACAACCTTGGGTTGTGTTCCGGCATTAGTAACCAGCTTTCAGTCTCCCTTAAGGGAGCAGCAGCGCATTTGTAGTACTTTTGTTGTTGCAAATGTCCATAGGCGATGGTAACCGCTTTCCATCAAGTGGGCCGTCTGCCTGTCTGCTGAACTCCTGCAATAAAAAATAAAAAAAGACTTGCGAATTTGAGTCTTAGCTCTAGAGCGACCTCCACTCCGTGCCGGCTGGCTAAGGCAAGCACGGAAGCGGGGGCCTAAAGCTTCGCCACAAAGCCCCCCTGCGGTTCTTTGGCACAAAGACCCCTTACGGGTGTATTAGTTTTCTTATTGCAATAAAATGAATTTTTAAACATGGGTAAAAAAAACACTGATATGTTAATGATTATTTTATTTGAGTACAATAATAATATAAGGGGCCATCTATACATTTCGTCACACGTAAAGGGGGAGGGGGTCGAGGGTGTCACACAATGTCACACTCGAGTGTGACATTGTGTGACAAGGAGTGGGAGGGTACAAAATTTCGTGAGGTCACATTTCATTTAAAAAATGAAATATGAACTATTAACGAAAAACTTCAAAATATTATCAACTCTATCTGTATAGACACAGTGTTTAAATTATTAAAAAATAATTTAAATGAAAATAAAACTAATTAAGGAACTGCTGTTTTAATTTAATAATTTATTGATGTAAATTTGCAATATATGTGATGTCGCAATAGGGATGGAGGAGCCTCACGAATGTGGCCAGCTGCGACAAAGACGCGGGAGGGATCAAATAATCATGACATTTCTGTATAATTTATTATTGTAATAAGAAAGAAAGAAAGAATTATTTTATTTAGGACAAATAAACATGTTAACAATACTCAGTAAAATAAAAGATAACTGCATCAATATAAGTCCTAAAATTGGACCCAGACTCAGCGTAATGCTAGCTGCTAAGGCCAGCGCTGTTCTTCCGCCTAGGACCAGCAGGTAGAGTCATGGAGGACAATACAACACAAATAATATATCAAAACGGGTTATTACACATACTTACATCGAAATGATAATAATAAACATATATACATAGATATATAAACATAGTGAGATACGTGAACAAAAAACAAGTATGTAAATAAAACGAATAGATTATTATATTGGTAAAAATGGTCATAAAGCACTTGTATCATGCCTTAAGTTACTTTGTGCCTTTTGATGTTCGCAAAGGAATTTCTTTAGTGTGACCGTAAAGAGTGACACTGATGAGGCATTTCTTATAGGTGGAGGAATGTTATTCCAGCACTTTGTTGCTGCATAACGGAAACTACCTCTGAATACAGCTGTTCTGTAACGTTCCATTGTAATCTGTATTGCACACTGACGACTTTCAATTCTCCTTCTATTGGACGCCCATGAGAGCTTAATAATTAATCATTATAATATATATAATTATTAATTATAATATTAATAATTATATAACATTTTAATAACTATAATAAAATTATAAATGACCAATGTGTTAGTTCGGAAGTGGAAATCTACTTCATTCTAATATTATGACAGTCTAAAACTAACTTAAAAAACATAATTAAATACTAAAAATAAACTATACTATAAATAAAACTATACTTACAAAATAACATAAATCTATAAGTAATAAATTTACTTCAAATCGCTGTCGGTGGGAAGCGTACTGAAAATGCTGGCCGCACTTCCGCGTAGGATGGCAACGCTAATGCATTGTTCTAGGTGCAAGTCAGCCTTTTGGCCACGCGAGACCTCAATTAGACGCGTCGAGAGATCACGATAGAGGTGATGATCACGGCCACTTTTCAGTGGCTGTGATCAAGGAAGACAAAGATGTCAAGTGTCAAGGAAAAATTAGGAATAGAAAAAATATTTTTCCTTCCACCCATTTTAATATTACATACATACGTACATACATAACTTCACGCCAGTTCCCTTGCGGGGTAGGCACGAACAACGGAGTGCCATTTAGGCTTATTCTACTCATAACTCTTGTCATGCAAGCTCGTCTGTTCTGCATTTTAATATTATATAAAATTATTAGATTCTTCTCTTCAAGCCATAACATGTTGCGAAGCGGTGGTAAATTAGATTAGGCTCCCATAGAGTAAATAATAACCATAAAGAAAATTAAAATGAACAAGTTGGCGGTAGGCTAAATAAAATTTAACAATACTCGTTGACAATTGACATATTTGTCTGTGAAAAGTGGCCGAAACGTCGGAATAACCAAAATCAAAAAATTACCGCGCTTAAAACTGTTAAGACGTAGTTTTATTAAATATTTTAAACTATTCTGGCGATGTAGGTGGTGCATAGTATTGAATAGGACATAACCTAATTACACATAACTAATTTAAACAAACTCCCCGCTTTCCAAAAAGAATTGTATCTCTCGATTATCTTTTTTATATAAATTCTCCTTTATTTCATTTGCATACTCACTGTCCTTCAAATAATAAATCTCTTGAAATAAATAAACACCTAACAATGGAGTCGTTTTATCTCCATAATCAATAATGCCTCTCATAATATTAATAATAAAAGTTTCTTTCAGTACGTCATGAGGGAAATAAACATTCAAATAATTTACAAGAACATTTCGATACAACTCGACTATCGATTCGAAATAACTCGATTTCAATTCGTCTACTTCTTTAGCAATGTAAGTGCCGAATGTGTGGCCTAAAATGACGGCACCTTTTTTACATTTCTTTTTATCATCGAATAAATTCGGCTGATGCTTCAGGCATTGTCTGACACATTTAAAAAACAACATAGTCAAGTGAACTTCGGCGTAGTATTTAAAACATTTTTCCATTGGACAAAATGTATGCATCCATGATACGACTCTGTCAAAAACGGGCAAACACGAAACATACTGCTGATTGAAAAATACAGTATTATACCGTAAAGTGTTGAGAATTTCTTCTATGTATTCTGTCAAGCCTTTATTTCTAGCAATGATTAATTTCAAAATAGGTTCGCCATATTCTTGAAATCGTTTCTTTTGTATTTCCTCTGATGTTGATAGTAACACGAACTTGACAAAAATTCTCAAAAATAAACGTGTATGAGATATGTCAAGGTCTTCCTCTTTTAAAGTCTCTTCTGTAGACAAATTGTTTTGTAACAATTGGGATAGAAAGTCTTCTACGAATTCGTAACTTACTTCAGGTAAAAGGTTTTCTATGTGACACAAAATAGAAGCAGCTTTGGAGTTCTTTTTGCCAGCTGCGTAAAGAACTGTGCAGTAGTCGGGTCGAATGTTCTCAGGGATTTTATGAACTTTCCATAGGTATTTACTGAGGTAATATGTTTTCGAAGATTCAAAATCAAACTTTTTCATTAGAGGTTTAATAACCTCCCAAACATCTTGACTAAAAGTAACTGAGTTACGATATAAGTATTTTAATCCAGATTTCAATGCCACATTTGGACGTATATTAGCTATGATTGCAAACGTCTGTGCCTCCATCTTTAATCGCTCTGATAATAATAATGCCAGTCTTATAGTTCGAGGCCATTTTATCAAAGTGGCTACATGGGCTTCGACATCAACTTTAGGACTAACGAAAACTGCATTAGCTACAGCTTTAGGACCTATCGCGTGGTATCCAAAAGTTTCAATATTTAATTTTGGCTTAGTAAGATGTGCGTTTGCTTTCAATGCCGCAGCGAAACGTTTCACATCTTTATCCTCGTTATCATCCAATTGCTTTAAATAAAGTTCCAAATTTGACCCTATAAGAAAAGCAAGAGTTCTTGCAAGTTTCACATCTTGCTTTTTAGACAAACTTTCTTTTAAAGCCGACAAGTAAAGATCCGCGAGTCCATTTGTTTCTGTAAAATATATAGCTATTTTTCGGAAAAACTGTTCTCTCCGTGAATTATCATCCAGTGCTCTTTTAATATACTCCTTCCTTTTAATCAGTTCGGTGTTGTGCCGTAAAGCATTTAAATATGAAGCATCAGTTGACACACATGCGAAATTCTGTTCAAATAACTCGCGACGAGCCTTTTTATCATTAAACAATCGGAGCAGCAGATCTTTCGCGGCGGAAATATCTGTATTTGCCAGAGCCGCTAAAGCAGGTACTACTGGACAAGTATCGATAGGAAGTTTGTAATCATCCAACGTTTGAAGTAAAAGGTGAAACAGATTTGCTTGTTTTTCTGAATTATTTTCATTCACGATCGATGCAAGCAAAAGCGCTGGTAATCGCTCAGTAACAGCTTTTTGTTCGACGGCAGTGAGCGAATACTCTTTTAGTGTAGAAAATTGTTCCATGAAAGCAGAAAATATACAGTCCTCGATACAACCACTGCCTAACAACTTTCTTAATACTACCGCATGTAGACCTTCACGGCAGTCTGCCTCTGGTTTTTTCCCATCAAATCCCAGGCCTACAGCGAATGTCATCAATGATTTCCAAGATTCTTGGGGAAGTCGCCAAACACAAGCGCGCTTCGTAAGGCTTCGGACTATTGTAGCTCTCACATGCGGAGGTTCGTTCTGATGTCGTGCTAACAACTGCAAAAAAGAAGCAACGCTTTCATCTCGACCTCCTGTTTTGCTAACTAACACAAGCATCATAAATTGACGGTTTTGGGGTGAACTTTCTACAAGTATCCTCCTGCGTAGTTCATAAAGTGTTTTTTCGAAACTCATGAACCTAAATTCGTCGAATAACTGATCTAGAAGTGTCCGTCTTGTAGTTTCACAGACTATATTTGCACATTCTTCCCATTTACAAAATTTTCTTTTCTTTATTGCACGTAAATTAGTACATGTTTCATATTCACGAGGTGAGTGTGTTATATCATCGAAAAGACAAGTAACGTCTTTTGTAAGAGGACGGTATGGTGTCTCATATTGCCATTCTTTGGTTTTATCACCAACATTGTTTTCGACGAAAACCTTTTTCTTAAACTCAGATCTCTGTTCTGGAGGTAGCCGTTTGATTAAAGGTTCTACAGTCTTATACGTAAACCATTGACTCAAGTACTCTGCACGAGCTAGTATTAAAATCAGATTTTTACACTCGTCAACAGTCAAGCATTGAGCCATTGATTTCATGTGAAGTAACCATGCTGCGTAAAGTTCAATTTTCTTTGTAAATCTATCCTTATAATTTCTCAATATATACTTAGTAGCAACGGAATTGAGACGGTTAAACCGATCATTATTAAAATATTTTTCTATTATATCTAAAAATATATTCCCATCAGCTTTTAGTACCACTTTTAAGCTCTCAAAATATTCTGCTTCTTTCTCCAGGTATTGATTTAAAAGTTTTTCATTAGTCGAAAGTGAATCGAAAAATATTTTCGCTACCAGAGGACTCTTTTCACAGAAAACTTTGAAATAAAAGGGGTTTAAACTGTGTAATATGTTTGGAATTTCATCTATTATGTACGAAACTTGGCATTGCGAAAGAAATCGTATCGCCAAGCCGAAATTTCTTTCGTAATAATATACATAAAACTGCTGACACCTTTCTTGATCCCTTAAATTAACACTTATCCAGCACTTCATCTTACTGACAGCTGTTGTTATCATATACGGATATAAATCTTGCTCCAAGTACTCCGGATTCATGATATTTTGATATTCGTTTTCTAGAAGCCATTTGCACTTTAAAACTTTGGACACATAAAGCATATCATAGTCTTTTAAATTCTGAATAATGTAATCGACGTCTCTTAATTTGGATGCTAGATCGATTTTAAACAGTCGATCAATAGGCGATTGTTCCGGTATCGATTGAATCGATTGCAAAGTCACATCACTACTAAAGGCATGATCGACTAAGGCGTTCAAAACCTTATGTCGTTGGCCTAAAGTGTTTCCAGTTAGAGTTATTGGTATGGCGGACATCTGTAAAAATATTAATGTCACATTAATCAAACGTAATATGAAAATGATATATTACGGAAAACGAAAAGACAAAATGATTCTATAAGTCTTATTATATATATAAACTACCTACTCCCGAAAAAAAATCCATAATCAGCCAATTTTATGCATTTATACCGATAAATAACATTCGTGAGTCAAATTTCGCGGGACACCCGAGATATGAATTACAGTTGAATGTTAAGCAGAAAAGGTATCTCAGTTGTTTTTCTTTTTATAGATTCAATGTACATACACGGCACTTTTACATTTTTCTTAATATTAAAATACATAGTTAAAGTTCTGGAAATCAATATTATTATGTTACTTACGTTTATGTGAATCCTTCTTCAGTTAAACTACTATCACAACCGATCAGAATAATGTGCACAATTTATCGTAACCGCATCTGTGTATACTGCGGTCGACTGCGGCGCAGGAGTGTTTGTAGCTCAAACAAAAATAACATGACCTTGATATGTTTGCATACCAATTGCCGAAGATGAATTTGTGTGAAAATAGTTACTACATATAAATAAAATTGCTGTAGGGACTGGATTTTAAGTATGTCCTAATGTTTGCTGACGTCATTTTGTGTTTATTATAGTTCATGGACATACTATTCCAACTGGACTGAGTACTATGAACTATGAAGTTTATGAAAGAGAACTGTGATTGAACACAGACTACGATACTCGACAAAGCATGGACGTACAATTCAAACTGGACGAGTAGTCCCAAGATGTTTCATAGGAACTTGGAACTTTATCGCTATATCTATAAAGTATGAATTTCCTTGACGTAACCCAATTAGAAAAAAACGTCACATGAAAGGAACGTACTAGAGTAGTGTCGCTCATTAATGTTGCCAGTACCAACTATGTTACGAAACAGTAGGATTGAATCGTAGATGCAACTTGTGCTAAGATTAATATAACAATGTAATCTATGTGAGATTCTGATGTTTAAAAATTAAACTTTACGTATATTTCACCATATATTTTTTTAAAGTAATTATAAAATCGTAACAGTACCCTTTTTAAATAAACGAATGTTAATAATTTTTTTTCACTTTTCGATTGGCAAGCTACCATAGGAGTGTTTTTTTTTTTTTTTTTTGGTTTTGAGGCGAGGGAAAATGCTTAACCGATTTACGCACAAACTGGGTCGTTGCTAGGGGAACGACACGCGTCGGTCGGGGGCGATAACACTGCAGCAATAGTATGCTCTTGGCAGCGCTCCGTCCGCGATCGACGTCACAGAATAGTGTGGAAGACTCCGAGCGTTGCTGCACGGGCGAGCAACCCCAATACCCACTAAAAACCCCCTCCTCCCTGACGACCCTGCGCTTTGAATGTGTTGGAAAGGCTGAGATTTAGAACATAGTTACGCCCAGCCGATCCAGCGCAAAAAAGTGCCTTGAGTGTGCCCTGGGAGAACACACCCCACTTCGTTGTGCGGGGGTAGAAGGTCCTTTGCTCTCCTAGCAAGCTAAAGGCCCCCCGCGGTAAACGGAACCTAACTCAGGGAGGGAAGTAATGCGCGTACCTGCCTCTCCGGGTGCCAGCTGAAGGCCGGCGACCTCGAGAAGACGCATTGGCACGCGCTGCAGGACTTCTCTCCCTGTCTCGTTCTGCGGCCTCCTTGAGTGACATTACTGTCTCGCAAAAAGTAACCGCAGCCCCCCAATTGTCGCTGCTCTGCAGCATGGCCTTGACCAAGTCGCAGAGCGAGTCGACTGGACCTACGTGCGTCTCAAGTTCGAAACGCTGCGGCGCCCATGCGGCGCACTCGACAAGCGTGTGTAACGCCGTGTCGGGCGCGCCGCACTGGCGGCAGTCCGGGGAAGGCAAGCAGCCCACAATGCGACACAGATACTTATCGAAACATCCGTGTCCGGTAAGTATCTGTGTCGTCCTGAAGGTCAGGGTGCCGCTGGTGCGGTTGACCCATTCCGTCAGCTGTGGCCTGATTGCATCCACCGTGTAGCCGCCATAGGCCGCAGGGTTGTCGAGCTCTTGAGACCAGACGGCGATCATGGAGGCGGTTTCCCGCTTCCTGATCGCCTCGATTTCGACCTGACAGAAGGTCAGGCCTCTAGCTAGGGCATCCTGCCGGGTGCGGCGCACCACTGTCAGGACGTCCGCCTGGAGATGCCAGGGCGGATCACCTGCCAGGAGGGTGGCCGCCGTCCGCGACACTATGCGATACCCCCGTATGGTCCTCACGGCCAGAACCTGCTGCGCCCGTTGCAGCAGGGTTCTGTTGTGGCGGTGAAGTGCATTGGACCAGACGGGTGCACCGTACAGTGCCATACTCCTCAGGATGCCAGAGTAAAGTTTCCGCGTCGCACCTCCCGGGCCCCCTACGTTGGGAAGCAGCCTCGAGAGTGCGCCCGCGGATTTGACGAGTTTGGGAACTAGCTGCTCAAAGTGCGCTTTGAACAGCCATTTCCCATCGAGAACTAGCCCCAGATATTTCATCTGGGGCCCTACTCTAATGGCCACCCCTTGGACCGAAACGGTCAAGTCCGCGGGGGGATTGCGAAATTTCCTATGGAACATGATGGCCTCCGTTTTCGCGGGGGAGACCTTCAAGCCCAGCCTAGCTATTCGATCTACGACAATCGCCAACCCGGCGTTAGCGACGTCCACGGATTCCGCAAATGACGCAGCGCGTGCCGTGAGTAGGGTGTCGTCCGCAAAGCAGATCAGCCCTACCCCGGGTAGGACCGGAACCCGAAGGATCCAGTCATAACCTACGTTCCAAAGAATCGGCCCGAGGACCGACCCCTGTGGAACGCCGCACGCGACGCGTCGACGACCTACCTCGGGATTGCCGGACTCACCGCCCTCCCAAAGGATATGTCGATCCTGCAGGTACGCGCCCAACAGCCTCGTGAGGTACGGGGGGACTCCATGCGCGCGGAGCCCCTCCCTGATCGTCTCATGAGGGAGGCTGTTAAAGGCGTTCGCTATATCTAGCGACACCGCAAGAACGACATCCTTCGCTTGGACGGCTTCGTCCGTTGACGTTCGCAGCGTCTCGAAGGCGTCCATCGTGGAGCGCCTCCGCCGAAACCCGAACTGCGTTTCTGAAAGCCCCGGCTCCACAGTGTCGAGATGCTTCACGAGCCGCTCCGCCAAGATCTTTTCGAAGACCTTAGCGACCTCGTTCAGCAGCACTATGGGCCTGAAGGCGGACGGATCGTTGGGAGGCCGACCTCCCTTGGGAATCAGGCACAAACGACCATCCTTCCATTGCGACGGGAGCCGACCTGCGCGAATACAGGCTTCGAACAGTTCCCGCAGCTGGCCGCGTAGATGTTTAGCGGCCAGGAAGAGGAGTCGACCTGGAACCCCGTCGGGTCCCGGTGCCGTCTTCCTGCCCCGGAGCCGGTCCAGGGCAACGTCTAGTTCCCCCTCGGAGATGGAGTGAGGCTCCTCGTCCGTGGGAGTGTCGGGAACGGGTGGACCCATACTGGGGGGAGTGAAGTTTCCCGGATCCGGGAAGAGCCCGTCGATAACCGACCGGAGCACCTCGGTTTCGAGCGTTTCCGTGACCGTGGATGTGCAAGGCCGCAACGTGTTGCGAGCCCCACGGTACGGATGCCCCCAAGGGTCCCGATCGAGCGTCTCGAGGAGCTCGGCCCGAGCCCGGGCTTTCGCTTGCAGTATTGCAATCGAAAGGGCCTTTCTGGCCTCCCTAAACTCTCCCACGAGTCCATTTTCCGCGACGTAGTCCGGAGGACGGCGCGCCCTGCAGCGTTTGAGCCTGTGGCTGATGATGCAAACTGCCTTTCGCATCTCGCCCAGCTCCTCGGTCCACCAGTGGACCTGCTTGCACGGAGGCTGCCGCTTGGAGACGCGAGGCATCGCCGCGTCGCAAACCCTCGTCAGGGTCTTGCGCATGTGCTCTGCCTGCGACTCCAGGTTCTCGAATTCGACTGGGTAGGCCCAGCTTTCCGTGAGTGCCCACTCCTCGGCCTGCTCCGGATCGAGCTTGGTAAAGGCCCAACGCGGGAAGAGAGGGGGGCGATGAACAGGGCTCGGACCGGAGGAGGGGGTAAGCTCAAATCTGATGTACCGATGATCAGAGAGCGACTCCACCTCCTCCAGCACCCTCCATCCGACAACTCTGCGGGCAGCCGCATGAGTGGCGAATGACAGGTCTATGACCGATCCACCCCGCGCGCGCACGCAGGTCTGGACCGATCCCTGGTTCAATATGGTCAGGCCAGATTGAAGAGCCCATTCCTCAACCGTCCGGCCCCTAGGTTCCGTGAACGTATTTCCCCAGGAACAGTGTTTTGCGTTAAAGTCGCCCATCACGAAGATTGTTTTAGGCGACAATCTGTCTATGGCAGCCCTGATGGCGTCCAAGTGAAGCTCGAACTCCGCCAGGGGGCGGCTGCGCGAAAAGTAAACGCCTATGACGACGATACTCCCGCTCTCCGCCACCGCATAGCCCTTTCCTCTTTCAAGACATGTAAGCGGTGTGCCAGAACCGGCTCTGGCCACCACCGCTACCACTTCGCACATGGCCCTACCCGATTTGTCTATCTTACCAGTCGCAAGTAAACCATAATTAAATATTCTTATTTTAGACTAATCAGTGTTATCCATTAATATTTATGATTAAGAATAATCTTCAAAGAAAAGTCTCAACCAAATTATAGGTTATTTACTGAAGTCAAACGAATAACGGTAGCGGAGCCAGGAGTCCAAACTTTATACATTTAGAGATCCAGTGACAAGAACTTCCTCCCAATTCGTGAGAACAGTAATTCTGGCTCTTCTCTTAGTAAGACACTCTCTAGGTCGTATTAGTTTATATAAAATAAATTCAATATAGTCGTGGTAGCGTAAAGGCTAGCGTACGCGTCCCAAAGTCAAAGGGCGCAGGTTTGATCCTGGCCGGAAAGCATGCACCATTTAGGCAGTTTTCTGACCTAATGAGCATGTTGTTACAATTACCACTTGTTAACAACGGTGAAGGAAAACATCGTGATGCAACTTGCACATCGAGATAACCGATGTGTCAAACCTGCCAAGCCGCCTCGGACAAGCGTGGAGGATACACTGTCGTCGTCGTCGTCCCTATAATGGGAGGCCCGAGCCCAACAGTGGGACATTTATGGGCTATTATTATTATATATATATATATATATATATATATATATAAAATTAATATTTTATTCGGCTACAATATATTATAATCATTATGATTTATTCAAGGCTACAAAGGCTCGTAGTTAGTAATTACTACTAATTATATTAGTTAGCATCGTAGACAATAAATAATGACATAACGTATAAATTAGTTTAACTAATTCCGTTGGCTCATTTATCCAAATTGACCCTTGGCCTCCGAACCGAGAGCATGCTACTTGCCTCTGTCCTGCTCATTGTCTTGCCAGTTATGGGCTTAAAGTACGGATAGGTCTGCTTCCAGTCTATCTTTCCAGCGATACTTAGGACGACCAACCGGTCACTGACCGACAAGTCGCCCCAAGTATGCTTTCTTCACTTGCTCACAAATTAGTTTAATTATGTATATTTTTACATTAATCTCATTTAAATCCCGTTCCTATATCTTACCAACAGTTCGCTTGCCTTATTATCGCTTAAAATTTGACATAAGCTCCATACAAATAATATCAAAATTCAACCAATGGTAAGGCAAGTGACTGATTACTGAGATCAACTGTCAATTTATTACATGACTAGCAAGTTTTTGCCCAACCAACGATAAGAACTTAAGTCACCATTTTAGCAAGTAAACTTACACCTTAACTAATGCAAACACAAATCAGGCTTATTAAGTAACCCTTAAGACAATTATCAATATACTTATCAATATACCAAAAAGCCGCAAGACTAACACTATCACTATCTCGTAATATACCAAGAAAATATACCCATTTCATACAAATCATACAACTCCTATATAAACAGAGTGAGACAACAACACAATGAACGATCACGTGCACAAACGCGATCTACACTCTCATCGCGGACACATATGTACTAATAGTAAGCTAAAGGGTTTAAGTTAAATGCTAAAAATATAAATATTTGCGAAACTGTCGACATAGGTCCTTATCCTCGTTTAAACAAATATTTTTAAGTAAAGTAACCTATGGCCCCATTTGGTCGTGTAGTGTGAGTATTTATGATTTTTTAAGTCAAATTTTTACTAGCGTTTATCATTCTTAGTATTTTCTTCTGTAACATGAGCCAAAAGAATTATTTTCTAAAGAAACTTTCCGCTTTCCAAAAAGAATTGTATCTCTTGATTATCTTTTTTGTATAAATTCTCCTTTATTTCATTAACATACTCACCGTCCTTCAAATAATAAATCTCTTCAAATAAATAAACACCTAACAATGGAGTCGTTTTATCTCCATAATCAATAATACCTCTCATAATATTAATAATAAAAGTTTCTTTCAGTACGTCGTGAGGGAAATAAACATTCAAATAATTTACAAGAACATTTCGATACAACTCGACTATTGATTCGAAATAACTCGATTTCAATTCGTCTATTTCTTTAGCAATGTAAGTGCCGAATGTATTGCCTAAAATGTTGGCACCATTTTTACATTTCTTTTTATCATCGAATAAATTCGGCTGATGCTTCAGGCATTGTCTGACACTTTTAAAAAACAACATAGTCAAGTGAACTTCGGCGTAGTATTTAAAACATTTTTCCATTGGACAAAATGTATGCATCCATGATACAACTCTCTCAAAAACGGGCAAACATGAAACATACTGCTGATTGAAAAATACAGTATTATACCGTAAAGTGTTGAGAATTTCTTCAATGTATTCTGTCAAGCCTTTATTTCTAGCAATGATTAATTTCAAAATAGGTTCGCCATATTCTTGAAATCGTTTCTTTTGTATTTCCTCTGATGTTGATAATAACACGAACTTGACAAAAATTCTCAAAAATAAACGTGTATGAGATATGTCAAGGTCTTCTTCTTTTAAAGTCTCTTCTGTAGACAAATTGTTTTGTAACAATTGGGATAGAAAGTCTTCTACGAATTCGTAACTTACTTCAGGTAAAAGGTTTTCTATGTGACACAAAATAGAAGCAGCTTTGGAGTTCTTTTTGCCAGCTGCGTAAAGAACTGTGCAGTAGTCGGGTTGAATGGTCTCAGGGATTATACGGACTTTCCATAGGTATTTACTGAGGTAATATGTTTTCGAAGATTCAAAATTAAACTTTTTCATTAGAGGTTTAATAACCTCCCAAACATCTTGATTAAAAGTAACTGAGTTACGATATAAGTATTTTAATCCACATTTCAATGCCACATTTGGACGTATATTAGCTATGATTGCAAACGTCTGTGCCTCCATCTTTAATCGCTCTGATAATAATAATGCCAGTCTTATAGTTCGAGGCCATTTTATCAAAGTGGCTACATGGGCTTCGATATCAACTTTGCGACTAACGAACGCTACATTAGCTACAGCTTTAGGACCTATCGCGTGGTATCCAAAAGTTTCAATATTTAATTTTGGCTTAGTAAGATGTGCGTTTGCTTTCAATGCCGCAGCGAAACGTTTCACATCTTTATCCTCGTTATCATCCAATTGTTTTAAATAAAGTTCCAAATTTGACCCTATAAGACAAGCAAGAGTTCTTGCAAGTTTCACATCTTGCTTTTTAGACAAACTTTCTTTTAAAGCCGACAAGTAAAGATCCGCGAGTCCATTTGTTTCTGTAAAATATATAGCTAATTTTCGGAAAAACTGTTCTCTCCGTGAATTATCATCCAGTGCTCTTTTAATATACTCCTTCCTTTTAAGCAGTTCGGTGTTGTGCCGTAAAGCATTTGAATATGAAGCATCAGTTGACACACATGCGAAATTCTGTTCAAATAACTCGCGACGAGCCTTTTTATCATTAAACAATCGGAGCAGCAGATCTTTCGCGGCGGAAATATCTGTATTTGCCAGAGCCGCTAAAGCAGGTACTACTGGACAAGTATCGATAGGAAGTTTGTAATCATCCAACGTTTGAAGTAAAAGGTGAAACAGATTTGCTTGTTTTTCTGAATTATTTTCATTCACGATCGATGCAAGCAAAAGCGCTGGTAATCGCTCAGTAACAGCTTTTTGTTCGACGGCAGTGAGCGAATACTCTTTTAGTGTAGAAAATTGTTCCATGAAAGCAGAAAATATACAGTCCTCGATACAACCACTGCCTAACAACTTTCTTAATACTACCGCATGTAGACCTTCACGGCAGTCTGCCTCTGCTTTTTTCCCATCAAATCCCAGGCCTACAGCGAATGTCATCAATGATTTCCAAGATTCTTGGGGAAGTCGCCATACACAAGCGCGCTTCGTAAGGCTTCGAACTATTGTAGCTCTCACATGCGGAGGTTCGTTCTGATGTCCTGCTAACAACTGCAAAAAAGAAGCAACGCTTTCTTCTCGACCTCCGGTTTTGCTAACTAACACAAGCATCATAAATTGACGGTTTTGGGGTGAACTTTCTACAAGTATCCTCCTGCGTAGTTCATAAAGTGTTTTTTCGAAACTCATGAACCTAAATTCGTCGAATAACTGATCTAGAAGTGTCCGTCTTGTAGTTTCACAGACTATATTTGCACATTCTTCCCATTTACAAAATTTTCTTTTCTTTATTGCACGTAAATTAGTACATGTTTCATATTCACGAGGTGAGTGTGTTATATCATCGAAAAGACAAGTATCGTCTTTTGTAAGAGGACGGCATGGTGTCTCATATTGCCATTCTTTGGTTTTATCACCAACATTGTTTTCGACGAAAACCTTTTTCTTAAACTCAGATCTCTGTTCTGGAGGTAGCCGTTTGATTAAAGGTTCTACAGTCTTATACGTAAACCATTGACTCAAGTACTCTGCACGAGCTAGTATTAAAATCAGATTTTTACACTCGTCAACAGTCAAGCATTGAGCCATTGATTTCATGTGAAGTAACCATGCTGCGTAAAGTTCAATTTTCTTTGTAAATCTATCCTTATAATTTCTCAATATATACTTAGTAGCAACGGAATTGAGACGGTTAAACCGATCATTATTAAAATATTTTTCTATTATATCTAAGAATATATTCCCATCAGCTTTTAGTACCACTTTTAAGCTCTCAAAATATTCTGCTTCTTTCTCCAGGTATTGATTTAAAAGTTTTTCATTAGTCGAAAGTGAATCGAAAAATATTTTCGCTACCAGAGGACTCTTTTCACAGAAAACTTTGAAATAAAAGGGGTTTAAACTGTATAATATGTTTGGAATTTCATCTATTATGTACGAAACTTGGCATTGCGAAAGAAATCGTATCGCCAAGCCGAAATTTCTTTCGTAATAATATACATAAAACTGCTGACACCTTTCTTGATCCCTTAAATTAACACTTATCCAGCACTTCATCTTACTGACAGCTGTTGTTATCATATACGGATATAAATCTTGCTCTAAGTACTCCGGATTCATGATATTTTGATATTCGTTTTCTAGAAGCCATTTACATTTTAAAACTTTGGACACATAAAGCATATCATAGTCTTTTAAATTCTGAATAATGTAATCGACGTCTCTTAATTTGGATGCTAGATCGATTTTAAACAGTCGATCAATAGGCGATTGTTCCGGTATCGATTGAATCGATTGCAAAGTCACATCACTACTAAAGGCATGATCGACTAAGGCGTTCAAAACCTTATGTCGTTGGCCTAAAGTGTTTCCAGTTAGAGTTATTGGTATGGCGGACATCTGTAAAAATATTAATGTCACATTAATCAAACGTAATATGAAAATGATATATTACGGCAAACGAAAAGACAAAATGATTCTATAAGTCTTATTATATATATAAACTACCTACTCTCGAAAAAAATCCATAATCAGCCAATTTTATGCATTTATACCGATAAATAACATTTGTGAGTCAAATTTCGCGGGACACCCGAGATATGAATTACAGTTGAATGTTAAGCAGAAAAGGTATCTCAGTTGTTTTTCTTTTTATAGATTCAATGTACATACACGGCACTTTTACATTTTTCATAATATTAAAATACATAGCTAAAGTTCTGGAAATCAATATTATTATGTTACTTACGTTTATGTGAATCCTTCTTCAGTTAAACTACTATCACAACCGATCAGAATAATGTGCACAATTTATCGTAACCGCATCTGTGTATACTGCGGTCGACTGCGGCGCAGGAGTGTTTGTAGCTCAAACAAAAATAACATGACCTTGATATATATTTGCATACCAATTGCCGAAAATGAATTTGTGTGAAAATAGTTACTACATATAAATAAAATTGCTGTAGGGACTGGATTTTAAGTATGTCCAAATGTTTGCTCACGTCATTTTGTGTTTATTATAGTTCATGCACATACTATTCCAACTGGACTGAGTACTATGAACTATGAAGTTTATGAAAGAAAACTGTGATTGAACACAGACTATGATACTCGACAAAGCATGGACGTACAATTCAAACTGGACGAGTAGTCCCAAGATGTTTCATAGGAACTTGGAACTTTATCGCTACATCTATAAAGAATGAATTTCCTTGACGTAACCTAATTAGAAAAAAACGTCACATGAAAGGAACGCACTAGAGTAGTGTCGCTCATTAATGTTGCCAGTACCAACTATGTTACGAAACAGTAGGATTGAATCTTAGATGCAACTTGTGCTAAGATTAATATAACAATGTAATCTATGTGAGATTCTGATGTTTAAAAATTACACTTTACGTATATTTCACCATATATTTTCTTAAAGTAATTAAGAAATCGTAACAGTACCCTTTTTAAATAAACGAATGTTAATATTTTTTATTCACTTTTCGATTGGCAAGCTACCATAGGAGTGTTTACCAAGTGTTTACAAATCAATATAATTTGATAAAATTATTTATTTATGTTGATGGCTTGACAGTTAGGCTTTTACGCCAGATCTTAGATTACAATATAGTTTCTTCATTTTCTTAAGCCTATGTATAGCTCAATTGAACTATAGGTTATCAACTGAAGCCAGTCAACGGAGTTCTTGTGACAACTCAAAAGGACACATTTGACTACACAGTTCACATTTCTCACAAAAACACATAATTACTACTCAAAAACTATTAATTTCCTACAACTATATTCATTTTAGAGTAATTTTACACATTTTTAGAAAATAAAACAGCACAGCACAACATCTCCTTTCAGTTCCCGCCAAACACTCCAATTTGATAAAAAAAAATGCCTATGTCCATACATAATACTATATATATAAAACCTATGTCTCATGTGGTTATCGGATGGGTGAAGGTCGATCTTCACACGTCTTAGACTATTCTCTTTGTTAAACCTCTTGCATACCTATTGTACTGAAATACATACACTATAATAGATAGATATTTTTGTTTTTAAATGTTCTGTATAAAAAAAAAACATTTAATTCACGTTCGTGTGTTACAAAATTAAATTTATAAAAATATTTTGTAATCACAAATGAGATTATTTGAAATGAATCCTTTGCCTACTATACTGATGAGTTAAAAACACTCACATATAAATGTCATTGCCAGTTGACAATATTAGTGACTGTATCTATATTTCTATGTATTGAATTATATTATATAATAATTCAATCAAACGCCAGCAGATGCTAAATAGTATGTAGACATTGTCCTATACTCTTTAAAAACAATCATACAAATCTGTTTTGAGTTAACACATTTGACATGAGCTATTTACGCAACTGAGTTAGTTTTTCATTATTGAAAGAAACATATAGAGCACTGGCACTCTGTTGTTCGTGCCTACCCCGCGAGGGAACTGGCGTGAAGTTATGTATGTATGTATGTATATAGAGCAATTGGAAATGTTAAAAAAAATACACTGATTTTATATTTTTATTACCTAAAATGGGGTATTTTGAGATACTAATTATAGATATATAAGATTACAAAATACAAGGGATTGTACGTTGTTCGGAATTTTAACAAGAGAGAAATGATTGGGAACACTATTTCTCGAAATGGTTTCTCAAAACGCTAAATTGATAAAAGTGAACATTCCCGGTATATGATTCGTTTATTTAATTTATTACTTTTTTTTTCTTCATTATTTGAACAACAGGCGAAGATCCCAGACCATACAGCCCTCGGTTGTTTAAAGTTAATAAAAAAGCCATAGACTTTTTTCTGTTTAGGACATGGCCCTACCCGATTTGTCTATATTGCCAGTCGCAAGTAAACCATAATTAAATATTCTTATTTTAGACTAATCAGTGTTATCCATTAATATTTATGGTTCAGAATAATCTTCAAAGAAAAGTCTCAACCAAATTATAGGTTATTTACTGAAGCCAAACGAAAAACGGTAGCGGAGCCTGGAGTCCAAACTATCTACATTTAGAGATCCAGTGACAAGAACTTCCTCACAATTCGTGAAAACAGTAATTCTGGCTCTTCTCTTAGTAAGACCCTCTCTAGGTCGTATTAGTTTATATAAAATAAATTTAATATAGTCGTGGTAGCGTAAAGGCTAGCATACGCGTCCCAAAGTCAAAGGGCGCGGGTTTGATCCTGGCCGGAAAGCATGCACCACTTAGGCAGTTTTCTGACTTAATGTGCATCTTGTTACAATTACCACTTGTTAACAACGTTGAAGGAAAACATCGTGATGCAACCTGCACATCGAGATAACCGATGTGTCAAACCTGCCAAGCCGCTTCGGACAAGCGTGGAGGATACACTGTCGTCGTTATCGTCCCTATAATGGGGGGCCCGAGCCCAACAATGGGACATTTATGGGCGGTTATTATATATATATATATATATATATATATATATATATAATTCAATTTTTAAATATGTGTGAAAAAAATGATTTATTAATTAATATTTTATTCGGCTACAATATATTATAATCATTATGATTTATTCAAGGCTACAAAGGCTCGTAGTTAGTAATTACTACTAATTATATTAGTTAGCATCGTAGACAATAAATAATGACATAAAGTATAAATTAGTTTAACTAATTCCGTTGGCTCATTTATCCAAATTGACCCTTGGCCTCCGAACCGAGAGCATGCTACTTGCCTCTGTCCTGCTCATTGTCTTGCCAGTTATGGGCTTAAAGTACGGATAGGTCTGCTTCCAGTCTATCTTTCCAGCGATACTTAGGACGACCAACCGGTCACTGACCGACAAGTCGCCCCAAGTATGCTTTCTTCACTTGCTCACAAATTAGTTTAATTATGTATATTTTTACATTAATCTCATTTAAATCCCGTTCCTATATCTTACCAACAGTTCGCTTGCCTTATTATCGCTTAAAATTTGACATAAGCTCCATACAAATAATATCAAAATTCAACCAATGGTAAGGCAAGTGACTGATTACTGAGATCAACTGTCAATTTATTACATGACTAGCAAGTTTTTGCCCAACCAACGATAAGAACTTAAGTCACCATTTTAGCAAGTAAACTTACATCTTAACTAATGCAAACACAAATCAGGCTTATTAAGTAACCCTTAAGACAATTATCAATATACTTATCAATATACCAAAAAGCCGCAAGACTAACACTATCACTATCTCGTAATATACCAAGAAAATATACCCATTTCATACAAATCATACAACTCCTATATAAACAGAGTGAGACAACAACACAATGAACGATCACGTGCACAAACGCGATCTACACTCTCATCGCGGACACATATGTACTAATAGTAAGCTAAAGGGTTTAAGTTAAATGCTAAAAATATAAATATTTGCGAAACTGTCGACATAGGTCCTTATCCTCGTTTAAACAAATATTTTTAAGTAAAGTAACCTATGGCCCCATTTGGTCGTGTAGTGTGAGTATTTATGATTTTTTAAGTCAAATTTTTACTAGTCTTTATCATTCTTAGTATTTTCTTCTGTAACATGAGCCAAAAGAATTATTTTCTAAAGAAACTTTCCGCTTTCCAAAAAGAATTGTATCTCTTGATTATCTTTTTTGTATAAATTCTCCTTTATTTCATTAACATACTCACCGTCCTTCAAATAATAAATCTCTTCAAATAAATAAACACCTAACAATGGAGTCGTTTTATCTCCATAATCAATAATACCTCTCATAATATTAATAATAAAAGTTTCTTTCAGTACGTCATGAGGGAAATAAACATTCAAATAATTTACAAGAACATTTCGATACAACTCGACTATTGATTCGAAATAACTCGATTTCAATTCGTCTACTTCTTTAGCAATGTAAGTGCCGAATGTATTGCCTAAAATGTTGGCACCATTTTTACATTTCTTTTTATCATCGAATAAATTCGGCTGATGCTTCAGGCATTGTCTGACACTTTTAAAAAACAACATAGTCAAGTGAACTTCGGCGTAGTATTTAAAACATTTTTCCATTGGACAAAATGTATGCATCCATGATACGATTCGCTCAAAAACGGGCAAACACGAAACATACTCCTGATTGAAAAATACAGTATTATACCGTAAAGTGCAGAGAATTTCTTCAATGTATTTAGTCAATCCTTTATTTCTAGCAACGATTAATTTCAAAATAGGTTCGCCATATTCCTGAAATCGTTTCTTTTGTATTTCCTCTGATGTCGATAGTAGCAAGAACTTGACAAAAATTCTCAAAAATAAACATCTATGATATATTTTAACGTATTCCCCTTTTAAAATCGCTTCTGTAGAAAAGTTGTTTTGTATCAACTGAGATAGAAAGTCTTCTACGAATTCGTAACTTACTTTAGGTAAAAGGTTTTCTATATGACACAAAATAGAAGCAGCTTTGGAGTTCTTTTTGCCAGCTGCGTAAAGAACTGTGCAGTAGTCGGGTCGAATGGTCTCAGGGATTTTATAGACTTCCCATAGGTATTTACTGAGGTAATATGTTTTCGAAGATTCAAAATCAAACTTTTTCATTAGAGGTTTAATAATCTCCCAAACGTCTTGATTTAAAGTACCTGAGTTACGGTGTAAGTATTTGAATCCAGATTTCAACGCCACATTTGGACGTATATTAGCTATGATTGCAAACGTCTGTGCCTCCATCTTTAATCGTTCTGATAATAATAATGCCAGTCTTAAAGTTCGATGCCATTTTATCAAAGTGGCTACATGGGCTTCGATATCAACTTTGCGACTAACGAACGCTACATTAGCTACAGCTTTAGGACCTATCGCGTGGTATCCAAAAGTTTCAATATTTAATTTTGGCTTAGTAAGATGTGCGTTTGCTTTCAATGCCGCAGCGAAACGTTTCACATCTTTATCCTCGTTATCATCCAATTGTTTTAAATAAAGTTCCAAATTTGACCCTATAAGACAAGCAAGAGTTCTTGCAAGTTTCACATCTTGCTTTTTAGACAAACTTTCTTTTAAAGCCGACAAGTAAAGATCCGCGAGTCCATTTGTTTCTGTAAAATATATAGCTAATTTTCGGAAAAACTGTTCTCTCCGCGAATTATCATCCAGTGCTCTTTTAATATACTCCTTCCTTTTAAGCAGTTCGGTGTTGTGCCGTAAAGCATTTAAATATGAAGCATCAGTTGACACACATGCGAAATTCTGTTCAAATAACTCGCGACGAGCCTTTTTATCATTAAACAATCGGAGCAGCAGATCTTTCGCGGCGGAAATATCTTGTTTTGCCAGAGCCGCTAAAGCAGGTACCACTGGACAAGTATCGATAGGAAGTTTGTAATCATCCAACGTTTGAAGTAAAAGGTGAAACAGATTTGCTTGTTTTTCTGAATTATTTTCATTCACGATCGATGCAAGCAAAAGCGCTGGTAATCGCTCAGTAACAGCTTTTTGTTCGACAGCAGTGAGCGAATACTCTTTTAGTGTAGAAAATTGTTCCATAAAAGCAGAAAATATACAGTCCTCGATATAACCACTGCTTAAAAACTTTCTTAATACTACCGCATGTAGACCTTCACGGCAGTCTGCCTCTGCTTTTTTCCCGTCAAATCCCAGGCCTGCAGCGAATGTCATCAACGATTCCCAAGATTCTTGGGGAAGTCGCCATACACAAGCGCGCTTCGTAAGGCTTCGAACTATTGTAGCTCTCACATGCGGAGGTTCATTCTGATGTCGTGCTAACAATTGCAAAAAAGAAGCAACGCTTTCATCTCGACCTCCTGTTTTGCTAACTAACACAAGCATCATAAATTGACGATTTTGGGGTGAACTTTCTAAAAGTATCCTCCTCCGTAGTTCATAAAGTGTTTTTTCAAAACTCATGACCCTAAATTCGTCGAATAACTCATCTAGAAGTGTTCGTTCTTTAGTTACACATATTTTTTTTTTAATTACTCGTTTACAACATTTCTTATTCTTTACCTTTGCGCTATAAATGTATTCACGTGGTGAGTGTGTTATGTCATTGAAAAGACATGTATCGTCTTTTGTAAGAGGGCGGCATGGTGTCTCATATTGCCATTCTTTGATTTTATCACCAACATTGTTTTCGACGAAAACCTTTTTCTTAAAGTCAGATCTCTGTTCTAGAGGTAGCCGTTTGATTAAAGGTTCTACAGTCTTATACGTAAACCATTGACTCAAGTACTCTGCGCGGGCTAGTATTAAAGTGAGATCTTTGCACTCGTCAACAGTCAAGCATTGAGCCATTGATTTCATGTCAAGTAACCATGCTGCATAAAGTTCAATTTTCTTTGTAAATCTATCCTTATAATTTCTCAATATATACTTAGTAGCAACGGAACTGAGACGGTTAAGCCGATCATTATTAAAATATTTTTCTATTATATCTAAAAATATATTCCCATCAGCTTTTAGTACCACTTTTAAGCTTTCAAAGTATTCTGCTTCTTTCTCCAGGTATTGATTTAAAAGTTTTTCATTAGTCGAAAGTGAATCGAAAAATATTTTCGCTACCCGAGGGCTTCTTTCACATAAAACTTTGAAATAAAAGGGGTTTAAACTGTGTAATATGTTTGGAATTTCATCTATTATGTACGAAACTTGGCATTGCGAAAGAAATCGTATCGCCAAGCCGAAATTTCTTTCGTAATAATATACATAAAAATTCTGGCACCTTTCTTGATCCCTTAAATTAACACTTATCCAAGACTTCATCTTATTGACAGCTGTTGTTATCATATACGGATATAAATCTTGCTCCAAGTACTCCGGAATCATGATGCTTTGATATTCGTTTTCTAGAAGCCATTTGCACTTTAAAGCCTTGGACACATAAAGCATATCGTCGTCTTTTAAATTCTTAATAATGTAATCGACGTCTCTTAATTTGGATGCTAGATCGATTTTAAATAGTCGATCAATAGTCGATTGTTCCGGTATCGATTGTATCGATTGCAAAGTCACATCACTACTAAAGGCATGATGGACTAAAGCGTTCAAAACCTTATGTCGTTGGCCTAAAGTGTTTCCAGTTGGAGTTATTGGTAAGACGGACATCTGTAAAAAAAGTAATTTCACTTTAATCAAGCGTAATATGAAAATTATATACTGTAAAAGGCGGAAAGACAAAATGATTCTACAAATCTTAGTAAAGACTTATATTATGTCTATAAACTTCTCCCAAGAAAAACTTTGGAGGATTTTTGGGATATAAAGTACACCAGCATTTAAAGGATTTAGGCTATAGTGCTACCAAAATTCGTATCAGAAAGTCAGTCTTAGGACAGCTTCAATAAATATAGAAACTGTTACATCAAGCATTTTTTTTTTATTACAACTCTACAGACTAGTTTCGTACCCTTTTTTTACAATTAAATTTAAGATAAAGTTTAGAAGTTGTACACGCTTATTTGTTACTTTTGTTATTGCATTTGTGTGACATTTAATGAATGTATGTTGGCGTTGTGGTGTACCTTAAGAATAACTTATTATATTAATTTATTCTAATTTTAATACTAAACTTATACTAATGTAGAGTGTATCTGTTACATGCTGGTGTTGTGAGGAAGTGCAAGTGCAGTGTGTGCCTTATGTCTATACCTATATATATTATCCTAACAAATGCCATGTATGTTGTTTTTCCTTTCTGTGTCTGGGTTATTAATTTTTAGGCTCTTTGTGTGTTTTGGTTTGTTTGTGAAGTATGCGTGTAATGCAATGCGGTGGTAGTGCGCGTTAGTGTGGGTATGTGTGTAAGTTTTGTTCTTAGTTGTGTGTTTGTGACTTTGTGTGGTATTTTAATTTATTGTTTAATTGTCAAGCAATTAAAATCACGCGGTTTTGAAGTTAGGAAATCCCGGGAAATATCTGTTTAGTCAGATATGTAAATTGTTATGTAGTATCAAGCTATGCCGTAATAAAAGTAACACGTTACACGACTAATTTTTTAAAGCGTCTATGCTTATGTTGTGTCACAGCCCTGGTTAGATGTCATTATTATATATTGTCTAGAGTTTTTGGCGGAAACTGAAAGGAGACGCTGTGCTGTGCAGTTTTATTTTCTAAAAATGTGTAAAATTACTCTAAAATGAACAATAGTTGTAGAATATTGATAGTTTTTGAGTAGTAATTGTGTGTTATGTGAGAAATGCGAACGGTGTAGTCAAATGTGGCTTTCGAGTTGTCACAAGAACTCTGTTGAATGGCGTCAGTTGAAAACTTACAGTTCAGCTGAGTTATACATAGGTTTAAGAAAATGAAGTAACTATGTTGTAAACTAAGATCTGGCTAAAAGGCCTAGCTGCGAAGCCAGAAACTTAAATAAAAATAAATATATTATCTATATGTCATTGTCGTGGAGGGGTACGTCTGTCAAGCTTGTAAAATAAAAAAAAATGTCTTTGAATCAAGCTGAATTTCAATAATAGAATAAATATCCTACACAATTTGAGACCACTCAGTTGAACGCTACAATTTTCATGCTATTTTTGGCCGTATGATCGATTCTCAAAAAAAGATCTAGAATTGCCAGAATAGAAATCTACCACAGTAGGTATTTAAAAATACATATAAAAGAACAGGCTTTAAAATAACATTGTATGACTCATCTGAATTTGAAAATGTGAACTAAATAATTTCAATAACCGTTTGAAAAAGAATATAAAACACCTTTCTATTAAAAATCGTACCGGAATCAGGTAACTCGTATGCATCTTAAGTTAATTAAAGTATATAATTCCCGGCAAAGATCCCGCAGGATTCCCGGGACATAAAGTACCGTAGCATTTTAAAAAAACAACGTAAACTATTGTTTTAGTATAAGTCATGTCGAAATCAGATAATGTTAATTGTGAATACTAACCATTTTAAACCAATCCCGGGAATATTCCTGTAGGAGATTAGGTCTTGCTTGTCATGACAGTTTCTATATTTATTATACATCTTTAGTAGAACAGTTGTTGTTATGTATGCTTTATTAACTTTACATAGCGCGGGTTTTTATGAGAATCTTCGAGATTAAGGTATTTTCATATTAAAAAATTATTTGCCTTGCCGAAAATAATAACTCTTTGATTTTAAATATTTTATTGTCAGGGTAACTAATATCAACAGAAGAAAACTATACGTCACAAAAGAACACGTTTATTTCGTTGGTTGTACACAGAACATTTTTTATCAACTCACACGAAAAACAATTATTATAGTACATAAACTTTAGTAAAATGCACGGAGGGGCTGCAAACCTCCTCCGGTAATATCTCGCGAAACACGTGGTGGGAATAAGGGTACGGAAAATATGTAAGGCACGCGACCCGCCACTGCGTGAGCTATACGCGGACTAACGAGTGTCGACTGCAGCGGCTTTGCGTCGGAGTGCCTCTTTACCCTTCCCCCTCGTGTTCCATGAACCTATTTGGCCGTTTTATACAACGGCCCGCACGGGTTACAATAATTTGCAAATTATAATAACTGTAATTTTTGTTATCTACTTGCCCAAGGTAGATGACGTTTCGCGTTCTGGAGTTCATTTTTAATTGTTCAAATGTACAAACACGGGACTATTTAATTTTTTAATATTATCCGTGCAGGAACAGAGAAAGAATACAATTTCCTGCGGCCGGGCGGCCTGTCGTAAGAGGTGACTTAACAACCCACAGCAGGTAGGGCATTTGCCCGACTGGATGGCTACCATCACTGGTCTAAAGTATGTCGCCATAACAACATTGAGTTGTGTTCCGGCATTAGTGACCAGGTTCCAGTCTCCCTTAAGAGAGCAGCAGCGCATTTGTAGCAACTTTGGTGTTGCAAATGTCCATAGGCGATGGTAACCGCTTTCCAACAAGTGGGCCGTCTGCCTGTCTGCTGATCTCTTGCAATAAAAAAAATCTAAATAGATTTCAGGAAATCGATATCTTACTTACATTGATAGGAATCCCTTTTCAACTAAACTATTCACTAACAGAACTGATCGTAATGATGGGAATAATAATCTATTGTAAGCGCAACTAATATCACGGCCGGCGGCGCAAGCGCATTTGCAGCTCAAACAAAAATAAGAATGACCTTAAGGGGCCCATACACAATCCTGCATTGCGGTCATGCAGCGGGCGGAGATTGCAGGACTCAAGAAGCATTCTGTTCCGTGTTGCCGGACGCTATGCAGGCAGCAACAATATTCACGGCCCTGCATTGCGTGGCGGACTGCAATGCAGGAACGTGATTGGGCCTCTTCAAACATGCACGCTGATTGCAGAAATAGAATTTATGTGAAAATAGCTTTTATATAAATAAAAATTTGCTGTAGGATCTATATATTTGGAGTGTGTCCAAATATTTGTTCACGTCATTTTATGCGTGTTAAATTCTCTTTGCTTTTGTGTTGTAGTTATTTTATCATTATAGTCTTATTCATACTGAGTTAGAGTAAGTTTAAAGGCTTCTTTATGAATCTTAAAGAAGCCTTGAAACTTACAATAACTCAATATGTATAAGACCGTTATTCTGTAATTTTTTAATTGATCATGAGAATTTATTTCTTTTTGTTGAACCTTTTACATATACATACCCAGTAGAGTCCGTGCCTCAAAAGAAGTCCCACAGAAAATAAAGGAACTACCAGTGACAGTTTCGCTATTTGATAGAGTTTTGTTCGTAAAATAGACAGGAAATAAATTTACGGTTTATTTATGGAATAATTGATTTACGGATTACCAAATAGTTACTCTGACAGGATTAAGTACGTGCAGCGCCGCGTCTATGGGACTTCTTTTGTGGCGCAGACTCTATTGAAATACGTATATTGCAGTAGATATTTTGTTTTTTTGTTCTGTAAAAAAAATGTTATTATAGTCACGGTCGTGTGTTTGCTTTTTGTAAAAGTATGCTGTCAACACAGATGAGACTATATGGAGTGAATCCTTTGCCTGTTATATTGGTGAATTAAAAACACTCAAATTTAATGACATATCATATCGGGATTAAATAATGTAATTTCACAAGTTTAGGCAAAATATTTTATTTAAAGAACAATTTTTTGTTTGAAAAAAATCTTAGGGGTTTGCGTTGAATAATATTTTGTCACTAGAATATAACAAACTCCAGTTTACCACTTAAATCAATGCTTCTGTTATTAACATTGAACTCTTTGTTACCTGTAAATGACTGAATTTTGTATGAGCCGCTTGTGACAGTCTACGACCAAAATGCTCCGTTAGTCGTTCCACAAGGCGACCGCCGTCGTTGTGGTCGTGTCGAAAACGTCACTAATGATGTCATCATTTCGATCACACAACGCTTCACAATGACCCATGTAAAGAGGTGGGTTGAATAACCGCAAGTGAAACGGAAGAAATCGCGGTCGTGAACGTGGTCATTGTGAGTCTCTAATAGAACGTAGCCTTAATCTAATGTAACTTAATGTACTCTATGCTACTAACTAAACTAAATATTACTACTAAGTTAGTAGTAAGTAGAACTAACACAGTATACTTTTTAGGGCTACTATTTTAGCACTTTTGGAGATAGATCTATTGCTTTTTAGTGTAATCTGGTTACCAATTTTACTAAACAACTCCCAGTTACAAATCTAACGCTTTTATTATGGTAAGCAAATATCTAATTTGGTATTTAATTTTCGTGTCGAACATAATGAGTAAATAATGCATAAGTCGCCTGTTAAATTACAGCCATTCAACATAATTTTATTGTAGCAACACTACCAGTATACATGAATTTATTGAGGATTGTCCATAACTATGTATAAATTCGACTATGTTTTTAGGGTTTCATAGCCAACAAACAAGAACAGTACTTATTCGATTTGTATCCTCTACGGAATCCTTTAATTTGTCATGGTACAAGCATTTGCTCGTTTTTTTTATTGATCAACCTAGCTGAAACTAGGGCTTTTTTCTAGCTCATCTAACGCTCAACACTCGAATACAGATCACAGGCCTGAATTTTTTAGTACTTCTCACCTTTACTGTCAACCTGAAAATCACTCCAGTTAAAAGGCAATAAAACAAAATGACAACAACCTGTCCAATATTATTATTATAGCTTTTATTTTCTCTTAATATATTTACTTATTCTACTCATTACCATGTTTCATTGCAGACGCTAGAGAGAGTTGCCAGTACACAATTCCAATTAACATAAAATATGAATGTTGCACTACCAATTCTTATATTAATATTATAACTGTTTGTTATTCCTTTAAAAATATAAAAAGAATTGTCTGCTGGAATAGGGTTTAAAATGTAAGCGGAATTTATAGAAATTTAGTAATAACTTTTGGGTTTTCGTGAGCTTAGGCATTTCTAAAACTCAATCTGGAAACCCTGTACTTAACGTCATAACATACGATCTACGACGAAGCGAGCCGAATGAATTTGTTTTGTTTATATTAAAATCATATTTTTTATCAAGAGCTTATGGGCACCACCTGATCTCAGTTGTGTTTAGAAGTGGGCGGATTTGAACACGTTACGCATATTTACTGAATTCGTTCCGGTTTACGAGAAAAAGTTGTAGTGATATCAAATGAGGAAAACGCAATAAATGCGGTGATATTACATTTTATTTTTCCGGTTTTGCCGCAAGTGAGTATAATTTTTTAATGTATTTACTAAAAAAAAGGCTGTAATAAAAGTATTTCATTTCTAAGTATACATACTTATCAATTTTCTCCTCTGTGATTAATTTTTGCTTATATGTCAATAAGACATTAAAATACATGTTATTACTAAAATGTTTTAAAAATAACGCAGGCCGAATTATATTTTATGTTATTTATGTATTACATATATGATCAAAAGTTTATTTTTATGAGCTTCAGGTCATTTAGCTTTTAAATTAATGATTATCTTAATATCTGTACCAATGTCATCGGAGCCATAGTCATTAACATTCTTGCATGACAAATTTAAGAAATAATGGGCAATTTTGCGCAACGGGTTAGTTCTTAAATTATGATCCTTTTATGCTCACGCCCCTTTGATAATATTTAAGATATTGACTGTGGCCAAATGCATGTTATTTATAAAAGTTAAAAATAATGCCATTAACAAATAGCCACATTAGTGTATATATGTAGTTTTTGTTATTACCTGTCAATATGTACATACATACATACATAACTTCACGCCAGTTCCCTTGTGGGGTAGGCACGAACAACAGAGCGCCATTTAGGCTTATTCTTACACACCTCACTTGCTTCTTTGACATTCATAACTCTTGTCAATATGTAACATCTTTAATAATTAAACTTTAGATTAGTGGTAGCTGAATTTTAAGTAGTGGGGGACGGAAAACATTGGAGGAGGAATACTTGGGTGTAGTTAGTTATAGAGCACATTTATTTATTATTTGAGATATAAAATTAACTTTGGGTGGTTATTAAAAAAAATAGCCACAAAGGCTAAGGCGGCAACTCTGTTTCGCTTCGCATCCGCCTTAACCCTCTAACCTATATTACAAAAAGTTCGGATCAGTTCATAATAAATAAATGTGCCCTATAACTATACTCCACCCTTTCGTTATATTGCAAAGATGGTGACCAGTCTGTTCTGGCACATGCTAGCTGCTACGTAGCAAACTCGCTTTTCTTGCTCGGCTTGTGTGTTTTGGTTTAAAGTCTAACAAAACCTAACCTAAGTCACCATTCTAGTCACGGGTCGCAACTTTTGACTAAAGCCCACAAACCAAACGAGCATGCCATGGCAGCAGTCAGCGAGTGTCGCAACCGATTTGTAAAGATTTTTGCAAAAAAAAAACTATTTTCATATTTAAAAACCAATAAACTAATTCAAAACTTATTTACTAAATTCAAAAACCGTTTTAGTGTTTTTATATTAAGCATAAGTGTATTCCTAAACATAAATCACACTTTTGTTATTATCAACAAAAGTGGCATAACCTTGTTTATCAAACATATTTTTCGTTTTTCATTATTCATTCTAAACTTGTTGGTGGACCCTAAAAACGTGTTTCCTAGCCCAAATAACAGGTCCAGTGTTTATATTAAGGTATACATATACACCTAAACTCTATTTTCATTAATCTCAAGCCACTCTGTATAAAGGGCAGCCATTAAAAACAATATGACATCATAAATAATGCATTATACCCATTACTACATCTGAGTGAAATGGCCTATGACTAACATTATCCCAGATGAGTCCCCAACTCTATACATTCCAATAATTATCGAATACACTTTAAACTTCCTAGAACATTCTTGTATAAAGTCTGTTCGGAAATAGGACTATATTAGGAGAAATTATGTAAATAGAGAAGTATACAATGTGATTCTTAGTATAAGATTATTATTAAATAACAGTATTATAATAAACACAAAATAAAAAGTGCATGACAAGAGTTATGAATGTCAAAGAAGCAAGTGAGGTGTGTAAGAATAAGCCTCAATGGCGCTCTGTTGTTTGTGCCTACCCCGCAAGGGAACTGGCGTGAAGTTATGTATGTATGTATGTACAAAATAATTTGACACTTAAGAATGTCTATAGAACATAACTGAAAGAAATCAAAACTGAAAAAGAAATAATTAATTTATTTTCAACACACTTGCTCATAAAGTGGCTCTATGGTCACCGCAATTAGGCACAGAATGACACCCATAATCAAACTGTGACTAAAAAACATTATAACTCACTAGTGAGTTATAGATTTTTTTTTAAATTTTATTGGTAGAGTTGCTTTGTTCTTAAAAAAGTTTTTATTCAAAAAAAAAGATTGTGTTCTATAGAACAAATAAATTAATGTTCCTATTGCTTGCTCATTTCATGCCATAACTAACTATTTCATAACTTCTTATTTAAATAGGTAATTTTAACTCCTACATGTTTAATAAATAAAACTTTCACTCATATATAACTTTTTTTATCTACTAAATAAAATGAGTTTTTGTTGTTATTTTATTCACAAGTGTGTTGAAAAACGTCGTATGATACACGTGTGTATTGATGATTACCGTCCTCGGCTCTCTTAAGACCCTCGCCTACGGCTCGAGTCTCAATGGCGCCTCGGCGGTAATCACCAATGTTACACACTAGTACCATAATGTACTATTAATTAATAATATACATAATTTTTTTACTGGTGCAATGTATAACATTATAAATATAAAACATATTTCAATTATTATTTTATGCCAAATAATGAAATAACATGCAATTTTCTTTGATTCTGTTATGTCCTATTAATCTATGAAAGTCCCAAAAACAGTTACTATCTAAGGTGTCTTATTTTTAATTTTAGTGTTGCTACCAAAGAGTTGTAGCCGTTCTTTAACTCAATGCGATTCAGGAAAAAATCTATATACATATTCCAAAACTTACAATATTTATGTATTTATACTAAAACAAAATACTACATAATTTTACATATATGTGTTGAAAACAAAGATGATTGATTAAATATATAATATATGGGTGAAATCATAAAATTCCAATAGATTAATGGTGGTGCATGATAAATGCATGTTGTACGTGAAAGATGATGTGAGGTAAAACTTTCACACTCCATTTGTGAAGTAATTTGTGTGACACAAATAATAATTAACTTAAAATATGTCAAACAATTAAAAAAGTCACGTAATTTTAAATCAATTTCTCCAATTTCAATCCCTAAATATGTTATAATGAGAACTGTGAAATCAGCATTTTTATTTTGTGATTATTGTAAATATATTTTATATTTTTGCCAGGTGGTAGGGCATTTGCCCGACTGGATGGCTACCACCCCTGGCCTAAAGTATGTCGCCATAACAACCTTGAGTTGTGTTCTGGCATTAGTGACCAGGTTCCAGTCTCCCTTAAGAGAGCAGCAGCGGATTTGTAGCAACTTTGGTGTTGCAAATGTCCATAGGCGATGGTAACCGCTTTCCATCAAGTGGGCCATCTGCCTGTCTACTGATCTCCTGCAATAAAAAAAATTTATAATTAATGTTAATATTTATTTCCTAGGAAAGTTTAGATAAATTGTTTTACGATGTGTTAGCTAGGGTTGCCAACTGTTTTTGAGAAAGATAATGTATTAAATTTTTTAAGTAAGGAAAAAATAAAGTATTTGGAACAAGAAAAAAGTATTTATCAAAATTTTATTCGTTTCTTGACTTTGAGACACTATTTTTCTGTGCTTCTAGCACACACTAACAACTTTTCGTTATCCTTAAATTTTAAGCTATCTTTACATTCCCAATTTAATTTTCAATAAATAAACAATTCACTTTTTATTAAAGAGAGAGAGAGAGAGAGAGAGAGAGAGAGAGAGAACAATTTATTGTACACCATTACAGAAAACACAGAGAAACTTATAGCCTAAAAATATTCTAAATGTGCTCAATGGGCGGTCTAATTGTTAAGAAGTGATCTCTTCCAAACAACCCGTGGCAGGAATAAAACAGATTATATTGGCCAAAGATGGTATACATAAATATTATATGATTTGCAGTTACTTAAATTATATTTTATTCATTAATAAACATATGTGTGTAAAATATTTTATAAGTGTGAATTATACTTAATAGACATATAATAAATACACCTATTAATATTACATACATAAATATACGTAAAAATATCAAACATCACTATCGGCCTTACTTATAATAATCTCGTTAAGAAACGATTAGCCATCTCTTAAGTAAAAGAATCAGACTCAGACCCTAATCAATGAATATCTTTTTTTTTCACTTATAAACGTGTATTTTCTGTTGTTTACGTAAAAAGAGCACAGATAAACGAAATTTGAATGATTAACGTAGGTTGTACCGAAAATATTCGACTAAAGAGGAGTTTATGGGGAAGATTTTCACTAATCAGTTGTTGAGCAGTTTCTTTACATTTAAGAAACTTAGACTCATACATACATACATACATAACTTCACGCCAGTTCCCTTGCGGGGTAGGCACGAACAACAGAGCGCCATTTAGGCTTATTCTTACATACCTCACTTGCTTCTTTGACATTCATAACTCTTGTCATGCACGCTCGTCTGTTCTTAAGGCTCCTGACATCACCTTCTGCTAGTACACGATCAATTTGATCATGGAAGGTGTGTCGTGGCCTTCCACGGCTTCTGCATCCATCCACTTTTGCATTGTATATCTGTTTATTCATTCTTTCATCATGCATTCTTTCCACATGCCCGAACCACCGGAGCATTCCTTTCCTTACCTTCACCCCGACACTCTCTTTCAGACCAACTCTCTTTCTTACTTCGGTATTACGAACGCGGTCCGCAAGAGTCACTCCGCAGATTTTGCGCAGTGCTCGCATCTCGACCGCGTTTACTCTACTTTCATGCTCTTTCTTCCATACCCAACTCTCGCTTCCATACGTGAGCGTAGGTACCAGCACCGCTTTGTGTACGGCGAGCTGGGCCTTCTGGCTGAGGTTAGACTCATTACTGAATAAACTCTTTTAGTGAAAGCTAGATCAATAATTGTTCTGTAATTATCCATATGAGTATTTCATTTTACACATCAGAGTAAAGATTGGAAATAGAGTATTTAAAACATACTTTATTTTTATGCAAATGTATAAAGTATATTTCCGAAAAATAAAGTAGGATATGTTATTATAAAGTATGGTTGGCAACCCTAGTGTCAGCCCTATATCCTATTAGAAATAAACTTCAACTAGATATCTCATTTGTCTTTAATAAACTATAGAGATTAGTAACGGTCGTAAAAACTAGCTAAATAGTTATTGTTCACAAAATAACCATGGCTAAGTTGGCTATCAACTTACCAGCTGGCTAATGGTTGTGGAATAAAACCAAAAATTGGTGATGTTATGGCTACTTTGTTTGTTGATTCATTTATTTACTAATGGTCCCGGCAGACATTGTCAAGCCCTAAAAAAAAAAACCGGAACCCGATTCCAGCGCCACCTACCGGGTCTAATTATGAATCTAAACCATTCTGTCACTGATTTGCATGATGCAGATGCAGTGGACATCAATAATTACAAATAAACAAGCTTTAAGCATGCATTATGTGATGTGAACTGTTAAATACGGCGTTCCAAAACTAATTAATTATAAATTATTTTTTATATAATTTATTTTTTAATTTTTCAAATATTCATAGTTATTATGTTATCTGGGCTGGAGAAAATCCAACAAATCAAAGATTATAAAAATCAGTCCAATCATTCTCAAGTTATACATTGTGTAACTAACCCAACTTTCTATCTGTGCAGGAACATAGAAAGAATATAATTTCCTGTGGCCAGACGGCCTGTTGAAACAGGTGACAAAACAACCCACACCCAGGTGGTAGGATATTTGCCCATCTGGATGGCTACCACCCCTGGTCGAAAGTGTGCCGCCATAACAACCTTGAGTTGTGTTCCGGCATTAGTGGCCAGGTTCCAGTCTCACTTTCGTTTGTATATAGATAGATTTACTCTATGGGAGTTTAATTTACCACTGATTGACAACATACTGTGAATTCAAGATAAGAAATCGTAAAATAAATTCCTCAGAAAATAACAAGTTTTAATTATATCTATCAGTAGCAAAAACTGTTAAAATTTAATTATTCGAATTAATAAATGTGATAAAAATCTTCATTATCCTCTTGCAAATACCTATTAATGATATGAAATAAAAAATAACTATATATTTAAAGTGAGTGTCGGGGTGAAGGTAAGAAAAGGAATGCTCCGGTGGTTCGGGCATGTGGAAAGAATGACTAAACAGATATACAATGCAAAAGTGGATGGATGCAGAAGTCGTGGAAGGCCACGACACACCTTCCATGATCAAATTGATCGTGTACTAGCAGAAGGTGATGTCAGGAGCCTTAAGAACAGACGAGCGTGCATGACAAGAGTTATGAATGTCAAAGAAGCAAGTGAGGTGTGTAAGAATAAGCCTAAATGGCGCTCTGTTGTTCGTGCCTACCCCGCAAGGGAACTGGCGTGAAGTTATGTATGTATGTATATTTAAAGTGGGGAAGTCCGTTAGTGGGGTATGTTAGATAATTAAACAAAGTGAAGAATTATGGGGGATGTGCAATAAGGATGCTATTTTGAGTTGTAGAGAATTTTATTATTGTAATGTTGTCACACATGAATTTGTTATTTTTAGTGTTGCCATGCTTAACATATTTTACGTCTTGAACATAAGTAGGGCCCAGCAAAGAAAGCTATATAAAACTGTGGAATGTATGTCCATAGGTCGCTGGTTTATATCCGGCTCGAAGGACCACTACTTTTGTTAGATAATTAAACAAAGTGAAGAATTATGGGGGATGTGCAATAAGGAAGCCATTTTGAGTTGATGAGAATTTTATTACTATAATGTTGTCATACATGAATTTTTATTTTTAGTGTTTTCATTCTTAACATATTTTATGTGTTGAACAGGCTAAGTTCGTATACATACATACATACGTAACTTCACGCCAGTTCCCTTGCGGGGTAGGCACGAACAACAGAGCGCCATTTAGGCTTATTCCTACACACCTCACTTGCTTCTTTGACATTCATAACTCTTGTCATGCACGCTCGTCTGTTCTTAAGGCTCCTGACATCACCTTTTGCTAGTACACGATCAATTTGATCATGGAAGGTGTGTCGTGGCCTTCCACGACTTCTGCATCCATCCATTTTTGCATACCTCGTATACCTCTCGTTGTTTACCTGTTCTAAACGGAATTAAACATTAACTACAATTTAAACATAGAATTAAACGGTGTCTTAGCTTTACTGACTGACTGATTGCAGTCATTTCTTTTGAAATACGGCAATAACAAGAGGTGTATGGAGTTCCCCCACTGACGGACTTCGCCACCTGGACTATAGTTAATATATAAGCATATAGTATGATATCTACCCGTACTATCTTTTATCCGTGCAGGAAAGGAGAAAGAATACAATTTCCTGCGGCCGGGCGGCCTGTCGTAAGAGGCGACTCAACAACCCACAGCCAAGTGGTAGGGCATTTGCCCGACTGGATGGCTACCACCCCTGGTCTAAAGTATGTCGCCGTTCCGGCATTAGTAACCAGGTTCCAGTTTCCCTTAAGAGAGCAGCAGCGCATTTGTAGCTACTTTGCTGTTGCAAATGTCCATAGGCGATGGTAATCGCTTTCCATCAAATGGGCCGTCAGCCTGTCTGCTGATGTCCTACAATAAAAAAAACTAGTTTAGTTTGAATTACTTTTGTTTTGGCCCACCTAAGACTTGGGCCTTAATGCAAGTGGCACGCTTGTAGGATAGCTAGGAGGCAAGCTGAATGGTTGAAATGCTACTATAAATAGTGGCCACACTGATAGCTGCCATGCTGTCATACCTGGTGATCTAAAATGTATTTGTAGATGTGTAATTGGTTCTCAAAGTTGTTTAGAAAATTGCTTCTTACAGAAAGCACTTACCTGCAACTTCTTCACTGAACCAAAATTATCAAACATGTCGGTTACATTCTACTGATATTATAAACGCGAAAGTTTGTAAGAATGTAGGGATTTATGTTTGTTACCCTTTCACGCAAAAACTACTGAATGGATTTTGATGAAACTTTAATATAGCTTGCACATCAGAATAACACATAGGCTATAATTTATAAAGATATAGTGTGAATTATCCAAAATATAACGATTTTCCATCACCACGCGGGTGAAACCGCGGGGCGCAACTAGTATTAATATAATGTTGGTAATGAATTGTTCAGTTTTAACTATTTTTGAAAATGTATCTGCGCAACAGTTGGTCTGAAAGAGAGTGTCGGGGTGAAGGTAAGTAAAGGAATGCTCCGGTGGTTCGGACATGTAGAAAGAATGCATGATGAAGGAATGAATAAACAGATATACAATGCAAAAGTGGATGGATGTAGGGGTCGTGGAAGGCCACGACACACTTTCCATGATCAAATTGATCGTGTACTAGCAGAAGGTGATGTTAGGAGCCTTAAGAACAGACGAGCGTGCATGACAAGAGTTATGAATGTCAAAGAAGCAAGTGAGGTGTGTAAGAATAAGCCTAAATGGCGCTCTGTTGTTCGTGCCTACCCCGCAAGGGAACTGGCGTGAAGTTATGTATGTATGTATGTATGTATCTGCGCAACAAAGCATCATCCTTCAAGTCCCCATTGAAAGCATAATGTACATTATCAATATTTATGTATGATTTCAGATGACAGCGATGGTAAAAAGATGGTACCGTTCAAGACGGAATCTACTTTTGTTAATCTGTGTGACAGTATTTTCACTTCTGTATTATCTGTCGTTAAGTGAGACCAGACCTAGCCTGGACATCACTAGAAGGTAATTAATATTACAACCTCAAGATGTATTGATGGTTTGATATGAAACTGATTAGCCGTATGTGTAATAAGTAGCCGTAGTGATTTAAAATTAAAATAAATACTTCAATTTATAATAGAATTAAAGTATAGATTTCTAATGTTTTTTTATGTATCTCATAATGTAAACATTAGTTGAGAGTAAAAAGTTAATCAATCTTTAGTCATTAGAGCATTATTTTTCACAATCATATTCAAATAGATATCAGTTTACAACACAAGTATATTAGTTATACTGAAAAAATATCATCAATCATTGGTCAATATTTCATTACTTTTAACATTCATATTCAAACAGAGATCAGTTTGCAACAAATATATTAATTCAAATCGAAAAAATATAATCAATCTCCTGTTAATATTTCAATTTGACATTCTTATTCAAACGGATCAGTTTACAACAGAAACAATTACATTTCATCACTCAACTGTGCTATTTCAAAACCTAGCAACTGACATCGCTTTCTAAATTATTCTGCATTAATTGTCTTACTAATAGACATGTATACTGCGCCGGTGCCGCCACGTTCAGCCGACGCGCCGCTGCCGCTGCCAGCACTTTCTCGCGGCGCGTACCCTAGTTAGACGTTGGTCGAGTTGTAAACAATTTCCATACTATTTTTATATTTGTAAGCAATTTAAGTATTTAAAAGTGACTGAGCTCTCTAAAACCGTTAGTTAAATTGTTACCATGATGTACATAGAACATGGATGGAGGATAATCTGAAATGAAGAGGTAGTCTTCGCGTCTTTGAATTCTGCCTATTTATTCCTAGTTTCCAGCTCACACTTAGGTGCTTGAGTCTTGTTTGTAACTATTTTTTGAAGCAAATATAGATAGAGTAAATGTAGATACAGTAAATTAAAAAAAAAGTAGCTCGAATAAATTGAGCAACTCTTCCTCTTTTGAAGTCGGTTAAAAGTCTGAAATTGTAACGCCACCGGCGCCGTTTTTCAACGCAGCGCACATGTTTACATACTAGGCAGTTGTTGGAGTGTTATATTTGTTACAATATATAAAGACTATCAAAACTATAATATCACTTCCACTAAGCTTAATAAATAGTTTTGAAATGATATATTTTTTTACGTTTATGATATATGTATTTTATCTTGTGGCGTAGAATATCTTCGAATACACTTGCTGTGTTTTGAAATTGCACAGCTGAACTTTATTTATGTTTTTAATTGTTGGGTTTTATTTTGCTCATTTTATGTTTATTAAACAAATTGCTAAAGTGTCTTTTGTACTATTCAATAAATATTTATAGTAAGTTAGCAACACAACGCTTAAGTATATTTTTGTTACGAATTTTTGTATGAATATCAATATTGTATCAAAATACAAACATGATTATTATTGACTGTTTAAGGCTGTGTTGTTGTCAATTGTCAATCAATATAGGGAGTTTTTGGCGGGAACTGAAAGGAGACGTTGTGGTGTGCAGTTTTATTTTCTAAAAATATGTAAAATTACTCTAAAATGAACAATAGTTGTAGGATATTGATAGTTTTTGAGTATTAATTATGTGTTTTTGCGAGAAATGTGAACTATATAACCAAATGTGGCCTTTCGAGTTTTCACAAGAACTCCGTTGAATGGTGTGGATTGTAGCCTACAATACAACGGCGCCTGGCTTAAAGCCCTAGTTGCCAAGCCTTAAACATAAAAAAAAATCAATCAATATAGTATGTAAGATGCTTTAGTAGTGTGTTACGGTCTTATTCATATTGAGTTACAATAAGTTTGAACGCTTCTTTAAGATTATTAAAAAAGCATTCATACTTAATATAAGTACATCGTAAAAAAAATACTTCTTTGTGTGGGATTTCTATTTAATCGCAATGATTTGTTTAGTTGTTGGTTTGTCATTTGTGTATTAATTTGAAGAAAGATATTAAGAGGTCACAGTTGGCAAGTAATTTTTGAACATATTATTATGGCTCCCTTACGTAAATGTACTCACAATTTTACGCAACTTCTAATTCCGATTGGCAATTTTAATTTGCGCAGAAAAGCGCTGACCAATTTCCGATATGTAAATAATCTATACTACTACTAAACGTACAACTTATTCGCAAGCGAAAGTGAGAGTGTTGCTTGCTGTGCATTCTTAACTATGTTCCGCTTACACGATTCGTACGTCCTCTATTGCCGCGCTACTAAAGTTAGTTAAATGCGGAGCTACTTACACCGGGAGGAATTGTTATTAGTTGTGTAAAACTGTTCATGTTTGTTTACGTAATTTTACGTACGTAAAAATACAAAAAATCGAGAATGGTGTCGTGTTGTGAGAAAGTGGAATTTACCATCAAGACCACAATATTAAAATATTGGCATTTGCGAAAGAAATTTGAGTCTGTGGTCGTCAAGACTTTCTTTACATATGAACCAATATGGGGAACCTTGGACGCATTGCAAACCACTCGAAAATGACAAACAAACAGTAACGTAGTTTCTTATAGTTACACGAGGTCGTGTACGTTTTGTAATGCATAGTTTTGTCATTCATGTTAGCATGTATTTCGTACATCGTCTCCGTCATGGTAAAATTACATACATACATACATAACTTCACGCCAGTTCCCTTGCGGGGTAGGCACGAACAACAGAGTGCCATTTTGGCTTATTCTTACACACCTCACTTGCCTCTTTGACATTCATAACTCTTGTCATGCAAGCTCGTCTGTTCTAAAACGTCTGTCTGTCGTCTCGTCTATGGTAAAATTACATAAGTGACAAATTCAATATTTTTGGAAAATTAATTTTATTCATTTATTTGTTATTTGGGAAACATACATTAATTAATATACTTAAATTAAAATACAAAATTAATACATATATCAATCAAGTTTCTACTAAAAAATAATTTATTCAAATAACAATTTGGCTCAAACAATTACACGAAAAAAAACACAATTATAAGAAAAATACATAACAAGTCTAATTAAATAGGGTCAACATTGAAAAAATGGCACGAAAATATAGTCACGTGTATTTTTTTTTAAAGTAATCACACGCTTTGTATTTTAGTGAAACTAATGGCGATGATTTTGAACCGTAAACAAATTTACTGTAAATCTTTTTATATGCAATGAAAGTTATAATTTCTTATTATTTCCATACTTATAATATAACTAATTTTCGCATATTGATGTTATCAAATAAAATTTTTCATTGACTTCAAGTCACGGGGCCTACAGCGGCCGTTTTTGTAGATTCCTATTACGAATTTGACAAGTATGAAAATAAAGTGGAACTTTATACACTATCTTACATCTACCAATATATGTAAACAGGTGTCAAACTAAGCAAGGTGCCAGTTGGTAGGGCATTTGCCCGACTGGATCGCTACCATCCCTGGTCTAAAGCATGTCGCCATAACAACCTTGAGTTGTGTTCCGGCATTAGTGACCAGGTTCCAGTGACCCTTAAGAGAGCAGCAGCGCATTTGTAGCACCGGGGCCTACAGCGGCCGTTTTTGTAGATTCCTATTACGAATTTGACAAGTATGAAAATAAACTGGAACTTTATACACTATCTTACATCTACCAATATATGTAAACAGGTGTCAAACTAAGCAAGGTGCCAGTTGGTAGGGCATTTGCCCGACTGCATGGCTACCACCCCTAGTCTAAATCAGGTCGCCATAACAACCTTGAGTTGTATTCCGGCATTAGTGACCAGGTTCCAGTGACCCTTAAGAGAGCAGCAGCGCATTTGTAGCACCTTTGGTGTTGCAAATGTCCGTAGGCGATGGTAACCGCTTTCCATTAAGTGGGCTGTCCGCCTGTGTGCTGAACTCCTGCAATAAAAAATAAAAAACTCTTAGTGATGTATTAGTGATGTTCGTTGGCCTAAATAAATTTTAAAAAATCATCTTTAAGAAAATCTGATAAACTCGATTTCGCAAAAATGACAGTTACTTGGTTTTGCCATGACGGGGACTATAGTATTTTTGTGCACATTGTTTTACACAGTTTTGAAATTAATAATTTTTATGTTAGTTATATTTTTGCTATTACATATAAACTGTATTACTTTTGTTTATCTATCTCTCTCTATCTTTGTTGGTAGTGGCTTCTTTGTGTTTGCTTTCTCTGTCGTTTTAGTTTCACTTCGCACCCAACACAGGCTATGCACGAAAGTTTACACATCACCGCAACACCAAAAACTATTCATGAACTTACAGACTATAGTAATAGGTAAGATTATCTTCTATATAATATGTTTATATATTCATGGATAAGTCAAACCCATCACATCCTTCACTGGCTTACCTACTTAAAGGGTCCATGCATAAATTACGTAACACGTTAGGGGGGGGGGGGGGGGTTACGACGAAGTAATAATAATAATCGGCAGACAAACACACATATTGTATATATTAAGCAAGTTACGCTTGTGTTATGGGTAATATACAACGGACTACCCTGGGGCCGATCCCAGACACCCAGACCATAGTAAATAACGAAGAGAATACGTTTCCGAAATTTACTATACCAGGAATCGAACCCGGAGCCTCTGCGTTGCAGTGAGGTAGGCCGGCAAAGGCTTAGCCCGCTCAACCACAGAGGCCGAAATGTGACAAGGCGTGGGAGGGGGTCCTAAATTTCGTGACGTCACATTTCAAAATCTAATATGTTTACTGCCTTATTCATAGAAAGTTTGAACGCTTCTCTATGGTTCTTAAAGAAGCGTTTAAATTTACTCTCTATGAATAAGACCGTTAAGCTTTGAACACGAAATCTGAACTGCTGACGAAAATCTTCAACATATTTCCAACTTTATCTGTAGAAGCATTGTGTTTAAATTATTAAAAAATAATTTAAATGATAATAAAAGTAATTACGGAACTGATAAGAATGGTGCCTTCGTGTACTTTCTACCACCGCACCGCTCGCCATTGGCTGGGTGTTCATCGTCACTTCCTTGAGCCGCTTCACTCGTGTACGCAACGGTTCTCTTGCGCGACCGTGGGGATTTGGAATGAGCTCCCATCTACGGTTTTCCCGCTACGATATGGGGGTTTTCAAAGAGCGTGTCATAACATTTCTCCTACGCCCAGTAGCGTCTTGGTGACATCTATGATGTTGAGTATATAAAGGCAATGGAAACCGCTTGCCAGTACGTAACCCGCCGAAATGGAGAAGGATCCTGCGTTAGGCGGCGTGTCGTAAGAGGCGACAAAACTACCCACAGCCAGGTGTTAGGGCATTTGCCCCCTGGTCTAGATTATGCCGCCATAACAGCCTCGAGTTGTGTTCCGGCATTAGTGGCCAGGTTCCAGTCTCCTTTTTGAGAGCGGTAGCACATTGTTAGCACCTTTGTTGTTACGAATGTCCATAGACGGTGGTAACCACTTTCCATCAGCTGGGTCTTCAGCCGGTCTGCTGAAATTAACCAATAAAAAAATCAACTGTATACTACATAGATTACACGATGAAATTTAATGTAGAATATTTCTTATCTTAGTATAATAGTACGTACTGCGTTACAGTATTTAATTAAGGATAAAGCGTTATATTAAGTCGCGATAGTGTAATAGTCCTACTTCTTACTAATATTATAAACGCGAAAGTTTGTAAGAATGTATGTATGTTTGTTACTCTTTCACGCAAAAACTGCTGAATGGATTTTGAAGACACTTTACAGTAATATAGCTTCCACATCAGAATAACACATAGACTATAATTTACAAAGATATAGTGTGAATTATCCAAAATATAACGATTCTCCATCACCACGCGGGTGAGACCGCGGGGCGCAGCTAGTTACATATAAAAGAGCGGATGATAAAAGACCATATTATCGTTGTTTGAAATATCAGGATAAAAATATTGTTATTTCTATTTTAATTAGTACCTTGTTTGACCCCTTAAAGAACTTACGTCATAACTTGTTATGTCACACGCAGCTATCAGTCATCGATATCTAGACTCCACCATCAGCATCTCATCGCCGTAGGGCTTTAAACGATCAAATCCGGGAAACATAAGCAAGGATCATCTGCGCTTCTTTTCGAAAGTCAAGGCTTTCGAAAAGAAGCGCTTAGAAGATCTGGATACCAAACGTCAAACTCGCAAAAAGCGACCCAAGCCCTCCTATAGCTATACGTACAACGCCGCTGGCCAACTATATTGTGCGATATGTGGCCAGGAATTTAAAAATAAATTCGGTCTGGCCAGCCACATTAGGGCCCACAGGCGGCGAAGTAATGACATTTGAGGGGTCGCCGTTACCGAAATCGGTAAGGAGGACTATATATATAATATCAATCATAGTCAGAAATTCCAATTTTATTTAGTAACTGCTAGCTGTGCCTGCGACTTCGTCCGCGTGATTTTTTTTCGCGGAAACCTAAAAAAAGTAGCCTAACTTACTCCTTACAACATCAGCTATCTGCCAATGAAAGTCTCGTCAAAATCGGTCCAACCGTTTCAAAGATTAGCCAGGACATCCAAATAGACAGATACAAAAAAATTTAAAAATTGACTTTCTGATGTAAGTATATACTTTCGCATACATTTAATAAAAAGCAGTTATTTTGACATTACAGACAGACACTTCAATTTTATTTATCTGTGTGTATGGATAGTTATGCATGTATATCTCTTTCTTTCTCTTCTTTCACCTGGTTCAATTATTTGGGGTCGGCGCAACATGTCTTTTCCTTCTTTCTTCCATTCGTATCGGTTCTGACATACGTCGTCCTCTGTCACAGCACAAATCGTCATCCTTAACACAATCTATCATCTTTTGGTCTACATTTACATTTGTACCCATGCATGATAGGTAGTTTATTATAATTTAGGTAGTTGAATGGTATTTTGTAATATGTATTTTATTATATTATAGATGTATTTTTTTTCGATTTTTCAGAGGTTCCGTGATTGAGTAAGTAAAAGCTTTTGTTTTCTATTTTGCATGTATTTTTTTTTCAATTTATCAAGCTTTTTATGTATAAGTTATTTTTTTTATATTGTTAACTAGCTGTCCCGGCAGACGTTGTTCTACCCTGAAGAAATAAAATCCAATTGTGAATGTAAACCATCCTCGGATCCACTTGAACACACACAAAAAAATTCATTCAAATCGGTCCAGCCGTTTAGGAGTTCACTGTCAACACACGTATAGAAGAATTATATATATATAAAGATAGATAACAGTACGTAGGCGAACGTACGTTTGCTTCGTGGCTCTATTTTTTCTTTTATTTAAATCTAGCTGTACCCGGCAGATGTTGTCTTGCCCTTAAAAAATAAAAATCTAGACACCGATAGTCCAATAGTCGTGGTAGCGTAATGGCTAGCGCACGCGTCCCATACTCAAAGGGCGCGGGTTCGATCCTGTCCGGAACGCATGCACCACTTAGGCAGTTTTCTGACCTAATGTGCATATTGTTACAATTACCACGTGCTAACAACGGTGAAGGAAAACGTCGTGATGCAACCTACACATCAAGATAACCGATGTGTCAAACCTGACAAGCCGCCTTGGACAAGCGTGGCGGGTATACTGTCCAATCCCCTATAGTGGGAGACCCGAGCCCAGCAGTGGGACATTTATGGGCTGTTATTACTATTACTATAGACACCGATTGCAGTGCCATCAACCGGGACCAATTGTTAATCTAAACCATTCTCGAATCTACTTGAAAAAACACAAAATTTTATCAAAATCGGTCCCGCCGTTAGAGGTGTTCAGCGACGCCACCTACCGGGTACAATCGTGAATCTATACCATCCCGGGATCCACTTGAACACACACAAAAATAATTTCACCTAAATGCTGGAACCCGCTTGCAGCGCCATCTACCCGGTTCAGATTTGAATCTAAACCATTTCGGGACCCACTTGAACATACACAAAAAAAAATGAGTTAAAATGCAGTCACCATTGCCGAAATCGGTCGGGAGAGATCATACATAACACATGAATAACTAGACTGATGTTTTTTAATGATAATTTTTTTATTCATGAATATCATATTTTAATACTTATTATCCTATTCCAGAACGAATGCAAGGATAATGGTCGATGATGTTATGCTGGAGCAAGTGAATGAGTTTGTATATCTTGGATGTGCTTTTAGCAGGGATGGAAGGTACACCGCTGATATAGAAAGAAGAGTGAATTTGGGGAATAGTTTGAATGGAGCGTTAGGTAAACTTCTAGGCGCTAAGAACCTCAGCCAGAAGGCCCAGCTCGCCATACACAACGCGGTGCTGGTACCTACGCTCACGTATGGAAGCGAGAGTCGGGTATGGAAGAGAGAGCATGAAAGTAGAGTAAACGCGGTTGAGATGCGAGCACTGCGCAAAATTTGCGGAGTGACGCTCGCGGACCGCGTTCGTAATACCGAAGTAAGAAAGAGAGTTGCTCTGAAAGAGAGTGTCGGGGTGAAGGTAAGGAAAGGAATGCTCCGGTGGTTCGGGCATGTGGAAAGAATGCATGATGAAAGAATGACTAAACAGATATACAATGCAAAAGTGGATGGATGCAGAAGTCGTGGAAGGCCACGACACACCTTCCATGATCAAATTGATCGTGTATTAGCGGAGGGTGATGTCAGGAGCCTTAAGAACAGACGAGTGTGCATGACAAGAGTTATGAATGTCAAAGAAGCAAGTGAGGTGTGTAAGAATGGACCTAAATGGCGCTCTGTTGTTCGTGCCTACCCCGCAAGGGAACTGGCGTGAAGTTATGTATGTATGTATGTATCCTACTCCCGACGAAGACAATTCCAAAAACACAAAAATCATAAAAATTGGTCCAGCCGTTCTTGAGTTATAAATGGTTTTACTAACACGACTTTGTATTATATATATAAGATATTCTCATACCATGGAAGAAGATATCATCTATATAATAATATATAGGATTTAAAAGCTTTGTTTGATTGCCATTCTTTGTAACCTTCCCTTCGGTCAAAAGTATTGATCGAAGGTCCTTCCGATCTATTCAGAAACTGCTATAAATTTTAAAGTGGTTTTACAATTATAATTTAACCAATTAACATATTATTCAATTTTTAAATGCATACTAAAATACTTACGGCCTTACTTATAATAATCTCGTTAAGAAACGATTAGGCATCTCTTAAGTAAGAGAATCTGAATCGGACCCTAATCAATGAATATCTTTTTTTTTCACTTTACCTAAGAGGAGCACAGATAAAGGAAATTTGAATGATTAACGTAGGTTGTACCCAAAATATTCGACTAAAGAGGAGTTTATGGGTAAGATTTTCACGATTAAAGAAACGATTATAAGTAAGACCTTTAATTATTAAATACTACTAAAATGATATTTGTTTATTACTAAAACTAACTACTACTAATATTGTACTAACACGAAAGTATTGACAAAATCAACGCTCATAACATTGGAGTCCATGCTAAGAATTCTTTCAAAGGTATGAGAACCTACTTTGAAAACTACAGGTAATGTATTTTATTTTTGTACTATTACAATAAACAAACATACATATCGTCGGTGTCAGTGCAGGATCTTGTTATTACATTTATTTCTTAACTATTTTTTTCGTCAAAATGATTGTATGTAGTAATTTCACCAAAAAAAAATGTGGTTACAAAGTCCAGCACTGAGTAAGTTTGTGTTATGGATTGAGTAATACGCAACGGATAACTCTAAGACCGATCCCAGACATCCGTGCAGGAACGGAGAAAGAATACAATTTCCTGCGGCCGGGCGGCATGTCGTAAGAGGCGACTTAACAACCCACAGCCAGGTGGTAGGGCATTTGCCCGACTGGATGGCTACCACCCCTGGTCTAAAGCATGTCGCCATAACAACCTTGAGTTGTGTTCCGGCATTAGTAACCAGGTTCCAGTCTCCCTTAAGAGAGCAGCAGCGCATTTGTAGCAACTTCGGTGTTGCAAATGTCCATAGGCGATGGTAACTGCTTTCCATCAAGTGGGCCGTCTGCCTGTCTGCTGATCTCCTGCAATAAAAAAAATAAAAAAAGACACTCAGACCAGAGTAGATAACGAAAAGTTTGTTTACGATTTTACCATGTAGAAAATCATTATCGGTGGGTTATAAAGACTTAGACTAATCAATACAATAAAAAGTTAAGAATATATTAGGGGTCCTTTTAAATTAGCATTATGAATAGTAACTTTGACTATCGAGCCAATAAATTTTAAGTACCACGTTATGAGTAAACTATCTTCTGCCAGCGACTTCGTCCGCGTGGTGCGTTTTTTTTTTAACTATCCCACGGGAACTCTTTGTTTCTTATTTTTCGGGATCAAAAGTATCCTATATGTTGACCAGAGATATACGCTACCACCATACAAAATTTCATTTAAATCGGTCCAGTCGTTTCGGAGATTAGCCGGTACAAACAAACAGACTAACAGAGAAACAAAAATTTGAAAAAAAAATCTAAATTAGTTTTATTTCACTTTTTACATCCCCCTGACTCGGTTTTTAGCATTTTTTTTTCATTGTACAGAAATTCGACCTCTACAATTTTATTATATGTATATATATATGTGTGTATATGTATATATAGATTAATCATGAGTAAATTAATCAAAGGGTAAATTATACCATCGTTGGCACCCCATCCAATAATTGTCACCCAATCAAAATCAATTCATTCAAAATATTAAAAAAAAACAAATTTTAATATTTTATTGTCTGGAAGATATTAAAAATATGAAAAAAAATTAAAATATTGTTTTTTTTTAAGAAATACATGCACAATTAGTAGTCTGTTGCTGGGGTCTTGTTTTAAGCAAATTTTACTTGTATCAGAAGATCCCGCTCTTCCATGCCTTAAATATTACATTGTATAGTATTTAGAAGTATTAAATTTCTATAATATATATTATCATGCTATAGAGGACACAACACTAATATTAAAAATATTGCATTATACATGTGTATTGTAATTAAAATTAATTAATGTACTTATTTAATTTTCATTAAGTACAAAACATACTAATATATTAAATTAATATTATTATTTTATTGAATTATTAGAAAAATAGTTACTGTACTTTTTTTCATTAAGTACAGAACATAGAATCAAAATAATAATTATTAATGAAAATAAGAACGTGTGTGTGTGTGTGTCTGTTTGTGTATGCACGCATATATATACTCAATCAGGAATTTGTAAGAGAGATTCTACTGCATCGTAGTAAAGTGACATTAGCGATTTTAGCTAAGAGGTTGCTTTGAGAGATTGCTTTAAGCAATTGGCCATCCACCTTCCAGTCTTATGACCAGAAGATTTTTTTTACCATTTTTATGGTGGTCTACAATAAAGAGTATATACAATAGAGTTCTAGTATCCCTTAAGAGAGCAGCAGCGCATTTGTAGCATGGCGATGGTAACCGCTTTCCATCAAGTGAGCCGTCTGCCTGTCTGCTGAACTCCTACAAAAAAAAAGTAACCCATATAATAATATAATCATCATTGTGTAACTACAAAATAAAAAATAAGAGTTCTTAATATTTTGAATAAAATAATAGGGTGCCAACAATTGGATATTTTCCCCTACTTATAGTACATTTTTAGATAACTTTAAAGCTAATATTTATTTTATCTATACCAATATTATAGAAAAGTAGTTTGTGAGTTTGTTTATAAGAAGTAATCTCTTGAACTGCTGAACCGATTTTGAAAATTCTTTCACCAGTAGATAGCCACATTATTCCTGAGTGACATAGGCTATATTTGATTGTGATTAAAAATTATAATTTTTAATGACGCCTAACGAAGTAAACCTAAAAACTTCGTCTAACTCAATATGAATGAGACGTGTTAATATATTTTTTTCACCCGTAGATACATAGAAAACAAGCTCCAGGAAGCCCTAAAAGAAGATAAGGGCACAGGATGCGAGATACCGCATTTGGACCCCTTCGCCCGAGAAGTCACCCAGTTTGATAAGCCGATAGAAAAAGTTGAATGTCAAAGCGTTGACTGGGTCAAATGTCATGTAAGTGACACTTGCTTTTTACATACATAACTTCACGCCAGTTCCCTTGCGGGGTAGGCACGAACAACAGAGCGCCATTCAGGCTTATTCTTACACACCTCACTTGCTTCTTTGGCATTCATAACTCTTGTCATGCACGCTCGTCTGTTCTGAAGGCTCCTGACATCACCTTCTGCTAGTACACGATCAATTTGATAATGGAAGGTGTGTCGTGGCCTTCCACGACTTCTGCATCCATCCACTTTTGCATTGTATATCTGTTTAGTCATTCTTTCATCATGCCCGAACCACCGGAGCATTCCTTTCCTTACCTTCACCCCGACACTCTCTTTCAGACCAACTCTCTCTCTTACTTCGGTATTAAGAACGCGGTCCGCGAGCGTCACTCCGCAGATTTTGCGCAGTGCTCACATCTCGACCGCGTTTACTCACTTTCATGCTCTCTCTTCCATACCCAACTCTCGCTTCCATACGTGAGCGTAGGTACCAGCACCGCGTTGTGTATGGCAAGCTGGGCCTTCTGGCTGAGGTTCTTAGCGCCTAGAAGTTTACCTAACGCTCCATTCACTTGCTTTTTACAAGCTTTTATTTAACCCTTAAGACAATTATCGATATACCAAAAAGCCGCAAGACTAACACTATCACTATCTCGTAATATACCAAGAAAATATACCCATTTCATACAAATCATACAACTCCTATATAAACAGAGTGAGACAACAACACAATTAACGATCACGTGCACAAACGCGATCTGCACTCTCGTCGCGGACACATATGTGCTAATAGTGAGCTAAAGGGTTAACTTGCAATGTATGTATACGTATGTAAGTTCAGGTGGAATCTTGCAAGTTAAATTTTACCAACTTCCCGGTATCCGATTGAGCTGAAATTTGGCACGAGTATGTATATCGCGTGACAGTGCGATAATATAGTACCATGGAGCTGATCTGATTATGGAGTCGGAAGGTGGCCATAGGAACTCCTGAACTAAACAAGATAGACCCGTCGTGTTTGGGCTCGTTTTACTTGTCTTGGCTAGCACTCTGCGGCTGGCTACATGATATCCGGCATCTCAAAAGCTTGTATTTAAAAAATCTTATTTTAAATATTTTTTTCAATCTATTTTATATAGGGACTTTTAGTGATGATGTCACCATGTCAGTCCCATCTTACCATAATCATACAAATATTTAAAAAATCATACAATTTAGATTTGGATTCTTGTCCGTGCAGGAACGGAGAAAGAATACAATTTTCTGCGTTGGGGCGGCCTGTTGTAAGAGTTGACAAAACAACCCACAGCCAGGTGGTAGGGTATTTGCCCGTTTGGATGGCTACCATCCCTGGTCTTAAGTATGCCGCCATAACAATCTTGAGTTGTGGTCCAGTATAAGTGGCCAGGATCTAGCCGCCCTTTAGAGAGCGGGCAGCATATAGCTACACCTCTGGTATTGGTAATCCATAGGCGACGGTAACCACTTTCCATCACCGTTGGGCCGTCAGCCTGTCCGCTGTGCTTCAGCAATAAAAAAATCGAAATGTGTGCTGGGAAACATAGTAGAAGTGAAACTTCAACGAACAAGTGGCAAAACGAATCGCAACAAAATTTTAACTTGGAGTTTTACGGGCAGGTTTTCAAATTGGACAAGTACATTAACGATCTGTCCATAAAACTTCAAGTTAAAATTTTGTTGCGATTCGTTCTGCCACTTGTCCGTTGAAGGTTCACTTCTACTATGTGTCCCAGCACACATTTCGATTTTTCGCAGGTTTACTGCAAATTATGATTTGGTTAGGTTAGGTACATTTTAATGAATGCATTTTTTATTTAAACATATTTTATCAAACAAAAAACTGAATTCGATCCGGAACCAAAAACGCATCCGTAGTCTACTCTAAAATTATGCCGCCCCTCCACGAGGCCGTAACGCTTTTTCGTGACAGAAAAATCCTAAGACCCCCCGTTTATATAGAAGTTTCACTTCAAAAAACTACTACGATAGATGCCTTTGCTAAGTGGTCTGCTTCCTCGTTCCCTGGTAAGCTTATATCTGCTGGAACCCATTGCAATACATTTTTTTTTTAATTGCAGTAGATCAGCAGACAGGCAGACGGCCCACTTGATGGTAAGCGCTTACCATCGCCTATGGACATTTGCAACACCAAAGGTGCTACAAATGCGCTGCTGCTCTCTTAAAGGAGACTGGAACCTGGTCACTAATGCGGGAACACAACACAAGGTTATTATGGCGGCATACTCTAGACCAGGGGTGGTCGCCATCCAGTCGAGCAAATGCTCTACCACCTGGCTTTGGGTTGTTTTGTCGCCTCTTACGACAGGCCGCCAGGCCGCAGGAAATTCTTTCTCCGTTCCTGCACGGATAGAAATATATTGATAGCCAGGAAATACAAAATTTTACGCTGAACACCATAAGCAATCGGTATTCTTCTGTGGCCTGAGGTACACCGAGCTATATGTTGAAGTACAATTTGTATGATTCGCCAGTGACAATTACATACATATTTTGACGTGTTAGAGTCATGCAAGAATCATTGTGGTAATTCTTAGCGCTAATTTGCTATTGACCACTAAATGCTATTACAATATAAACATGTTTATGGACGATGAAACACTATAAACTGACATAAATATATTTTTGACATGCTTTAATAGTAGATATTTTATTATTTAGATTATTTATAAATTATTATTATATTGTTATTTTTTATTGATTGATATAGTAGATATTGATTTTATTGATTATTATTATTAATTTTGAATTTTAATTGTATTGATACAGTGTTTGTAAAAATAAGTTTACAAATCAATATTGTAATTTTAATTTTGCACGCCCAATTATGGGCCGAATGCATTGATACTGTAAAAACCGTAACATCTTTGTACATGCATTACGCAATAAATATATTCTATTCTATTCTATTCTAAGGGACGCATTATAATTGTATATTGGTGCTGAGTATTATACTAACTTAGCTTAGCTTAAATGAATCCCGACGAGTCAGTCTCGGCATGAATTTGGACAAGACGAAAGTCATGTTCAATGAACACGTCATGATGAGACCGGTAAACGTCAATAGCACCCCTCTGGAAGTTGAGCAAGAATATGTCTACCTTGGACAGAAAATACAGGCACAACTTCGAGAGGAAAGCCAATAGGAGGATTCAGTTGGGCTGGGCAGCATTCGGTAAGCTTGGTCAAGTCTTCTCGTCGACCATTCCGTAATGCTTGAAGACAATCTTCGAGCAGTACGTCCTCCTCGTCCTGACCTACGAGGCCGAGACATGGACACTGACGGCAGGACTGGTCCACAAGTTCCAAGTCGCTCAACGGGCTTAGGAGTGAGCTATATCATATTTAGGAATGACCTGTGCAAGGTCGCCGGTAGGCGCTGGATGAGGAATCAGAAGTCAGGGATCAGTTGCGCCGTCTTGGGGAGGCCTACATCCAGCAGTGGACTGCGAATGGCTGACAATGTATTGTACTAACATTTAATTTCTTAGTGCCAAGTAGTGCACTAACATTTTAACTTTGGTGCCGAGTACCGTACTAACAATTCAATACCTAGTGCCAAATACCGTACTAACATTTCAATTTGTTTTATTACAGTTATCACAATGTAAAGTGGTGCAAGAGATACTAGATGAGACGGAAAATATTGTTTGTACGTATCGGGATATATTGTATGAAAGTGACAGCAAATATGTAATAGGACCGCCTGTTGATGTAGAGGGGGCAAACACATATGTCTTGAATAAAAGTGATCATGTGAAAGTTAAATGTGTTGGGAAAAACTATAAAACGTAAGTGCTAGATACAGTTCCATCCGTTTATAATGACATCGAGTGACAAATACGTCGTACTAAGCGGACGTCATACAAAGCATATACATACTTAACTGTTCCAGGCATCGCTAACCTTAAGAATTGCATCTTGCACTGTTATTTTTGTAGAAGAGTTGTTTTGATTAGAATGAAAGCAATTGATCATTTTAAGCCCTAGGTCTCTGCGCCCCCGCACCATGTGCCCTTGGACCCCCGGACAAAGACGGCCCTGTTCTCAAAGATGCCATTTTATGTACTTGGTGCCATTGTGTGTACTTGGTGCCATTTTATGTACTTGGTGCCATTTTGTGTACTTGCAGCGTTTTGCCAATGAAATGGACAGGCCACTCCATTGGGTTCCGAACTTCTGTGGAACGGAAGCGCCCTCCACCGGGCAGGGAGGATACCCTTGATATCCTAATATTCGGCTTCGACTCCACGTCCAAAAATGGCTTCATACGACGTATGCCGAAAAGCTATGATTACCTCGTCAACGAGTTGGGTGGGATTGTTTTGGAAGGGTGAGTTTTAGGGGTTGAATACCGATTTTTTATTAAACTAACTTTTGCTTCGTTTTAATGAAACACTTTATTGAGTTGCACGTGTTACCCTTTTTGCTATGAATAAAATGACTCAAATAATAGTAGATTGTTACTCGAGAGGTGAAAGTCACTTATTTAGGCATGAGATAGTTTGGCGCACGAGTGTAGCAAGGACTCTAATAGTTAGAGTGCCTAAATAGGCCTTTCACCCGAGGTTAACACTCTGCTTTTCATTTCGAATATGTGGAAAGTAAATAAAAAGTGATTAGTGAAACAAACAACTACTTCTCTAATAAATCAGGCGTTAAATCCATATCGAAATCAGATGGACTGGAATAAAATGTCAAGTTAATCTTTCTTTGTGGCATTCTACCAGCCAGTATTTTTTTCTCACTGATTTATGTAAATTAAATAATATTTTAGTGAAAAATAATTTATAAGTATAAAATGATGCTACAATGTTGATATTCAGTAATCAACATAAAAAGGATGACTAAACAGATATACAATGCAAAAGTGGATGGATGCAGAAGTCGTGGAAGGCCACGACACACCTTCCATGATCAAATTGATCGTGTACTAGCAGAAGGTGATGTCAGGAGCCTTAAGAACAGGCGAGCGTGCGTGACAAGAGCTATGAATGTCAAAGAAGCAAGTGAGGTGTGTAAGAATAAGCCTGAATGGCGCTCTGTTGTTCGTGCCTACCCCGCAAGGGAACTGGTGTGAAGTTATGTATGTATGTATGTAACATAAAAGATTCAAAATAGAATAAATTATTTTTTAGGCTTAAAAATTAGTTTTAGTAATTATTTAGTGGTTAAAAACAGTTTTAGTAGTGTTATACAATACGTGAGTACATTTCTGAAGTTAAATCACACTTCATTATTGTCAAAATTACCAGATGCCATAATTAATTAAACTCCTTGATTCGCCACTCAAAACTAGTTTTACTTGTTATAAATAAGTCCTAAATATATTCCTAAACACATTCACCATTAAATTCATCCGGGCTTATATCTATACCCAACCCAAATAAAAAAAAAAAAAATATATTATTTTGCCAGGTGCTAGGGTACTTTCTCGACTGGATGGCGACCACCCCTGGTCTAGAGTATGCCGCCATAAGAACCTTGTGTTGTGTTCCGGCATTAGTGACCAGGTTCCAGTGTCCTTTAAGAGCGCAGCAGCGCATTTGTAGCACTTTTGGTGTTGCAAATGTCCATAGGCGATGGTAACCGCTTTCCATCAAGTGGGCCGTCTGCCTGTCTGCTGAACTCCTGCAATAAAAAATAATAATATATATATATATATATGTATATATATATATATATATATATATATATATATATATATATATATATATATATATATATATATATATATATATATATAATTATATATATATATATATATATATATATATATATATATGTATATATATATATATAATTACAGGTACAATATAGTAGGCGACGGTACACCGGCGGCTTTATTTCCCATACTGACGGGTAAAACTGAATTGGAACTACCCGACGTGAGAAAAAGAATGAAAAACAACCGCACCTTGGACGATATGCCGTTTCTGTTTTATAGGTTAAAGGATGACGGGTAAGTTGAAATATTTTTTTACCGCAATCCATAAAACCTCGAACTTTTAAAAACTACCCTCACAATATCAATTTTTACGTAAAGGTAAATAGAATAAAACTAGCATAAAGTTCAAAATTCAGTGCACTGTTACGCACAATTTCCTTTGATCTACGTATAAAAGAATCTCTGCCTTAAGTAGGTATATATTATGGATAGCGCTAAAATTCATTTGAAATATTTTAAATTTTATTTAAAGTGAAAATTAATAATAAATAAATAAATAATCGGCAGACAAACACACATATTATATATCCCCAAATTAAGCAAGTTACGCTTGTGTTATGGCTAATATACAACGGACTACTCTGGGGCCGATCCCAGACACCCAGATCATAGTAAATAACGGAGAAAATACGTTTCCGAAATTTACTATACCAGGAATCGAACCCGGAGCCTCTGCGTTGCAGTGAGGTAGGCCGGCAAAAGCTTAGCCCACTGAACCACAGAGGCCGTCAAATAATAATAATAATAACGAGTAAAAATAAATTGTTTTATTTCGTATTAAATAAAGTTGAATTTTATGTGTTTATCTCTTTGTCGTTTCATCGTGTTTCAAATCACGATTCTAGGGAAGTTTCACTTCAAAAAATTCTAGTTAAAAGAAACCAACATCAAAAATAGGTAAAAAGCAAAAAAAAACAATATTTTTATAGCATTAAATTGAACGTAGTTTAGCAGAAAGGACTCAACCCACATTGTGGTCAAAAATGAGTTGTATAAACCAATTTACCAGTAATTTTTGTCTAAACTTAAAACCTCAATAAGTCAAAAACTGACTTTTTGTGTGTTATAGGTCGTTTCTGCTAAACTACGTCCAATTCTGAGATACTGTAACGGCCTTAGTAATTTTTTTTTCTTTTTGGAAATTAATAATCAATGTTTTTGGTCAAGAAAGCGTGGTAAATTTCGAAGAATTTTGTGCGGCCATTTTCCTCCGAGTTATGATGTTCTGTTGTAAATCACCCAAAAGTGTATATTTTTTAAATATTGAGTAGTGTATAAATAGTAAGTAAGAAATAACTTCATTCAGGTATCGCACAGCGTATTTCGAAGATATGCCGTGGATAGGCACGTTTCAGTACCGTTTCAACGGATTCAAACGTATGCCAGCCGACCATTATCTGCGTGCGTTTTACCTGGAGGAGTCCAACAGTGGCAAGAAATGGTGGAAAGGCGCCAAAGCGCGATACTGCGTCGGTGATACACCGCAATATAAACTGATGATGAACATCACTGAGCAGGTGAGAGATGTCATTGTATCTTTGATGGTATTGTGAAAGAGATGTCATTGTATCTTTGAAACATATCGTGAAAGAGATGTCATTTTATCTTTGATTGTATCGTGGAAGTGATGTCATTGTATCTTTGACTGTATCGTGACAGAGATGTGTTTGTATTTTTTTACTGTATCTTTGAAGAGGTGTCTTTATATCTTTGATTGTATCATGGAAGAGATGTCATTGTATCTTTGGTAATATCGTGGAAGAAATGTCATTATATCTTTGATAATATCGACAAAGAGATGTCATTGTATCTTTAACTGTATTGTGACACAGATGTCTTTGTATTTTTAACTGTATCTTTGATGAGATGTCTTTATATCTTTGATTGTATTATGGAAGAGATGTCATTGTATCTTTGGTAATATCGTGGAAGAGATGTCATTATATCTTCGATAATATCGTGGAAGAGATGTCATTTTATCTTTGATAATATCGTGAAAGAGATGTCATTTTATCTTTGACTGTATTGTGACAGAGATGTCTTTGTATTTTTAACTGTATCTTTGAAGAGATGTCTTTATATCTTTGATTGTATCATGGAGGAGATGTCATTGTATCTTTGGTAATATCGTGGAAGAGATTTCATTATATCTTCGATAATATCGTGGATGAGATGTCATTTTATCTTTGATAATATCGTGGAAGAGATGTCATTGTATCTTTGACTGTATCGTGACAGACATGTCTGTATATTTTTAACTGTATCTTTGAAGAGATGTCTTTATATCTTTGATTGTATCATGGAGGAGATGTCATTGTATCTTTGGTAATATCGTGGAAAAGATTTCATTATATCTTCGATAATATCGTGGATGAGATGTCATTTTATCTTTGATAATATCGTGGAAGAGATGTCATTGTATCTTTGACTGTATCGTGACAGACATGTCTGTATATTTTTAACTGTATCTTTGAAGAGATGTCTTTATATCTTTGATTGTATCATGGAAGAGATGTCATTGTATCTTTGGTAATATCGTGGAAGAGATGTCATTGTATCTTTGATTGTATCGTGAAAGAGATCTCATTGTATCGTGGAAGAGATGTCATTTTATCTTTGATAATATCGTGGAAAAGATGTCATTGTATCTTTGATGTATCATGGAAGAGATGTCATGTTATCTTTGACTGTATTGTGGTAGAGATGTCATTGTATTTTTAACTGTATCATGGAAGAAATATTGTATCTCTTTGCATGTATTATGGAAGATATGTCCCTTGTATCTTTGACTATATCATGAAAAATATGTGTTATGTTTAATGGCCGATTCCTATATGTTACTATTCATTCACTTGCCTTACCATCGGTTGAAGTTTGATATTACTTGTATATATGGATCTCATGTCAAATTTTAATCGATAGTTAGGCAAACGAACAGTCTGTAAGAACGGGTAGTTTATAATTTAAATTTCTGATTGTAATAAAGATGATTTTCTATATTAAAACTAGAGATGTGCCGATTATGAATTTGGCCGACTACTCGACTAGCCGATCACGGTTTCGGGCGTTTCCGTGACGCTTCGTTTATAGCGATTCGCGAGAAGTCGCAACCGCCGCATGCGAGCGTGTCGGAACCTGTTTTATTTACTTCGCATTGCTTCTTAATTTTGACTTTTGTACGGGTCTCAGGGCGGTGCTTTTGTATAAAAAAAAATGTTTAAAGATAATACTTTTCTTGTACATTTAAGTGAAAGAGCTAAAGTAAAATGTAATCATGTCAAGAAGAAAGTCTCGTGTATGGATTACAATGTAGTAGTAAAGTATAGATTATAAACTACAAAGTAAGGAGCCGGATAGTCGGCACATCTCTAATTAAAACGCAACTGAAGAAAATAACTTTTATAGTATTGACTGTGTAAATTTGTGATCTAATTGCACTGGGTTATTATTTAATTAGTATTTTTGTTTATGATAAAATCAAAGATATGATGACATCGTTTGTATGATACAATTTAAGATATGGTGACATCACTTCTATGATACAGACTAAGATACGATGATATCTATCCCATGATACTGTCAAAGAGATACATAACGCTTATCGATAAGGCTACCCATTGTGATATATATCAATATACATATATATATATATATATATATATATATATATATATATATATTTTATTTGTAAATATGCTTTCGTGTAAAATATCGAGATACATGCCTGAGGTTCACATATGTGTTTCTCTTTCTCTCTCTCTCTCTCTCTCTCTCCCCCTCTCTCTTTCTCTCTCTCTGTGTGTGTGTGTGTGTGCGTGCGTGTGTGTGCGTGTGAGTGCGCGCGAGTGTGTGTGTGTGTGTGTGTGTGTGTGTGTGTGTGTGTGTGTGTGTGTGTGCGTGTGTGTGTGTTTGTGCGTGTGTGTGTGTGTGTGTGTGTGTGTGTGTTATAAATGGGTATATTATTATTGTAAATATTTTTTATAACTTTCAGTTTTTCGAGTTGGACGGTAAAAAGTTTGGTTTCACCTTCATTGCTGACATAACACACGATGACTTCAACATGATTGCGACGGCTGATGACGAGACTCTGAACTTCTTGAGAAGCTTTAAAGCAAAGGGACGACTGGATAATACACTAGTCTTCGTTATGGGAGATCATGGACCGAGGCATGTAGATAGATAGATCACTTTACTACCCAAAATTAGCTCCTATTCAATTTCGTAATAGGTTTTGAGTTGAGAATATCTCAAAAGCCTGAGATTGTAGAGTTTCCGAAACATTGATGAACAATGAAAATATGCTTCAACAATATTCATTGAGTATAGTGCTGCCGACTTCTCTGTGAAATGAAGAACGTCGCTGTATTCTCTCCGGTGTTGCCAACCTATGAATACTCAACAAAAACATTTTAATATATCACATTAATCTAGGATAATCATCTATACTAATTTTATGATGAGAAAAAATTCTAATTTTGTATGTTTGTAACGAATAAACTTAAAAATTACTGGATCGATTTCAAAAATTCTTTCACCATTCGAATGCTGCATTATCCCGGATTAATATAAGCTATTTACCACCGGACAAGCAGACGTACCCGCTCACGCCACCCATATATGCTGGAAATACCAACAAAGCGGACGAAACGCTATAATAATAATACATACATACATAACTTCACGCCAGTTCCCTTGCGGGGTAGGTACGCAATAACAAATTATCCGTGCAGGAACGGAGAAAGAATACAATTTCCTGCGGCCGGGCGGCCTATCGTAAGAGGCGACAAAAGAACCCACAGCCAGGTGGTAGGGCATTTGCCCGACTGGATGGCTACCACCCCTGGTCTAAAGTATGTCGCCATAACAACCTTGAGTTGTGTTCCGGCATTAGTGACCAGGTTCCAGTCTCCCTTAAGAGAGCAGCAGCGCATTTGTAGCAGCTCTGTTGTTACAAATGTATATAGGCGATAGTAATCGCTTTCCATCAAGTGGGCCGTCTGCCTGTCTGCTGATCTCCTGCAATAAAAAAAAAAAAAAAAAAAAAAATTATTATAATAATAATAATAATTTATTTATTTAAAGACAACACAGTCCAATACATTTTTAACAAAATACACACAATAATGTTATTAGTAATTTTGTTCCTTATGTCTATGTTAGTAATTAATGACTAGCACAGATTTAGTCCTATTAATGAAGGACCAAATCAGTGGGCAGTCAAATTTGTCGGGTATGCTGCCACTTTTATTGTTGCAGACTCATTAGTTTAATAGTATATTATGGTACTAGTGTGTAACATTGGTGGTTACCGCCGAGGCGCCATTGAGACTCGAGCCGTAGGCGAGGGTCTTAAGAGAGCCGAGGACGGTAATCATCAATACACACGTGTATCATACGACGTTTTTCAACACACTTGTGAATAAAATAACAACAAAAACTCATTTTATTTAGTAGATAAAAAAAGTTATATATGAGTGAGTTTTATTTATTAAACACGTACGAGTTAAAATTATCTATTTAAATAAGAAGTTGCATGAAATGAGCAAGCAATAGGAACATTAATTTATTTGTTCTATAGAACACGATTTTTTTTTTTTTATAAAAACTTTTTTAAGAACAAAGCAACTCAACCAATAAAATTTAAAAAAAAAATCTATAACTCACTAGTGAGTTATAATGTTTTTTACTCACAGTTTGATTATGGGTGTCATTCTGTGCCTAATTGCGGTGACCATAGAGCCACTTTATGAGCAAGTGTGTTGAAAAACCTATTTATCTCATAGAATATAATTTTGAATGTGATTTTACTTTTTATGTCAAACTGTTTTTTGTCGAGTGAAAATTGTTGATAGGAATGCACGTATAAATATCCATTGTTGTGTTTATTTATTTGAAATAACACAAAAAGCAGGATATTTCTATTTAAAATAATTATATCACTCTTCAACGACCACAACATTTATCATACGCACTGCTGAAGAGTGGAACTCTTTACCGTCGTCTGTTTTTCATGAAGAATACAATCTAGGTGTCTTCGAGTCTCACCAGAATAGGTAGCTTCTATGTAAGCGTTCTTCACCTTAGACTGCATTTCCCACCTGACTGAAATGTCAGTCAAACGCGAAGCTATTCATTACAAAGAAGTTTTTTTTAAAAGGTTTTTAAATACAAACTTTTGAGATCCTGGATATCATGTGGCCACAGAGCGCTAGCCAAGACAAGTGAAACGAGCCCAAACACAACGGGTCTATCTTGTTTAGTACAGGAGTTCCTATGGCCATCTTCCGACTCCATCATCAGATCAGCTCCACGGTACCATATTATTGCACTGTCGCGCGATATACGTATGCGTGCAAAATTTCAGCTCAATCGGAAACCGGGAAGTTGGTTAAATTTAATTTGCAAAATTCCACCCGAACTTACATACATACATAGATACATAGGTACATCCATTGAAAGTTAAATAAAAGCTTGTAATATATATATATATATATATATATATATATATATATATATATATATATATATATATATATATATATATATATATATATAAATTAGGGCTAAAGCTTCAATAATGTAACCCATCAATCTAAATAAAATACTTGACGCTGGAATCGGGTTCGAAATTTTTATTTTTTCAGGGCAGGACAACGTCTGCCGAGACCACTAGTATATTATAATACTCGAACTACATCTGAGATATTTTATAGTTATTGACTATGGCCAGATGCGTCTTATTTATTGCGTTATAAATAATGCCGTTAATGAATAAACTACTTTTTAGTACTGGCAGCCCTAATTCGTATGGGATTTCAACATGGCGGCTGTTGTTCTATATTTTGCCATTTGACAGATAAGATCGGCGGACTGAAGCTTGTGTAGTAGTAGTTCGTACTTATTTTTATTTTGAAGTGATCACTTCATATGGGAGGGTGAACCGCTTCGTTACGTAACGCGTTACGGTGCCAGTCGGCTTCCCTGTCTCTCACGCATACGGCAGCGGGAGGCAGGCTCCTCCTCTCTCACTATAACCCGCAGTGCTAGCCGTATTTATTCTAATAGAATTAATTCTAATAGAATATGCCACTCAAGTATGGAATCCTTTTTATAACAAATACACAGATGCTATTGAACGAGTTCAAAAAAGATTTCTACGTATAATGTACTACAGGTGTAGTAGCGGCCATCTCCCATACTCTCATTTATTACTTAAATATAACCTACTATCACTCTCTAATAGACGTCTTTTACTAGGTGCTATGTTGCTTTATAAATTTTGTCACAATTATATAGACTGCTTGCCTCTTACTAATACTATATGTTACTGCGTCCCAAGGACAGTGCTTAGACGCGCGGTAAAAATTGGGCGGCTTTTTTCTACGACTTCCTGTCGTACTAACGCAGGACTTCGTGCTCCAATGTACCAACTCGTCAACAACTACAATATATATTTTGAAAACATAGACATCTTTGCACTTTCCTTGGGTGCTTTTAAAAAATATGTTACTAACGCCATTAAGGATCAGGCATTGTAATTTTCTGTAATTTTTATTTTTATTGTTGTGTCTCTGTTATCTTTATCCCTCACATATTATATGAAATGTATATAAGCGTGTTGATGTGTGTGTTTGAATGCGCGGGCGCGTGCATGTTGTGTGTTCATGTGTGTGTGTGTGTGTGCGTGTGTGCGTGTGGGTGTGTGTATGTGTGTGTGTGCGTGTGTGTGTGTGTGTGTGTGTGTGTGTGTGTGTGTGTGTGTGTGTGTGCGTGTGTGGGTGACCGTAAGTTTTGTATATGTCCCCTATTCTTTTATAGTACTGTACACTACCATTTTTTAGTTCGTGGATAATGTAGTTGGATAAGCACTGATTTTATACTATTTTTTTATTTTTATTATCTAACTTTAGTGTATATCTGTTTATTATCCTAAATAAATAAAATAAAATAAAATAAATGTACATATTCAAGAATTGTAACTAAAAATAAAATATATTTTACTAGCTGATGCCCGCGACTTCGTCCGCGTGGTGCGGTTCTTTAACTATCCCACGGGAACTCTTTAATTTTTCGGAATCAAAATTATCCTATATGTTGACCAGGGATATAAGCTACCACCATAAAAAATTTCATTTAAATCGGTCCAGTCGTTTCGGAGATTAGCCGGTACAAACAGAGAAACAAAAAATCTAAATTAGTTCTATTTCACTCCTTACATCCCCCTGACTCGATTTTTAGCAATTTTTTTCATTGTACAGAAATTTGACCTCTACAATTTTATTATGTCTATAGATAATCAATAAAAAAATGTATTAATGAATAACCTTTCCTTACATTATGATATTAATATACATAAAATTTAAGTAATAACCTAAGCTTTTCTCAAGTTAAACAATTTCAACATTAAATAGGTTTAACTTAGATTAGTTTTATCACTTCTGTCGGGCGTCCCGAGACGCAGACGTTTTTGCTTTCTTTGTATTGACTACAGATGTTTAATTCATTTGTCTTTTATAGTAATGAAATATGTTACGTGTTTCATAATTATTACAGATACGCAAACGTACGCAGCACGCTGCAGGGCAAGTTGGAAGAGCGGCTCCCTCTAATGTGCGTGCTCGTCCCACCCTCGTTGGCACGCTCCCGTCGATCGCTCGTCCCGAACTTGAGAGCGAACAGTCGCGCGCTGACGACCCCGCACGACATCCACGCGACGCTCCTCGACGCCATGGGGTTGCCAGATAGTATCAATTATAAGGTGCCAGGTGCTGATTTACAGAGAGGAATGAGTTTGTTCGAACCGGTGAGTATTTTACAAGCTTTTTATTTAACTTGCAATTGATGTATGTGTGTAAGTTCGGGTGGAATCTTGCAAGTTAAATTTGACCAACTTCCCGGTTACCGATTGAGTTGACATTTTGCACGTATGTGTACATATCGCGTGACAATGCAATAATATGGTACCGTGGAGCTGATCTGATGATGGAGTCGGAAGGTGGCCATAGGAACTCCTGTACTAAACAAGATAGACCCGTCGTGTTTGGGCTCGTTTCACTTGTCTTCGCTAGCACTCTGCTGCTACGTGATATCCAGGGTCTCAAAAGCTTGTATTTAAAAATCTTTTTAAATAAGCCTATTAGCATTTAGTAGAGATATGGTAAAAAAGTTAACCTTATAATTTTCATTCAAAAACCAAAATCAAAAGCGTGCTAACAACACCATACGATTCAACTTAGCAAACATTTGTTTGTGTTCTAGAATAAGTAGTCAAATTAAGTCTTAATGCATGTAATAAAGAGAGAAATAAAGATAAAAAGAAATAATAACTCCGTCATGCCATAAGATGGAGAGACCGGGCAATAAAAAAAAAAAAAACCATACGATTTCCACGCGACGTTACTCGACGCCATGGTGTCGCCATATATTGTATGTCTGTTAATACGGTTCCTTCTAATATGTTTGCTCGTCTCGTTCTTCTTAGCACACTCGCGTTGATCGCTCCTCGCGAACTTAAGGGTATATCAACAAGTCAAAGTAATCTTATCAGTGCAGGAACGGAAAAAGAATATTAATTCGAGGCGACGAAACAACCTACAGCTAGGTGGTAGGGTATTTGTCTGACTGGGATGGCTACCACCCCTGGTCTAGAGCCGCCATAACAACCTCGAGTTGTGTTCCGGCATTAGTGACCAGGTTCCAGTCTCCCTTAAGAGAGGAACAGTGCATTTGTAGCACCTTTGGTGTTGCAAATGTCCGTAGGCGATGGTAACCGCTTTCCATCAAGTGTGCCGTCTGCCTGTCTGCTGAACGGGTGCAGTATAGTTATAGGGCACATTTATTTATTTATAATTTGAGATATAAAAATAACTTTGGCTTTGGTTATAAAAAAAAATAACCACGAAGGCCAAGGCGGTAGTTCCGCTTCGCTTCGCACCCGTCTTAGCCTTCTAACTTATATTAAAAAAGTTCGGATCGGTACATAATAAATAAATGTGCGCCCTATAACTATACCCCACCCCTGATCTCTGCAATTACGTGTTACTACTTGTGCTTATACTTATCTATCTATGTATATAATAGGTTGGGGAAAAAGTCTTTTCGCATATAGTATGTATGAATTTGTAATAAGATCTCTTTGGCTATACCATTTGTATCTGGCTAGTTTTGGTATCATTAAAAAGTTTTAATTTTAAAGAAGACAATTCCAAATTCAAATTAGGAAAATGTGTGATTTTCATTTGTTTTTCTTATTGTTAAAATGAGTGAATCTAATGAAGAAATTCGATACATTTTAAAATTTTACTACAAAAAAGGTAAAAATGCAACACACAAGCCGCGAAAAAAAATTGTGGTGTTTATGGACCTAATGCAGTATCTGTGAGAGTAGCGCAAATTTGGTTTAAGCGTTTTTAATCCGGAAATTTTGATATCAAAGATGCACGTCGCTCTGGTCGCCCTGTTACAGACAAAATGGATGCCATTTTTGAAAAAGTGGAGCAAGATCGGCATGTTAGTAGTTACGTTGTAGCTGAAGAACTGGGAATTGACCACAAAACGCTTTTGGCGCATTTGAAAAAAGCTCGATATTTGGGTGCCTCGTGAGCTCACTGAAAGAAATCTAATGAACCGTGCACTCATTTGCGATTCTTTATTACGACGTAATGAAACCGAGCCATTTTTGAAGAAGGTGATAACTGGTGATGAAAAGTGGATCACGTACGACAAGGATGTGCGAAAAAGAGCGTGGTCAAAGGCCGGTCAGGCTTCACAGACTGTGGCGAAACCCGGGTTAACTCGCAACAAGGTGATGCTGTGTGTATGGTGTGTATGGTGGGATTGGAAGGGCATTATTCATTATGAGCTGTTACCGCCAGGCAGGACCATCGTTCTGAACTGTACTGCGAACAACTGATGAGATTAAAGCAAAAAGTTGAGAGAAAGCTGCCGGAATTAATCAACAGAAGGGGTGTGGTTTTTCACCGTGATAACGCTAGACCTCACACAACTTTAGCCACTCAGCAAAAATTACGAGAGTTTGTCTGGGAGGTGTTAATGCATCCGCCGTATAGTCCTGACCTTGCACCTTCAGATTTTCACCTGTTTCGGTCTCTGCAGAATTCCTTAGGCAATGTCAGGTTAACATCACGAGAGGACTGCCAAAAGCACTTGTCGCAGTTTTTTGATCAGAAGCCCCAAAATTTTTATAGCAATGGGATCACGTTCCTACCTACAAGATGGCAAAAATTTATCCAACAAAATGGCACCTACATACTTTAGTCAAATGTAAATAAACTTTATAAAAAAATCTTTTAAATATTTATATAAAATGCGAAGAAACTTTTTCCCCAACCTAATATATTATAACGACTAAAGAGATCAGTCGTTACAGTACTATGGCTGCCGATTATTATTATCATCTCCCACGAGGAAATCGTCATTAGTGACGAAGTGTGTGATTTTTTTTTAGATACCCCGGAATAGATCTTGCAGTGAGGCTGGTATTGAGCCACACTGGTGCGCTTGTCTCAGGTGGTTGAACGTCTCGAGTTCGGACCCCATGCACGGGAGGGTTGCCGACGCGATGGTTAACTTCGTTAACAAGTTAACCGAGCCGGTCAGGTCAGTTGAAAAACGGGTTTTTTTTAAATTTATATATTCATACAATATATAAAATTCAACATGTTTTATTGCAGGAGTTCAGCAGACAGACAGACGGCCCACTTGATGGAAAGCGGTTATCATCGCCTATGGACATTTGCAACATCAAAGGCGCTACAAATGCGCTGCTGCTCTCTTAATGGAGACTGGAACCTGGTCACTAATGCTGGAACACAACTCAAGGTTGTTATGGCGACATACCTTAGACCAGGGGTGGTCGCCATCCAGTCGGGTAAATACCCTACCAACTGGCTGTGGGTTGTTTTGTCGCCTCTTACGACAAAACGCCCCAACGCAGGAAATTGTATTCTTTCTCCGTTCCTGCACGGATGAAAATGCCGTGTCTGCACATTGAAACTATTAAAAAAAGTAACTGGAATCTATACTAATATTATAAAAAGGAAAGATTTGATTGTTTGTTTGCATTGAATAGGCTCCGAAACTACTGAACCGATTTGAAAGATTCTATCACTGTTGGCAAGCTGCACTATCCCCGGGTGACATAGGATATATTATATTTAAAAAAAAAACAATTTTGTTTTTTTTTATTAAATACCCGTGCGAACCCGGGGCGGGTCACTAGTACACTATATAAACGATGGAGAACAGGATGCAATATTTTTTAAATTTGTCTGTTTGTTCGGGATATATTATAACGATATAGTATATGAAATGTACATACATACATACATACATAGCTTCACGCCAGTTCCCTTACGGGGTAGGCACGAACAACAGAGCGCCATTCAGGCGTATTCTTACACACCTTACTTGCCTCTTTGACATTCATAACTCTTGTCATGCAAGCTCGTCTATTCTTAAGGCTCCTGACATCACCCTCCGCTAGTACACGATCAATTTGATCACGGAAGGTGTGTCGTGGCCTTCCACGACTTCTGCATCCATCCACTTTTGCATTGTATATCTGTTTAGTCATTCTTTCATCATGCATTCTTTCCATATGCCCGAACCACCGGAGCATTCCTTTCCTTACCTTCATGTATATGAAATGTGACGTCACGAAATTTAGAATCCTTCCACCCCTTGTCAGGTTTTGTTTCACTTCTACTGCTTGTGAACTGCACACACATACATTATTATTTTTTGAGTACAAGCTAGAGAATTTTTATAATAAATAATAATAAATCGGCAGACAAACACACATATCGCATATCCCCAAATTAAGCAAGCTACGCTTGTATTATGGGTAATATAAAACGGACCACTCCGGGGCCGTCCGAGACACCCAGACCATTGTAAACAACGGAGAAAATTCGTTTTCGAAATTTATCTTGCCAGGAATCGAAACCGGTGCCTCCGCGTTGCAGGCCGTCAATTGGACCTACTTATGCAAAACAGAACCAATCCACAGACATGCCAAAATTGGGTGAACGATGCAGAAGACTTTCAAAATGCACCTTCTATCGACTCAATAAAAATCATAACGAGAAAATATAATGCACAATATTATTTTTTGTACGCAAAATTTTAATAAAAAACTAATGAGGTGTCTTTCGGACACATGTTTGGAACGAAGTTCTCCTAAAATCTCTTAAAAATTCTCAAAACGTCTCAAAAAGTGTGTCGATAAGCATCGAAAACCATCGAAATTTTATCAAAAACCTATGTATAGAAAGAAATACATAAACAAACAAACAGTATCAAAAACAGCGTATATTATTACACTAATTGATATTTTAGATTTTATTTCATTGCATTAAAGTTGAAATTGTATAATAGCTTACTATAGCAAAAAGTGTCGTGACAACTTTTCGTAAGAATTTTTTCCGTCTAGCCCCCTTTCAAAACGCGCGATAAGGAACTTCGTTCCAAAACGGCCTTTTCTCAAAACTGTCAGTGTGTGGTTTGGTTCCATTTTGCATAAGTAGGTCCAATTTGCATGTGTGTTTCACTTTCAGATCGAAATGTATACCCCGCACCCTGACTTCGGTCGTGTGGGTGATGCGGCAGGTGCCCAACAGGCGTATGCTGACGTTCGTCGCCGCCAAAGACGCCGACGGCTATGTCGGCAAATTCATCGACAAAGAAATAAAACACAACGAGAACTATCAAATTAAGGTATAACCTGGTTATAATGTACATACTGTTACGAGTTGCAGGAATTAAATTAAAATGCCGTTGAAATTATAGAATTTATTAAAACTATACAAACACGTATAAAACAGGTACAAATATAACTGTGCACAACCAGTCCGTCACTAACGACTGCCGATCTCTCCATTGGCCCATTGCTTTATACTGCACCGGTACAATATGGCTGCCCGACCGCGTAGACCGAATTTCTTAGAATCAGTCCTACACACCTGGCTAATGACTGTCATAAAAGATTACAATACACAATGGGCTGTTTTCTAATTACAAATTTTAAACGCAAAGCAAACAAAAGAAGTCCAAATGCGGAAAGGTAATAAAGTGTGCTTTTATGCTATGCAGGTGTGAATCCACTTTGGTCGGCGTGTAGGTCGTAACAATACATACATACATAACATCCAGGGCTGTAGCTAGGCGGAACTAAGTCTTTTCCGTGCAGGAACGGAGAAAGAATACAATTTCCTGCGTTGGGGCGGCCTGTCGTCAGAGGCGACCAAACAACCCACAGCCAGGTGGTAGGGTATTTGCCCGACTGGATGGCTACCACCCCTGGTCTAAAGTATGTCGCCATAGCAACCTTGAGTTGTGTTCCGGCATTAGTGACCAGGCTCCAGTCTCCCTTAAGAGAGCAGCAGCGCATTTGTAGCACCTTTGGTGTTGCAAATATCCATAGGCGATGGTGACCGCTTTCCATCAAGTGGGCCGTCTGCCTGTCTACTGAACTCCTGCAATAAAAAAAAAAAGAAAAGTACAGATGGCGCCTCGACCCCGCTCGAGACACGTGCTCTGCTCTGATTGGTCGCTTGTTAAATTACAATATTCATAACTTTTATTAAGGTAGGATGATTTTTAAGTCATAGACAGATTTAACAAATCAAATTAAATAAAATTAAGATTTTTAAAAGTATATATATATATATACTAGTTGTCCCGGCAGACGTTGTTCTGCCCTGAAGAAATAAAATTTAGAAACCGATTCCAGCGCCACCTACCGGGTCCAAATGTGAGCTATCCTATCTTTTAAGTCTGATCAAACTGCACACTGTGTGCAAATTTGATTAAAATCGGTCAATTAGTTTAGGAGTCCATCGCGGACAAACAACGTGACACGAAATTTATATATATTAAGATAGTATTTTTTTTTTAGTTTGTCGTCGGCCCGGGCGAAGGGGTTTACGAAGCGTCCCTAACATACTTAGTGAAAGAGAACAAGTTTTCAATCGACACCCGGGACATATCCAGGACTAACGCGTGAGTATATATTTTTTTTTACTAGTTGTGCCCGCGATTTCGTCCGTGTGCAAATTCTCTTCGCTGAACCCTAAAAAATGGAGCCTAAGTTACTCCTTATAACATGAGCTATCTGCCAGTGAAAGTCTCGTCAGAATCGGTCCAGCCGTTTCGGAGATTAGCCGGAACAAACAGACGGACAAAAATTCTAATAATTGCATTTTCGGAATCTCCTACTCGGAATTATGCACAATGATTTTTTTGAAATTACAAACAGACACTTCTATGTAATTTGACTGTAATATAGATAATTTTGCAAAATGTCTTTATACTGTTTCCAAGCGTTTACTTTACATTTGCACGTCTATTAAGTTACATATTTCTTGACAGCAAAGCCCACATGAAACAAATGACATAATTGTTGTGACTGACGTAATAGTGATGTTCATGTAACGCACAGATTATTAAACCATCGACACTATACGTAAATAAATCGATTGTAATCGATTTGATTTTATCCGTGCAGGAACGGAGAAAGAATACAATTTCCTGCGTTGGGGCGGCCTGTCGTAAGAGGCGACTTAACAACCCACAGCCAGGTGGTAGGGCATCTGCCCGACTGGATGGCTACCACCCCTGGTCTAAAGTATGTCGCCATAACAACCTTGAGTTGTGTTCCGGCATTAGTGACCAGGTTCCAGTCTCCCTTAAGAGAGCAGCAGCGCATATGCAGCAACTTTGCTGTTGCAAATGTCCATAGACGATGCTAACCGCTTTCCATCAAGTGGGCCGTCTGCCTGTCTGCTGATCTCTTGCAATAAAAAAAAAATTAAATAAAAAAACGGACGTAAAAAATTAAAGTACGAACACTGTACACAAATCAAAACTTGAGAGGAAAATTTTATTTTTTTAAAGTTATTTATTATTTATTATGTACAAAAAACCTGTATACACTCAACAAAAATAATCGTCGCGACACCACACTGTTCAATGCGAAATAGAAAGTCGAAACGAAAATAACCGGCTTGCTTTCTATGAGAGAGAGAGACAGACAGAGAAACTCGCGCACGCCGCGCGGCTTGCAACTATAGCAAAAAGTGTCGTTACAACTTTTGCTCTTAATTTTTTCCGTCTAGCCCCCTTTCGCGACGCGCGATAAGGAACTTCGTTCCAAAAAATAATTGATTAAAACTTATTCATAAATGGAGTCGACTTTTATAACAAATCGAGTCTGTAACGCATTGGGACGTTACTAATCGATTCGTCTTCAAACAAAGGAGTTTTTGGCGGGAACTGAAAGGAGACGTTGTGCTTTGCAGTTTTATTTTCTAAAAATGTGTAAAATTACTCTAAAATGAACAATAGTTGTAGGATATTGATAGTTTTTGAGTAGTGATTATGTGTTTTGTGAGAAATGTGAACTGTACAGTCAAATGTGGCCTTTTGAGTTGTCACAAGAACTCCGTTGAATGGCACTAGCTAATAACCTACAGTTCAACTGTGCTACACATAGGTTTAAGAAAATGAAGAAACTACATTGAATCTAAGATCTGGCTTAAAGGCCTAGCTGCCAAGCCATAAAATCCAAAAAAAAAACAAAGGAAACGAAACAGTATAAAGATATAGGTAATTATAGGTATAATAATAGATATTAATTAAGTAATTGATTGATTGATATAATTAACTCTTTAGCTCACTATTAGCACATATGTGTCCGCGATGGGAGTGCAGATCGCGTTTGTGCACGTGATCGTTAATTGTGTTGTTGTCTCACTCTGTTTATATAGGAGTTGTATGATTTGTATGAAATGGGTATATTTTCTTGGTACATTACGAGATAGTGATAGTGTTAGTCTTGCGGCTTTTTGGTATATCGATAATTGTCTTAAATGTAATAATGGCCAGGCACTATTACAACTGACTGTATTGTACGCCCGAAAGGACAAACTGTCGTCCCAACAAAGAACTCGCAACACGTTTATAATTTTATGTTTGTGACAGTTCATACAATAAATGTTGCTAGTTGCGAAATTCGACTATAATAATTAATGTCAAAGACTGTAAGTCTATAATCACAGATTCCGCCAAGGCAACAAACAAAAGAGTACATATGCGTGTGTGTAATGTTTTTTTTTTATTGATTTAGTGTATTTTTTATGCATAATTTAAAAATAAAAATATTAGCATTCGTCGCTTCTTCTCTATATAAACTACTAGCTGTCCCGGCAGACGTTGTTCTGCCCTGAAGAAATAAAATTTAGAACCCGATTGCAGCGCCACCTACCGGGTCCAAATGTAAGCTATCCTATCGTTTGAGTCGGATCAAACTGCACACGGTGTTAAAATTTGATTAAAATCGGTCAAGTAGTTTAGGAGTCCATCGCGGACAAAGAACGTGACACGTCATTTATATATGTATAAACTATTAAGTGTGCGAAATTTCATACTCCTCCGTCCGCGCAATTTTCGTAAAGAGGGATACAAAGTTTTTGCTTTGTAGTGGATGCACTTACCACGTTTAGTTGTAGTTTTATGTTTGTTTGAAATATACCACGATCCTGGTTACCGCACGCTCGGTTTTCCAACTCAATTATTTGTTTATACATTTATGGAATTTCATTTTCATTTCTATCAGACTCTTTCGTATTATAAATAAAACTTGTATTTGAATGTAATTCATATTCATAAACAAAAGTAGGTCAAGTTCAAGGTCAATCTTTGGCATTTGACTTTTGACGTTTGACAAGTGGTGCCTTATGAAAAATATAGCAACAACATTCTTTTGATCTACGCTATGTTTTCTAATCATAAAATAAATTATATATAAATATCTATTTCAATTTTCTTATTTATTTAATTAAATTTAATTTATCAATTACATAATGATCTACTTTTGTTATTGTTATTCAATGCCTATATGCCTGTGTTGGCCAGGACGTAAAGATACGACTAACCAATGAGAGATGTGTATAAAACTCGCTCTCATTGGTGGGAATTCAAAAATGTAGAAAGAGACGGTTTTTGAATTCAGTTAGGAGAGACCATTTTGTACGAGAAAAAGATACTTACAAAAGTGAAAATAAAAAGTCAGTTTAAGAGTGAAGTTATATTTATTTAAGAGCCTTACATCACAAATATAATATCATAGCACACTCTTCAGCTTCACGTATTAATAAGTAAGTAAGTTTTTAAAACACAGAAGCGTTCACCTACCCATGTCCCTCGGGTGTTTCTCAATGGCGTAGCTTTTAAGATGGTTGATAGGTTCAAGTACTTGGGGCATATTGTAACGAGTGACCTTAGGGATGACGAGCATATAGAGAGGGGCCGTAGGGCGTTTTACGGTTCGCGGCAACATGTTGGCTCGCAGGTTCGCTCGAAGCACAGTTCAAGTAAAAACTACTCTTTTCAAAGCTTATTGCTAGTCATTTTAATCGAGCGGCCTGTGGGTAGACTATTTTTTGTTTTTTAAGGCGGAGGAAATGCTATTTACGCACAATACTGGGTCCTTTGCAAGGGATTAGACCATAGTTGATCATGAAGGCTTTCCCCTTTGATAAGGGGCAATCGGGGCTTGTGTGGAGACTCAGAGAAGTTGCACGGGCAACAACCACTACCCACTAAAACCACCCTCCTCCCATGTGCCCCGCGCTTTTTATGAAGGAAAGGCTGAGACTTAGAACGCCCAGTCCGATCCAGCGCAAAAAGTGCCTGAATGTGCCCCGGGAATCAGAACACATTCACTTCGTCAGCGGGGGCCTGTGGGTGGACTATAGGCAACGAGCCATTAACGCCCTACAAGTACAATATATTCAGAATGCTGTTGGGATTGCCGCGGTACTGTAGTGCGTCTGGGATGTTTGCGGAGGTCCGCACAGATGGTTTTAAGGCGGTTATCCGGAAAAAATCCGCTTCGCTGATGTAACGCTTACGCGGCAGCACCAACGGCCTTCTGAAGGCTATTGCGTTCAAATTTGACTGCCCCTTCCAAGAACATTGGATAGGGGTAGTCATCGGCTTATAATAAGTGGCTTAAAAAAAATATCTTTAATTTTTTTTTATTGCAAGAGTTCAGCAGACAGGCAAACGGCCCACTTGATGGAAAGTGGTTACCATCGCCTATGGACATTTGTAACACCAAAGTGTGTTACAAATGCGCTGCTGCTCTCTTAAGAGAGACTGGAACCTGGTCACTAAAGCCGGAACACAACTCAAAGTTGTTATGGTGGCATGCTCTAGACCAGGGGTGGTCGCCATCCAGTCGAGCAATATAATATAAAAATACTCGTAGAATAAATATTACTAACATTAATCTAGAAGATAATTGTAACTAACACACTAACTCAATATGGACCCCGGTCTGAAATAAAGTTTATATTATTATTATTAATATATAGATTTTAGTCAATATCTTTTTTTTTTCAGATATAACAACGAGCCTTCCTGCATAAGCGTAACACATCCACATCTAAACATGTTCTGTTACTGTAACAACTTGTGAGGCATAAAATACAACACAAGACAAAGTGTAGCGTTAAGCCGAAATCAGACATCATAGAAGAGAGAAAGAAAAAAGAAAAAGATTTATTGACTTAAAAAAAATGACGCTATAATATAATAATAAAATATAATTAGGAAAAGATAATTTAAGTAAACACGCATAATACATTCGCAATTTTAGGTGAAAAAAATGGTAAACATTGATTTTTCGATATTTATTATATTAGTAGAGTTTATCCTGGAGTGCATGCCTCTTGTTTAAAGAGGTTACAACACAGGTTGCATTGTATTAAGTTTTTATGTTGCTGCTATTTGCCCCGGAAGATTCACTTCACTTTATATCGCAAACAATCCCATCTCCCGGATGAAAAGTATCTATGCCAATTTTCTGTATTAAAACTACGTAATATGTACACCAAAATGACCAAATCGACCAAATCAACCAAATCGACCACATCGACCAAATCGACCACATCGTCAAATCGACCAAATCGGCCACATCGACCAAATCGACCACATCGACCAAATCGACGATATCGACCACATCGACCAAATCGACCACATCGACCACATCGTCAAATCGACCAAATCGGCCACATCGACCAAATCGACCATATCGACCACATCGACCACATCGTTAAATCGACCAAATCGGCCACATCGACCAAATCGACCACATCGACCAAATCGACCATATCGACCACATCGACCAAATCGACCACATTGTCAAATCGACCAAATCGACCACATCGACCAAATCGACCACATCGTCAAATCGACCAAATCGGCCACATCGACCAAATCGACCATATCGACCACATCGTCAAAATCGACCAAATCGGCCACATCGACCAAATCGACCAAATCGACCACATCGACCAAATCGACCACATCGTCAAATCGACCAAATCGGCCACATCGACCAAATCGACCAAATCGACCTCATCGACTGTTAGGTTTTAATCTAAATTATTCTTTTTTATGAAAAGCTAAATAAATGAAATTGTCACTCTAAAAATTAAATGGCTAAAACCAATATTTTGATCTCGTATTATTTGCTACAACAGGTTATGGGCCCAGCACGCTTTAGCAAATAATACGAGATCAAAATATTGGTTTTAGCCATTTAATTTTTAGAGTGACAATTTCATTTATTTAGCTTTTCATAAAAAAGAATAATTTAGATTAAAACCTAACACCACCCCTTAATCTAAATTAGTTAGAGTCTAAAAATAAGAAATGCAAATAACATTTTTATCTTTACATAATAGCTTCGCAGACATCAAATTGGATGACAAATACTTTAAATTAACTAGTCTCTCATTAACCACATGTCTTATAAAATGATGTCCGATATCTATCTGCCTTGGCTACTAAACGAGCTTTATACCGTAGGAATTCTCCGTCAGCGCCACGCCATGCCATTCTTTTTAATTTGCATTTTATTGCTTTCTTTCCAACAGGAAGTTCAGATAGTGTCCAAGCATTATCATTTTCGAAGGATTGACATTCATCATTTACGGCAGCTTTCCAATGATCACATTCAGGCCCCGATAAAGCTTCTGGAATTGTTAGCGGCTCATCGCCGCAGTTAACCATTGTTGTTGCAATTGCTGCTTGTTCAACAGTATCTTCAAATTCATCTGAGCACGAGTCAGAACCCATATTAGGTGTCCAAGTTGGATCTGAGGAATCTTCAGGAGTCGAGTTCGATTCTGTACTTGATTGTGAATAAATTTCAGAGGAGTCTGAAACATTAATTTGGTCATTTGTTTCAAATATATTGTCAGTCAAATTTAATAGGCAACTATCGACATTTGATTTATTTTTCTCCAAATTCAAACTCAAGTCCTTTACATATTTATTCTCTAGGAAACAGACATCTCTTGACTTGAGACATTTAGCAGGATTTTGTAGATTAACTAAACGATATCCTTCAGATTCTGAACAATAGCCAACAAATATGTATTCCTTACTGTCAGCGTCTAGTTTCTTGCGATTTTCTTCCGGTACCATAGCATATGCAACACATCCGAATACTTTCAAGTTGGATAAATCAACTTTGTTACCGGTCCACATCTCTTCTGGTGTGGTACCTCTAACTGCTTTCGACGGGCATTTATTTTTTATATAAATTGCAGTATTCACTGCTTCAGCCCAAAATTCTTTACTTAGACCTGAATCCTGTAACATGCACCTTGCTGCTTCCATAATGGTGCGGTTTGCCCTCTCCGCCACACCATTTTGTTGTGGGGTATATGGAATAGTCGTCTGGTGTTTTATGCCATGTTCTTCAAGATATGTCTGAAAGACGTTACTAGTATATTCAGCGCCATTGTCAGTTCTTATCATTTTAATTTTCAATCTGGTCTCGTTTTCTACCATAGCTTTAAATTTTTTAAACACAATTAGTACTTCAGTTTTGCTTTTGATAAAATAGCCAAATGTCATTCTGCTAAAATCATCTATAAATGTCAATAGATATTTAGCACCACTGAAAGAACAATCTGACATTGGACCGCAGAGGTCGGAATGTATTAAACCTAACTTTTCAGTCGCTCTCGTATAGGATCTTTTTGGAAATGGTAACCGAGACTGTTTCCCTTCCAGACATGTAATACAAGGTAAAAAGTCACTGGTTGTGAAACTTATACCATTTGCCAGTCCTTGTTGTAAAAGCTTCATGCTTCTTATATTAAGATGACCGAGCCGCCGGTGCCACAATTCAACATCCGATATGTTTTTAGTTTGTAGTTTACTTATATACGCAGATTCCTTATTTATATTATCGTGGACTTCAATATCGAGCATATAAACTCCATTAATTTCTCTACCAGTAGCTATAAGTTCATCGTTGTAAATAATTACACATTGTCTTCTACTAAAATGAACTTTAAGGCTTTTAGCCGTTAATTTACTGACAGATAACAGATTAGTAGCTAAATCTGGTACATACATTACTTCTTTGATCATAGTAGGAACTGTGTGACCTTTTAGCATGACTTCAATTTCTCCATAGCCGCAACTTAACATTTTTTGATTATTCGCAATAGATATATACTTAGGTGAATCCATGACATAATGTTGTAAATGTTCTTTATTGTTTGTCATGTGACTAGTTGCTCCCGAATCAATATACCATGCTGAACCGCTAATATTTGTGGCTAGAGCTGTCAACAATGTAGCGTCCCATATATCATCAATTTCTGTTACTAATTTACACTTATCCATTTTATTGACCTTAGGTTGATTTCTTTTCATGCATTGCTTTATACTATGACCTATCTTTTTGCAGTGAAAACATTCTAGTTTGAGATTTTTATTAAAATCTGTATATAACGCATTTTCTTCGCTGTTTTCGAAATCACGTCGCATGGTTTCTTGAAGCAGTTTCGTTTTTACGATTTCTGACGTGAGCTTTATATTTGAATGTTCAAGTGCCATAATTAATGGATCATAATCGGTAGGTAAGCCACTCAACATCAAAACAGCCAAGAAATCGTCTTCTATTGCATAATTTATGTCACATAGTTGTTGATTTATGTCACATACCTGCATCAAGTAATTTTCCATGCTTTTAAACTGCTCTAATTTCAAACCAAACAAGGTCCGCAGTAATCCAAGTTTTCTGCATAACCCTCGATCCTCGTATGCCTTCTGGAGACGTCTCCAAGCATCGTGTCCTGTTTTTGCATCACGAACATGTGTAACCGACGGAGGCAGTATCATCAAGCATATTTTTGCCAATGCTTTTTGTTGTTTGCGCTCATCTGTTACGATTGGCGTATTAGCACTCGATTCCTCAATACAGCCCCATAAGTCCTCGTGAATTAAATACATACGCATCAAAAACTTCCACGTGCCATAATTTGATATTCCATTTAGTTTATCGAAATTAAATGAAGACGCACCAACATTTGCACCGTCTCCGTATGAACTCGCCATTATGAAACTCATTTATTTAACAACAAATAATACGAGATCAAAATATTGGTTTTAGCCATTTAATTTTTAGAGTGACAATTTCATTTATTTAGCTTTTCATAAAAAAGAATAATTTAGATTAAAACCTAACACCACCCCTTAATCTAAATTGTTTAGAGTCTAAAAATAAGAAATGCAAATAACATTTTTATCTTTACATAATAGCTTCGCAGACATCAAATTGGATGACAAATAATTTAAATTAACTATTCTCTCATTAACCACCTGTCTTATAAAATGATGTCCGATATCTATCTGCCTTGGCTACTAAACAAGCTTTATACCGTAGGAATTCTCCGTCAGCGCCACGCCACGCCATTCTTTTTAATTTGCATTTTATTGCTTTCTTTCCAACAGGAAGTTCAGATGGTGTCCAAGCATTATCATTTTCGAAAGATTGACATTCATCATTTACGGCAGTTTTCCAATGATCACATTCAGGCCCCGATAAAGCTTCTGGAATTGTTAAGGGCTCAACACCGCAGTTAACCATTGTTGTTGCAATTGCTGCTCGTTCAACAGTATCTTCAAATTCATCTGAGCACGGGTCAGAACCCATATTAGGTGTCCAAGTTAGATCTGAGGAATCCTCAGGAGTCGAGTTCGATTCTGTACTTGATTGTGAATGAATTTTAGAGCAGTCTGAAACATTAATTTGGTCATTTGTTTCAAATATATCGTCAGTCAAATTTAATGGGCAACTATCGACATTTGATTTATTTTTCTCTAAATTCAAACTCAAGTCCTTTACATATTTATTCTCTAGGAAACAGACATCTCTTGACTTGAGACATTTAGCAGGATTTTGTAAATTAACTAAACGATATCCTTCAGATTCTGAACAATAGCCAACAAATATGTATTCCTTACTTTCAGCGTCTAGTTTCTTGTGATTTTCTTCCGGTACCATAACATATGCAACACATCCGAATACTTTCAAGTTGGATAAGTCAACTTTGTTACCTGTCCACATCTCTTCTGGTGTGGTACCTCTAACTGCTTTCGACGGGCATTTATTTTTGATATAAATTGCAGTATTCACTGCTTCAGCCCAAAATTCTTTACTTAGACCTGAATCCTGTAACATGCACCTTGCATTAAGTAATTTTCCATGCTTTTAAACTGCTCTAATTTCAAACCAAACAAGGTCCGCAGTAATCCAAGTTTTCTGCATAACCCTCGATCCTCGTATGCCTTCTGGAGACGTCTCCAAGCATCGTGTCCTGTTTTTGCATCACGAACATGTGAAAGGGACGAAGGCAGTATCATCAAGCATATCTTTGCCAATGCTTTTTGTTGTTTGCGCTCATCTGTTACGATTGGCGTATTAGCACTCGATTCCTCAATACAGTCCCATAAGTCCTCGTGAATTAAATACATACGCATCAAAAACTTCCACGTGCCATAGTTTGATATTCCATTTAGTTTCTCGAAATTAAATGAAGACGCACCAACATTTGCACCGTTTCCGTATGAACTCGCCATTATGAAACTCATTTATTTTTTATTGCTTTTATAGTAAAATAAATAATTAAATATGAGTATATTATGGCGCGTGTCGTAAGCCCATAACCTGTTGTACGTAACAGATGAGCGCAAACAACAAAAAGCATTGGCAAAAATATGCTTGATGATACTGCCTCCGTCGGTTACACATGTTCGTGATGCAAAAACAGGACACGATGCTTGGAGACGTCTCCAGAAGGCATACGAGGATCGAGGGTTATGCAGAAAACTTGGATTACTGCGGACCTTGTTTGGTTTGAAATTAGAGCAGTTTAAAAGCATGGAAAATTACTTGATGCAGGTATGTGACATAAATCAACAACTATGTGACATAAATTATGCAATAGAAGACGATTTCTTGGCTGTTTTGATGTTGAGTGGCTTACCTACCGATTATGATCCATTAATTATGGCACTTGAACATTCAAATATAAAGCTCACGTCAGAAATCGTAAAAACGAAACTGCTTCAAGAAACCATGCGACGTGATTTCGAAAACAGCGAAGAAAATGCGTTATATACAGATTTTAATAAAAATCTCAAACTAGAATGTTTTCACTGCAAAAAGATAGGTCATAGTATAAAGCAATGCATGAAAAGAAATCAACCTAAGGTCAATAAAATGGATAAGTGTAAATTAGTAACAGAAATTGATGATATATGGGACGGTACATTGTTGACAGCTCTAGCCACAAATATTAGCGGTTCAGCATGGTATATTGATTCGGGAGCAACTAGTCACATGACAAACAATAAAGAACATTTACAACATTATGTCATGGATTCACCTAAGTATATATCTATTGCGAATAATCAAAAAATGTTAAGTTGCGGCTATGGAGAAATTGAAGTCATGCTAAAAGGTCACACAGTTCCTACTATGATCAAAGAAGTAATGTATGTACCAGATTTAGCTACTAATCTGTTATCTGTCAGTAAATTAACGGCTAAAGGCCTTAAAGTTCATTTTAGTAGAAGACAATGTGTAATTATTTACAACGATGAACTTATAGCTACTGGTAGAGAAATTAATGGAGTTTATATGCTCGATATTGAAGTCCACGATAATATAAATAAGGAATCTGCGTATATAAGTAAACTACAAACTAAAAACATATCGGATGTTGAATTGTGGCACCGGCGGCTCGGTCATCTTAATATAAGAAGCATGAAGCTTTTACAACAAGGACTGGCAAATGGTATAAGTTTCACAACCAGTGACTTTTTACCTTGTATTACATGTCTGGAAGGGAAACAGTCTCGGTTACCATTTCCAAAAAGATCCTATACGAGAGCGACTGAAAAGTTAGGTTTAATACATTCCGACCTCTGCGGTCCAATGTCAGATTGTTCTTTCAGTGGTGCTAAATATCTATTGACATTTATAGATGATTTTAGCAGAATGACATTTGGCTATTTTATCAAAAGCAAAACTGAAGTACTAATTGTGTTTAAAAAATTTAAAGCTATGGTAGAAAACGAGACCAGATTGAAAATTAAAATGATAAGAACTGACAATGGCGCTGAATATACTAGTAACGTCTTTCAGACATATCTTGAAGAACATGGCATAAAACACCAGACGACTATTCCATATACCCCACAACAAAATGGTGTGGCGGAGAGGGCAAACCGCACCATTATGGAAGCAGCAAGGTGCATGTTACAGGATTCAGGTCTAAGTAAAGAATTTTGGGCTGAAGCAGTGAATACTGCAATTTATATAAAAAATAAATGCCCGTCGAAAGCAGTTAGAGGTACCACACCAGAAGAGATGTGGACCGGTAACAAAGTTGATTTATCCAACTTGAAAGTATTCGGATGTGTTGCATATGCTATGGTACCGGAAGAAAATCGCAAGAAACTAGACGCTGACAGTAAGGAATACATATTTGTTGGCTATTGTTCAGAATCTGAAGGATATCGTTTAGTTAATCTACAAAATCCTGCTAAATGTCTCAAGTCAAGAGATGTCTGTTTCCTAGAGAATAAATATGTAAAGGACTTGAGTTTGAATTTGGAGAAAAATAAATCAAATGTCGATAGTTGCCTATTAAATTTGACTGACAATATATTTGAAACAAATGACCAAATTAATGTTTCAGACTCCTCTGAAATTTATTCACAATCAAGTACAGAATCGAACTCGACTCCTGAAGATTCCTCAGATCCAACTTGGACACCTAATATGGGTTCTGACTCGTGCTCAGATGAATTTGAAGATACTGTTGAACAAGCAGCAATTGCAACAACAATGGTTAACTGCGGCGATGAGCCGCTAACAATTCCAGAAGCTTTATCGGGGCCTGAATGTGATCATTGGAAAGCTGCCGTAAATGATGAATGTCAATCCTTCGAAAATGATAATGCTTGGACACTATCTGAACTTCCTGTTGGAAAGAAAGCAATAAAATGCAAATTAAAAAGAATGGCATGGCGTGGCGCTGACGGAGAATTCCTACGGTATAAAGCTCGTTTAGTAGCCAAGGCAGATAGATATCGGACATCATTTTATAAGACATGTGGTTAATGAGAGACTAGTTAATTTAAAGTATTTGTCATCCAATTTGATGTCTGCGAAGCTATTATGTAAAGATAAAAATGTTATTTGCATTTCTTATTTTTAGACTCTAACTAATTTAGATTAAGGGGTGGTGTTAGGTTTTAATCTAAATTATTCTTTTTTATGAAAAGCTAAATAAATGAAATTGTCACTCTAAAAATTAAATGGCTAAAACCAATATTTTGATCTCGTATTATTTGCTACAACATCGACCACATCGACCAAATCGACCACATCGTCAAATCGACCACATCTACCACATCGACCAAATCGACCACATCGACCAAATCGGCTAAATCGACAAATCGACCACATCTACCACATCAACCAAATCGACCACATCGACTAAATCAACCACATTGACCACATCGATATCACATCGACCAAATTAACCAAAATGAAGAAAATGGAAAATCACAAAATAAAAACCTATCCTACTTTCTGGGATTCTATCCGCTAACTTATTCCATTATCCGGGATGAAAAGTATCCCTTGTCTACCTTCGATATTAAAATTACATATATACCACCGAATTTCAGCCAATTCGGTTCAGTAGCTTTTCCGTAAAACGCAACAGACTTTATTTACAGATTACAGATTTTATTTATTTCATTGTTGAATTTTTCATGTAAATTTATAACTAATTTTTACTTTGGCCAGCAAAGATGTATTAGGTATTTTTAAAATAATCATAAGTATGTGAACAAAAAGCGTGACAATTGAATTGGCAATGCAAATATAGTACATTACGTACGATATTATTTTTCTATAATATATAGTACGATTGGCAAAAATATACTCCGATAGTATATGATATATACTGGGTACTGGGAACCCTAGCTGGGTGTCAAGTAGCCTACCTGGGTGGAAACCGTAGCTGTAACACGAATCTGAATACGGTTAATGAGCGAATAATAAGTACTAGTGGCTCAGTGGTCGAAATTCGACCATAATCAATTTAAATTATAAGTTTGAACATTATTATGGTTCTGTTGTCAAAGTTTTTTTTTGTGTTTAAGGCTTGGCAACTAGGCCTTTAAGCCAGGCGCAGTTGTATTGTAGGCTACAATCCACACCACTCAACGGAGTCCTCGTGAAAACTCGAAAGGCCACATTTGACTATACAGTTCACATTTCTCACAAAAATACATAATTACTACTCAAAAACTATCAATATCCTACAACTATTGTTTATTTTAGAGTAATTTTACACATTTTTAGAAAATAAAACTGCACAGCACAACGTCCCCTTTCAGTTCCCGCCAAAAACTTCTGTCAAAGATTTATACTTCTATAATCACAGATTTCGCCAAGGCTCCACTGTTAGTTTGAATTTAACAATAAACAAAAGAGTATATATGCTTGTGTGTGTCAAATACACGGTAGTGTTTGTAATGTTTTTTTTTTATTAATTTAATGTATTTTCTATGAATAATTTTTAAAAATAATAATATTCTGCACTCCTTCTCTATATAAACTATAAGTGTGCGAAATTTCATACTCCGTCCGGATAAATTTCGTAAAAATGGGTACAAAGTTTTTGCTTCAGGTATTAATATAAAAAGAACAATCGACAGACAAAAACACACATTGTACATATCCAAGCTAAGTAAGTTACGCTTATGTCAAGCGTAAGACCATAGTAAACATCACATATCATCCGTGCAGGAACGGAGAAAGAATACAATTTCCTGCGGCCGGGCGGCCTGTCGTAAGAGGCGACTAAACAACCCACAGCCAGGTAGTAGGGTATTTGCTCGACTGGATGGCGACCACCCCTGGTCTAGAGTATGCCGCCATAACAACCTTGTGTTGTGTTCCGGCATTAGTGACCAGGTTCCAGTCTCCCTTAAGAGTATTTCAAAACCAAAATTAGCCAAATCAGTCCAGCCGTTGTCGAGTTTTAGCGAGACTAAACAACCTACAGCCAGGTGGTGGGGCATTTGCCCGACTGGATGGCTACCACCCCTGATCTAGAGCATGCCGCCATAACAACTTTGAGTTGTGTTCCGGCATTAGTGACCAGTTTCCAGACTCACTTAAGAGAGCAGCAGCGCATTTGTAGCAAGCACCTTTGGTGTTGCAAATGTCTATAGGCGATGGTAACCGCTTTCCATCAAGTGGGCCGTCTGCCTGTCTGTTGAATTCCTGCAATAAAAAAAAAACGAAAAGTTAATTTATAAAATGTATCATGCTAGGAATCGAACCCGGAGCCTCTAAAACTAGTGACGTACGCTAATAATGGTTTAGCCTACTCATCCACAATGTTCGTCATTAACATTTCTTTATTGCCTTAGTTTATATGTTAATTTAATAATTATAATTAAATGAAACTCATTAACATCTAATTAATATCTTTACTTACCTATTAACTAACATTTTAATGTAAATTAAATTTGGTATATTTATGTCCTTGAGACATTGAAGACGAAAATAGAAATGACATATAGTGTATTATTTGTTCCAAGTATTGTCAGTTACACTATATTTGTATTATTAGCGGCTAGATGTGTCTAGTCATCGGATATAAAAGCGAGCGGGCGTAGCGACGAAAGATCATTCTCACTTCGACTTCGGTCGAATGTACATGTCATAGTAGCGCTCTAGGTTGGATAATTATTGTGAATCAAAAATTATAATTACCCCTGGAATGGCTAACATTATTTTTGTAGTAAGAAATATGCCATGTATGCTTTTATGGCATTCAATACCCATCTCTCCTTTTATGGCCATTTCCTATATCTTACGGAACGTTCATTTGCCGTAACTGTATGATTATACGGATCACTTTGGTTGATTCGTCCCAATTGAAAGATAGAAATGAACCATCTAATGCTTCCTGTGGCCGGCGGCCTGTCGTAAGAGGCATACTAAACAACCCACAGCCAGGTGGTGGTAAGCATTTGCCCGACTGGATGGCTAGTCACCCCTGGTCTAGATGTACGCCGTCATAACAACCTTGTGTTGTGTTCCGGCATTAGCTGACCAGGTTTAGACTCTCTCTTTAATGAGAGCAGCTCAGCGAACATTTGTAGCACCTTTGGTGTTGCAAATGTCCATAGGCGATGGTAACCGCTTTCCAAATTAGTGGGCCGTCTGCCTGTCTGCTGAACTCCTGCAATATTACATAAAATAAATACGCCCTTCTATATTGTTTTAAGCGCAGGGCGATAGTATTAAAGCATCGACGCCTGTGCCCATATAGCGGCCGGCGAGGTTCAGAGCCGTCGATTCTTATTTATTAAAGAAAATCGTACCGAGTAAGAATTGATATCAGTTATAAGTCCGACTCTGACAAGGCCGTTGGTAATTATTTATTATTTGACAAAATCGCACAAAACATCGCTTTTGTTTATGACGCTGATATTAGACAAATCAACCGAATTGAATCAATTTGTTGAAACAGAACTGGAAGGACACGACGCTTACCGATGACATTGATTGATTCGATATGTTTACATGGATCACTATGGTTGATTCAGCCAAATTGGAAGACAAAATGAATCGTCTAATGTAATACTGGCTATGAAATAAGTTTTTATTTATTTATTTCTAATTGAAAATAGCAATATTGAAAGCGCTAAGCGTATTGCCAAAGGCTCCCTCACTGCGAGCATTCGCCTATAATGTCACGTTACAGATCCGAGCATTACAGTGACGATAAAAATGATATTGTTGACGACGACAAACATTAATGTGAGAAACTCACCGATCCGTCTAAACAGGCGATAAGAACATAGGTATAATTTGTTAAGCTAAGGAGAGAAACTCCCTCCCGCCGACGCCTACGAAGTTTAAGCCTCCCGTAACATCATTTTCGGTGGTTTCATTTCGGAAGCTCAGTTACCGAACCAGGGACCAACCCTCGACAGTCCACAGTTGTGTTCCGGCATTAGTGACCAGGTTCCAGTCTCCCTTAAGAGAGCAGCTTGTCGCATATTGTAGCAAGCACCTTTTCTTAAGTTTCGCAAATAGTCTATAGCCGAGTGGTAACCCATTGCCATCCAGTGGGCCGTAAAATCCGGTCTTAACTGAACTCTACTTGGCAATAATAAGGTCCATATCATATATATATATATATATATGTAATAATTTATATATATATATATATATATATATGTGTGTGTGTGTGTGTATATATATAGACTATAATAAATGTATTAGCATAATTATAATGTGTTAATCAGACAGCTATTTGTGGACAAATAGTGACATTATATACTTGAGTCTTGAATATCTATTATAAGTTAGATATTCCTTAAGTTGGCTAGGGGCCGATGTTTCAATCGTCAGATAACTTATCAGTGTAATAAATTATAACCTGACTGAATTTAGAAGTGAAACAGTCCAACTATTTTATTAATGCATCTATCATTTTTAATTTCTCTATGTTGTATTTTATCCTATGAATATTGTTACGAGTTGCGGAACTCGAATTAAAATACCGTTGGAGTAATTATAGAGTTTATTAGAACTATAAAATCACGTATAACACAGGTATAAATATAACCGATCACAACAAGTCCAAACGTAATACAGAAGGTCGTAATTCAATAAGACGCGCAAAGTCCGTCACTTATTAGATTCCCAATTGTAGTACACACGTCTCGCTTCGTTCGTGGTTCTCGCTCGACTGCCTCCTCCCTCTCTCGGACTATTGCTTTATACTGCACAGATGCAATATGTCCGCCCGGCCGCGTGGACCGAATTTCCTAGAATCAGCTTGTACTTTAAATCCGTAACACCTGGCTAATGATCACAATACAACAATAGGCCGTATGCCAATAAGTAAACAAAAGAAGACGACCATAAAAGAATTTCAATGTTATTAGTTCAAATGCCGACGGGTAATAAATGTGCTTTGTTTCAGATATGCAGGTGGATTTTGTGTCTGTCGGGACCTGAGTTGTAACAATAATTATAATTAACAAGTAGGCGGTAGGCTAAATAGAACTTAACAATACACATTGCCACCTGACATCTTTGTCTTCCGTGATCACGGCTACTGAAAAGTGGCCGAAACGTCGGAATAATATAAATTAATTAAACAAACGCTAAAAGCCGTTTAAACGTAGTTTTATTATTGTGAAATCAACTAAATGCTTAAAATCGTAAATATCTCGTTTAAGAAGATTTTTGATGCTTCTTAAAAAAACAAGCAAGCAAAGATAACCACCTTAGGTATATAGAGTAAGGAAATATACTTTATTTTAAATTATATATTCTTCAAATAATAGATTTATTCGATTTAGGTATAACTTGTTATATCCGTAAAATAAGGCTATGTCCACACCACCGCGTTGTCATATTCATTTTGCGTTTTCAACTCCTCTGGCGTCGAGCAAATGTTTGTTATGTTTGGTGTCTTAACATTCAGCGGAAAGCGCTGTCAAAATCGCAGTCCGAGTACGCTCGGACAAATACTCGTACGGTAGCAACTGGTTATCCGAGCGCATTGGATAGCTACGTGTATCGTGGCAGCATGCTGTCAGAGTGCACTCGGACAACGGCATCTACCGTGTTCTACTTATACGATCCTACTCGGATGACTTTGTAGAAATAACATAGCGTCAACTAGTCTGATATCTTTTACATTGAAAAATCTGCTTCAAAATGAACACGTTGTTACATATAAGGTTGGATGCGTGTAAATTGTCGTCCGAGTGTACTTTTATAAAGATACTAGCTTCTGCCCGCGACTTCGTCCACGTGGAATAGTTTAAAAAAAAGCAAGTTGAAAAAACCCCCCCGATTTCGAAACATTCTTCATTGGTGCTCCGCTCCTATTGGTCTTAGCGTGATGATATATAAGCCTTCGTCGATAAGTGGGCTATCGAACACTGAAAGAATTTTTAAAATCAGACCAGTGGTTCCTGAGATTAGCGCGTTCAAGCTAACAAACAAACAAACACTTCAGCTTTATATATTAGTATAAGATTCTATACTAGTGCACTCGGTCTATGCGTACTTTATCGTGTCAGTTAACTTGCACTGCATTTGTGTACACGACACAGCTACCGCGCCGCCGCTGCGCTGTCAAACTGGGTAGACCAGGTACGCGCGCGACAGCGCCGCACTTTCGCCCACTTATACATAGAAATGCACAAGAAAGCAGCGCGGTGGTGGCGTGTTACGGCGTCGTCTACACAAGTACTAACACACGCGTCGCGTTATTGCATTATAAACATGCGTCAAATGTCAATCAATCTCACTAATGTAGACAAGCCTTAGGTTAATTTAATACGTCTATATTAGAAAGTACTTTCACATACAAAAGACAACGGATCGCTAAAATATATTTAAATTTACATGCATTACCATTTTAACCGTTTGACAGCTATTCATCAAAATCCCCATATATTCCAAAAGTGCTATGGTTAATTTGGATATTTCAAAATAAAAAAATGTGTTTTTACTGAGAATTTTATAATTTTTACAATTTTACATATTTCTTTTAACATCATCATCATCACTCAACATGATTAGGTCTTTTCAATACGTAATAAAAATTCATATTTTTTTATTTATTTTTTGTATGAAAACTAATTAAAAACGCCATTTATGCTTTCAAAGACACTTTCGTTACGACAACGCAAGAGCGGCAAAAAAAATTGCTCACGCGCAGAGATAGACCCGTACTGAAATGATCGCGCGACAGCGCCGCTTCGCTTGTTTATATTTGAAATCTGGAAGCGCGACAGCGATGCATAACCGTCAAACGGTTAATGTAGTCCTTTGAATGTATTAATAGAGATGTGAATTTCATTTACATACCTATTTTTATAGGCAAATGTAGAGATTTGTAAGTAATTGTAATTCCCAAATTTTATTTTCAACAGTATATTAGAATCTTTTAGATACTTAGCTATTTAGTAAATATTTGAAGGTAATTTATGTATATTTATTAGAAAAAATGCTTTTTGTTTTTTATGTGATATATTTAAGTAGTGAAAAATATTGGAAACAATTGAAGTATTGATGTTGGATTGATTGTCTAAAACTACCTATAGTCGTAATAGAAAATTTATTTATTAACTTACAAACATCGCTATCAATACAGTTGTTACCAATACGATAGCGTGGTACACATAATACATTATATACACATATTCAATCGCCATAACATATATATAATATGCAGTTCTTGTGAATTCAGTCGCAGTACAGATAGAAATGTCAATCTGTTGACATCTTGTTCAATGTTCGCAAGGCCTGTGTCATCGGCGCCTTATTAAGCAAGTTGGTCCTGCCGTATGGTTCTAAGATCATCAGTGGCTGCCTACGCAGTGCCGTAAATAGCCTTTTATGCGCCCTTGTTGGTTTTAGGTACCCTAACTAGAGCAATACTACAATCAGCCACACTACCCCGTAACCCCGAATTCAGATACCTTGGTTCACTACTGCAGAGTAATTGTGATATAGAGAGGGATGTAAGGAGAAGAATAAATGTAGCATGGCTAAAGTGGAGACAGGTAACCGGTGTGACGTGCGACAAACTAATGCCACTGAAATTAAAAGGTCAAATATATAAATCTGTCATAAGACCAGTCATGCTGTACGGGTCGGAATGTTGGGCCACTAAAGTGATAAACCACAAACGTCTCAACTCAGCTAAGATGAGAAAGTTGAGATGGATGTATGATGTTACAAGAATGGATAAGTTGAGAAATGAATATATAAGGGGATCTTTGAAAGTTGCACCCGTGACTGAAGAATTGAGAGGAAGAGGACTAAGATGGTATGGGCATATAATGAGGAGGGATGAAAGTCACGTGACAAAAAAAAGCTAAACTACAAGATGGATGGGTACAGATGTAAAGGTAGACCAAAAAAAAATGTATGGATTGTGTGAAGGATGATATGATGATTTGTGATGTGACAAGAAGATGTATGTCAGAATAGAGGAGTGTGGAAGGAAAAGACATATTGTGTCGACCCCAATTAATTGGATATGGTGAAAGAAAAGAAAGAGATAGAGCAATGCTATGCTATGCCTATTTTATTTCATTCAGGGTGATAAAATAACGCACAAGGACCTGGGTGTTGGTGGACCAATTATCTAATATTCTGAAAGAACTAGAACAAAAAAATGAGCGCGATGTTTTGTCTAATTTAACAGATGTTTTTGATGATACTGGCATATAGGTACGTATGTGTGATGGAATCGAGCACTAGGGACGCAGCGGGAACTTATCAGGAGCAAACCGAAAAGATAATAGTCCTGCCTGTCTGGCTATTGTTGCTCCCCAAGAGTCTACGCCCTGTGCCTGGACACCAGTGGCACTGCCCTATTTACGGCACTGTGCCTAGGTCTCATCTCAAAGTTCGCTGGAATGTTCAATTTGATTTCAGCTAACACACCTGGCTTTAACAATTTAACTCTTAAGAATTTGAATAAATGGGAGACCAATGCAAACTTTAGTCCGGATGCCAAATTGTTATACCCAACCATGCCTCAGACAAACAAGGTATGATACATCAAAGGATAAAATAGGTAAACACCATGAAGTCTTAGGTATAAAAATTTAGTAATTTTATTTTGTATGCGCTCCAACATGAGACATAGTTTCATGTGGAGCCCAGATGATTGCTTTGATTTTTATGTGTCAAAAATGTTTTATATTAATCATCCTATTGGATAATTTATCTTGTAATAAAATACAAGGTATACATGTGTTATCCCGCCATTGTTTAACGTCATTAACAATGTCGTGTCTCAAATAACGCACTAAACTCTTGGTGACGCAGTCATTAACGTCATCCCAGGTGTAGCAGGGGCGTATGAAAATACAGTGTAATGAAGATGGTATATAAATATGATAAGGCGATTAGCAAATAATCTTGATTTTTACACGATCAAACTGACGTCAATTCTCATCACTTCAATTTAGTCAAATGTTTTAAGTTTCTGATTAATTGTAAATAATGTTCTCGCTAGATGGTAAGTGTATTTAATGAGGAGGATGTGATATTTTTGTTCGCTTTATATTAAGGCGCTATGTCGCTATGGCGTTACATTTTTGAAGACATAAATTCAATGACATTGAATAAAAAGAAGTAGACAAGGGATTAAGGCTCTGCGAGTGGCACGTAAAATCTGAGCTAACTAGCAAACTCTGAACTCAATCTAGCGTCGACGTCAACGGAGCGGAGGACCGTACGACGCCCACAAAATATACCCGTCTCTTTTTCGCTTGCGCTAAACAAGGCACATTGTCTTACTTATACACGTGTTGTAATGTAGTGTGACAGTACAATGTTACATTATATATGTGTGCGTCAATGTGCCATTTCTAAAGCTAGAATCCTATAGAGGTACCACGTCTACGTCTGTTTATTCAAATGTCATTGCATAAATTGACACAATTCACTTGCGACAAAATCGTAGAAATCGTAGAAATGTTGCACAAGAAAAAATTGGTTCAGGCAAGATTTGTCTGAAACCAAAATGATTTTTTGTGAAACATTCGTAATTTAAATTAAGTCCTTGAAAACCACTGGCCATAAAAATCGCCCGGACTTAGCCATAGGGAGGCCTACACGTAGAGGCCCCTTGACATTTATTTATTTATTTTATTTATATATTTAATGTAAATGTGGCGTGACACTGACCGGCGATTATCCCTGTGTACACCATATACAATTGCACCCAAGGACAAGCCCCGGTCAGTGTAGGACTATGTAGGAAATGAGAATAAATGGTACCGGGCTATTGGGAGGAACTGCTAGTGGAACGAGGTATCTGGAAATATGTTGTCTATGGCGTCTGCCCGTCGCAATGTTTGGAGAACATGGAAATAGTGAGCAGAAGATGACTCGCCACACCCTGCGTGGTCTCTAAAAATGCCGAACAAAATTGTCGAGGGACAACATGTGTGTGAGTGGCAACATGGGTTATGGGGTGTAGAGAGGTGAGCACAGATTCACCGAAGATACTTTTGATAATATTAATGTTAAGATTTGTGTTTTACGGATTTGTCATAGGTAAATCCAGTCAATTTATTTTTTCAAAAATGTGGTAATGCGCGAGCGTGACAGCGAACTCCATTTAGGTAGCCTCATAAGCTGAAATTGATTAGTTTAATAAATTATAGTTCAAAAAATATTTTTTGTTTGAATTTTTACCTCCCTGTTGTATGGTGTGCGAAAGAGACGGCATGCGTTTCCGCACAACGGGTGAGCGAGAGCGCAATATTTCTCTCAGCTCTATCTGTAAACATTGACTGTACTGCGCAATAACGCGTACCCACTTCAAGGACGCATTTATAATAATGTATTATAAACAAGGCTTGGAACCGGTTTTAGACAACTATTTCGTTTGGAATGTAACCTTTAAAGAGAGTTATATAAACCTGGTTTAACCGGTTTATTTCGCGAGAAGTATAATTCTATCTCGCACGACATGAATTTGTGTGGGACTGAAAACTTGCTATACTACATGGCTACGCTTTGAAGGTTGCGGCAAAAAACCGTTCGAAACCAGCCTGTTAACCGAAACGAAACCAATTAAAAAAAAATAACATTGATATATTCGTTTTGTTCATAATTTATTGACATTAAATATAGATGACATAAAATATTGCCAGAAGATAAAAATATTCGTTCATGTTCTAGACATAATGACTAGGTTACACTCGTAAATAAAATTAAATAATTTATGAGAGAGTGTCATCAGATTAACGGAAATTAAGTTTAGGGGTATACATACGCCTTAGATATAGACACTAGACCTGTTATTTGGGCTAGGAAACAAGTTTTTAGGGTCCACCAACAAGTTTTGAATGAATAATGGGAAAAATAAAAATACGTTTGATAAACAAGGTTATGTCACTTTTGTTGAAAAAAAGTTGTGATTTGTGTTTAGGATTACATTTACACCTGATATATAAACACTAAAACTGTTTTTTAATTTAGTAAACAAGTTTTTAATTAGTTATTATAATTTTAAAGTTCATAATAATAAATCACAGTACTGTCACTTTTTTTACTTTACGACGACAATAGGCATAAGAAAGAAAAAAAATGTTAACTATTCGATATGTCAATAATATCGATTTTTAAATATGAAAATCATTTGATACGTCAATGAAATCGATTTTTAAATACTAAAATTGTTTTTTTTAATTATATATTGTGAGTTTGAATTAGTAGTATTTTCTAAACAATTTATTTTTATTAAAAAAATCGATGTATAATTTGCTATAGTCTATTTGCCGCCTTTTTTATTCCATTTTAGATTTGAGTTAGGGATATCCTTAGTTTTTTTATAGCCACTAAGGTTGTCATCGAAAGTCGCGACCAGTGACTAAAATGGTGAGTTGGTTAGGTTGGGTTAGTCTTTAGACCAAAGCGCACGAGCCGAGCGAGCGAAGCGAGCGTGCCGCGGTAGCGGCCGGCGAGTGCCAGAACCGACTGGTCACCATTTATTTATTGATAACTATTTAAATGATGGTTACAAATCGGTTGTGACATTTGCTGACCACTGTCATGCCACACTCGCTTTGCTCGCTCGGCTTGTGGGCTTTAGTCTGCGTTTTTAGACTGTTTTAAATGTTTTTTACATTGACCACTACTTTTCTTCTGCATTTCTCGTCTTTAGAAATAAGAAATAACTACACCATTTTGAAAAAAATTAGTCATGTTTACAAAAAAAATCATATCTCAAAAACTACATGTCTCCTAGACATGGGGGTTGCAGAAGGGAGAAGTACTCCTCCCCTCCTCTCCCCTCCGCCCCCCCACTACTTAAAATTCGATTTTTAAATACTAAAATTGTTTTTTTAAGTTATATATTGTAAGTTGAATTAGTAGTATTTTCTAAACAATTTATTTTTATAAAAAAAAATCGATGTATAATTAAAATATATATTGTAAGTTGAATTAGTAGTATTTTCTAAACAATTTACTTTTATAAAAAAAATCGATGTATAATTTGCTATAGTCTATTTGCCGCCTTTTTATTCCATTTTAGATTTGAGTTAGAGATATCCTTATAGTTTTTTTATAGCCACTAAGGTTGTGATCGAAAGTCGCGACCAGTGACTAAAATGGTGAGTTGGTTAGGTTGGGTTAGTCTTTAGACCAAAGCGCACGAGCCGAGCGAGCGAAGCGAGCGTGAATATTCATCTATAATTGCGGTAGCGATTACTTGCGAGTGCCAGAACCGACTGGTCACCATTTATTTATTGATAACTATTTAAATGATGGTTACAAATCGGTTGTGACATTTGCTGACCACTGTCATGCCACACTCGCTTTGCTCACTCGGCTTGTGGGCTTTAGTCTGCGTTTTTAGACTGTTTTAAATGTTTTTTACATTGATACTACTTTTCTTCTGCATTTCTCGTCTTTAGAAATAAGAAATAACTACACCATTTTGAAAAAAATTAGTCATGTTTACAAAAAAAAATCATATCTCAAAAACTACATGTCTCCTAGACATGGGGGTTGCAGAAGGGAGAAGTACTCTTCCCCTCCTCCTCCCTCCGCGCCCCCACTACTTAAAATTCAGTGACCACTATTGTAAAGTTTAACCTGAAGTGATTATTTGGGGACCAATTATCGACTCCGCGGGCGGAGCCGATGCTAGTCTATCATTACTAGTCGCTTCATCAACGAATAGTTATACTCTGTAACCTAGCAATTTACGAATGCTGCTATGCACAATTTTCTTTCATAGTGTAAGATATATTGTGTGACTGCTTCCTTGAACTGAGTCAGATTTTGATGGGGTCTTCATCTTTGTGTCCAAGATAGTGACGTCATCGAGGTACGGGTATCTACCGTTTAGCGTTTCTTTAGCTATAATGCCATGTGATGTTCTGAGCCTCTGCAACTCCATTAGTTACGCGAAAAGGTAGACGGGTGATTTCATATAGGTTTCCACAAGCCTCAAAAGCAGTATAGATTCTCTCATTTTTCAAAATAGGTACTTGATGGGAAGCACTTCGCAAGTGGGTTTGAGTAAAAACTTAAGTTCAGCAACTTTTATTCCATTGACTCAATTTAAACGCGGGATAAGCGTGCGATTCAGTAAATCTATTTATAGCCTGAGAGTATTAGCACACTGAAGCTTGCGATGCGTTTGGCCTCCAGTAACTAGAACTGAAGCTCGCGATGCTAAATTGCTCAGTTCAGTAACTACGTCTCTTAGCAGTTTGTTTCTTCTCGTATAAATAACCTATGACACAATGTTTTCTAGATTTGAAAATACGTTTTACGCGTTGTGAGATTCGTGAATAACGAAACTTTTCGTACCGCCGCTGCCATCCGTGCATATCTTAAGGGGTTCAATTGTACCCCCGATTTTAAGTTCAAGAGCTGAGTGACAACCTAAGATATCATGGCCGATAACAATATCTGCTAAAAGTTCAAGTACAAAGAGCGGTTTTTTGTTATGTAGTGCTTGTCTATTTAGAGAGTTACAGAACATACTTTTACGAAACTAGAAGTAATTTTTAGCAGCTAATGTTACATTTTCTTTCCAAGGATTGCATCTCAAGTGTAACAAATTAATAATTGTTATCAATAAAGCTAGTAAAGCTTCCGCTATCAATAGAGCATCATCTTTATAAGCTTTAACGAATACGGAAATAGGTTTCCGTATAGCAAGACTTAGCTAGAATAGCTCCATTGTTGAAGATCTGTTTCGGTCATGGAGCTCATCGTAGACTCGATTGCAGAGCTCTCGCTCCTACAGACTTTGGCAAAAGGACCTGGCTTACCACAGTTTTGACAAACACTCGAAAAGCTCAGCGTTTGTTGAACATTGCCACCACAAAAGAAACATCGTCTGCGAATGACGCAGCTAAGTTCGTGGAGTTTTCCATTTCATTGTCCACAATGGAACTCGGACGGTTTAGTACTAAAATCTGGGAGTCGTATTTTTTCAAGGGACATGGCTTGATATTATGCTTCCTGAAAGTTATTTCAATTTTTCTAGTAACCGCTGTAGTTTCTTTTGAGATAGACCAGCTATAAGCGTCTCGTATATATTCTTTTTTGTGCTGTTCCGCATCAACTGCACTGAAGATACAATCGTGTGCCAGTTGTTGCAACGTATGTATATACTTAACGACAGTTTGTCCAGGTTTCTGTTTAGTCGACATGAGGATATACCTAGCATGGACTTCATTCTTTGGCTTTAAATAGAGTTTATCCAACATTTTTATCGCGGAGGAGTAGTCTTTCGCCTCCCGTATGTGTGCGTATAATTTAGCAGATATGTTATTGACTAATACTTTTAGTTTGACGTGTTCAGAGATTTCGGAAGCATTTTCGTCAATATAGTTTGAGAGAGTTACCTTCCAGTGCTGGTAATTTACATCAGCCGCCGGTGAGATTGGATCTATTTCGAGTTTGTCCGGACGTAATAAGCGTGCTTTAGATTCCATCGTATAGTTTTATTGATTAGAATAAATTGACATAAAGGAAAGACAAAACCAATTTAATATTTGGTTTTATTCTAATCAAAATTATAGAAGGAATAATGTCAAAATATTTCTTTTACAAGTTGACACCTTCAAATTAGTACCGACATATTAAGAAGGATTTACACCACACAATATTATCGAAAAATACATATTTTAAAGGAATAGGTAGGTTTATATAATTAACACAATAAGATGTTTGAAGAAAAGTTTCATACCGTACTATTTATTTTCCATCGCGTAACGCGCTAAACTATCCGACGCGTAATTTCCACTGTTCGTTGCGTTTGGTGTATCATGCCAACCGAATACAAAGACCGATCATTCAGTCGCCGAAGTGTCGGCCATAGATAAAATCTAGTGTCGGCACCGTACCTTCGGCGGGTATTTCGTTACACTTATTATGTTTTAATTTCAGAAATATTGTACAAAATGTCAACGCATATTTTCCAAACGTATAGTCATTGTTATTTTCATAGGCTTCTGTATATTGAATGCAGCATGTAATAGGAAACTAGAAAAACGGTAAGTCTCGGCATTTGATAATACCCCGCCAAGTGCGTGTCAGACCAAGTATGGTGAAAAGTAGAAAGAATGTCGTTTGCAGTATTTACAGATGCGTTTAACTGTAGAGGGGGAATTTTGGGATTTACTCAATGATGAATATAAGGGCAATTCCTTGCATCCTGTAGAGTACCTCCACCATATATAAGCCCTTTATATTAGGTTCATATGTCTAGGGCAGCCCATCAGAATAGTAAAAGTAATCGATCGTCAGTAATACTCAGCGAGTCAGATTAACTTCAATATTATTGATATTGGTGTAGATTTTGTTTCTTAGTCAAAGAATCTCTGAATTACCGATAGAGGATGAAAAGGTTACAGGCTGCAGGATTCCTAAGATGAATCCTTTCTCCAAGATCGTGATGCCATCACGGAATTTTCTGAAACTTGAATGCCTCGGAGAAAACTGGGTGGATTGCCACGTAAGATATTTTCTTTTGGAAACTACTACGTACTCTAACGTAAGTGGCGTATATTTTTAATTAAATAGAAAACGTTTATTCTGTTAGAAATTGAATGGATTCGATATTTATGTTGAAATGCACATCACTATTATACGTTGACATCACTATTCTCTCTTATGTAAAATGGCTTCCTGGAAATACTGTGTTCACGTACTACTCGTGCGTAGAAGGTTTGCCGATAGCCTCATGATGTCAAGCGTCGATGGTCAGTAGGGTTGACAAAAAGGGTTATTTTTTTTTATTGCAGGAGTTCAGCAAACAGGCAGACGGCCCACTTGATGGAAAGCGGTTACCATCGCCTATGGACATTTGCAACACCAAAGATGCTGCAAATGCGCTGCTTCTCTCTTAAGGGAACTGAAACCCGGTCACTAATGCCGGAACACGACTCAAGGTTGTTATGGCGACATACTTTAGACCAGGGGTGGTAGCCATCCAGTCGGGCAAATGCCCTACCACCTGGCTGTGGGTTATTAAGTCGCCTCTTACGACAGGCCGCCCGGCCGCAGGAAATTGTATTCTTTCTCCGTTCCTGCACGGATAAAACACATAAATATTTGTTGCAATAAATTAACTATTTTAATTTTTTATTGTATATACTTTATATAAGTATATATTGTTTGTGCCTACCCCGCAAGGGAGCTGGCGTGAAGTTATGTATGTATGTATGTATAAGTATATGTAATAATAGTAAGTAATACAATATAACAATAGTAAGTAGTCATTGGCAAACCGTCTGCGCGCGGCTTCTAAATATATTAATTATATCACTCTTAATTGAAGAATTTCTTTCATTGATCTGTGGCGTTGGGCCATGTGCCCAGGCCAGCCATTTAAAATTACACTCTGGCAACACAGGATGTGTGGCCACCATCTTGTAGCTGAAGATCCGCTAAGCCACACGCATTAATTGATATAATTTGTATTACCATTGCAATGTGATATGTTTATTTAACTATACGGAAAAATAAAAAAATTAACAACGCAAGTGATTGTTTTCATATCAAGCATAGACACCGATAACATCGGTGACTATAGATCCATAACGGACCTCAAACATATCATATTCATAGCCACAGTACACAAGAATTAAAAAGAAACACTTTGTGCAGGTCGTCATGTATCAAAGTCCCTATAACCAGGCTTCAACCTGTAAAGGACAATGCCCATTTCAGGTCCCCTTTAAAATTGGATGACCCTTAACGAAAAACATTTCTAAAATGTTATATTATTTTTACCCTTCATCTCTTCCAAAAGCCGCAAGACTAACACTATAACTATCTCGTAATATACCAAGAAAATATACCCATTTCATACAACTCATACAAATCCTATATAAACAGAGTGAGACAACAACACAAAAATGATCACGTGCACAAACGCGATCTGCACTCTCATCGCGGACACATATGTGCTAATAGTGAGCAGAAGGGTTAATGTAATTGTAGTCAGTTTGTAGAAATTTTTTGTAACTCAGCATAGAAATTACAATTACATAAATATATTTTTGTTTATATTGGCCGACGTCTCTAATCTTTAGTTCAATAATATTAAGATTATGTATAATGTTATTCCATTACAATAGTATCAAGAATTCGTATTCTACTAAATCTACAATATCCTTTCTTTCAAATGGCATTAGCTGATATTGAAAAGCTAACAAAAATTTTAAACATTTATTTCGCGTATTTTGGCTTATAAATATTTACAAAGCACGTAATTAAAATTAACAGAATAACAAAATCAGGCAAACCTACGTTTCAGACGAGTCCGGTGATTTTGACGAGATAGAAATAGCAGTATGATTACTATCCAGGCGGGCAAATATCCTACCACATACAGGGCGTTCTATTAGTAGCTCACAACGCTCAAAATGCTCCGTTAGCCGTTCTGCAAGGCGACCGCGGTCGTTGTGGTCGTGGCAAAAACGTCACTAATGACGTCATTTTCGATCACACAACGCTCACAACGACTCATGTCAAGAGGTGGGTCGAATAACCGTTCCACTTGGGTTTACGATTGTAACGCCGGCAAGCAAGTGGGACGGGTAAAATCGCGGTCGTGGTCATTGTGAGTGTCTAATGGAAAGTTTACCCTGGTCTAGAGTATGCCGCCATAACAACCTTGAGTTGTGTTCCGGCATTAGTGACCAGGTTCCAGTCTCCCTTGAGAGAGCAGCAGCGCATTTGTAGCGCCTTTGGTGTTACAAATGTCCATAGGCGATGGTAACCGCTTTTCATCAAGTGGGCCGTCTGCCTGTCTGCTGAACTCATGCAATAAAAATAAAAAAACCTAGCCCTAGCAGTCAGTAGTTTTGTCGTCTTTTACGACGGGTCGTTCGGCTTGTCTTTTATTGTTGCTGTGATGTTTTCAGTTAACCCAGTGCCACATACTGGCCGACATTTTGTCAAAGTTCACAAACGTCACTTGTGACTTTAAAGACATAATATATGTCTCGGACAAATGGTTCTATATGGACGACCCTACAACTGTACAAGGCGACGAAAATTATGTGTTTTATAACAGTGATTTTGTTAAAGTTGATTGTATGGGATTAAATGAGAACAGGTAAGTTTTAGACGTGGTCTCCCAACTAACATTCTGAAATCTGTCTTAGCGATATCAAAGCGTCGCAAAATCTATACTAATATATAAAGCTGAACAGTTTGTTTGTTTGTTTGAACGCGCTAATCTCAGTAACTACTGGTTTGATTTGAAAAATTCTTTCAGTGTTGGATAGCCAATTTATCGAGGAAGGCTATAGGTTATATATCATCACGCTAAGACCAATAGGAGCGGAGCAGCAATGAAAAATGTTTCGCACTGAATAAAACACCCCTTAGCGAATGGACTGTCCATTCGCTAAGGAGTGTTTCATTCAGTGCGATCTCCGCGCCGCAACACCCAAACAATATATTTTGAAAAAAAAAGGACTACGAATATGATAACAGCTAATGTGCTGGTTCGATAACTATGGACTGTATTTGGAGAAATGACCTAGATCCTTGCAGTAGGAAAGCAGAAGCCCCACCGACCTTGAGATCCGCCCTTTCCTGGTCAGGTTGCACACAGGAACTGCACACGGCACTAAATTCCACTTTGGGGCTAACATTTTGTACAAAGTACCATAAATGTTCCTGGCACGGCCAGTAATCACAATCACTTGAGAGTATTTTATCCAAGATAAGGATAAGCGCACGTCGCCGCGTTTCTCGTCAGACGTTTACAGCGAACGAAATCCAAAATGGCTGCTCTTACCCTGCTGTGCATTGGCCGTCGCCTCACACAAAAAGAGGGTAGGCAGCGAAATTGATGGAGCGATGTTCTACCTACATTATATTAGGCAAGGACCGAATTTCATTTTCAAACTTTCAATAAAACTAATACAGTAGAACCTCTTTAAGTTGAACTTGAAGGGAGACGCCAAAAAATTCAAGTTGAGAGAGTTACGGTGGTTTGGACATGTAGAGAGAATGAATGAAGCAGAATCAGTAAAGAAGTATATGACAGCAATGTGAGTGACATAATTGGTGCAGGTCGACTGCGACGTACTCACCATGACCAAATCTAAGATATTTGGAAGAAAGGTCATGTAAAAATCATTTTAAATAAGCGTGCATGTATGAAGAGGTTAATGAAAGTTGATGAAGAGAAGTGTTTGTCTACCGCTTCGGGGGGCCTTTAGCTATCAAGGGAGCAAAGGATTCATCATCCCCGCTGACGAAGTGGATGTGTTCTGATTCCCGGGGCACATTCAGGCACTTTTTGCGCTGGATCGGACTGGGCGTAACTACGTTCTAAGTCTCAGCCTTTCCTACATAAAAAGCGCGGGGCACATGGAAGGAGGGTGGTTTTAGCGGGTAGTGGTTGTTGCCCGTGCAACTTCTCGGAGTCTCCACACAAGCTGGTTGATTACTGTTTGGATTGCCCCTTATTAAAGGGTAAAGCCTCCATGATCAACTATGGTCTAATCCCTTGCAAAGGACCCAGTATTATGGGTAAATAGCATTTCCCCTGCCTTAAAAAAAAAAGTGTTTGTCTGGATTGTAATAGGCGGAGATCTACCGTCTTTGCTTACCTCTACTACACTAGAAAACAGGCGTGAATTTATTCAAATATCCGAATTTACAATAATATGGATTCCTTATGACTAGAATACATACATACATATATAAAAAGGTGGTGGTAGGGCATAGGCACGAACAACAGAGCACCATTCTGACTTATTCTTACACACCTCACTTGCTTCTTTGACATTCATAACATTATGACAAGAATCAATCCGGTTAATCGATAATCGAGTCTCCACTGTATTTCCATTCTTATTGACTTAAATAACTTACATGGACAATGTGCATACATCTATAAAAATACATATATATACAAATAAATAAAATTCAAGTGTCTGTTTGTAATGTCAAAATAACAGCTTTTTACTAAATGAAAGTATATACAGTACTTATATCAAAAATCAGAGAGAGTTGAGTTCGAGATTTCGACTTAACCGAATTTTGTAAGGAAACATTCGACTTGAAGAGGTTTTATTCAAATAATCGAGTTGTAAAGAATGCATGATGAAAGAATGACTAAACAGATATACAATGCAAAAGTGGATGGATGCAGAAGTCGTGGAAGGCCACGACACACCTTCCATGATCAAATTGATCGTGTACTAGCACAAGGTGATGTCAGGAGCCTTAAGAACAGACGAGCTTGCATGACAAGAGTTATGAATGTCAAAGAGGCAAGTGAGGTGTGTAAGAATAAGCCTAAATGGCACTCTGTTGTTCCTGCCTACCCCGCAAGCGAACTGGCGTGAAGTTATGTATGTATGTGCAGGGTTGGGCAGTATTTGAAATACTTGTAATTGAAATACGTAATTGAAATACAAATACGTATTTTGTATTTGTATTTCAATTACTTCTTAAAAATGTAATTTGTAATTAGTATTTCAAATACCTGACGCTGAGGTATTTTGTAATTAGTATTTCAAATACTTATGGTTGCAAAATACATTTCACAAAATACATTTAGCTACCTTATTGATGGGTGTGTTCTTCAGAAAATAGCGCTCGATAGCTTTCATAAGCAAAATGGTGACCGCTAAATATTAGGTACGTTCTGCAGTACTGGCCATTTCAAATAAATATTTTTGTTTGGGTCAGATATATAATTTCAAATTAATTTTACTTTGAAAACATGAAATTCTTTTTTAAAAATTAGTCATTTATTGATAAGGGTTATGTTTTCTTCGCATTTGAATCTTTTTCGTCATCATGGATAGTTAAAAATTCGAGTAATTATGGAATAAGAGTACCGTCGTGGCAGTAACGCGGCAAGGGCGACAAGCAACATCAAAGACCGTTTATGAGCGAACACTACAATGAACGCACCACTTGAAAAGAACGAATGGGGTTTTTGTCCGCTTCCATTCTGGAAATTTCGACCTTTTTTTATAGCAGGAGACAGGCTGACGGCCCACCTGATGGAAAGCGGTTACTATCGCTTATGGACATTTGCAACACCAGAGATTTCATCAACCCGCTGCCAGCCTCGAAGAAATTTTATGACACCCTTTTTGAAAAACTCCATATCGTAGCGCTGTGGAAAAACCTCGGCTGGGAGCTCATTCCAAATCCCCACGGTATGCAAGAAAAAGGTTCTACAGAACCGTTGCGTACATGAGCGAAGCGGCTTAAGGAAGTGGGGGTGAAATCCCAACCCATGGCGAGCGGTTCGATGGTAGAAAGAGGACGAATACACCATTCTATATTATTATAGTTATTCCGAATACTCCCCGTTATACAGTCAGTAGAATACGTAGAGAGAAGCGAAATCTGTCATAAGGGCAAGCGTATCTAGACCATCTGTGAGTATGGGATCATCAACAACGTGAACGGTTTGACGTTGAATACAGTCTAGGCGATCGATTTGGTAGCCAGGTGCTCCAGCCCAAAAGTGTGAGCAGTACTCCATATGCGGGCTCACCTGGGTTTTACAAAGCACAAACCGTTGCCGCGGTGTGAAATACTGCTTGGACCGGTTTAACATTCCCAGCTTCTTAGAGGCAAGTTTTGCCTTGCTTTCAAGATGGCCCCTGAACATCGTTCGCGATGTCAACACTGAGGATCCCAATACTCTTGGTGGTGGTAAGGGGAGTTCCTTGGAACTGAAGCGATTGCTCGAATGGAGTTTTTTGGCAGAGAATACGTAGACCTATGTCTTCTTGGGGTTGAAATGGACAAGGTTTTGTCTCCCCCATTCAGAGACTCACTCTAAGGAATATTCTACTTCAGATACAAATCTAACCCAACTTTCCTCCATAAATGATCGAGGGAAGTTTGCACGACCAGAGTACTGCGCATCGCCTGTGCTGTCATCCGCATTGGAATGAATGTTGCGAATTGACAACATATCATTGATTTGTAAGATGAACAACGTTGGCGATAGCACACAACCCACACACCAGCGTTGATGGGCTTGAAACTTGAGCAACAACCGTCGACAGCGACTTGAATGCTGCGCTCATCAAAAAAGCTGGTTATCCAGGTGCAAGGCCCTTCGGGTATCCCAAACGATGGCCCCTCCGATAGACGAGCCCTGTACCAGACCCGGTCGAAGGCCTTAGCAATATCTAGAATTCTAGACTAACTGCCAGTGCTTCCCCTTTGCTCTCAATGGCTTCAGCCCAACGATGGGTTAGGTAAACCAAGAGGTCCCGACCTGAGCGACCATGGCGGAAGCCGTATTTTCGATCGTTTAGCAGCTGGGAATGTTCGAGGTAACACAAGAGCTGCGCGTTGATAATACGCTCCATCACTATTGAGAGCAAAAAGGTTATTGCTATAGGCCTATTCGACGTGTCTGTTACGTCCCCTTTTTTGGGGACAAGGTGCATATGGGCAATCTTACACGAAGCGAGGACACAACCCTTGTAGTAAGAGAGAGTGAAAATTCGGGCAAGGACTGCCTGGGGACAGCTCAACTAAACACGTCTGCAGCACAATGGCAGGAATGCCATCAGGGCCAGAAGACTTTTTGACGTCGAGGGAGAGGAGAGCACATCGAACTGCTTTTTGAGTAAAGCGCACCTCCGACATTCTAGACTCACACTCAGGGATTGTAATTGGAGTTTCTCCTATGTCTCAAGAGTTGAATTGGCCGCAAAGATTTCACCCAGAAGATTGACTTTATCTTTGGCGGCGTGTACCAGATGGTCGTCCACTATGCGCAGAGGTGGAAGAGACGCCCGACAAAATTTTACTTGGACAGCTTTGGTGAGGGCCCAAAAAGCTCTAGTCCCAGAAGAGTAGGTAGAGAGGCGCTCACCAATTCTGCCGATGTGATCGAATTTTGCTCTCGCGAGCTGTTTTTTGAGGGACCTGAGGGCGGCATTGTATCTCTTTTTCAGGTCAGAGGAACTTGGATCCTGACGAGCCCGCGCTGCAGTCCAGGCTCGATAAGCCTGTTGCTTTAGCTTTACAGCCTCACTGCTGGACTTATCGAACCATGGTTGTTTACTCGTACCACCGATAGGTACAGTTGAGTTTGGAATTAAACATTCTATTCCCTGTAGTACTACATCGGCGATCCAGTCTGTGCTCGGATCAGAATCTTCCGACGAGAAACGTAACTACCTCCATGGGTAGGATGCATAGAATTCACGGAGTCCACCCCGATCTGCTGACCTGTATCGCCACACCTTCCGTCGTCCAGCGGGACGAGTCCGATCGGGAATAGGAAGGTGCACCACCGGAGATACCAGACAATGATCAGAGGTTCCCAGTAGAGCACTGATGTAGATCTGGTAGTTCTCCGGGTGTGTGGTCAGCAAATGATCCAGCAAAGAAGGCTCATGATCCACTGTATCCGGTATTCGGGTAAACTCCGTAATCACCTGAGTGAATCTATGGGCGACTGCAAAATCATAGGCAGTAGTCCCTGACAGATCAGTTCTCGGGGAACCCAACCACTCAGCGTAATGACCATTAAAATTCTCGAGTATGACTACCTCTGCTAAAGGATACTGCCCAAAAACTTTGTCGGTAACCTCATGAACGAGTTCAACAAAGCGAGCTGTTTCAGTCCTTGTGCATTCCCTGCCATGGGACCGATATAAGCACGCATAGATCCGGGTGGAACCACCAAAATCTACGCGTACCTACAAGATGGAAAAATCCCTATCTTCAAGGCCGTGGAGATTAGAATTTAAAAAAATATAATAAAATTAGGTTACCTTATTTCAGAAAAAACGGCAATTTCATAGGCAAGGATCTAATAATAATTATTATTTGATTTTTGTGAATATTTTATTTACATAACCTAACACTGACGGTATTTTGTAATTTGTATTTTGTATTTTAAATACATATAGTTGAAATGCTGTATTTTGTATTTTATATTTCAAATACCCGACTTAAAAGTATTTTGTATTTCGTATTTTAAATACATGCAAGACAGTATTTTGTAATTTGTATTTCAATTAAAGGAAACCATGTATTTTGCCCAGCCCTGTGTATGTGTATGTATGTATAAAGGTTGTAAAATCCAACATTGCTATGTTCGAGATACAAAGGTCCAATTTCTTTTTACAAGCTTTTTATTAACTCGCAATGGATGTATGTATGTAAGTTCGGATGGAATCTTGCAAGTTAAATTTGATCAACTTCCCGGTTTGCGATTGAGCTGAAATTTCGCACGCATATGTATATCGTGACAATGCAATAATATGGTACCGTGGAGCTGATCGGATGATGGAGTCGGTAGGTGGCCATAGGAACTTCTGTACTAAACAAGATAGACCCGTCGTGTTTGGGCTCGTTTCACTTGTCTTCGCTAGCACTCTGCTGCTACATGATATCCAGGATCTCAAAAGCTTGTATTTAAAAAACTTATTTCGAGATATAGAGGGGGAAAAAGTATTGCTGAATTTGCTTATAGGGAGTTACTATATATATACTACTATTTCGAATTATAGAGGGTCCAGATTTCGAGGTTTTGGAATTGAAGAGAAGGGAACACAATTTTTTTTCGAGTTTGGGAGGTTTTCGACTTATCGTGGTTCGACTCAAAGAGGTTTTACTGTAGTTACTTCATTTATTCACCCTCCATGCTTGAGAGCGACTAGACCTGACCACTTGTTTTAGTTCGATATCAAGATGGACAGGCTACAAGGCAGGTTTCCGGCCTATCCTCATAGAGAGAATACCCGAAGAGAGGAAGACCACAGCAAGTTTCATGATACTATGCTTAAACGCCATCTCCCGCAATGAATTTATACAATCAATGCCGAAAAGTTTGACAGTACTGACGAAAGAAATGGGAGCAGTGGTTTTAAATGGGTTAGTTTCTTTTATTTTATAGAATACTAGCGGCCCCGGCAGACGTTGTCCTGCCTTTAAAAAATAAAATTGTAGAACCTGATCCCAGAGCCACCTACCGGTTCCAATTGCGAATCTAAACCATCCGGGTATCCACTCAAACACACAAAAACAAAATCACCAAAATGGCTCCAGGTGATTAGGAGGATTCCAGAACCCGATCTCAGTGCCACCTAGCGGTTCTAATTGTGAATCTAAAAGAGTAATATATTTTTTTTTATTCTAAGTCATGACAAAATAAGATTAAAAATCTTGCCAAAAAAATTAAAGTTTATAATGAACAAATATAAAATAGGGGTTGATCGTAGAGGGATGAAAATTTAGGGTTGTATGTATTTTTGTATGTTGTATCATAAAAAAATAGAAATTAAAAATTTTGTCTAAAAAATAAAATAAAAAATTTAGGGATGGACTACCCCTAACATTTAGGGGGATGAAAAATAGATGTTGGCCGATTCTCATAGATACCGGATAAGCACAAAAAATTTCATCAAAATCGGTCAAGCCGTTTCGGAGGAGTATGGCAACGAAAACTGTGACACGAGAATTTTATATATTAAATTGGTGGCATGACGTACACACCGTGATCAAATAGCAGATATGTTAAGACATTTAAAAAGCAACGTCTGTGCAAGAAGGCTTATTATACGACGAACGATTTTGAACGGGTATAATGTGATCACCACCAAGCTTTTTCAGTAATATATCTATATATATATATAAAAGAACGTCGTGTTAGTTACACTATAACTCCAGAACGGCAGTACCGATTTGGCTGAAACTTGGTGGGGAGGTAGCTTAGAACCAGGAGACGGGCATAGGGTATTTTTTATCCCGTTGGAACCGGTAGGTGGCGCTGAGATCCGGTTCTAGAATTGTCCTAATCACCTGGAGCGATTTTGGTGATTTTGTTTTTGTGTGTTTGTGTGGGTTCCCGGATGGTTTAAATCCACAATTTGGCGCTGGGATCGGGGCCTAGATTTTTAGTTTTTCAGAGCAGGACAACGTCTACCGGGGCCGCTAGTATATATATAAAAATTAATTGCTGTTCGTTAGTCTCGCTAAAACTCGACAACGGCTGGACTGATTTGGTTCTGAATTGTTTGTGGAAATCCAGGGAAAGTTTAAAAGGTGAGTAAATATGAAAATAATGCTTGAAATATAGTAAAAACAACAGTTTCGCTTTCCCTTAGAAACTATTCCTACCTGTCAAACATTTGATGTTCGTCCCGTCGTTTAGAAATCAATTAAATTTAAAAGTCGTTCAGAAATCAAATTAAATTGAAAAATGATTTTTTTTTTCTGTTTTTTGGTGTTGAATGTCAAACGTTTGATGTTCGTTCCGGTTAAGTTTTGACCACATTTTTTACTAAAGTTGAAACATTCTGCAATTATGATTCAGCTTTTTTATTTATTGATTCTCAGGCGGTACGAATTTTGTCGGGTTAGCTAGTCATTCATATAAATTCTAATAAATTCTATCCGTGCAGGAACGGAGAAAGAATACAATTTCCTGCGGCCGGGCGGCCTGTCGTAAGAGGCGACAAAACAACCCACAGCCAGGTAGGGCATTTGCCCGACTGGATGGCTACCACCCCTGGTCTAAAGTATGTCGCCATAACAACCTTGAGTTGTGTTCCGGCATTAGTGACCAGGTTCCAATCTCCCTTAAGAGAGCAGCCGCGCTTTTGTAGCAAATGTCCATAGTTTGGTGTTGCAAATGTCCATAGGCGATGGTAACCGCTTTCCATCAAGTGGGCCGTCTGCCTGTCTGCTGATCTCCTGCAATAAAAAAAAAATTAAAAAAAAAACTTTTTTAAGCCTGTAGGGGTGACCCGAGTTATCATGTAAGTACGTAAACCTCTGATCACACCCATACGTATGAATGTCAGCGTGATGATATACTTAGCTGTATCGTGGTTGGAATAAGCGTCTTCTTATTCAACAGTGCCAGGTTCAATTATATACGTGGATTAATTGAATACAGTATTTATATACATACATACATAACTTCACGCCAGTTCCCTTGCGGGGTAGACACGAACAACAGAGTGCCATTCAGGCTTATTCTTACACACCTCACTTGCTTCTTTGACATTCATAACTCTTGTCATCGCCTTCTGCTAGTACACGATCAATTTGATCATGGAAGGTGTGTCGTGGCCTTCCACGACTTCTGCATCCATCCACTTTTGCATTTATATCTGTTTAGTCATTCTTTCCACATGCCCGAACCACCGGAGCATTCCTTTCCTTATCTTCACCCCGACACTCTCTTTCTTACTTCGGCATTACGAAATTTACGAACAGTATTTATTACAGATATTTACAATATTTGGATAGTCACTGATTCTAACGTTACCCAAGGGATACAGTTTAAAATAGAATGGCTTTGATATTAAGAACCTCAACGGGCAGAGTGCTGCCGTTGGGTTTCGCGAATACTGAGTAGCGTGTGGACTCGATGGTGATCTTGCTGCGTCTCGTCCTACTTGCCGCGGGCGCTCTTATACAGGATGTTTCAGCAAACGGAACACCTACTTAAATGTGTGAAAGGGCATAACACTAGCGTACAGTTAAAAAATAGGAAAAAATTCTTAAAAATTTAGTTTTAGAGTTATGACCGTTTAAACTTTCACTTCTTCTCACCATAATTTCGCATAAAATCAGGTGGGACATGTACAGTAAAATATTTTGAATCGAACATATTTTTTTCTTTTCAAATTCAAATTCAAAACAGTATTTGTAACTTTACGCTAGTGTTTTTTTTTTAATTTTTTTATTGCAGGATATCAGCAGACAGGCAGACGGCCCACTTGATAGAAAGCGGTTACCATCGCCTATGAACATTTGCAACAGCAAAGTTGCTACAAATGCGCTGCTGCTGTCTTAAGGGAAACTGGAACCTGGTCACACAGGGGTGGTAGCCATTCAGTCGGGCAAATGCCCTACCACCCGGCTGTGGGTTGTTAAGTGGCCTCTTACGACAAGCCGCCCGGTCGCAGGAAATTGTATTCTTTCTCCGTTCCTGCACGGATAATTCCTATAATAATAATTAATCCTCGCTGGATCGCCGTACTGATCCATTGCCAGAAGTAAGCACCAGCCTTCTGATCACCTGAAGAGTCAACGAGTCGTTTGGATAAATATAAATATGACTTCTGTTTAATTTAATTAATTTTCTTATAGATTCCATGTAGTGGGTGGAAAATCCCCAGCGAATCTGTCCCCTTTACTGACCGGCAAAGCTGCTTCAGAACTTCCAGATATAGACCAGTTCTATTTCGCAGACCATCTCGATCCGGCCATGTTCATATTCGACGGCATGAAACAGGATGGGTAAATGCAACTGGGGCCTTACTCTAAGACGCCTTGCGTCGTTTGTTTTTACAAGCTTTTATTTAACTTGCAATGGATGTACCTATGTATATATGTATGTAAGTTCGGGTGGAATCTTGCAAGTTAAATTTGACCGACTTCCCGGTTTCCGATTGAGCTGAAATGGGCTGATCTGACGACGGAGTCGGAAGGCGGCCATAGGAACTCCTGTACTAAACAAGATAGACCCGTCGTGTTTGGGCTCGTTTTACTTGTCTTGGCTAGCACTGCTGCTACAGGCTGTCCAAGATTACAAAAGCTTGTATTTGAAAACCTTTTTAAAAAACAAGTTATTGTCCGATCAACTCGAAAGAGGTAATTAAATTTTTGATAGAAAGAACCAAGAATTCTTTAAAATTATAATAATATACTCTATATGACACAAAAACAAATTGACCATATAATGGAAAATGTATTTAATTATTAAAAAAACAAGCAAAAAATTGTTCTAAAATGAAAACCAACGACGATTGACGTTTAAGAGTAGGCCCTCTAAATCCTCATGATATAAGCTTAATAAACTTGAGCGTTAGGAAAAAGTTGGATGGATTGTGTGAAGCATGACATGATGGTTTGTGAGGTGACCGAAGATGTATGCCAGAATAGAGGAGTATTCTAGAGTGAGGAAGGAAAAGACATTGTATCGACCCCAAATAATTTCAAATTCATTTAACACGAATATAGGTAAGTTATGAATGTGTTACAATGCATCTATATTCTGCCGGTAGCGGTGTGCAATTTATTATACTTAAATCTAGTGTAGGAATTTTTTTATCAATCTTATATGTCAAGTTAAATATTAAGTCTGTAGCAGCGAGAGGTAGAGGTTAAATGATACTTCAGATGGCAGAGAGTAGTATTTATTCACTGTCGAGTTCTGATGTGAACTGATTTATTTTGAAAACGGCAACCTTAAGTAAAAATATTATTAAGTCGTACAGCTAGAACAATATATAGCACAATGTGTGACCGGGACGGATGATGTGCAAGCGAGATGGAGCAACTATTAATGTGTGCGCTCCCGCGTTGTGCTAGCCAGTAGTTCGTTGTCAGCTGCGATGACTAGACGTATGCAGCCCCCATAAACCAAACAAACCCAAAATCCATAACAGTGCAACTAAAATTAAGAAAATTAATCATAATAGATAATTGGGAGAAGATGAAAGAAAGTAGAGAAACATGAGCATTAGCATGCAGGGAGGTTATAAGAAAATTATTCTTTAATTGCGAAGCTGGCATACAATCAGACGTCCCAGCTCATGGAAAGTGGTTACCAGCAGGTGATTTCACTATGATTTGTAATTAGTGTAAGCATGTCGCTGTTTCTTCAAATAAAATATTTCTTTCTTTCTTTTGTTCATATGAATATTATATTATTTCGGCCAGCAACATTCGTGGTAACTTACGGATGTCGGTTTCAAATGTTTTTCAAATTCATCTCTGCATTACTTCGCAAGATATATGTTGCCCACATGAAATTTACGTCTTGCCCGCCATTGGATTCCAGCATGTTTCTACCACGTGAAATGTAATATCAGCATTATGCATTTTTTTTTATTGCAGGACATCAGCAGACAGGCAGACGGCCCACTTGATGGAAAGCAGTTATCATCGCCTTTGGATATTTGCAACAGCAAAGTTGCTACAAATGCGCTGATGCTCTCTTAAGGGAAACTGGAACCTGGTCACTAATGCCGGAACACAACTCAAGGTTGTTATGGCGACATACTTTAGACCAGGGGTGGTAGCCATCCAGTCGGACAAATGCCCTACCACCTGGCTGTGGGTTGTTAAGTCGCCTCTTACTACAAGCTGCCCGGCCGCAGGAAATTGTATTCTTTCTCCGTACCTGCCCGGATAAAATAAAATTCCTGCACGCATTGCACAACTACGTCCTATTTACAGATATCGTACAGCATTCTACAAGGACATGCCTTGGAGAGGTACCTTCTTGAACTACCACAAGGGTTTCAGCCACCAACCAGCTGATCACTACCTCTGTCCGTTCCTCATGAAGCATTACGTTGACAGTTTGAAATCGAATGGAAACATATTCTGTATTGGAGATTTACCACATTATAACGTGATGCTTAACTTGACCAAGCAGGTAGTTAGATATATTTGTATATACATACATACATACATAACTTCACGCCAGTTCCCTTGCGGGGTAGGCACGAACAACAGAGAGCCATTTAGGCTTATTCTTACACACCTCACTTGCTTCTTTGACATTCATAACTCTTGTCATGCACGCTCGTCTGTTCTTAAGGCTCCTGACATCACCTTCTGCTAGTACACGATCAATTTGATCATGGAAGGTGTGTCGTGGCCTTCCACGACTTCTGCATCCATCCAATTTTGCATTGTATATCTGTTTAGTCATTCTTGCATCATGCATTCTTTCCATATGCCCGAACCACCGGAACATTCCTTTCCTTACCTTCACCCCGACACTCTCTTTCAGACCAACTCTCTCTCTTACTTCGGCATTACGAACGCGGTCCGCGAGCGTCACTCCGCAGATTTTGCGCAGTGCTCGCATCTCGACCGCGTTTACTCTACTTTCATGCTCTCTCTTCGATACCCAACTCTCGCTTCCATACGTGAGCGTAGGTACCAGCACCGCGTTGTGTATGGCGAGCTGGGCCTTCTGGCTGAGGTATTTGTATATATAATATAATATTAGGTATTTACGTATAAAATTGCCGTTCTTTATGAAATAGGTATATTTCTTTATTATTATCCGTGCATGAACGAAGAAAGAATACAATGTCCTGCGGCCGGGCGGCCTGTCGTAAGAGGCGACAAAACCAACCCACAGCCATGTGGTAGGGCATTTGCTCGACTGGATGGCGACCACCCCTGGTCTAGAGTTGTTGTATATAATAAGTCCAAACGTCCAAATCTTTGTCTTCCGTGATCACGGCCACTTAAAAGTGGCCGAAACGTCGAAATAACAAAAATCAAATAAATTGCCTCACTTAAAACCGTTAAAACGTAGTTTTATTATGTATACTAGTCGCGAAAACTTAAGAAAATATTATCATCATTCGTTTGTCCTCCTTGGGACAATTCTGGGCATAATCCTTTGACATTCCTTGTATGGAGCTTATTAAATGTCGAGATTTAACCAAAAGAAGAAAGAACGGTTAGTTATTTTGTAAATAGTCTTATACTAATATATAAAGCTGAAGAGTTTGTTTGTTTGTTTGATTGAACGCGCTAATCTCAGGAACTACTGGTCTAATTTGAAAAATTCTTTCAGTGTTAGATAGCCCATTTATATATCATCACGCTAAGACCGATAGGAGCGGAGCGCCAATGAAGAATGTTTCAAAATCGGGGGGCTTTGAAAACAAATTCCACGCGAACGACGTCGCGGGCACAGCTAGTACAATATATACAGACAATTTTAAGTTTTTAAAACTCTGTAATCTTCAAATAATATGACTGTTTCAGCTTTTCGAATTGAACGGCAAGAAATTCAGTCTAACCTACATAACTGATATTAGCCACGAAAAGTTTGGAATCGTTTCATCTATTGATGACGATGTTGCCAACTATTTGAGGTGGTTCCTATATACAAGAAAGTTGGATAATACAGTGATTATTGTCATGAGTGACCATGGAATGAGGTAAGTTTATATAATATAATAATAGTTGGACATATAAAAACAGCCCGTAACAGTCCCATTGTTGGGCTCCTGCATCCCAGTTATACGGGGTCTTACGACTCCATGACTTCTAGACTAGACATTCCCTCCCTCTGCACGCTCTAGCAATGCTGGATCAGGTATCCGTACAGTAGTCCGAATTTTGTAATATTGAATGTGGGTGGAATTTTTAGTATGTTAAGAACTTAAGAGTGTACAGTTTGTACATTTACCCCTGCTTGTAGTGGTGGATGCTGGCAGTAGTTGGTTGTTGTGCTTTTAAGTAGATTGAAGGAAATACACCTTGATGCTTACAGGGACTTATTCTCGTACTAGTTGAGCTTGGATGCTAATCCCTGGGTTCAACTTAATGGTAGTTGAAGTTGTATGTATGTGACTAATTGCAACTCGTAGGGACTCGACAGCAACTTCTAGAGACTCAATCACAAAGTATTTGTGAAAGTTGTTTATAGTAATATCATAATATTAAAGTGGCTTAAAGTAGGCCACAGAGTCAGCAAAATACTGTACGTAGAACCGTACAAAGAGAATAAAAAGAATGCTTAAATCTTGCACACAAACTAATGTGATAATAAGCATCTCTATCCTCGAGGATTCCATCTTTAATGGAGCAGCTACATCAGCTCTTAGAAGTACACTGTTTTATCCGTGAAGAAAGAATACAATGTCCTGCGGCCAGGCGGTTTGTCTTAAGAGGCGACAAAAGAACCCACAGCTAGGTGGTAGGCTATTTACCCGCCTGGATCGTTACCACCCCTGGTCTAGAGTATCCTGCCATAGCAATCTTCAATTGTGTTCCGGCATTAGTGGCCAGGTTCCAGTCGCTCTTTAGAGAGCAGCAGGACACTGGTAGCCCTTTTGGTGTTACAAATGTCCATAGGCGATGGTAGCTGCGTTTCTGCTGAACTCATGCAATAAAATAAGAAAAACGCAGCACTAACTGGTCAGGGTGGTGATCTTCTCTTCTCTAAACTTTGGCACACATAAGAACAAGTACGACTTGGGTTTAAACTTCAATGAAGATATAAAATATAATGTAAAACGATCTCAGTGATCTTGGCAAGGAATACACGGTCAATGTCCTGATTGATTTCTCGTGCTTCGGACACTCTGCACCGTCTCCGTTATATATCTTCAACAAATAGAACTGGTCATAACAATCTTAAATCCTACCATTCCAGACATTCTTTTAGAACTTCTTTTTCATCTTCTACTTTCTGTTTTTCCTTTATTTATTTTACATAGAGGGGAGTGGTATAGCCAACGCCCATGAGCTACTTAACCGTATTGACTGCCGGGGTACAAAAATCAGCTTGCTCCTTTTTGCCAGTAATGAAATTACATATTTAGAGTTCCGCAGGTAATTTGGCAAAAGCGGAAACCTGAAGAAATCCTCAACCGTCTCTCTACCTATCGCATGGTATGTGTAGGTTTAATACGATCGAGTATCGCCCCCTAAATTGCTGAGCCCAGGTACCACGCACCCCTTGAGCTCCCGCATAAAGACGGTATTGCCTGTGTCCAAACATTCTTCCTCTCTTTGATGATTGTAATGATTCTTCTATTATTATAGAAAATATTTTTTTGCAGATTTGGCCCACAACGTGCTACAGAACTGGGAAGAATAGAAGAGCGACTACCATTCTTGTCCATAGTTCTCCCAAAAACAGTTCAAACGTTAAGACCAGCAGCTCTTTTGAATCTGAAGTCAAATGTTAATGTTCTAACAACAACATATGATGTTTACGACACGATTTTGGATATAGTAGAATTGGATACATACAGGAGCAACTGCACTGTATCTGGTGCGAAGATATTGAGAGGCATGAGTCTATTGGAGCCGGTAAGAATACAATCAAATTCAAGATTAAATTAAACTAAGTTCCACTTTTTTTATTGCTGAAGTACAGTAGAGAGCCTGACGGTGTATGGTGGAAAGTAGTTACCGTCGCCTATGAACATTTGCAACACTAATGGTGTTATCAATGTGACTCGTAGATGGAATTGCAACCTGGCGACTAATGCCGGAACACAACTCAAGGTTGTTATGGTGGCTTGCTCTATACCAGGGGTGGTAAGCGGGGGATCCCATGGACTCCCCCCCTCCTGTTGGTTGAAAATTCCTCGGGGTGCCCTAAGTGAGAGCCAAGCATAGGGGTGCCCCAGATATAATACCTATGGTTCAGTTCCTGTAGCACCCCATAAAAGCGCATAGGAGAGGGGCGCAGGTTAGGTTTAATGGGTAGTCTGTCGTGGAGGCCACAGTGGGCATCCACCAGATCAGGTGTCCCACATATCCCTCGTTGTAAAGCCTTTGCCCCAGACCCGAGGATGGTGTCCCAAGAAAAGACATCCCCCCGCATCATAAAAAAAAGACCAGGGGTGGTAGCCATAGATAGGCAAATGCCCTACCACCTGGCTGTGGGTTGTTTTGTCGTCTCTTACAACAGGTCGCCCGGTAATAAAAAAATTGTATTCTGCTACATTGGAGGACATTCATAACCGTGATCTTTACTTAGTATCTACTGTCTGTACTACCGTCTGTACTTATATCCGCTAGCTCCTCCCTAACCACACAATGATTTTTTTACGATTTTCACCATCGGTTACATAATTTTTTCACTGAAGGTTTATGTACTGAAATTTTGAAGTGGCCTTCAGGGCGAAAACCTAAACTATAAGAAATGTCAAACGGCAAACTACCCGCACTTAAATGATTATTTTTGGGTGTATACTTTTGCTTAGATTCCAAAAAATCGTTCTTGCTACGAAGCCGATATTGCGCCCTACTGGTGCGTCTGCAACGAATGGAAAGCCGTGTCCAGGAATGAAACTATATACCGTAAGGTTGTGAGCCAACTAGTTGAGCATGTCAATGGAGTCATTAAACAGTTTCCGTGAGTTTTTACGTTTTTGAATTTTCCAGTCGTGGAAGGCCACGACACACCTTCCATGATCAAATTGATCGTGTGCTAGCAGAAGATGATATCAGGAGCCTTAAGAACAGACGAGCGTGCATGACAAGAGCTATGAATGTCAAAGAAGCAAGTCAGATGTGTAAGAATAAGCCTGAATGGCGCTCTGTTGTTCGTGCCTACCCCGCAAGGGAACTGGCGTGAAGTTATGTATGTATGTATGTATGTACTATTGGACTTTGGATTCTGAAGGATTAGAAGAAAAATAGACAGAAAATGTGTAGTATTTACAGTTTTTCAGCTATAATTTTTATTGTTTCTGAACTGATTTTAATTTTGAATCTGATGATGATTTTGAACTGAACACTTTGTGTTGGATTCAGCTTCACGATAGTTTCGTATCGATTTCATTATGATTGGATAACTATACTTATACATACGGCGTCTGTGGTTGAGAGGGCTAAGCCTTTGCCGGCCTACCTCACTGCAACGCAGAGGGTCCGGGTTCGATTACTGGTATAGTAAATTTCGGAAACGTATTTTCTCCGTTATTTACTATGGTCTGGGTGCCTTGGATCGGCCCCAGAGTAGTCCGTTGTATTACCCATAACACAAGCGTAACTTGCTTAATTTGGGGATATACAATATGTGTGTTTGTCTGCCGATTATTATTATTATTACATACACTTTATACTTTTATAGATATACTTTATCTATGTATACTAATATTATAAAGAGGTAAAGTTTGTGACGTTGGAGGGGGTAATCTCTGGATCTACTAAACCGATTTTTAAAATTCTTTCACTGTTCGAAAGCTACGTTAACAGGGAGTGTCATAGGCTATATAACATGACGCTATATACCACGGGAGCGGGACAGAGCGCGGGTTAAACCGTGTCGGGCCGCTAGTAATTTATAATTATACTTAATTATACTTTTTCCAGGACATTATGTTCCAAAAGGGACCTATTACACGTGGAATGGGTAAAGAGAAGCAATCCTAAGCATATGACGTACTTATCAAAGCACTTCAATGTAACGAACAAAATTAAACCGTTGAAACAATATCGCGAGCCTTATTTTGACTATTATCAAGTGAAGGTATTATACTTCTTGTTTTAATGAAAGAAGAATAATAGAAATGATGACACGAGTGCTCAAAAATAAAAGATGTGTGTGCTGGGTGTCAGACTATGATTTTATAGCGTATTTGTAGTAGGATCAATAAGCGAATAATCAATCAGGGGTCAATAAGCGAATAATCAATCAGGGGTCAATAAGAGAATAATCAATCAGGGGCCAATAAGCGAATAATCAATCAGGGGTTAATAAGCGAATAATCTATCAGGGATCAATAAGCGAATAATCAATCGGGGGTCAATAAGCGAATAATTAATCAGGGGTCAATAAGCGAATAATCAATCAGGGGTCAATAAACGAATAATCAATCAGGGGTCAATAAGCGAATAATCAATCAGGGTTCAATAAGCGAATAATCAAGCAGGAGTCAATAAGCGAATAATCAAGCAGGGGTCAATAAACGAATAATCAATCAGGGGTCAATAAGCGAATAATCAGTCACGGGTCAATAAGCGAATAATCAATCAGGGGTCAATAAGCAAATAATCAATCAGAGGTCAATAAGCGAATAATCAATCAGGGGTCAATAAGCGAGTAATCAATCAGGGGTCAATAAACGAATAATCGAGAAAAACCCAAAATCGATCGACGACTGAAAAGAGGTTTTTTTGGGTTATTTTCGATTATTTGCTTGTGGTCCCCAACTCTAAAGTTTTTTTTGGAAGTACCCGTGCACAGGTCCAGTGTGTGATCATAGTATTTTCGTCATCGCGACTAGTATGGTATACACAAAACATAATTCCGATGGGCAATTTCTATTTGCGCAGACATTTAAGGTAATTCGGTTTTCGATATGTAAATAATCTATGTTGAACTTTAATCACAACGGCAAAAGGCAGAGTGTTGTTTGCTATGCACTCTTAGAATTTTCCCGCTTACACGATTGAGTACACTGTCGCGTGTATTATTTTACCGCGCAGGTACATCGGGAGGAATTATAAGTTGTGTATTGCATTGCTATAAACATAATTAAAACTACGTTTTAATGGTTTTAAGCGCGTCCGTTTGTTTTCATTTATATTCCGACGTTTCCGACACTTCAGTAACTGTGATCACGGAAGACAAAGATGTCAAATGTCAATGAGTAATGCTGAAGTTATTATTTAGCCTTAATTTTGTTTATGGTTATTATTTACTCCATGGAAGCCTAATCTAATTTACCATCGCTTCGGAACATGTTGTGGCTTGAAGAGAAGAAGCGGCGCAAAATCTCTTCAGCAATCTCTTCAGTCGGGCATTTGCTCGACTGGATGGCTACCACCCTTGGTCTAAAGTATGTCGCCATAACAACCTTGAGTTGTGTTCCGGCATTAGTGACCAGGTTCCAGTCTCCCTTAAGAGAGCAGCAGCGCATTTGTAGCACCTTTGGTGTTGCAAATGTCCATAGGCGATGGTAACCGCTTTCCATCAAGTGGGCCGTCTGCCTGTCTGCTGAACTCCTGCAATAAAAAAAATACTACGTGCCTCTTGTTTAGAGAGCAAACATTAATACAGGTTACATTGTATTATATTTAACTATCCCGTCTGCCAGTTTGAAAAGTATCTATGCCCATTTTCAGTATTAAAACTACATATGTTCAAAATTACAAAAATAACAAACCACAAAAAACCCCATCCCACTTTTTGAGATAACCTTTACATAAATCTAGCCCAAAAAATTATCCCATTAACCGCGATGAAAAGCATCCCTTGTACCCTCGGTATTAAAATGACGTATATAACGAATTTCAGCCGATATGGTCCAACAGTTTTTTTCGTAAAAGCAAGACATATATCAGCCAAATCCATCCAGTAGTTTTCCACTGAAAGCGTAACAGACAGACAGACGGAGTTACTTTCGCATTTGTAATATTATTAGGAATTAAAAGAGTACGAGGTAAAAAAGGGGAAATTATTAATCAAGTTCGGTTGTGATCCGGTGCACGCAGAAAGAGCTCTCAGTGCCCTGAGGTACGGCTGTTTATTTTTACTCACGGATACTGAAAAGTGGCTCAAACGTCCAAATAAAAATCAAATAAAATACCGCGCTGAAAACCGCTAAAACGTAGTTAATGATAATCATGTTAAAAAAATAATATGATCTTCATATTGCTTGGTTTGAGCCTCCTATTTAACGGGGAACGAACAGTACACCTACCCACCACGCTTGTCTAAGGTGGCTTGGCGGATTTCACAGATCGGTTATTAGGCAGGTTTCGTCACAAAATTTTTTTTTCACCGTCAGCATGTGGTAATTGTAACAATGTCGTCATTAGGTTATAAAACTGCCTAACAGGCATGCTTTCCGGCCAGGATTTGAACATGCGCCCTATGAGTTTGGGACACGATTGTGATAATCACCAAGCCACCACGGTTATCATACAAATCCATGCAGTTCATATTATGCAAATCTTTTCGACATCTGGAAAAAATTTGCATAATGGCATGGCATGGCTGGTGCTGGCCGGAACGCATGATCCACTTAAGCAGTTCTCTGACCTAATGTGCATATTGTTACAATTACCACATGCTAACAACGGTGAAGGAAAACATCGTGATGCAACCTGCACATCGAGATAACCAATGTGTCAATTTTTTTTTTTATTGCAGGAGATCAGCAGACAGGCAGACGGCCCACTTGATGGAAAGCGGTTACCATCGCCTATGAACATTTGCAACAGCAAAGTTGCTACAAATGCGCTGCTGCTCTCTTAAAGGAAACTGGAACCTGGTCACTAATGCCGGAACACAACTCAAGGTTGTTATGGCGACATACTTTAGACAGTCGGGCAAATCCGTACCACCAGGCTGTGGGTTGTTAAGTCGCCTCTTACGACAGGCCGCCCGCCCGCAGGAAATTGTATTCTTTCTCTGTTCCTGCACGGATAAAAATTACATTTATCACATGCTAACAATGGTGAAGGAAAACATCGTGATGCAACCCGCACATCGAGATAACCGATGTGTCAAACCTGCCAAGCCGCCTTGGACAAGCGTGGCGGGTACACTGTCCGCTCCCCCTATAACGGTTAGCCCGAGCCCCGCAATGGGACATTTATGAGCTGTTATTATGCAAATCTGACTCGCACATGGCCACTTATTTTTGATTTGCAGATCGTAATGGGACCAAAACCAGCTGTCTACGAGGGAGCGGTGACCTATAGCGTCGAAACTGATAGTTTAACGATCAATGAAAACGACGTTACAAGAGTAAATATGTAAATATAAGAATTTTATTATCTGTCTAATATTAGCCAAGTCACTCCTCTCTCCCCTATTCGTATCCCCTGGATCTGACCCCTCACTCTCATCCGCCTATCCCTTCTTTAAAGCCTGGCCACGCGTGGACTACGCACCTGGTCTGTAGGCGACAGTAACCACTTTCATGAGCCGAGCAAAAAGAAAAGCATGTACTAGTAAAACTTCATTTTTTTTAGTTTTATTGCCTGAAGTAGGCAAACAGGCAGACGACCTGATCGAAAGTGGTTACCGTCGCCTATAGACGTTTGCAACACCAGGAGTGTCGCCGACGCGTTGCCTACGAAATTTTATAAAGCCCTTCTTAAAAAATCCCATATTATAACGCAAGGGGAAAACTGCGGCTAGAAGTTCCCTCCAGATCATCGTTGTACGCGGAATAAATGTTCTAGAGAACGAGAAAGCTCTAGGAAATGGGGGTGAACATCCCATCGCTGGCGAGCGATGCACTTGTAGCTTTGTAGAGTGCAAGTCAGTGCCGCGGGGTGAAGTACCGCTTAGACCGGTTACTTTCGGTTCCTTCGCGTTGCCACGACGACATGTATACCCCTCAACCATCCGATGAAAACCTGGGATCCTAGATCCCAGGCGCGGGCAAAATGTAGCTCTAAGCAGTTTTTTTTTTCAGACGGCCCACTTGATGAAAAGCGGTTACCGTCGCCTATGGACATTTGCAATACCAAAGGTGCTACAAATGCGCTGCTGCTCTCTTAAAGGAGACTGGAACCTGGTCACTAATGCCGAAACACAACACAAGGTTGTTATGGCGGCATACTCTAGACTAGGGGTGGTCGCCATCCAGTCGGGCAAATGCCCTACCACCTGGCTGTGGGTTGTTTAGTCGCCTCTTACGACAGGCCGCCAGGCCGTAGGAAATTGTAGTCTTACTCCTTTCCTGCACGGATAAAACTTGAAACTAATGTCAAATTAATCAGTCGCTTCTAGCGAGATCTGCGTACAAGCCTCAAGCATGTAAAGCCCAAGACTAGCACAAACGAACTGGCGGCCAGAGCTAACTTTTTCGTAAACTTTCAGATATGGAGAGGAACCCAATTGTATTAATGAAGGCTACCCGCATTTGAATGAATATTGCTTATGTAAGACACAATAAAAACCAATTATTTTTTTTTGTACAAAATTTATTTTACTCATATAAAACAATACTGTTAGGTAAAAAAAAGACTTAAAACTATGTTGCTTTTTATTTTTTTACTCTCAAATATGTCTCCTCCATCTGTAATAATGTTACAGTTAGTACCTGTGACGTATGGCCAAATGCGTCTTGTTTATAGCATTCGGGATGCAACATCGCTCATAAAAAACATCGATGTTAGGATATCGATGTTAAAAATATCGACGCTTATGAAAGATATATCGATGTTTTTTTATCACCATTTACATAATCTTTTGACGCTTGTTCCTGCGATGCAAATGAAACATCGTTTTTTTTTAACATCGATGTATCGCCCAAACCACCTTAGCACACCTTTCTTAATTCTTGCTTTCAGTAACATCATCCTTTTATGCCGCTGTTACTCTGTCTTTGCAATCTTTGCATCTCAATGCTCTCATCCTACTAAATACTATGTTTATTCTATTTATATGTCTTTTTCCTTACCCACATTCACTACCGTACTTATTATTCAACAGCGTGGGCACACACTATCACATCCCCATCACCATTTAAAATAAATGTACATCTAAGAAAAATGGTTATTTTTAATAGAAATGAAAGAAATAGATATAATAATCAACTTTTATATTATAAATTATTACTGGCAATAAGAAAAAATATGAAAAATAGAGCACAAGATGGCGCGTTACGTCTATGTACGATAAAACATCGTTCTTGAACAACGATGTATCGTCGATGTTTTGGTTTCAACATCGGTTTTTATGAACGATACATCTATGTTTTGTTTGCATCCCTATATAGCATTCGTTAAAAAATACGCCGTTAATGGTTATTGTATAATATACACTAATGATATAACTACAATATTAATATTGTTGTATATACCTATGTTATCTATCAATGTTTAACGGTATTAATAATTAATAACAATGTATCATAAATAACGCATTAGACCTATCGGTATATCTGCATGAAGCAGTGACTAATTTTAACATCATACTTGACATTCGTAATATTATTGTTGAGATACGTAGAATACAGATTTGTATTGTAAATTATACTGTCTCCAAGCATTTACTTTTGACGTTTCCAGGTTTACCAAGTTACATTTGATAGTAAAGCCCACATGAAACAAGACATTTGTTAAATGTCTTTTTTTTACTATGGCTTCAACGCCTTTGGCATCGATTTTGCAAATTCAAAGTAAAAAAAGACAGGTGCTTTATTCAATGCAAATCAGCAAACAAGATTTTGAATGTCTTACTTCGCTATTGTGGGTGACAATAATGACGTTCTGTTTTTTTATGTTTAAGGCTTGGCAACTAGGCCTTTAAGCCAGGCGTCGTTGTATTGTAGGCTACGATCGACGTCATTCAACGGAGTTCTTGTGAAAACTCGAAAGGCCACGATTGGCTATATAGTTTACATTTCTCGCAAAAACACATAATTACTACTCAAAAACTATCAATATCATACAACTATTGTTCATTTTAGAGTAATTTTACACATTTTTAGAAAATAAAACTGCACAGCACAACGTCTCCTTTCAGTTCGCGCCAAAAACTCATGATGTTCTATGTGTCATTTTTTTGGATTTTATGGCTTGGCAGCTAAGCCTTTAAGCTAGATCTTAGTTTACAATATAGTTTCTTCATTTTCTTAAGCCTATGTGTAGCACAGCTGAACTGTAGGTAATCAGCTAGTGCCATTCAACGGAGTTCTCGTGACAACTGAAAAGGCCACATTTGACTATACCGTTCACATTTCTCACAAAAACACATAATTACTACTCAAAAATTATCAATATCCTACAACTATTGTTCATTATAGAGTAATTTTACAGCATCCAAAATATATAGGTGATAAGTTAAATTGATTAAAACTTATTTATAAATGGAAAGTAATCAATTCGAAAATAATAAATGTTCTATTTTATTAGTTTTTTCTACCTTATTACAAAAATGGCTTATTTAATATATGTAAAATATGTTCATTGACATGTGGGTATATTTATTACACGATATACTATTTTCAGCAAAAATATATAGATAAGTTAAATTGATTAAAACTTATTTTTATAACAAATCGAGTCGGTATAGAAATATGGTAACATTAAAGTCGTCGAAGGTTTTGCAGGTTATAATCGTCAGTGGAAACCGGTTGGGCCGTACACTGTGGATGGTTTATAACGGGTTTGCTGGTTGAAACCGGTCAATGAACCGGTGTAGTTCGGCGGGTCATAGTTGTAACCTGTTGGACACGAGTTAAATGAATATTAAAGTTTTGTTTAAAAAAATAAAAAACAATGAAAATCCAGTAAAAATAGTTTTGAAAAAATTAAAAATGCAATAACCATGAGCCATAAACAGCCAGACATACGATATTTGAAAAAAGAACCTGTTGAACCAAAATAAAGTAAATTCAAATTTCTGCTGTAAAACGTCACAGGATCGTTGGTTTTGTATGACGGCAGTAAATAGTTACTGCATATCTAAGGCAGATTAGCGGGTTTCTCACGTTGTTAATCTGCTTACATTTTAATGAGATAACAGTATGAATTTTTAGTGCCCGCATCTTTATGTGAATAGTATTTAATATATTTATAATATATTGTATGTCATCTATGGAATCATATATCGATACTGTACCATGTTGATTAGTATTTAAATCTGGATACTTCGCATCGCCCTCATATCTGACCTCAGCGTGGAACCCTGTTTGCCAGTCAGCGTGGTAAGTAACTAAAAAGAAAATTACAAAAATAAAGGTTAAACTTTACAATAGTGGTCACTGAATTTTAAGTAGTGGGGGGCGGAGGGGGAGGGGGGGAGGAGTACTTCTCCCTTCTGCAACCCCCATGTCTAGGAGACATTTAGTTTTTGAGATATGATTTTTTTTGTAAACATTACTAATTTCATTCAAAATGCTGTACTTATTTCTTATGTCTAAAGATGAGAAATATTGAAGGAAGGTAGTGGTCAATGTAAAAAACATTTAAAACAGTCTAAAAACGCAGACTAAAGCCCGCAAGCCGAGCGAGCGAATCGAGTGTGCCATAACAGCGGTCAGCAAATGTCAAAACCAATTTGTAACCGTCATGGCGTGATCTCTCTGCTGGCGTTCCTCAGGGCGGCGTTTTATCTCCCTTACTATTCACTATTTTTATAAATTCAATCTCCAATGAACTTACTTCTTCCTATCATCTCTATGCAGACGATTTACAAATCTATACACAATCACCTGTTGCGACATTACAAGATGCAGTCTTAACAATAAACACGGACTTCGATCACATAGCACAATGGAGTAAATCATATGGACTACAAGTAAATCCCGAGAAAACTCAGCTAATTATCATAGGTAGTTCACGGATGCTGTGTAGAATTGACTGGACCTGCTTACCAAATTTCACATTTAATGGTACACATATCCCGGTTAGTGAAAAAGTAAAAAATCTAGGAGTCATATTTGATAGGGAGCTATCTTGGCGACCCCACATAACTGAATTGAGTCGACGTCTCTTCCTCTCTTCGAAATCCCTCGGGAGGTTGAAAAACTTCCTGCCCATAACCACCAAAGTTAAGCTTGCAGAGTCCTTACTACTCCCCATTCTTGATTATGCTGACGCCAGCTATATTGATTTGACTCAAGAGCAACTTAATAAGCTTGAGCGCCTCCAAAATTTTTGTATAAGGTTCATATTTGGGTTACGCAAATATGACCACGTCTCTGAATTTCGTAAAAAACTCAAGTGGTTGCCAATTCGTTTTCGCCGGAATACTCATATTCTTTCACTCCTTTACAGTGTGCTGTTTATCCCCACAACCCCGTATTATCTCAAAGAACGCTTTGAATTCGTCTCTTCCTCTCACAATTTACGACCTTCTACGAATCTTAGACTTAGTACTCCCAAGCATCATTCATCTTTCTTCAATAATTCTTTTACTGTACAGGCTATTCGACTCTGGAATGAGCTACCTGTTACTGTTAGACAAGCTAAATCACTAACAATATTTAAGAACATGACAAAAAAGCATTACCTACAACATAGTGATATTTGATATTTTTACGTATATTTATGTATATGTATATATATATTTATGTATGTGATATGTATATATTTATGTATGTGATATCAATAGGTGTATTTATATGTGTCTATTAAGTATAATTCTTACTTATATAATATTTCACATACTTATATGTTTATAAATAAATAAAATATATGTAAGTAACTGCATAACCTCTAATATTTATTTATACCAACCACCTTTGCCAATACAATCTGTTTTATTCCTGCCACGAAGACCGCTCATTGTGCACATTTAGAATATTTTTAGGCTATAAGATTTTTTGTTATTTAGCCTACCGCCAACTTATTAATTTTAATTATTTAATTTTTAATTTTGTTTATGGTTATTATTTAATCTATGGGAGCCTAATCTAATTTACTACTGCTTCGCAACATGTTATGGCTTGAAGAGAAGAAGCGGCGCAAGAAACTCTTCAGCAAACATGCCTAGCTCTAATAATTTTATATAATATTAAAATGGGTGGAAGGAAAAATAAAAGTAATTATCAATCAAGTTGGTTTGTGTTCCGTTGTACGCAGAAAGAGCTCACAGTGTCTTGAGGTCTGGCAGCTGGTTTTTGCTGGGTTTGGGTCTTAATAGTTTTGATAATTGGATCCCAAACAGGTCTTGCGCCGCTTCTTCTCTTCAAGCCATAACATGTTGCGAAGCGGTAGTAAATTAGATTAGGCTCCCATAGATTAAATAATAACCATAAACAAAATTAAAATTAAATAATTAAAATTAACAAGTTGGCGGTAGGCTAAATAAAACTTTAACAATACTCGTTGACACTTGACATCTTTGTCTTCCGTGATCACGGCCACTGAAAAGTGGCCGAAACGTCGGAAAAACCAAAATCAAATAAAATTACCGCGCTTAAAACCGTTAAAACGTAGTTTTATTATAACCTTGCTTATCAAACATATTTTTGTTTTTCACATTATTCATTCAAAACTTGTTGGTGGACCCTAAAAACATGTTTCCTAGCCCAAATAACAAGTCTAGTCTCTATATATAAAGCGTATGTATACCCCTAAACTTAATTTCCGTTAATCTGATGACACTCTGTGCAAAAGTTTAGCCAAAATAAATACAGCCAAGTGCGTATTGTCTGCGAATAATGGAGGGTCCCAAAGTAGCGAGGGACGTGTACTATTTTTAGAAATTAGCTATGGAATTCTTTTTTTTTTTAATTGCACGAGTTCAGCAGACAGGCACACGGCCCACCCGATGGAAAGCAGGTACCATCGCCTATGGACATTTGCAACACCAAAGGTGCTACCAATGTGCTGCCGGCCTCGAATAGGGGCTGGAACCTGGTCATTGATGTAACAGAATTCAAGGTTATTATGGAGGCATACTCTACACCAGGGGTGGTAGCCATCCAGACGGGCAAATGCCCTGCTACCTGGCTGTGGGTGCTATATATTCTTAAAAAAACGTGGCAACCTAAAGGTATGCAACGTCTGGTGTTGTAAACGTGTATAGGGGAAGGTCACCACTTTCCATGAGCTAGATCATCTGCCAGTTCGCCAGCGTCACAATAAAAAGAACCTAAAAACCTATGATACTAATAAATTTATTTCTTCTGATATCTCTTACCGATCTGTGTTCTTCCATCGGGCAGCTGTACCCTGTATTCTCCTCTGACAACGTTCCCATCAGAACTCTCCCGGCGGTTGTAGTCGTTCCCGGAATGAGCGTCTTTCACCGAATACCCAAATTCGTAGGACTTTGGCTGGAAAATGAAAATAATTGCCAGTGATTTCTTCCAAATTCTGTGCTAGATTTCTTTGCGTATACGTAAATAAAAAGCGGCCAAGTGGGTGTTGATCCAGATATGGAGGATTTCATAGAGATGGCAAAATTCTCAACCATATCTTATCTACACACATACATACATAACTTCACGCCAGTTCCCCTGCGGCGTAGGCACGAACAACAGAGCGCCATTCAGGCTTATTCTTACACGCCTCGCTTGCTTCTTTGACATTCATAGCTCTTGTCATGCACGCTCGTCTGTTCTTAAGGCTCCTGCCATCACCTTCTGCTAGTACACGATCATCTTATCTCATGTGTAGATATGTATATATATTATATAATTTAAGACTAGTTTACACAGTGCGAGCTAGCGTACGAGTCAGCCTGCCGAGTAGCTGCACTGTAGTATCTTGCACTGTTGAATGAATGAATAAATCTTTATTTGTAGAAATACAGGTAATAGTTGTACAAAAGATGGTAAACAAAGTTAATTGGTCTCACTGTATTTGACCTAAACACGGTCATACAAATTTTTGGGTACATGTCAGTTTGAAAAATTATAACATTTCTAAATTAATATAAACGTAGTTTGATTAATTATTAAATACAGAAATAAAAGAATGTCAACAATATAGAATAAATCAGATGTCAGAGGAAAAAATATAAATGTAATCATTTACCTAATAAAATCCCTAATGTCATAAAAACACTTTTCCATCAGCCATGAATGTAATTTTAATTTTCTTTTTGGTATTTCTCTTGTTATGGGTATTGAATTAAAGACTTTTATGATCATCACTTGGCAGTGAAGATTTGTTTGGACGAGTATTTTTTTGTTTCCACTTGCCTGCTTGCACGTTTTTCTTTTAATTATTACCCAGGGTAAATCTGATTGCGGACCATAGGCCGCGACAAGGGCAGAATCTTGGGAGGGATAATTCGCGGCCCGTGTCTGGGATTCGCCAGATCGGGGGTGGCAGTAGCAACTCTAGACAGAATTAAAGATGCCATTGCTACTCCCCGGTTAGGGATACCCACCAAAACCCATAGATGTTCCGTCCTGCACCTTATGCCAGGGCTACGACAAAGCCTCCACCTGCTCGCCCGGCAGCAACTCGCATCGTTTGGACGCGTTCGGCATCTCTCATCCAATCTCTAATGCAAATCCTTTTCTTTCTCTTTTTTTATCGACGTTTTCCAATTCTTGACATAGTATTGTTGTCATAGATCTTATCACCGCTTTTTTTAAAAATTAAAACACATTCACTCGACATGCTGACAACTCACAAGACTGGTTAGCAGCACTACTACTGCAACAGTTAAGGCGAGCGGAGCTACTAGCGTACGAGTAGATAAGCCAAGTAGCCGTCTACTGGTTAGGCAGCGCTGTGTAAACGAGCCTTTATACTAGCGGGACCGGCAGACATTTCCCTGCCCAGTAAAAATGAAAAAGCATAATTTTATTATAAGAACAGAATCTAGAACTACATTCACGTTAAATCATTAATAGAGAGACGGACTTTCCGGACTCTAGAAGTGAGGCCGACTAAAGCACTGTTCCGCAAACTTTTTGCGTTCAAGGTACATTTTTTTTATTTTCTTCTTGCAGGAGTTCAGCAGACAGGCAGACGGCCCATTGGATGGAAAGCGGTTACCATCGCCTATGGACATTTGCAACACCAAAGGTGCTACAAATGCGCTGCTGCTCTCTTAAGTGAGTCTGGAACCTGGTCACTAATGCCGGAACACAATTCAAAGTTGTTATGGCGGCATGCTCTAGACCAGGGGTGGTCGGGCAAATGCCCTACCACCTGGCTGTGGGTTGTTTAGTCGCCTCTTACGACAGGCCGCCCGGCCGCAGGAAATTGTATTCTTTCTCCGTTCCCGCACGGATAAAAAGGAAATCTAGGAAAACGAAAAATTTTGAAGGTTTGTGGTGACAAAAATTAATCAACATTTATTTATTAACCATCGAAACAATGTTTATTATTTAATCAACAAACCTAAAGTTCAAATTGCAGCATAACCTTATTTTTCGCACACCAATTAATGACCACGGTACAGCAGTGTGCCGCGGAACATACTTTGCGGAACACTGGACTAAAGGATGCGGAATTTGAAACAGCATACCATCGCGCTGCAGTGCGTTACGAGTACGCAGCCGCGCTAATAAAAAAATTGTACAAAATGCTTCACTTCATTTGATTTTTTTTTATTGCAGATCAGCACACAGGCAGACGGCCTACTTGATGGAAAGCGGTTAGCAACGCCTATGGACATTTGCAACACCAAAGTTGCTATAAATGCGCTGCTGCTCTCTTAAACGGGACTGGAACCTGGCCACTAATGTCGGAACACAATTCAAGGTTCTTATGGCGACATACTTTAGATCAGGGGTGGTAGCCATCCAGTCGGGCAAATGCCTTATCACCTGGCTGTGGGTTGTTTAGTCGCCTCTTACGACAGGCCGCCCGGCCGCAGGAAATTGTATTCTTTCTCCGTTCCTGCACGGATAAGACTGTTTACGTTGACTCCGTCCATACATTGGTCTAAGTCGCCTCTGACATTTTTCTCATTTTCAAATTCATTGTACAAACTACGCCCTCAACAGATTTATTATATTAAGTATAGATTGATTAAAGATTCAATTCAGTTGACTATGCCTTACAAAGAGACAGGACAGAAGAACAGCTTTTTTTTTCTTTTTTCAGGCGGGGGAAATGCTATTTACGCACAATACCGGGTCATTTGCAAGGGATAGACCATAGTTGATCATGGAGGCTTTTACCTTAATTTAAGGGGCAATCCAAACAGTAATCAACCAGCTTGTGTGGAGACTCCGAGAAGTTGCACGGGCAACAACCACTACCCACTAAAACCACCCTCCTTCCATGCGCCCCGCGCTTTTTATGTAGGAAAGGCTGAGACTTAGAACGTAGTTACGCCCAGTCCGACCCAGCGCAAAAAGTGCCTGAATGTGCCCCGGGAATCAGAACACATCCACTTCGTCGACGGGGGTGATGAGTCCTTTGCTCCCTTGATAGCTAAAGGCCCCCCGAAGCGGTATTATTCAGGGTGGGAAGTCATGCGCATACCTGCGTCTCCGGATGCCAGCCAACCGCCGGGGCCCGCGTGGAGTCGCATTAGTACGCGCAATAATACTCCTCTCCCTATCTCGTTCGGGGGCCTCTTTGAGCGACATTACCGTCTCACAAAAAGTAATCGCTGCTATGCAGCATGGCTTTCACCAGACTGCAGAGCGAGTCGATCGCTCCTACTTGTGTCTCGAGTTCGAAACGCTGCGGCGCCCATGCCGCGCACTCGACTAGCGTGTGAAACGCCGTGTCGGGTGCGCCGCACTGGCAGCATTCCGGGGAAGGCAAGCAGCCCACAATGTGACAACAGAAGAACAGCTTTTTTTTTTGTTTTGAGGCGAGGGAAAATGCTTAACAGATTTACGCACAAACTGGGTCGTTGCTAGGGGAACGACACGCGTCGGTCGGGGGCGATAACACTGCAGCAATAGTATGCTCTTGGCAGCGCTCCATCCGTGATCGACGTCACAGAATAGTGTGGAAGACTCCGAGCATTGCTACACGAGCGAGCAACCCCAATACCCACTAAAAACCCCCTCCTCCCTGTCGACCCTGCGCTTTTGTTTGTGTTGGAAAGGCTGGTCAGAAGAACAGCTACAGTAACACGCAAGTGAATCGTTCTTGCGTACTGACTACGGAATTCAAAAAAAGCAATCAAATTGAAATCTCATTCGAGTAACTGAAAATTGAAATAACAATACATCCGTTATTACCAGAATCCAGAATAATAATTAATTATTATTTTAATAATAAAACAACGATAACCTGACACCCAATTATCTCATCTCTGACACATGTGGAACAAAGAAATGTATCGAATGGATTTATACTAATAAATAAATTACGTCGATGGAAAGTTTTGAGCTTCTATCAACCAGATGGCCTTGACAACGCTATTTTGAGAAAAAAGCATACTGTGTATTGCAATGCAAATGCATAATGCATGTGTGGGTCATACAAATTGACATGTCGGTTTGGATTTCTGCTTGTAATTTTATATGGGTATTTTATTGCCGGAAATAAAGACTTATTATTCTTATTAAAGAAAGAAAAGAAAGAAAGAAAATAATTATTCGGAGAAACAGCAACGTACTTACATTGCTGACAAGTATCTTAAAAAAAACATATTTTGAGAATTTCTACGCCGTATTTTCAGCAAACAATATTTGCACTCAGCTTATTGCTGTGCCCGCATAATATCCGAAACAACGCTGATTTTCAGTGCGAACTTTTGGCGTAATATTAAAACGACCCGAATATTAATATCACATGTATATCTCTCAAGACTACGGGCCATAAAAAACCTAGAGAACCGTTGCGCACATAAGTAAAGTGACTCGAGGAAGCGGAGATGAACACCCAACCGATGGCAAGCGAGCGTAGAAAGAAGATGAAGACACCATTCTGGACAGACCCTTTAATACTATACGAATATAATGAAAATCTATGGGAATGACATAATATTTAACGCACCGATGTACCATTCGTTTGCTTAGCGCGGAAGCCACTCGTATACGGGGCAGGCTCTGTAGAAAAGTGGCATTATGATTAAACGAATAGAATAAAAAACATATAATACATTTTCATCATATTCGTATAGCGCATATGCCATTTATCTACATGGCCAATCCCCGGAAACACTCCCCATTATACGGACGGTAGTACACGAAAAGCGACGTGGAGTCTGCTGTATATGTCAAATTTTAAACATTAGCAAGGCAAATGAATGAATTATAAGATATAGAGAACCGCTATTAAAGCCTTTATAAGGTTAATTTTAATTGAACGTAGTTTAGCAGAAACAACCTAACACACAAAAAGTCGTTTTTGAGTTATTGAGGTTTTAAGTTTAGACAAAAATTGCTCGGTTTTTTTTATTGCAGGAGATCAGCAGACAGGCAGACAGACCACTTGATGAAAAGCGGTTACCATCGCCTATGGACCAAACCAAAGGTGCTACTAATGCGCTGCTGCTCTCTTAGGGGAGACTGGAACCTGGTCACTAATGCCGGAACACAACTCTAGTTTGTTATGACGACATACTTTAGACCAGCGGTGGTAGCCATCCAGTCGGGCAAATGCCCTACCACCTAGCTGTGGGTTGTTAAGTCGCCTCTTACGACAGGCCGCCCCAACGCAGGAAATTGTATTCTTTCTCCGTTCCTGCACGGAATTGGTATATACAACTCATTTTTGACCACAACGCGGGTTGAGTCCTTTCTGCTAAACTACGTCCAATTGTAGTCTCTGCGGTTTTTCCTAGGCGCGATTTTACATGTGCGATCGAGAGCATCGGTTCACTTAACAATTTAGTTATCGCTTGGCTTGTTCGGAACGTGGTAAGTGTCGGTTATTATTACGACAGATTTCATTATTACAATAATAATCATGTGTTATGTCAAAAGTAGCTTCGGTGGACCTGCAGCCCACCTCTCTACACCCCATAGCCAGTCACAAACCATGGTGCCCCTGTCTTCTATGGCATCTTTTGGGGCCCATGCAGGGAGTGGCGAGTCGCCATCTGCCCATTTTTCCATGTTCCTTGAACGTTGCGACGGGCAGACGCTATAGTATTATATATATAGATATATATATGGTATGGTCGCTTTCCAGTCGGGCAAATACCCTACCACCTGGCTGTGGGTTGTTTTGTCGTCTCTTACGACAGGCCGCCTGGCCGCAGGAAATTGTATTCTTTCTCCGTTCCTGCACGGATTAAATATATATATATATATACGCACATACATACATACATACATGACTTCACGCCAGTTCCCTTGCGGGGTAGGCACGAATAACAGAGTGCCATTTAGGCTTATTCTTACACACCTCACTTGCCTCTTTGACATTCATAATAATCATATATATATATATATATATATATATATATATATATATATATATATATATATATATATATATATATATATATATATTTATATTTATATATATATATATATATATATATATATATAGACCACCCATGATCTAGAGTATGCCGCCATGACAACCTTGTGTTGTGTTCCGGCATTAGTGACCAGGTTCCAGTCTTCCTTAAGAGGGCAGTAGCGCATTTGTAGCACCTTTGGTGTTGCAAATGTCCATAGGCGATGGTAACCGCTTTCCATCCAGTGGGCCGTCTGCCTGTCTGCTGAACTCCTGCAATAAAAATAAAATAAAATAATAGTCCCAGTTGCATTTTATCACCATATCTTGTATATGTATACAACTTATGTATATTTGTATATATAGTATAGTTATATATTTATTATTGAAAATGTACGTAATCGTATAATAATTATATGTATACCACCATCGCCACACCTAATCAGCAATATTCTTGCCACGGGTTGTCTGGAAGAGATCGCTTTTTAGCGACAAGACCGCCCTTTGTACACAATTAGAATAATACTAGTTCGTAAGTTTTCTGTAATGGTGTACAATAAAGTGTTATCTATCTATCTATCTGTCCCCATATTCCCAGACCCCTAGTACCACTAGCAGTACACCCCCTGGTACTTTTTGTCCTCATTTCCCACAACAGTCCTACACTGGCCGGGGCTTGTCCTTGGGTGCATTACTATATGGTGTAGACAGGGATAATCGCCGGTCGGTGTCACGCCACATTTACATTAAATTTGTCAAGGGCTTCTTTTTGGCCATATGTTTTTTTTTTATTGCAGGAGATCAGCAGACAGGCAGACGGCCCACTTGAAGGAAAGCGGTTACCATCGCCTATGGACATTTGCAACACCAAAGGTGCTACAAACGCGCTGCTGCTCTCTTAAGGGAGACTGGAACCTGGTCACTAATGCCGGAACACAACTCAAGGTTGTTATGGCAACATACTCTAGACCCGGGGTGGTAGCCATTCAGTCGGGCAAATGCCCTCCCACCTGACTGTGGGTTGTTAAGTCACCTCTTACGACAGGCATATGTAGTCTCTTCCCGGAATGACTGGTATATCCTAGAATTGACCAAGGCCTTTCGACAAAACCCGATATAAATTCCAATTTCGGCCATTTGACTAAAGAAAACAAGTTTTTAGTCAAACATCGAAGATAAGATAATCTGTTTCGGACTTTGCCTAGTCGATCCTAGAAGCGAAAGGCAGACTCGATCAAACGTCGATTCGTACTTCACTTGTTACATGTTTAATGACTGTATAAATTAGTCTCTCAGGTTAGACAAAAATTGCTTAGTCAAAGGCAGAAACACGTCATTTATTTGGACTTTGACTAAGACTTTATGTCAGACCTGAGGTTTAACTAGTCAAACCTAGGAGCGCCAGAGCTTCGATGTTTGACTATAACGTAACAATCGATCATATTTCTAATATTGATCACAAAACTTCTATTGGATTAATCGTCGTTGGGGTAGTCTGGAAGAAATCCCTGCTAGAGCTTGTTGTATTTATTCTTACGATTCTATGGATCTATATATATATATATATATATATATATATATATATATATATAATATATATATATAATATATATATATATAATATATATATATATATATATATAAATCAATTGCTGTTCGTTAGTCTCGCTAAAACTCGTTCTCCAGTTTTCTCCCGGCGTGTTTAATTTTCCTACAGAAAACCATGGAATTTGGAGGGTTGAGACTGTAAACTAGATAAACTATGTAATAATAATTTAGGTTACCTATTTAATAGTTCTTTCAATGATATCTTCAAATACACTATCCTTATTATAAACATATTTTTATTTTACAGACCGAAATGAAGCTCATATTGGTCCTATCTGGTCTCCTTACAATCCAAGCAGGAATCATCAAAAGAGAGATCTGTGATGGTGTAACTGTTAATGGTGTTTACCATAACCAAGAAATTCTATACCACAGCCTCGATAGACCATATTTATTAACTGTCGATCTTAAATCCAACGTGCTATACTTCAGCTACAGCATTCAAGTCACAGATGACGAATTCAGAACTGCCAAACTGAACTTAAATACTAAAGAGTTTAAGAATATAGAAGGAATAACTAATGGGTTCGCTCAAGCAGCAGACAGAAATACACATAATGTTTATATAGGAGGCAGCGATGGTTTGTACAAATACGACGGTGTAAATGACAAAGCAACGTTTATTGGAGAGAGAGGTGCTAATATATGGACAGTTTATTACAAAGATGTATTATACTATTCTGTATTTCCAACGCAATTCTTCTACACATTCCAAAATGGGGTATCAAAAAGATTCCCAGACTTAGAAGACACTAAAGTTGATCATTTTGTTATAGATAATGATTTTATTTATTTCACTAATGACACAGGTTTATACAGTCAGAAAAAAGGCACTAAAGACGCTGTTTTGTACAATTGTCCTCATGTTGGAATTAGAGGACTTGCTGTAGACACTACAGGGACGGTGCACGTATGTATGCAAGATGGTGTTTACGTTGTTAAGAAAGACACTTTGACTGTTGATAAGATAGTTGAAATAGACGATGCTTTTGGACTTGCCTTTGATCAAGATAATAATATAGTTTATTCAGACGCTACTAAACTTGTAAGACTTTTGCCAGATCCTGATAAAAAATGTTAGTAAGTTAATAAAATATTAGTTATAGTTTGTTTCTTTATGTTGATGCCGTAAAGTCCCTCGTCCTTGTCATAGCTGGTCACATTCGTGAAACTTTTTCCTCCCTATTGTGACTAGGGTTGCCAACTATTTTTAAGAAAAATAACGTATTACATTTTTTTAAGTAGGGATAAAATATTTGGAGGAATAAAAGTATATTTCAAAATTTTATTTATTTCCTTTCTTGGAGACACTATTTTTCTGTGATTCAAGCACTTAGCTTCTTAAATTTTTGGAAGCTATCTTTACATTCTCAATTAAAATTTAACTAAACAAACAATTCATTTTTTGTTATTTTCTAGATGTCCTGAAAAATTGAGAGGAAGAAGTTGTAAGTTGGTATAGGCATATAATGAGAAGGCATGAAAGTCACGTGACAAAAAGAATGTTAAACTACAAGATGGATGGGTACAGATGTAAAGGTAGACCAAAAAAAAGATGGATGGATTGTGTGAAGGATGATATGATGATTTGTGGTGTGACAGAAGATGTATGTCAGAATAAAGGAGTGTGGAAGGAAAAGACATATAGTGCCTCCTGGTTCTAAGCTACCTCCCCACCAATTTTCAGCCAAATCAGTACAGCCGTTCTTGAGTTATTAATTGTGTAACTAACACGACTTTCTTTTATATATACATACATACATACATACATAACTTCACGCCAGTTCCCTTGCGGGGTAGGCACGAACAACAGAGTGCCATTTTGGCTTATTCTTACACACCTCACTTGCCTCTTTGACATATATATGATTATAATTTAATTATGATGAAAGAATGACTAAACAGATATACAATGCAAAAGTGGATGGATGCAGAAGTCGTAGAAGGCCACGACACACCTTCCATGATCAAATTGATCGTGTACTAGCGGAGGGTGATGTCAGGAGCCTTAAGAACAGACGAGTGTGCATGACAAGAGTTATGAATGTCAAAGAAGCAAGTGAGGTGTGTAAGAATGGGCCTAAATGGCGCTCTGTTGTTCGTGCCTACCCCGCAAGGGAACTGGCGTGAAGTTATGTATGTATGTATGTATTATAATTTAAGCTCTGCTCATTCATATAGTTGGAAACATTTTGTAGTTTTTTGTTAACAGTTCAAATTTCGTTTTTTAAGGCTTAAGGCTGGTTTGCATACATGTCTCCTCCTTCTGCGAGCACGTCATGTTTGCGAAGGAGGAGGCGGAGCGGGAGCGTGAGCGTACGTTCTTGCTCCGCTCCCGCCAAAGGAGGACGCGTCGAAGTCTGAGGTCGGAACTCGACCTTCGGCCACCGTAAGCGGGCGGCGGGGTGGGGCCCCTAGGGGTATAGGGGTTCTCACTCACCCGCACATGGCGTCGAGATGAGAGCGCGAGTGTTCCGCGCGCGCTCATCTCTCTTCCCGTGGGGCGCGTTACAGACCGCCCCACGCAAGAATGAGACACAGTAGTATTTTTTTTTTTTTATAGCAGGAGTTCAGCAGACAGACGGCCCACTTGATGGATAGCAGTTACCATCGCCTATTGACATTTACAACACCAAAGGTGCTATAAATGCGCTGCTGCTCTCTTAAGGGAGACTGGAACCTGGTCACTAATGCTGGAACACAACTCAAGGTTGTTCTGGCGACATACTTTAGACCAGGGGTCGTAGCCATCCAGTCGGGCAAATGCCCTACCACCTGGCTGTGGGTTGTTTAGTCGCCTCTTACGACAGGCCGCCCGGCCGCAGGAAATTGTATTCTTTCTCCGTTCCTGCACGGATGTAAGTGTAGCCGGGGGACACGTTCCCTGGCATAGGAAGAGGCCCAGTGAGGGGGGCCCACGCCTGCCAGGGCATTGCGGAGTCGGGTAGCCCATTTCCCGTAGCCCTGGCATAAGGCGCAGGACGGAACACCCAGGGGTTTTAGTGGGTATCCCTAACTGGGGACTGGCAATAGCGTGGCACCGGTTCTGACCGGGCACGCTAGTGCCACCCCCGATCTGGCGAATCCCACACTCACACGGATCGCGAACATCCCCCCAGGCTTCTGTGCCTGTCGCGGCTTAGTCCTCAAACGGATTTCCCCTGGCCAAAAAAAAAATGGTTTGCATACATATTTAACCGATGGTTAAAATAAAATAATCACTAAACAGCTATTATATATATTAGATTTACGTTTTAACCGTTTTAAGCGCGGTAATTTTTATTATTCCGACGTTTCGGCCACTTTTCAGTGGCCCTGATCACGGAAGACAAAGATATCAAGTGTCAATGAGTATTGTTAAAGTTTTATTTAGCCTACCGCCAACTTGTTCATTTTAATTATTTAGTTTTAATTTTGTTCGTGCCTACCCCGCAAGGGAACTGGCGTGAAGTTATGTATGTATGTATGTATGTAATTTTGTTTATGGTTATTATTTACTCAATGGGAGCCTAATCTAATTTACCACCGCTTCGCAACATGTCATGGCTTGAAGAGAAGAAGCGGTGGAAGAAACTCTTCAGCAAACATGCCTAGCTCTAATAATTTTATATAACACTAGCTGATACCCGCCCGCTTCGCGTGCCGCAAAATCCGTTCTAGCTGACCTCTACTTAACGAAAGGAAGGTCCATACCAAATTTGAAGTCTATAGGTATTATAGTTCCTGAGATATCATGGTGAGTCATTATATACGTGGATTTCAATGATATATATTTAGATTAAAAGTGGGATGCGACTTGCGTAGACACGTTGGCCGCATCCCATTTACCAAACACGTCTAGATCAGCCGGTTCAGCGGCGGAAACAGCTGAATCACTCAAGCGGCGCAAATATGCAACCCTCAGTGAGAGTTATACGTTTGTGCCGTTTGCTGTCGAGACGCTTGGACCGTGGGGTCCTGAGGCCATGAGCGTCTACCAAAATTTATCGAAACGACTCATTGACTCTTCGGGTGATCAGAGGGCTGGTGCTTACCTCGGCCAACGGATCAGTATGGCGATCCAGCGAGGAAACGCAGCCAGCCTTCTGGGCACCTTACCCATAGAAGACAGTGATCTAGGCTCAGTATTCTGCTTATAGTCTTGAGAGACTATGAGTAGAATACAATATAAATAAGTTAAGTTTTCTTGCATTGTATTCGATTTTAAGTAATTATATTATTAAAAAGTTAAGATTTAGATTAAAATGGTTGGAAGGATGTTTTTTCCTTCTACCCATTTTAACTTAAAAGTGTAAAATAAAAGTTTTCTAGCAGAAAAGAAATTGTAAAAAAGATTTTATATAGTCAAGATGGAGAAGTCCATCAGTGGGGTAAGTTCGTATACCTCTCGTTTTTTACCTTTTTTATACGGTACTAGCTGTGCCCGCGACGCCGTCCGCGTGGAATTTGCTTTCAAAACCCTCCGATTTTGAAACATTCTTCATTGGTGCTCCGCTCCTATTGGTCTTAGCGTGATGATATATAGCCTATAGCCTTCCTCGATAAATGGGCTATCCAACACTCAAAGAATTTTTCAAATCAGACCAGTAGTTCCTGAGATAGTATATTTGGCTACAACACTAATACTTACATTTTAAATATCGCGATATCTTTTGAATGAAACGCCCGAATTCAAAAAGTTCGTAGAAAGGTATTGAATTCGTCTTGAATATGGAGTAATGTATTTTGATAAAGATTAATACCAAGATACAAAATAAAGAGTTTTCGAAGCGACGGCATTTTAATTATTTAAAAAAATAAAAGAAAACACTTATTGTGAGATAACTACAATAGTTAGATATATGGTTACGCGATATTTTTTGTAGACAATTATATGTTCTGCAAAGTGGTAGTACATTGTTTTGTTCTATAATCAATAGTTTAAATAGTACATTATGGTACTAGTGTGTAACATTGGTGATTACCGCCGAGGCGCCATTGAGACTCGAGCCGTAGGCGAGGGTCTCAAGAGAGCCGAGGACGGTAATCATCAATACACACGTGTATCATACGACGTTTTTCAACACACTTGTGAATAAAATAACAACAAAAACTCATTTTATTTAGTAGATAAAAAAGTTATATATGAGTGAAAGTTTTATTTATTAAACACGTACGAGTTAAAATTATCTATTTAAATAAGAAGTTGCATGAAATGAGCAAGCAATAGGAACATTAATTTATTTGTTCTATAGAACACGATCTTTTTTTTTTTTAATAAAAACTTTTTTAAGAACAAAGCAACTCAACCAATAAAATTTAAAAAAAAATCTATAACTCACTAGTGAGTTATAATGTTTTTTACTCACAGTTTGATAATGGGTGTCATTCTGTGCCTAATTGCGGTGACCATAGAGCCACTTTATGAGCAAGTGTGTTGAAATAGTACATTATGGTACTATGGTCTGGGTGTCTGGGATCGGCCCCAGAGTGGTCCGTTGTATATTACCCATAACACAAGCGTAACTTGCTTAATTTGGGGATATACAGTGTGTGTGTTTGTCTGCGGATATATTAATTCTACGTAATTTTTTATCTATACTAATATTATAAAGCTGAAGAGTTTGTTTGTTTGTTTATTTAAATGCGTTAATCTCAGAAACCGCTGGTCCGATTTGAAAAATTCTTTCAGTGTTGAATAGTACATTTATCAAGGAAGGCTATAGGCTATATTATAATTTCAAAAAACTTAGGGATCCTTACTAAAATTCCAATAATGTAACTCAAGGTGTAAAAAAATGACCCGAAAAAATCCTTACACGGCGTGCGCTGCGAAAACTATTGATTATAGAACAAAACAATGTACTACCGCTATGCAGAACATATAATTGTCTACAAAAAATATCGTATAACCATATGTCTAACTATTGTAGTTATCTCACAATAAGTGTTTTCTTTTATTGTTTGAAATAATTAAAATGCCGACGCTTCGAAAACTCTTTATTTTGTACCTTGGTATTAATCCTTATCAAAATAAATTACTCCATATTCAAGACGAATTCAATACCTTTTACCTAGAACTTTTTGAATTATTCAATTCGGACGTTTCATTCAAAAGATATCGCGATATTTAAAATGTAAAGTATTAGTGTTGTAGCCAAATATACTCAGGAACTACTGGTCTGATTTGAAAAATTCTTTCAGTGTTGGATAGCCCATTTATCGAGGAAGGCTATAGGCTATATATCATCACGCTAAGACCAATAGGAGCGGAGCACCAATGAAGAATGTTTCAAAATCGGAGGGTTTTGAAAGCAAATTCCACGCGGACGACGTCGCGGGCACAGCTAGTATTCCTATAAAGTAGTTGGTTAACTGTTTGTGCCGTCTTGTCCTCAGATTTCTAGAAAAAGATCACTACTGATTATCAAAATTTCTTCATTTTGCCAGCTATATTAGCGTCTATTAACACATACCTCGTTTACTATGATACTGGCAAAATTAATGCCAAAGGCGTTGGAGCCAGCAACAACAAAGATAGTGATGACATCGTTGCTTTTTAAACACTGAGATAACGAGAGCTGTGTGGAGTTCCCCCACTAGCGGACTGCCCCACCTTGGCTATAAGCCTTTTAGTTATTGAAATAAGTGTATTTTTGCTAGAAAACCAACCAGTTGCCAGGTGGTTTTGCCAGGTGGTAGGGCATTTGCCCAACTGGATAGCTACCACCCCTGGTCTAAAGTATGTCGCCATAACAACCTTGAGTTGTGTTCCGGCATTAGTGACCAGGTTCCAGTCTCCCTTAAGAGAGCAGCAGCAACTTTGGTGTTGCATATGTCCATTGGCGATGGTAACTGCTTTCCATCAACTGGGCCGTATGCCTGTCTGCTGAACTCCTGCATTAAAAAAAACGTTCATATTCTTCGCATCTGACATCAAGTTCTAATAGCTTCTCTTCGAAGCTTTAAATATTTTGATTGTTCTTTAATAAATTGAACCTTGAACATTACTCTTCTTATCTACAAGGAAAATTAAGTTGTAAATATTTTTTCTACACACTCGTGTAAGCTTATCTTCGCAAATGGCTGAACTAGATTGAATAATGGTTTTAATAATGTTTTGGGGAGATCGCTGTGAAAAAATAACTAAGTTTACAAGAAATTTTACAGTAAAACATTAAAACAAAAATCAGTGGCAGTTTACGAACTATGAAGGATTACGTAGAGGTGATAAGAGGGCTTTGTGTCCTAGCTGATTGCTCTCCACTAAATAAATGACGGCCGACGGCCTCTGTGGTTAAGCGGGCTAAGCCTTTGCTGGCCTAACTCACTGCAACGTAGAGGCTCCGGGTTCGATTCCTGGTATAGTAAATTTCGGAAACGTATTTTCTCCGTTATTTACTATGGTCTGTGCATGTCTGGGATCGGCTGCAGAGTAGTCCGTTGCATATTACCCATAACACAAGCGTAACTTGCTTAATTTCGGGATATACAATGTGTGTGTTTGTCTGCTGATTATTAGAAGAAAAAAAAACTATCGTCTTGTGGGAAGGAGCAAAACTCCAAATTGTCTGCAATGAAATATAGTTGAAGACCTACAGCATTTGTTAGTGGAGTGTGTACGGACTAGAGCTGGCATGAGGTGCTGGTGGATGCTTTGGGATCGAAGTGTCTGTTTGTAATGTCAAAATTAGAATATGATAAAAATCATGGGGGATAATTCGGACCAGGACAATCCGAAAATGTTACTTATAGAATTTTTGTCTGTCTGGATATTCCGGATAATCTCTGAAATGGCTGGACCGATTTCGACTTTCAGTTGCAAATAGCTGATATTATACGGAGTAACTTAGGCTACTTTAAATTAAGGTTCCGTAAAAAAAAACTACGCAGACGAAGTCGCGGGCACAGCTAGTAATTAAATGGCAAAAACGTTATTATATATTTTTTTAATTTAGATGATTAGATTCAAATTTTATGAGATTTCAAAAAGTTTTTTTAGTCGTGACTCAAAAAAAGAAGTCGGTTTTTTGCGCCACCCTACTGAACATACATAGATAAAAAAAACACGACGAATTGAGAACCACCTCCATTTTTGAAATCGTTGAAAAAAGGATTTATTCTAAAATAACCCATATCTCAAAAATTACTCAACCAAAATTTTTTAAACCAATTTTGTCGAAATGGTTTTTGAGCTCTACTTTATTTATTTATTTATTTATTTGGCACACAAAACAAGAAACAGCTAAAGTTACATATTTCATATTATGTATAAATTATTAGGTCTAAGCTGTAACTCTAAACATGTGAGCACATAATGTACCATACATTGACAAGATGTTTAGGGGTTAGTATGACTTATTATAAAGTGAGTTTTACAGTGGTTAGGTAACAAAATTATTATGCAACTATGCCAGAAATATTGGTGCAAATAATAGCCCGAATTTCACGTTTAAATTTAAAAAAGGAGGAATTAAAAATATCAATGGATATATTTTTACTTGCAATCTCATTATATAGCCTGCACATTCTTGTGACCGGATTATAATACGATGTGTTATTTCCAAATACTTGAAGGGAAAAGAGTCTAGGTGAAGGATTACGAGTTTTGTATCTAGTGTTAAAATTAATAAAGGAAAGTATGTCAGGACAGTCAATTGAGCCATTTAGGAGTTTAAATAAACAGAGTAGTTCATTTCATTCACGTCGTGATTTGAGTGAGTCAATTTTAAATTTCACTAATCTTTTTGTGTAAGATCTGTATTCGCGGCCAAGATGGAATCTGTAAAAAAGAATATTTAACATTTTTTTCTGCACTCTTTCTATTCTCTCGCTATGCACAGCGCAAAATGGAGACCAAATTATTGAGGCATATTCCATTATTGTTCGAGCGACAATACAATTTTTTTTTACAACAACTACAATTTAATTTTTCCAGTTCATAGCTCAAAATTTAAAGCAGGGTATTAGTGGTAGTTGCTTCTTATAAAATGAAACTCGATATAAACTAGACTGTATGATTATTTACAATTAAATTATACATAGATGAAGTATGTATTGGGGCTATTACGTATGAGCAAGTAAGTGCGCGAGAGAGTCGAGTGAGAGTGGTAAGTGAGTCCTTCCGGCCTCCAAGGCCGCTTCTATATCCCGCGTTCCGTCCGACGTCTAGCTGCTAATTGCGCGAGCTATGGGCGTCGGCGGTATGCGGGGCGCGGAGAATAGCTGTACTACGGTGGGCGGGTCAGGGTACTCTCTGTCCGCAACACAGAGGGACGCAGCTTTCGAAACAAACCTCTCACCGCCTATTAAGTTCATATTTTCTTGGGCCCAGATTGTAAAAAATGATATTAATTTTAAGATATCTTTTTACAATGTCAATATTTTTATAAGTGTGGTATGTTTATTTATTTTCAATTAATTAATCGTATCGAGTATTTTAATATTATTAATTGTTAAAACTCATTCACTTAAATCGATTATGGTAATAGATTCTAAATGCGAAAGTAACTCTGTCTGTTACGTTATCACGGAAAATCTACTGGACCGATTTGGCTGAAACTCAGTATATATATTTTTTCGATGCCGAGGATGAACATAGGATACTTTTTATCCCGAAAAATTGGATAGTTTCCGGATTAAAATATACTTGTCTCTCTGTTTGTTGTTATTTTACGGGAAAACTACTGGACCGATTTGGCTGAAATTCGGTATTTATATAATATTAATATTAATACAATTTTAAGATTTGGTCATTTTATGCATTTTGGTCATTCGCTCATTTGCGTGTACATATGTAGTTTTAATACAGAAAATGGGCATAGATGCTTTTCATCCCGGAAGATGGGATATTCTGCGATATAAAATGAAGTGAATCTTATTGGGCAAATAGTATTAATACTTGCTCTAAATAAGAAGCACCGTACTAAGGTATGATCCGCGGGCAAAAGTAGAAGTAGAAGAATATAAAGCTTTTTTTAAGCTAATTATAGCCAAGCCGACGGCCTCTGTGGTTAAGCGGACTAAGCCTTTGCCGGCCTACCTCACTGCAACGTAGAGGCTCCGGGTTCGATTCCTGGTATAGTAAATTTCGGAAACGTATTTTCTCCGTTATTTACTATGGTCTGGGTGTCTGGGATCGGCTCCAGAGTAGTCCGTTGTATATTACCCATAACACAAGCGTAACTTGCTTAATTTCGGGATATACAATGTGTGTGTTTGTCTGCCGATTATTATTATTATATTATCATCTCAACTCATTACTTTTCTTTGGCCCAAATATCCCCGTCTCCTTTGCGCTGCGTATACCTACGTCCGCCCGCTTCGCGTGCCGTAAAATTCGTTCTTAGCTGACCTCTAACTTGGCGAAAGGAAGGTCCATGCCAAATTTCAAGTCTATAGGTATTATAGTTCCTAAGATATCGTGATGGGTCACTATATACGTGGATTTCAATCTTATATCTTATACTAATATATAAAGCTGAAGAGTTTGTTTGTTTTTTTTTTGTTTGATTGAACGCGCTAATCTCAGGAACTACTGGTCTGATTTGAAAAATTCTTTCAGTGTTAGATAGCACATTTATCGAAGTAGGCTATAGGCTATATATCATCACGCTAAGATTAATAGGAGCGGAGCACCAATGAAGAATGTTTCAAAATCGGGGGGTTTTTCAAAATCAAAATCAAAAATAAAACCCACACGGATGACGTCGCAGGCACAGCTAGTTATATATATGTAGATAGATAAAAGAAAGTAAAGTCTATGTTGCTAATGAATTAAAAAGTATGCAGATTTTTAAGTAATACAAATAATCATGAAAGTAGAGTAAACGCGATCGCGATGCGAGCACTGCGCAAAATCTGCGGAGTGACGCTCGCGGACCGCGTTCGTAATACCGAAGTAAGAAAGAGAGTTGCTCTGAAAGAGAGTGTCGGGGTGAAGGTAAGGAAAGGAATGCTCCGGTGGTTCGGGCATGTGGAAAGAATGACTAAACAGATATACAACGCAAAAGTGGATGGATGCAGAAGTCGTGGAAAGCCACGACACACCTTCCATGATCAAATTGATCGTGTACTAGCAGAAGGTGATGTCAGGAGCCTTAAGAACAGACGAGCTTGCATGACAAGAGTTATGAATGTCAAAGACGCAAGTGAGGTGTGTAAGAATAAGCCTAAATGGCACTCTGTTGTTCGTGCCTACCCCGCAAGGGAACTGGCGTGAAGTTATGTATGTATGTATGTATGTATGTATGTATGTACAAATAATAAAACGATCACAATGACCTCAAAACTTGTTTGTTACAGTTTAATTAATTTTACCTACACTCATTCCCCTTGTTCATTAGTACGCCACGAGTCACGTCCACAGATATTCATGTTATCCCTTACATCAGAGCATAAGGTCCAAAATCGAAAAACACTAATGATATTATCAGCAAAAACACAATTGTCATTGCACGCAATGAGATAATTCATCAAAACATGGATTCAGTCAGTGTGACACGTGAAGCTGTAGTAATCACACATAATAAACATGATATACTTGTTACTACTATTCTTTATGAGTGTGGAAGCGAAGACGTTAATAATACTATCAGACTTACCACTACAGAGGATCGGAGACAGGATATACAAGAAAGAATTGCTAACTAATAAATTCAAGGATCCGAAAGAATTAAACTATGACTCGTCGAGCAGAAATCTATTTTTCATGTATATGGATGATGAGATACAAAACTCAGGGCGTGCTGTTATTAATGTGATAGATAAAGAAGCAGTTAAGATACATGGTATAGAAAGAAACAGAGCTGTAGCTGTTGATCAAGATACCGGTGAAGTGTATTTCGGTAGTGACGACGGGCTATACAAATATGACCCTATTCTAAACAGTGCTATCAAGATTGGACTTTACAATATGAACATAGCTAAACTAGTAGTACGTAATAATGAAATGTACTTACTAGACGCCAACAATCATATGATTTACAAAGTATTTAACGGTGGTAAAACTGTTGTAAAGGCTAGCAGTTTAAAAGCTGTCATGGAGTTTCAAATTGATAATCAAAAGAATATACACATAGTGACATTGTGTGGTGTTTATTGTATATATAATGAGCATGAAGTGATAAAGAATAAAGATTTAAATGTTGTATACAACTTTATAGTAGATGATGACAAAACTATAGGCGTTACGGAGAATGCACTATATGAAATAAAATGCGAGAATGGTACAGCGAATAAGATTGCTGAATTGGATTTCTTTTCAAAGAGTATTATATATGGCGATTATGGTGATATATACTATACTCTTGATAGCAGTATTTACAGGTTAAAACCAATACATTCTTATCTCATTTATAATATATATAAGAAGACGTAATATAGTTTATAGAAATGATTATGTCTTGTCACGTTTTATGATTGGGTCCACGCTAAATTATTATGAATAAATAAGATAATTTATTATTTTGTATGTAATTATTTCAATGTTCTTGTTTCTTGTTGGAGTGCTGATGTTTAGTGAAGAAATACACCTTGTTGCTTTCAAGGATTTATTCTTGACATTGTAGAATTTGTATGCTGATCCCTTGTTTCAACTTAGTAGTAGTAACTTGATAGAACAGATCACAGAATATTTGTGAGCGTTATTTATATGTAGTAATATTTAAAATAGGCCGTAGCGTCAGCAAAACGCTGTACGTTGACCCGTACAACTTTCGCATTTATAATATTACATATTTTTTATATTTGTATAAAATGGATATTCAGTAACTTCGGCCACTTTTCATTAGGAATTTGAGATTCATATTCGATAAAGCATTGTTTTAAATATGAGTGGCTCGGAATGTGTATCCGTGCAGGAATGGAGAAAGAATACAATTTCCTGCGGCTGGGCGACCTGTCGCAAGAGGCGTCAAAACAACCCACAGCCAGGTGGTAGGGCATTTGCCCGACTGGGTGGCTACCACTCCTGGTCTAGAGCATGCCGCCATAACAACTTTGAGTTCGGTTCCGGCATTAGTGACCAGGTTCCAGACTCACTTAAAAGAGCAGCAGCGCATTTGTAGCACCTTTGGTGTTGCAAATGACCATAGGCGATGGTAATAAACAAAAAAAGCTCGAATGGCTTCCTGTCCGCCTTCGCCGGAATATATTTTTTTTATAGCATGAGTTTAGCAGACAGGCAGACGGCTCATTTGATGGAAAGCAGTTACCATCGCCTATGGATATTTGCAGCACCAAAGGTGCTACAAATGCGCTGCTGCTCTCTTAAGGGAGACTGGATCCTGGTATAAATGCATACATGCCAATAACAGGCGTACACAGCTTTCTCTACAGTTTGTCAGTATTAAATTAGAATTTATATAAATTTAATTTGAGTTAGATTATAATATCAATAAATAAGTTGAATAATTTAATTTACATAATTACTATGTAAGTACTATATACTTATACGCTCACGTATGGAAGCGAGAGTTGGGTATGGAAGAGAGAGCATGAAAGTAGAGTAAACGCGGTCGAGATGCGAGCACTGCGCAAAATCTGCGGAGTGACGCTCGCGGACCGCGTTCCTAATACCGAAGTAAGAGAGAGAATTGAAGGTAAGGAAAGGAATGCTCCGGTGGTTCGGGCATGTGGAAAGAATGCATGATGAAAGAATGACTAAACAGATATACAATGCAAAAGTGGATGGATGCAGAAGTCGGGGAAGGCCACGACACACCTTCCATGATCAAATTGATCGTGTACTAGCACAAGGTGATGTCAGGAGCCTTAAGAACAGACGAGCGTGCGTGACAAGAGTTATAAATGTGAAAGAAGCAAGTGAGGTGTGTAAGAATAAGCGTAAATGGCGCTCTGTTGTTCGTGCCTACCCCGCAAGGGAACTGACGTGAAGTTATGTATGTATGTATATACTTATATATACTTGTAACCTACCAGAAAATCTATTTTTTGCCTTGCGTCGGTTTCATTGCCGCAGTGCAATTTTAAAAATGATGAAACATTGAAAATACATTCACCGGATTGTACTTAACTATCTTTATTACTTAAACACATCCTAAGGAAGGAACAAAAAGGCAAAAACAACTCACCACTTGGTTCTCGTGTCCATGAGTGTCGGGGAATCCGTGATCTTGATTGTGAGACTCGCGTCTGGGGTTCGAATTGAATGTGGGAGGCAGATAATTGCTGCTCGGTGCCGAGTACCCTGGAATTTCAGATAAATTGAAGACTACCATTATCAAATTCAAATTCAAAAGTTAAAAAAAACCGACTTCAAAAACTAAAAAGTATAAAATAACTTAATAAAATAAATAAATTCTTAGTCAAAAATCTTTATTAAGTTACTAGCTGTGCCCGCGACGTCGTCTGCGTGGAACTTGTTTTCAAAACCCCGCGATTTTGAAACATTCTTCATTGGTGCTCCGCTCCTATTTAGCGTGATGATATATAGCCTATAGCCTTCCTCGATAAATGGGCTATCTAACAATGAAAGAATTTTTCAAATCAGACCAGTAGTTCCTGAGATTAGCGCGTTCAAACAAACAAACTCTTCAGCTTTATATATTAGTATAAGATATATAAGTTTATACTTTTTAGTTTTCGAAGTCGGTTTTTTTAAACGAGGTTTTTTTCTTTGTTACTTTTTAGTGTCTAGCTATAGGTATGCCTACGAAAGTACTACTTAAAAATATAGGTCCCAAGAAACGGGAACGGAAGATTTTCATAAAAAAATGTTCAATAAAATGAAAACTACTGGACCAAACTATGTTAAATTTTTAGGGGACCAAATGGCAACTATTCCGCATCAAACTAAACAAGAATCACGTAAATCGGATCATAAATCGCAGCGTAATCGGTGTACATACAGACATTAAGAAAAACCAACCAAGTTGTGAACCTCCTCCTTTTTGAAGTCGGTTAAAAATTAGTTCGACTGGAGAACAATACTTTTTGAAGGTCATACATATAGGTTAAAATTTAATTTTACTTCCTATCCTATGTACACCGCTTCGCAACGTCTTATTGCTGTTAAGAAGAAGAAGCGGCAAGAAACTCCTTAACAACTTCAGCTTAAAATTGTTTTTCTTTATATTTCTTATTCTATTTAAAAAAATATCGCGCAAAATCTGCGGAGTGACGCTCGCGGACCGCGTTCGTAATACCGAAGTAAGAAAGAGAGTTGGTCTGAAAGAGAGTGTCAAGGTGAAGGTAAGGAAAGGAATGCTCCGGTGGTTCCGGCATGTGGAAAGAATGCATGATGAAAGAATGACTAAACAGATATACAATGCAAAAGTGGATGGATGCAGAAGTCGTGGAAGGCCACGACACACCTTCCATGATCAAATTGATCGTGTACTAGCGGAGGGTGATGTCAGGAGCCTTAAGAACAGACGAGTGTGCATGACAAGAGTTATGAATGTCAAAGAAGCAAGTGAGGTGTGTAAGAATGGGCCTAAATGACGCTCTGTTGTTCGTGCCTACCCCGCAAGGGAATTGGCGTGAAGTTATGTTTGTATGTATGCATGCACGCTCTAGCAATGCTGGATCAGGTATCCGTACAGTTGTCCGAATTTTGTAATATTGAATTTAGACTGTATTTTTAGGTTTACCCCTGCTTGTAGTGGTGGATGCTGGCAGTAGTTGGTTGTTGTGCTTTTTTTATAGTAGAGTGAAGAAAATACACCTTGATGCTTACAGGAACTTATTCTCGTACTAGTTGAGCTTGGGTGCTAATCCCTGGGTTCAACTTAATGGTAGTTGAAGTCGTATGTTGCGACTAATTGCAACTCGTATGGACTCGAAAGCAACTCGGTAGTGATTCAATCACAAAATATTTGTGAAAGTTATTTATAGTAATATCATAATATTAAAGTGGCCTAAAGTAGTAAAAACAACCCACAGCCAGGTGTTAGGGCATTTGGCCGACTGGATGGCTACCACCCCTGATCTAAAGTATGTATTTATATCTCAAGTTCTTTTTTTAAACTTTTCAAAAGATGTTACAGAATTACTTTTCGAAGAATTAATGGAGTTATTATATATAATATTATATTAAAAGTTTGTACTGCAACATATCTCATATATATATTATCATATCATATTTGTATATTTTTATCCGCGCAGGAACGGAGAAAGAATACAATTTCCTGCGTTGGGGCGGCCTGTCGTAAGAGGCGACAAAACAACCCACAGCCAGGTAGGGCATTTGCCCGACTGGATGGCTACCACCCCTGATCTAAAGTATGTCGCCATAACAACCTTGAGTTGTGTTCCGGCATTTGTACAGCAGCGCATTTGTAGCAACTTTGGTGTTGCGAATGTCCATAGGCGATGCTAACCGCTTTCCATCAAGTGAGCCGTCTGCCTGTCTGCTGATCTTCTGCAATAAAAAAAAAATCTCCATAAATTTGTTACATGTTTGGCAAAATTAAACGTTATACAGAGATTGTATAAGATATGAATAAAATACATACCTGTGCTGGGAGGCAAATAATTCCTTGAAGGCGCCCTGAAGTTTGTGTGCAAATCAGTTTTGGGTAGTTGATAGTTGTATCCAACTGATGGTGGTTCAGATATCACTCCGACCACCAGTAGACACGCGATGAGAAGCTATAAATATACAAATTAAACACACTCATTGGTCGTGATAAGGACGGATAATATAAATTAATGAATTAGCATTTTGCATGAGTTCAGCAAACATGTAGACGGCCCAGCTGATGGAAAGCGGTTACCATCGCCTACGGCCATTTGTAACACCAATGGTGCTACCAATGTGCTGCCTCTCTCTAAAGGGAGATTAGAACCTGGTCTCTAATGCCAGAACACAACTCAAGGTTGTTATGGAGGCATACTATAGAAGGGGTAGTACCTGGCTGTGGGTTGTTTTGTCGCTTCTTACGACAGACCTTTTACCTTTTATCCGTGCAGGAACGGAGAAAGAATACAATTTCCTGCGGCCGGGCGGCCTGTCGTAAGAGGCGACTAAACAACCCACAGCCAGGTAGGGCATTTGCGCGACTGGATGGCTACCACCCCTGATCTAAGGTATGTCGCCATAACAACCTTGAGTTGTGTTCCGGCATTAGTGACCAGGTTCCAGTCTCCCTTAAGAGAGCAGCAGCGAATTTGTAGTAACTTTGGAGTTGCAATTGTCCATAGGCGATGGTAACCGCTTTCTATCAAGTGGGCCGTCTGCCTGTCTGCTGATCTCCTGCAATAAAAATAAAAAAAGACCGCCCGGCCACAATAAATTGTATTCTTTCTCCGTTTCTGCACGGATAAAAAGTTTGTCATATATTTTGCATTGACCGATACGCACTTCGCCGACTTCCTAGGGGTATTTGAATCCGAAGCGACAAAACAACCCACAGCCCAATGGTAGGGTATTTGCCCGACTGAATGGCTACCACGGTCTAGGGTATGCCGCCATAACAACTTTGAGTTGTGTTCCGGCATTAGTGACTAGGTTCCAGTCTCCCTTAAGAGAGCACCAGCGCATATGTAGCACCTTTCGTATTGCAAATGTCCATAGGCGATGGTAACCGCTTTCCATCAAGTGGCCAGTCTGTTGAACTCATGCAATAAAAAAAAATACTTCTTTAGTTTTTGCAATTCCAAAAATAAGCAAAAGTACCTTTGTATTGTAGTAAAAAAGGATTGTTTTAAAATCCAGGTCATGTTACGAAAATACTAATTTCCAAAAACAGTTAAGCTGTTTTCAACGGATAAAACAATTTATAAAAAAAAACAATAGCTGTGCGCATTGATTAATTTATCTTTTGTTTATATTATTCGAACAAAACAAAGGTGAAAGTTGTAAAAGAATGCAATCATTGTTTAAGCCCAGCTTTGCCATGACCTGGGGCCCAATTCTGTTGTTACTATCTCGTCAAAATCGCCGGACACTAGCATCTCAATCGTAGATTTGGCTGAAATCGGTATTCTGACAATTATAATGGCGTACCCGTGGCACGCCACCATACGTGAAGCAGAAACTTTGTAGCCCTTTTTACGAAAATTTTTACGAAAAAAGACGGAGGAGTATGAAATTTCGCACACTTATAGTTTATATAGAGGAGTGCAGAATGCTAATATTTTTTTTTAAATTATACACACATACATACATAACTTCACGCCAGTTCCCTTGCGGGGTAGGCACGAACAACAGAGTGCCATTTAGGCTTATTCTTACACACCTCACTTGCCTCTTTGACATTCATAACTCTTGTCATGCAAGCTCGTCTGTTCTTAAGGCTCCTGACATCATCCTCCGCTAGTATACGATCAATTTGATCATGGAAGGTGTGTCGTGGCCTTCCACGACTTCTATATCCTTCCACTTTTGCATTGTATATCTGTTTAGTCATTCTTTCATCATGCATTCTTTCCACATTTTTTTTTTTTTTTTTGGCCAGGGGAAATCCGTTTGAGGACTAAGCCGCGACAGGCATAGAAGCCTGGGGGGATGTTCGCGACCCGTGTGAGTGTGGGATTCGCCAGATCGGGGGTGGCACTAGCGTGCCCGGTCAGAACCGGTGCCACGCTATTGCCACTCCCCAGTTAGGGATACCCACTAAAACCCCTGGGTGTTCCGTCCTGCGCCTTATGCCAGGGCTACGTGAATGCGGGATTCCCAACTCCGCGTGCCCTGGCAGGCGTGGGCCCCCCTCACTGGGCCTCTTCCTATGCCAGGGGACATATCCCCCGGCTACTACTAAGTCTAGTCCATGCGTGGGGCGGTTTGTAACGCGCCCCACGGGAAGAGAGATGAGCGCGCGCGGAACACTCGCGCTCTCATCTCGACGGCATATGCGGGTGAGTGAGAACCCCTATACCCCTAGGGGCCCCACCCGCGCCGCCCGCTTACGGCGGCCGAAGGTCACTGTCTGACCTCCGGCGTCGGCGCGTCCTCCTTTGGCGGGAGCGGAGCAGGGAATTACGCTCACGCTCCCGTTCCGCCTCCTCCTTCGCGAACATGACTTGCTCGCAGAAGGAGGAGACGGCGTCCCATCCGGTGGAGCTCCCGACCATGGTGCGTACCACGGCCGGGAGCGAGGTGTCTAGTCCGGTATGGGCGACGAGCTCCCGGCGCTGCTCCGTCCAAGCTGGACATTCCTGGAGAGTGTGCAGCGCCGTGTCCTCGTCGCCCGTGTCACAATGATGGCACCCTGACGTGGCCTCGCGGCCGAGGCGACACAGGTACCTTCCGAAGCAACCATGCCCCGTCAGGACCTGCGTCAGCCTGAACGTCAGGGTGCCGTGACTTCGTCTAATCCAATCGTGCAGGACGGGCCTCACCGCCTCAATGGTGGCGGGGCCCGCGCTGGGGCGTCGTAGGCGATCTTCCCAGACCCCCACGGCTACCTGGCGGAGCTCCGACCGGCACGCCTCGATCTCGCGAGGCGCGGGTCTGGTGCCCCTAGCCAGGGCCTCTTTGCGCCACACATACAGTGACGCCAGGACCCTGGCTTCCAGGTCCCATGGGGGGGATCCGGCCAGTAGCGAGGCCACTTCGAAGGACACCGTACGGTATCCTCTTATTGCCCTGACGGCCAATATGCGTTGCGCTTGACGCAACTGCGCAGCGTTTTTGGCCGTCAGGCGGTTAGACCATACTGGGGCCCCGTAAAGGGCCATCGAACGTACGATGCCTTCGAAGAGTTTTCGGCACGTGGCATTGGGCCCCCCGACATTGGGGAGCAGGCGCGAGAGTGCACCGGCTGCCCCCTTGAGTCTGGGGAGCAGCTGCCGAAAATGTGCCGAAAAATCCCATCGGCTATCGAGGACCAATCCCAGGTACTTCATGGTCTCCCCGATACCGATGCGGATGCCTCCTACTACGATGCTACTGTCCGGAGGTGAGCGGTTGCGAGGGCCGTGAAACATCACGGCCTCGGTCTTCTGTAACGCCACCTCCAGACCAAGACGCCGGATCCTGCCTACTATCGTCGACACCCCAGCCGTGCCTAGAAGGCACGCCTGCCGATGGGTCCTCCCGCGCGCGGCGATCAATGTGTCATCGGCGTAACAGATGACACTGATGCCCGGGAGGACCCGACACCTCAAAGTCCAGTCATATGCGATGTTCCACAGGAGGGGACCTAGAACCGACCCCTGTGGAACACCGCATACCATGGCTCGCCGATTCCAGCCCTCATGGACCGGGTAGATGACGGCTCTACTGCTTAAATATGCCCCGACTATACGGCGGAGGTAGGTCGGCACCTCGAAATATCGGAGTGCCTCCAGAATGCATGCCCAGGGCAAGGAATTGAATGCGTTGGCGATGTCTAAGGACACCGCCAACAGAACCTCACCCTGGGAGACTGCTTCCTCCGCCAGGCCTCTCAGGCGCATGACAGCGTCGTTTGTGGAGCGCCCTGTGCGGAAACCGAACTGGTTGTCCGCCAGGTCCGGCCCCGTCGTCGATAGGTGCTGGACGAGGCGGGCGACGATGATACGCTCGAAGAGCTTGCCAACCTCGTCCAGCAGCACAATGGGCCGGTAGGCAGACGGTGAGTCCGCAGGGCGCCCCTCCTTACGCAGCAGGACCAGCTTTCCGGTCTTCCACCGTTGCGGAAACTGAATTAATTACCAGCATGTAACAGATACACTCTACATTAGTATAAGTTTAGTATTAAAATTAGAATAAATTAATATAATAAGTTATTCTTAAGGTACACCACAACATAAAAATTACTAAAATAATGTCACACACAGTAACAAAAATAAACAATAAGCGTGTATGGACTCTAAAACTTTTCATAGAAATTAAGTTGTGAAAAAAGGTACGGAACTCGAGTCCGTAGAGATGTTAATAATAATAAAAAATAAAAATAAAAAAAATTAATTAATTATTATGGTTGAATTACGACCACTAGTTTAAATAATCCTTTATAATTGGCTTTATGTTTAGATTTAATATTCTGTGCGGAGCAACAATAGCCTCGCTGGAAGATCTTCTTTTGAGAGTTGAGACGGAGGAACACTCTATCTCGATCCTCCACCCTATAAAGAGCACTCACTTCAATACTAATCTCTATTTCATCTTTCTATGTCATCCTCTTTATCCCATTTTAAAATGTTCCTACATTTGTGTTGCAAACATCTATAGGCGACGGTATAGGCGAACTATATAGTATATAGTGTGTAGGCGAACTGCTTAGCCTAGCCATGCCTGAATTAATTTTTCAGCCTCTTTGACAGACATATTTTTTATGTCACAGAATTTAACCACCACGTTATAGACGTGTATACTAACGAAGAGTCCAGTGTGGTCCAGTAAAATCGGCCACATCATTTTAGTCTTCGTCGAAATCGACTATATCACTTTAGCTTTCGTCAAAATCGGCCACACCATTTTAGTTTTCGTCGAAATCGGCCACACCAGTTTAGTTTTCGTCGAAATCAGCCACTACACTTATATGTGTATTTTGGCTATAACTTATATTTGACCATGACAATCCATTTGCAAAATGCAACGTCTAATATAAATCTAATCTACATCTTAAAAATGGAAATGCATTTACGAAAATTATTATTGTTATTATGACAATTATACCTTTGGATATTGGACTTGCGTGACTTAAAAAATGGAGTAATCTTGCGCAAATCAATTAAGTAATTGTATCAAGCCATTATTAACTTCACCTTCATGCTTGAATCTCATATTGCTTGGCAATTTATCTTATGGTTTGTACGAGCGTGAAATTATATATAACATAATTACTTAATGTTTCCTATTTCCAAACAAAACGCTGTAGGCTACGGCGTGACGTTGTACACAGCCGACGACGTTTATCATTAAAATACACTAGAGTAGTGTATCTCAGACGTCTGACGCCGCGCACATACACTGTGCGTGGCGTTAGTACATCACAAACCGTATCCGATATTTTGGAATCTCCAACAAAAAGTTTTTTTTATTTGGTGTGGTATGATACTGGCCACCAAACATACTAAATGTTTGAATTTGGAACATAGATCTTCTTTTGTTTTTTAATCTGTTTATTTCCCCCTGATATTATTATAATCGTCATTATATTAGAGTATATGGCGGGAACTAAAAGGAGATGTTGTGCTGTGCAGTTTTATTTTCTAAAAATGTGTAAAATTACTCTAAAATGAACAATCGTTGTAGGATATTGATAGTTTTTGAGCAGTAATTATGTGTTTTGTGAGAAATGTGAACTGTATAGTCAAATGTGGCCTTTCGAGTTTTCACAAGAACTCCGTTGAATGGCGTGGATTGTAGCCTACAATACAACTACGCCTGGCTTAAAGGCCTAGTTGCCAAACCATAAACTTAAAACAACAACAATATTATTAAAATCGTCATTATATTAAGCACGTGCAGTTTTCTTTTATAATTAAAATAATTACAGTCCACAAGAAATTAATACTTAAAGAAGTGTTTAACGCGATGTCATTCTGGAACTTTCCAGCGCGAAGACGTGCGCGATGTGATTGCCGGAAGATGCTATTGGACGTGGAAGAAGAAGCAACGGAATAGTAACTTACCTCGCCACCACCTCACAACCACCACTAGGATTTTTCATTACGATGAGTTAAATACTTTAATTCTATTGAGGCTTAGTTAAGTCGTGGTAGCGTAATGGCTAGCGCGGGTTCGATCCTAGCCAAAACGCATACACCACTTAGACAGTTTTCTGACCTAATGTGCATATTGTTGCAATTACCAGCGGTGAAGGAAAACATCGTGATGAAACTTGCACATCGAGATAACCGATTTGTCAAGCTTGGCACCGCCTTGGACAAGCGTGGCGGATATATTGTCCGTTCACCAATAGTGGGAGGCCCGAGCCCAGCAGTGGGACGTCAGTTATATATTCACGGTAATACTTGCGATGATGTAAAAGTTTCTTGTTACTTGGTGCATTTTTTTTATTGAAGTAAAACTTCTATATAGACGAGGGTATTAGGGTTTTTGTGTCATGAAAAAGCGTTACGGCCGCGTGGAGGGGTTAGAGTAGACGTGGTGAGAGACGGTATAATTTTAGAGTAGTCTATGGATGTTTTTTTTTAGTTCCGGATCGAATTCAGTTTTTTTGTTTGATAAAATAAAATATGTTTAAATAAAAAATGCATTCATTAAAATGTAAATAACCTAACCAAATCAAAATTTTAACTTGCAATTTTACGGACAGATTGTTAATATACTTGTCCAATTTAAAAACCTGTCCGTAAAATTTCCAAGTTAAAATTTTGTTGCGATTCGTTTTTCCACTTGTCCGTTGAAGTTTCACTTCTACTATGTGTCCTAGCACACATTTTTTCCTTGATGACGAGGTGAGGAAGAAGAATTTACAAAGTGTTCCACGAAGCAACCCAAATCTGTCCAATCGTACAGAGTGGATGGATGAACTGACGCGCGTGTAGACGTTTCCAAAGCGACCATTAGTACAATGTTATGACGTCAATACGACGCCGGTAGCAGCGCGTGCAACGTCCAACTGTGACAGGTCATGGTGTTAGCTCAGACAAACGAAAGTATAGACGGAGCCTACGTCAGTAGAAGCGTTAAATGAAGTGAAGCATTTTTTACAAATGAATGAAAACACTTTACTGTTCACCAAAAATTAAAACTACGTTCTTAAAAACTAGGTTTTTTTTACAGCCCGAAGCAGGCAAATAGGCAGACGGCCCACCTGATGGAAAGTGGTTACCGTCGCCTATAGACGTTTGCAACACCAGTGGTGTCGCCAATGCGTTGCCGACCTCTAAGAAATTTTATAACGCCCTTCTTACAAAACCCCATGTCATAGCGCAACGGGAAAACCGCAGCAGGAAGTTCTCCCCAGACCAATATATGTCTCTTCCAGGCAACCCCCTAAAGTAAGGAAGATATTAAAACGCAACAGTGGCAGTGGCACAATAAATAATATGATGCGTTCCAAGAATATGTAAATAAATAATATACTTTATATACTATAGTCTGTACAAACATAAAACATATCATACATATACAAACTTCCATTTTTTCCCATAAATGATGTATCTTAGTGATACAACATTAAAGTTACAATCTAATCTAGGAAATAAGACTAATGAGGCGCTAAGAACCTCAGCCAGAAGGCCCAGCTTACCATACAGAACGCGGTGCTGGTACCTACGCTCACGTATGGAAGCGACAGTTGGGTATGGAAGAGAGAGCATGAAAGTAGTGTAAACGCGGTCGAGATGCGAGCACTGCGCAAAATCTGCGGAGTGCCACTCGCGGACCGCGTTCGTAATACCGAAGTAAGAAAGAGAGTTGGTCTGAAAGAGAGTGTCGGGGTGAAGGTAAGGAAAGGAATGCTCCGGTGGTTCGGGCATGTGGAAAGAATGCATGATGAAAGAATGACTAAACAGATATACAATGCAAAAGTGGATGGATGCAGAAGTCGTGGAAGGCCACGACACACCTTCCATGATCAAATTGATCGTGTATTAGCAGAAGGTGATGTCAGGAGCCTTAAGAACAGACGAGCGTGCATGACAAGAGTTATGAACGTCAAAGAAGCAAGTGAGGTGTGTAAGAATAAGCCTGAATGGCGCTCTGTCGTACGTGCCTACCCCGCAAAGGAACTAGCATGAAGTTATGTATGTATGTAAATCTGACCTAAAATAACTAGATATATGTAACTTAAACAAAGAATGTGTCCAACAACACGTTTCCTATTATCTTTATTAAGGAGAAGACACTTTGTTCATGTGTTATTTTTTAATGTTTAACACATAGCACTACACTTTATTATTATGAAAGTATTATAACACTAACTCTATGGTTTTCAGGTTCAAACTTCTATGAGTAAACTTATGTAGTATACACGACAGTGGCGTGGACTTCATACAACTCAGAATCCAATACAATCGTTTGTTCCTCGGATATTTAGTAATCATAGGGCAAATTCTTATTTTAATCGTGTGTCAATTAACTATAATCTTTTAGCTGTTACACATGATATAGATTTATTTATTACTAATCCACAAAATGTTAAGACGGTATTGATAAAACACTGGTCTGAATAGCGGGTTGCATTTAATAGTTTTAAAATAATCAATTCTTTCTTTTTTTCTTTTTTAATTTCCTCTTTTTAATTTAACTAATAAATTGCAAAGTATTTATTAGCAAGCATCGTAGATATCTATATGTGGAAACAATTAAATGGTTATATATTCTTAGTGGTATTTACTTAGTTATAAACTGTTTGTTTTCCGAATGAAATAAAATTCGATTCCCCATAGCCAAAAAGTCATAAGCGCTGTGCATTCATTAGCGTTGACGTGTTCTGTTCAAAAGTTAAACATTCTTACTAATTTTGCGCACGTCTAAAAAGGCTTTTTCCAAAGCCGACATGGCTGCTGTAGCCTGTCCTTTTTTGTGTGCTGATAGTGGGGCCTTAATTTCTATGACAACGCTGTGGTCGACGCTTGCGTCATACGGTAATGTTTTTCCAAACGGATTACCCTAGCCGAATTTCCACCACTGATACACGTGGTTTGCGTCTATATCGTTAATAGCAATGTATCCACTAAAACTATACCATCTTTATCTACTAATTCGATTATTTAATACTAAGTTCTTGTAACGCACTGCGGCGCGAACGGCTTCCTCTAGCCGGCTTCACTCTGAGAGCTCGGCGCTCTGTCTACCGTTTTGTTTGTCTGAGCGGTCTTAGAGTCTATTATATGGACCTACTTATGCAGAATAGAACCAACTCACATACTGACAGTTTTGAGAAAAAGCCGTTTTTATTAAAATTTCGCGTACAAAAAAATGTCTATATTTTGGAAAAAAAAAACATTTAGAATATTGTATATTATATTTTCTCGTTATGATTTTTATTGAGTCGATAGAAGGTGCATTTTGAAAGTCTTCTGCATGCTTCACCCAATTTTGGCATGTTTGTGGATTGGTTCTGTTTTGCATAAGTAGGTCCATATGTCTACTACAATATACTATTCTAATGGCATAATGAGAATATAATATCATGAGGAACCATGGTGTTTCGATATCAAATAACATAATATTATGAAAACGTATCATTTAGGTAATATTGCAACAACAATCATCAAATTATATATGCTCTAATTCATATTATCCGTGCAGGAACGGAGAAAGAATACAATTTTCTGCGGCCCGGCGGCCTGTCGTAAGAGGCGACTAAACAACCCACAGCCAGGTGGTAGGGTATTTGCTCGACTGGATGGCGACCACCCCTGGTCTAGAGTATGCCGCCATAATAACCTTGTGTTGTGTTCCGGCATTAGTGACCAGGTTCCAGTCTCCTTTAAGAGAGCAGCAGCGCATTTGTAGCACCTTTGGTGTTGCAAATGTCCATAGGCGATGGTAACCGCTTTCCATCAAGTGGGCCGTCTGCCTGTCTGCTGATCTCCTGCAATAAAAATAAAAATAAATAAATATTGGAACGTTTATGTATATATATATATATACGTTCTAGCTTCTGGCCGCGACTTCGTCCGTGTAGAATACTTAAAAAAAAGTAAGTTAAAAAAACCTTTCAAACATTCTTCATTGGTGCTCTGCTCCTATTGGTCTTAGCGTGATGATATATAACCTATAGTCTTCCTCGATAAATTGGCTATCTAACACTGAAATAATTTTTGAAATCGGACCAGTAGTTCCTGAGATCAGCGCATTCAAGCAAACAAACAAACAAACTCTTCAGCTTTATATATTAGTGTAAGATATTGCCTGAAGCCGGCAAATAGGCAGACGCCCAGCTGATAGAAAATGGTTACAGTTGCCTATTGACATTCGCAACTGTAGGAGCGTCGCCAACGCGTTGCCAACCTGTAACGGGACTGCAACCTGGCTACTGAAGGGAACACACCGTGAGGCTATTGTGACGACATGACTAAACCAGGAGCCCAATTCTATTACTTCAATATGTTGCTGTTGCGAAGATATTCATAGTAGACTGCCATTGCGATAGTGCCAAAAATTGCACTATTGCAATTGCAACGATCAATTTCTGTGAAGGAATGTCAAATAGCAAACCAAGAGAAAATGTTATTTTTGAGCAAAATTTCTGTTTACAATACATTTTTTTTTCAAAATTTTATGTCTTGCATTTTTTACGATTTTGAAAACTCAAAGCCGACTGACGGCCTCTGTGGTTGAGCGGGCTAAGCTTTTGCCGGCATACCTCACTGCCAGGCAGAGGCTCCGGGTTCGATTCCTGATATAGTAAATTTTGGAAACGTATTTTCTCCGTTATTTACTATGGTCTTGGTGTCCTTGGATCGGCCCCAGAGTAGTACGTTGTATATATATAGTATAACATAGTATAACACACGCGTAACTTGCTTAATTTGGGGATATACAATATGTGTGTTTGTCTGCCGCTTTAATATTATTTAATTTAGAAAGCGAATGTAGCGCCACCTATTGCTATCAAATAAAAAAGGGTACTTACTTTCATTTCAGTCTTCATTGGTGATCTGGAAATCTGAAACAAATATTTGATAGAATTAATAATATTTCACTACAAGTTTTATAAAATCTATATATTAATACGTGAAGCAAAAACTTTGTACCCCTTTTTACGAAAATTGCGCAGACGGAAGAGTATGAAATTTCGCACACTTATACTAATATATAAAGCTGAACAGTTTATTTGTTTAAACGCGCTAATCTCAGGAACTACTGGTCTGATTTCAAAAAAAAATTCAGTGTTGAATAGCCCATTTATCAAGGAAGGCTATAGGCTATATATCATCACGCTAAGACCAATAGGCGCGGAGCAGCAAGAAAAATGTTTCAAAATCGGGGGGCTTTGAAAACAAATTCCACGCGGACGGCGTCGCGGGCACAGCTAGTAGTTTATATAGAGAAGAAGTGACGAATGTTAATATTTTTTTTTAAATTATATAATAAATAAAGAATACATTAAATCAATAAAAAAAAAATTACGCACACTACCATGTATTTGACACATATATACTCTTTTGTTTATTGTTCAAGTCAAATTAACATGGTAGCCTTGGAGAAATCTATGATTATAGAAGTATAGTCTTTGACAACAGAACCTTAGTAATGTTCAAACTTATAATTTAAATTGCTCACAAATATACCTACTATAAATTGTAATATTTTTTTAAGCAAAACAGTCATTTATTCATTATCAATAAACTAAGTCTAACTAACATCTAATAACAAAAACTAAAATATCCTATAAATAAACCTAACTTAAAAATATATATATATATGCGCGCAGCTCGTCGCGCCTGTAATATATATATTTGTGGTGCACGCTGATGGTGGTGGTTCTAGGATACCCAGGTTGATGTATTTGTGGAAGTTAAACACTGTTAGATGGTGAAAACTTGTAATAGTAAACTTTACATATTAGAGCGTCTGCCTTCGGCTACAACCCAAACGGAAGAAGAAGAAAAATGCAACTACAATGTTGCTAATATAAAATATTTTATGTTGGTGTTGCCAACATATATACAATAGTAAAAAAACTAAAATTAAAATAAAACCTATATTAAAGCCCGTCCAGCCCAGACTATAATTTAAATTCATTATAGTCGAATTTCGACCAATGGGAGATAACTAATATACTTAAGAAGCTGATGTGTAAGAATAAGCCTAAATGGCGCTCTGTTGTTCGTGCCTATCCCGCAAGGGAACTGGCGTGAAGTTATGTATGTATGTACTAGCATACTTTAAACTAAACTAGTGTTGTGGAATAAATACTTTTTGTTATAATACTGGCAGCTCGATTTTTGATGTTTTTATAATTAAAACAAATCGAGTTGGTTGCGATTCGAACGTAGAGAAAAAATGGTGTTTCATTTTATTTAGTCCCATTTTTATTTAAATATACGTATGATTTTGTCTCGTTCGGGTCCATCACAACTAGTGTGGGCGCAATAATTGCGCTTAAAAGCGACTCGCACAGGACCACAAACCTGCGAGTGTGGCGCGATCGGGTGTAAAAAAGAGAAGTCGCACGTAATGGCCGCCATAATTCACCAAGCTAATTTTTAACATTCCATTATACCTTGAAGCATTGTTACCTCGCATTACACGCATTTGAAGTGGTTGTTTCAATTTAAAGCACCTCCAACACTACTAGCATAATGTATACAAGAGTGAGTATATTATGAACTAATTGGATAGTAAGCAAAGTAGTTTGTATATATATATATATATATATATATATATATATATATATATATATATATATATATATATATATATATATATATATATATACTCTGAAAGAGGATGGTAACGATCGCACTATGCCCATTCGATGCGGTCGTCTGGAAAATCTTTCATCGTATAATAAGCCTTCTGCAAAGGTTGCTTTACTAATATGTCCTAAACGTGTTTACTGAAAGCTCTTGCATATTTGTTGGGATTCTGTTGAAGAACATTACACTTTGCCCCGCGCAACTATTCCCTTGCAACTACTGTCAGCCAAATCGCAGACAATTTTTTTTTCTCGAAATACATCAGTTTACGACAATTCAGCGGGATTTGAAACTGAAAGAAACAATAAGATTTTTTTTTATTGCAGGAATTCAGCAGACAGGCAGACGGCCCACTAGATGGAAAGCGGTTACCATCGCCTATGGACATTTGCAACACCAAAGGTGCTACAAATGCGCTGCTGCTCTCTTAAGGGCAACTGGAACCTGGTCATTAATGCCGGAACACAACGCAAGGTTGTTATGGCGACATACAGGAGTGGTAGCCATCCAGTCGAGCGAATGCCCTACCACCTGGCTGTGGGTTGTTTTGTCGCCTCTTACGACAGGCCGCCTGGACGCAGGAAATTGTATTCTTTCTCCGTTCCTGCACGGATAAGATCCGAGACTTGCTATTCAGATGATGTGCTGTTGAAATTAGTAGTATTCAAAGAACTTGCTTCTCACATACATTACATAGATAAGTCTAGAGCGTTTAAAGATTAACATATAATTAAGATTTAAAGATGGCGGATCAGTTCACAATAGTCAAGTCTCATGAGAGTAGACGCGATACGATCGGAATAAAGTTGCAAAATTCCTAGAAAGTTATCCGCATAATGTCCATGCCCCATCAGGGATAACGTTAATTTTAGTGACTGTGGCCAAATGCGTCTTCTTTATGGCGTTAATATAATGCCGTTAATGATTAACTATATTATATATATCCAGTCTCCCTTAAGAGAGCAGCAGCGCATTTGTAGCACCTTTGGTTTTGCAAATGTCCATAGGCGATGGTAACCGCTTTCCATCAAGTGGGCCGTCTGCCTGTCTCAGTAGACTTTGTTCAGTAACTTAGTTTGCTTAGCTACTTTGCTTAGTTCAGTAACTCCTCCAATAAAAAAAAAATAGTGCATATTCAAATTCAAATTCAAATTTTTTTATTCAAAATAAGTTCCACTGGAGAACACTTTTTGAAGGTCATACGTGTAAGTTAAAATTTCTTTTTTTTTACTTCCTATTCTATGTACACTGCTTCGCAACGTGTTGATGCTGTAAAGGAGAAGAAGCGGCAAGAAACTCCCCAGCAACACGTCTAGCTAAATGTTTTTCTTTATATTTCATATTCTATTTATATGTCAAATTCTTTTTTTTTAATAAGTTTTGTACAGAAGTATGTTACAGAATCACTTTTTGAAGAATTAATGGAGTTGTAGCAAACAATGCATACTCAATAAGACCAAGACAATAAAAGGAAAGAAAAATAATATTATAGTTACAATAATGACATGACGTGCTAAAATGTTATGCTGCAATATGTCTCCACGAATTCCTTACAAGCATGGCAAGATTAAAAAAATAAAAACGTTATACAAAATTTAATATAAAATTAACATACATTGTCTTTTTTTTTTGGATGAGTCTAGCAAACAAGCAGAAGGCCCACCTGATGGAATGCTATTACCATCGCCTATTGGACATTTGTAACATCAAAGATGCTACCGATGTGCTGCCTCTGTCTAAAGGGAGACTGAAACCTTGCCACTAATGCCGGAACACAATTCAAGGTTGTTATGGAGGCATACTCTAGACCAGGGGTGGTAGCTATCCATCCAGACGGGCAAATATCCTACCTGGCTGTGGGTTGTTTTGTCGCCTCTTACGACAGGCCGCCCGACACCAGGAAATTGTATTCTTTCTCCGTTCCTAGACGGGTGAATGTTTACCGTCATTAACAATTAATAACAAGTCGCATCACAAATAATACATGGTCTCTAACACTACCATTATCCCAGATGGAGCAGAAACATTAGGAATACCTAATCGTGAAGGCTCAGTGGCTACGCAAAATATTTACTTCTTTTTTTTTAATTTTAAGGCTTGGCAACTAGGCCTTTAAGCCAGGCACCGTTGTATTGTAGGCTAGAATCGACGTCGTTCAACGGAGTTCTTGTGAAAACTCGAAAGGCCACATTTGGCTATATAGTTCAAATTTCTCGCAAAAACACATAATTACTACTCAAAAACTATCAATATCCCACAACTATTGTTCATTTTAGAGTAATTTTACACATTTTTAGAAAATAAAGCTGCAGAGCACAACGTCTCTTTTCAGTTCCCGCCAAAAACTGTGGGTTCACATCCCGACATAGACAGTAGTAGTTGTATTCGCCACAATGGCAGGCAAAGGATCTTAGTCCACACAGCCCTGTCTCATCTATTAAGTTTTCAGTATTTTAAATTCCCCATAATTTTTGTACGATGTGTATAACACAAAATTCTATACATTTCCCAAAATGAATTTACAAATACTATATAGGTCCCAAAGCACTGCCGGCTGGAAACATACCCAAAACGCTGGTCATATTCCCGCACGTAATGGTAACGCCATGCGTTGCCCTAAGTACAGGCCAGCTTTTTGGTCAATAATGTTATTTCAACCAATACTATACATTTTTGCAAATGAAACTGCACTGCAAAACATAATTATGTTTTCAACTTCAAAATAGTTATTTAACAAAAGATAATAACTTCAAATAAAGTTTAGAGTCCGCAACACAAAAGAAGTTCCACAGACGCGGCGCTGCAGTCGTTGTACTTAATCCTGACAGAATAATTATTTGCTAATCCGTAAATCAATGTAGGTAATTACTGAATAATAAATACAAAATATTTCATAATTAAAGCTGTAAATTTATTTTCCGTTGGACTTTTTGTGGCGCGGACTCTAAAATAAAGTATAAAACATAAATACCTCGTCTCTATTCGTAAAAAAAAACTATGAACTTTTTAAATGCACTTTAAAAAAAAACAAAACGTCAAACTATTCGCGCGGGAAATTATTTCCCCGTTCCACGTGGTACGCTACACCGGTTGCTCTACTTACAATGGTAACAAATGAATGTGTTACATTTCTGAATGTAGGTACGTTTTATACCTCATTGTGTTTATAGTGTCCATCTTTGATTGTTTATCTGTTACTCCGTGGTTAAATGGCCTTATTTCGTAAACCTTTTGTATTGATATATCAGGCTAAGTCAATGGGAGATGGATAAAAAGTGATTTTTGACGAGCGTATCCTTCTTTAATTTCGGCATAACAAATGTACATTTTGAATTGCTTCACTTTAGGATACGTTGCACTTGTTCTCTATATTTGATTACAATAGAAATGGTCTTACACTGTTTTTTAAGGTTACCTTACCATTCAGGGAACAACGGAACTCCTATGAAATCGTTGTGTCCGTACGTTTGTTTTTGTATGTTAGTTATTTTTCTCGTTTTTCGAACTGGATTCAGCTGATCTCTATATTTGAATATAATAGAAATGGTCTTCTCTGCTTTTTAAGGTTGCATTACCATTCAGGGAACAACGGAACTCCTATGAAATCGTTGTTCGTCCGTTTGTTTTTGTATGTTAGTTATTTTTCTCGTTTTTTCGAACTGGATTCAGCTCATCTCTATATTTGAATATAATAGAAATGGTCTTCTCTGCTTTTTAAGGTTGCATTAGCATTCAAGGAATAACGGAACTCCTATGAAATCGTTGTGTCCGTCCGTTTGTTTTTGTATGTTAGTTATTTTTCTCGTTTTTTCGAACTGGATTCAGCTCATCTCTATATTTGAAAATAATAGAAATGGTCTTCTCTGCATTTTAAGATTGCGTTAGCATTCAGGGAACAACGGAACTCCTATGAAATCGTTGTCCGTCCGTATCTTTTTGTATGTTAGTTATTTTTCTCGTTTTTCGAACTGGATTCAGTTGATCTCTATATCCATATCTATAAATAAATAAATAAATATTTATTTATTTACTTCCCATAAAAAGAAAAACAAAATTTATGGAGTATAGAAATTTAAGAAACTTAATAAAATGAGAAAGACAGGAGCCCAGACTAGGTAAACCCTGTATGATGGTACTCCTGGCCCTCGCCTCCCATTAAGCACTATTTCTATAATAACCGCCACCAAAGAGCACAACAATTGAAGAAAAAAGAACTTGATTACAATAGAAATGATCTTCACTGGTTTTTAAGTTTGTGTTGCCATTCAGGGAACAACGGAACTCTTATGAAGTCGTCAGACGTCATGTGTCCGTCCGTCTGTTAGATATGTTACTATTTTTTCTCAGAAAATACTGATTTTAAATAGGTGGTTAGAAAAACTGTTCAGAATGGTGACTTCGTCTACTGTCGAAAAAAAATTGAGCTTGAGAAATAGTTTAAACATAAATTGGTTTGGTCGATATTCCAAGATTGAGATGTGCAACGTGAAGCCGGGATTAATGGTTTTCTATCAGATATGATTGTTCTGGAATGCGGAACTAAGACGACTACTTCAGTTCCTACGTGACAAATAAACCTACATTCCTTCCTTCTAAGGTCAATATTCATATAAAATCTTATAATTCTCAAAAGATCAATATCAGCAGCACACTTTATGTTACGTGATTAAAAAAACAGCCAAGTGCGTAGCGGCTCACGCATGAAGAGTTCCGTTACGATGAATGACTACTTTTTTACCAGACTACAGCCAAGCCATAAGGAGGGGTTATATTTTTAATAATCTATGTATATGTTTCTATCTTCACATAGTATAATAATAACAGCCCATAAATGTCCTACTGCTGGGCTCAGGCCTCCCATTATAGGGGAACAGGCAGCATACCCGCCACGCATGTCCAAGGCGGCTTGGCAGGTTTGACACATCGGTTATCTCGATGTACAGGTTGCATCACGATGTTTTTCTTCACCGTGGTTAGCACGTGGTAACAATATGCACATTAGATCATAAAACTGCTTAAGTGGTGCATACGTTCCGGCCAGGATTCGAACCCACGCCCTTTGATTTTTGGGACGGAGAGACTCCTTTATCCCATCGGAAAGGTTGCCAACGCGTTGGTTTCGTCCCCGGTGTTTCAATCGTCTGTAGGCAACGGGAACCACTCACCACGAGCTGGGGCGTTTGCTCCTTTTACATTAAAAAATATTTGAAACAATTGTGCAAGTATCACGTTGTTTTATTTACGACATGCGCATTTTAATAATAATGACTATAAACCCGCAGGGCTTATGGGGCGAAAACTTAGGTCAGTAATGACACCTCAGACATGACTCCGGGGCCGAGGCAAAGCCCCCGCCTCCGTGCTTGCTTTAGCCAGTCGGCATGGAGTAGCAATCGCTAGAGCTAAGACTCAAGCTCCAGGGGTAGAAGTGATAAATGGCATAACATCGGAAGTAGCTTCGGTGAACCTGCAGCCCATATCGACACCCCTTAGCCACACATACCCATGTTGCCCCTCGCCAATCTTATACAGCATTTTTAGAGGCCCATGCAGTGAGTGGCGAGTCACCGTCTGCCCATTTCTATCATGTTCCTTGAACATTGCGCCGGGCAGACGCCATAGTCCCCGATCTATAGCTCCACTAGCAGTTCATCCCAATAGCCCGGTACCTTTTGTTCTCGTTCCCTACAAGTCCTACACTGTCCGGGGCTTGTCCTTGGGTGCATTTTTATGTGGAGTAGACAGAGATAATCGCCGGAAAATGTCACGCCACATTGGCCCCCCACGCAAGCCCTCCGAAAGTCCGGGCCATTTTTATTGCCCGCGGTCTCGAGAGACATACAAGTATAATGGGTATAATTTTGAAAACAAGAGCTTACCTTGTAATAATTGGACGTAGTTTAGCAGAAAGGACTCAACCCACATTGTGGTCAAAAATGAGTTGTATATACCAATTTACCAGCAATTTTTGTCTAAACTTAAAACCTCAATAACTCAAAAACGACTTTTTGTGTGTTAGGTCGTTTCTGCTAAACTACGTCCAATTAATAAAGAAAATATTCGATGTTTACAAACCTGTCATGTCGGCGGTTCTTTTGAACATCTTTGCTTCAAATTCCACTAGACATCCTTGGTAATCTTTAAAAATTCATTGCTCTTATGAAACGATGTAGATACGTGTTATCCCTATTTAGTTGTTTTTAACGAATACTAGATTCTTGAACAAATTTTAAAATTAAAATATCATGGATAAATTCACTTTTTTTTTTCTTATAAAGGCTTCAATATGTACTCTGTGGCTGCAATGCCAATGCATTGATTTTGGAGTTTTTGGTGGGAACTGAAAAAGTTTTTATTAATTTGGTGTGGCATGATACTGGCCACCAAACATACTAAATGTTTGAATTTGGAACATAGATCTTTTGTTTTTTCAATCTGTTTATTTCCCCCTGTTATTATTAAAATGGGAGTTTTTGGCGGGAACTGAAAAGGGACGTTGTGTTGTGCAGTTTTATTTTCTAAAAATGTGTAAAATTACTCTAAAATGAATAATAGTTGTAGGATATTGATAGGCTTTGAGTAGTAATTATGTTTTGTGAGAAATGTGAACTATATAGCCAAATGTGGCCTTTCGAGTTTTCACAAGAACTCCATTGAACGACGTCGACTGTAGCCTACAATACAACGGCGCCTGGCTTAAAGGCCTAGTTGCCAAGCCATAAACATAAAAAAAATGCATTGATTTTGCCAACGTCTTGTATAGAAAAGCCAGGTGATATAGATAAGAAAAAAGGAAGGTAAACTAGCATTTACTTCGTTTACCTGATATTTACTATACTCTAATTTTTAATTACCTGAACTAAAATGACAGCTGCGATTAATTTTATGTTGCAGGCTTCGAGCAATGGAGAAGATAGACTTTGTTTCAAGTTTAATTATTTTATATCTACTTTTACAATTTAATACAGAAAATAATTTCGGGTAGTCAATATAGGAATGACAATGTCAATAGTATGTAGAAATCTATAGAAAAATAAACGTATCCTATCCTATCGTATTCTATCCGTGCAGGAACGGAGAAAGAATACAATTTCCTGCGGCCGAGCGGCCTGTCGTAAGAGGCGACTTAACAACCCACAGCCAGGTGGAGGTATTTGCCGGACTGGATGGCTACCACCCCTGGTCTAAAGTATGTCGGCATAATAACCTTGAGTTATGTTCCGGCATTAGTGACTAGGTTCCAGTCGCCCTTAAGAGAGCAGCAGCACATGTGTAGCAACTTTGGTGTTGCAAATGTCCATAGGCGATTTTAACCGCTTTCCATCAAATGGGCCGTCTGCCTGTCTGCTGATCATCTGCAATAAAAAAACCTATAAAAAGGTTGTCCTACACATCCCATACAATTTCTATAAAAATGTCTAGGATTCAACTCGTCACAGTGGTGAATTGTTGATTCACCTCACACAGCTTGCTTATGAATCAAAGAAGGTAGATCGCAGCTGTCATTTTAGTCTAGGTAGTTATTTTTTTATTTATTTAATTTTATGCCTTGGCAGCTAGGCCTTTAAGCCAGATCTTAGATTACAATATAGTTTCTTCATTTTCTTAAGCCTATGTATAACTCAGCTGAACTGTAGGTTTTCAACTGACGCCATTCAACGGAGTTCTTGTGACAACTCGAAAGCCACATTTGACTATACCGTTCACATTTCTCACAAAAACACGATAATTACTACTCAAAAACTATCAATATCCTACAATTGTGGTTCATTTTAGAGTAATTTTACACATTTTACTGCACAGCACAACATCTCCTTTCAGTTGCCGCGAAAAACAGCCAAGAGTATACAGCTAAGTTAGAATATTGCCAGAAGGCAAAAAATTAATTCAACTACTATACATTATGGTCAGACTGTATATCTCTAATTACTTGACATGAAACTATGTTGATCAGGGCCGTATGAAAAAAGTAATTAAATTACTATAACTTTAACAACGAAATAGTTCACCGACTACCATAATTACATACAACCTTGGATCGACGAAATTATGGTGCAGGGATTCATAACATTTGGCTCTACATATTAGTTAAAACATTTTCTAATAAAAACCTATTTGCATATAATATAATTCCGTAAATATTATATGCATATCACAGGGAATTATAACAAGTATTTTATGCACAATTATTTAACTGTTAATTTAAGATAAATTTGTTTTATAAATATCCTTTTTTGTACATTTTGTATAATTTTAACTGATTGTAGTATATCTGTGTACTAGAAAATTATACGTTGATACAATAAAAATGTAATAAAAAAGAACTAGGACGTAAACCTTCCCAATCTGCGCTATATTTTGCTGACATCTGCTTTTTCCAGTCATACAGAGGTGTTCCCATTACGGAACACAACATATATCCGTCCATCTGCTTCTGCCATTCTGCTTCAACCGGTGTAAATCTTTCGCAGTCCCACGTTCTGAAGGATGTCCTATATAAGACGTTTTCCAAAAAAAGCATACAGAACATCGATCCCAATTATTATCAATAAAGAGCGATTCCAAAATGCTGTCCATATTTCCAAATCATATGGACTGCTGTACGACTTGGAAAGGTTTTTTTTTATTGCCGGAGATCAGCAGACAGGCAGATGGCACACTTGATGCAAAGCGGTTACCATCGCCCATAGACATTTGCAACACCAAAGTTGCTACAAATGCGCTGCTGCTCTCTTAAGGGAGACTGGAACCTGGTCACTAATGCCGGAACACAACTCAAGGTTGTTATGGCGACATACTTTAGACCAAGGGTGGTAGCCATCCAGTCGGGCAAATGCCCTACCACCTGGCTGTGAGTTGTTTTGTCGCCTCTTACGACAGGCCGCCCGGCCGCAGGAAATTGTATTCTTTCTCCGTCCCTGCACGGATAAGTCTACAGTATAGGTTCGCGTTTGACCACAATCTTGCCCTATGTGGAGCGGAGATATGGTCTAGGATGGACCACGCTTATCTAGAAGGTACCTATTCACACGGGACTTGAAGACACCCAGGTTATAAGTATCCGGAAAGACAGACTCCGGCAATGAGTTCCACTCCTTTGCGGTGCGTATGATGAAGCTAGATGCAAAGCTCTTCGTTCTAATAGGTGGAATATTCACCATATATCGATGCCGCATGCCGGTTCGTCTGGTTGTCCGATAATGGCACCAGTTGCTAAATTATATATATTTTTAAAATATTTTCCTATTTGATATTATTAAAACTATTCTTTAACAGTTTAGTATTCTATTTTCATTCTCGGTATTGAAGTTCCATTTACCTACCTATTACCAAATTTTTATTCTCGTAGTTACTCCGTGAAAAGGTAAAAGACAGGATTACTTAGTACAGTATGTACACTAGCTCTTGCTTGTAATGGTGGATGCTGGCAGTAGTTTGTTGTTGGAATGCTGTTGTTTAGTGAAGAAATACACCTTGTTGCTTTCAAGGATTTATTCTTGACATTGCAGAATTTGGATGCTGATCCCTTGGTTCAACTTAGTAGTAGTAACTTGATATCACAGATCACAGAATATTTGTGAGCGTTATTTATACGTAGTAATATTTAAAATAGGCCGCAGCGTCAGCAAAACGCTGTACGTTGACCTGTACAACTTTCGCATTTATAATATCACATATTGTTACGACCGACAAAAGTTGATTCACACCTGCATACCATAAAAGCACACTTTATTATCTTTCCTTTCTTTTGTTTACTTTATATTTAAAATTTGTAATTAGAAAAATAGCCGATTGTGTATTGTAATCTTTTATGGTAGTCATTGGCCAGGTGAGTCGAACTGATTCTAAGAAATTCGTTCTACGCGGTCGGGCAGCCATATTATATCGGTGCAGTATAAAGCAATGGCCCAATGGAGAGATCGGCAATCGAGCGATAAGCACAAGCGAAGTAAGACGTGTGTACTACATTCGGTAATCTATTTAGTGACGGACTTTGCGCGTGTTATTGAATCGTGCATTACGTTTGCACTGGTTGTGTTCAGTTATTTTTGTACCTGTGTTTTTTTTTATTTTTTTTTTATTATTATATATATCTCTACGGACTCGAGTTCCGTACCCTTTTTTAATACTTAATTTCTATGAAAAATTTGAGACTCCGTACACGCTTATTGTTTATTTTTGTTAGTGTATGTGACATTATATGTAGTAATTTTTCTGTTTTGGTGTACCTTAAGAATAACTTATTATATTAATTTATTGTAATTTTAATACTAAACTTATACTAATGTAGAGTGTATCTGTTACATGCTGGTGTTGTGAGGAAGTGCATGTGCAGTGTTGGCCTTATATCTATACTTATATATAGTCGTATCTAGTGCCATGTGTGTTGTTTTTTTCTTTTTTGTGCCTGGGTTATTAATTTTTAGGCTCTTTGTGTGTCTTGGTTTGTTTGTGGAGTGTGCGTGTAATGCAATGCGATGGTAGTGCGCGTAGGTTTAAGTATGTGTACAAGTTTTATTGTTAGTTATGTGTGTACCTGTGTTATACGTGTTTGTATAGTTCTAATAAATTCTATAGTAATTCTAACGGCATTTTAATTCGAGTCCTGCAACTCGTAACAATATTTATTATATTTGTATAAAATGGATGGATTCAGTAACTTCGGCCATTTTTCATTAGAAACTTGAGATTCATATGACTGGCTCGAAATATTATTACGACCCAAATGTTGCGAACAGCGTCCAAGTTCTCACAATCAATCAAAACGCCGATAGTACAGTACCGCGGTGATTGTGTAATAGTACATTAACCTAAGGAACCCTAACCATTAGTTAGCTTTTATTGAGCTTAAGAAACATCATTTAATTAGATAATTATTATGAATTATGTATATTTTTATTACAAATTAAGTTATACTTAATACATACATACATAACTTCACGCCAGTTCCCTTGCGGGGTAGGCACGAACAACAGAGCGCCATTTAGGCTTATTCTTACACACCTCACTTGCTTCTTTGACATTCATAACTCTTGTCATGAACGCTCGTCTGTTCTTAAGGCTCCTGACATCAATTTGATCATGGAAGGTGTGTCGCGGCCTTCCACAACCTCTGCATCCATCCACTTTTGCATTGTATATCTGTTTAGTCATTCTTTCATCGTGCATTCTTTCCACACGCCCGAACCACCGGAGCATTCCTTTCCTTACCTTCACCCCGACACTCTCTTTCAGACCAACTCTCTTTCTTACTTCGGTATTACGAACGCGGTCCGCGAGCGTCACTCCGCAGATATTGCGCAGTGCTCGCATCTCGACCGTGTTTACTCTACTTTCATGCTCTCTCTTCCATACCCAACTCTCGCTTCCATACGTGAGCGTAGGTACCACCATCGCGTTGTGTATGGCAAGCTGGGCCTTATAGTTAATAGGTATGACGAAATATTATATTACATACTAACTTCTGTAAAACTAGAACCGGTCCAAACATTTACTTTACTTTGGGGCCATCCACAAATTACTTCACAGGAATTTCATAATTTTTGACCCCTCCCTCGTACTTGTCACATCTGGTTACATCCTTGAGAATCCTCCCTCTCTAATGCACATAAAATTTGCTATCGATCAGTGAAAAATCACATTGGAATTAATTTTTGAAGTGATAACTTCTTATGGGAGGGTAACCCGCTTCGTTATGTAACGCGTTGCGGCGCCAGTCTGTCTGGCTTCCCTTTCTCTCGCGCACACGGCTGCGGTAGGCAGGAGCCATCTCTCTCACCCTGATCCACAGCGCTAGCCGTATTACAAACACAAAATTCTACATATACATAGATACATAACTTCACGCCAGTTCCCTTGCGGGGTAGGCACGAACAACAGAGCGCCATTCAGGCTTATTCTTACACACCTCACTTGCTTCTTTGACATTCATAACTCTTGTCATGCACGCTCGTCTGTTCTTAAGGCTCCTGACATCAATTTGATCATGGAAGGTGTGTCGTGGCCTTCCACGACTTCTACATCCATCCACTTTTGCATTATATATCTGTTTAGTCATTCTTTCGTCATGCATTCTTTCCACATGTACATATTCAAGAATTGTGACTAAGAATAAAATATATTTTTTAATCAATAAAAGATTTTATTAATAAACAACCTTTCCTTATATTATCTTATTAAGTATTAATATACATACAATTTAAGTAATAACCTAAGCTTTTCTCAAAATAAGCAATTTCAATATTAAATAGTTCAACTTAATAGTTTAAGTTTTCACTTCTGTCGGGCGTCCCGAGACGCACACTTTTTTTTAATCTGCCCAAATTAAAATCCCGCGGGATTCGAGGGATGAAAAGTAGCGCAGATTTTAAGTCTATTAATTTGCTGTCGATTAGCGAAAATCGCATTGAAATCGACCCAGTCGTTTTTACGTGAATCCCGAACAAACAGACAGACAAGAAATCTAAAAAAAATTGCATCGTGTTCTGCATCGTTTATATAGTGTATTCCAGTTGTTATTTTTAAATAGCTTCATTGTACAGACACGGCATTTTTATAATATTATAGATATATAGCGAGTGAAACCGCAGGCAACTGCTAGTAAATATATAACGCTTTCTGGAAAAAGTGTCTAACTGATGGTGAAATGGTTTAGGATGGTTAGCAGATATACAGACAGACGCGATAAGTAACTGTTTTATACTATGTAAAAATAAAGTTTTGTTGAATATTTCTTATCTTTAAAATAACGATCATACGGAACCAACTAATACACGGACGAATTAATTTAATTGTCCAACAGAAAAAAAGATTAAAATCGATCCATTTTTGGCCAAAAGGCCTGTAATCCCACACGTGGTTAGACAAAGGAACGTTGTTGTAACAACTCTCTCTCAAGGACGAGTTGATCACGTTTGAAAATCGAACAAAGCTCATTCGAGAACGGAATTTCGAAATTTGAATAACGATCTATGAGATTAGCCGATTTTTTAAAAGAGTATATTAATGCAATGAGAACTATGGATTATTGGTAAGCAGAGGGCTTACTTTCAAAAGTAAGGTTTTGACCAATTCACAAAAAAGAGTGCAAAATTTTCATAGGGGCAAAAGTTTTTTGCAATTTCTGAATTTTTTAGTACTCCAACCTGGGTAGGTCTCATAGAAATATCTAGAAACAGGATCGATTGCCATCAAAATAAAATTCTTGCTAACTGTAAATTTTTTGAAAATCTCTTAAAATGTCACGTAAAATTATGGATAGTCTCCTAAAATGACTTCGTGTAGCTGCAACGGTTAAGGCATTTCCCCTTTATTGCCCCGCTGCATGTTTCCACCTGTATAGACTACATTATTGTAGTTCCTTCTTTGTTCTGTCTAAAATTTTGACGGGTAGTTGCAGGAATCAAACAACCTGATCATTTATAATTTTGCGTTTGATATGTAGAACATATGTACATAGACAAAACAATTAACATCTACTATATAATTAGATAGTAGATGGTGGTTCGGACATGTGGAAAGAATGCATGATGAAAGAATGACTAAACAGATATACAATGCAAAAGTGGATGGATGCAGAAGTCGTGGAAGGCCACGACACACCTTCCATGATCAAATTGATCGTGTACTAGCAGAAGGTGATGTCAGGAGCCTTAAGAACTGACGAGCGTGCATGACAAGAGTTATGAATGTCAAAGAAGCAAGTGAGGTGTGTAAGTATAAACCTAAATGGCGCTCTGTTGTTCGTGCCTACCCCGCAAGGGAACTGGCGTGAAGTTATGTATGTATGTATATAATTACATTAATCAGACTATATTGATTAGTTTAATTAGACTATAATATGAATATAACTAATTTACAAAATAACAAACTATAAATATAAAAGAGACTCCAGGTCGCTGTCGGCGGGGAGTGTGCCCAAAATGCTGGCCGCATTTCCATGTTGGATGGCAACGCCCATGCGTTGCCCTAGGTCCAAGCCAGCCTTTTGGTCACGCAAGACCTCAATTAGACGCGTTGAGAGATCCCGTTAGAGATAATGAGCTCCAGGCCTCCACGGCCCTAGAGTTTCAACCCCGAAAGTCACAAATATGTACCCATTACCAATGGATACATATTAACGGCGTTTCAGGGCCTCCTGGTGTGCGTCAGCAGCCCCGGTTGTCACGGCTGTGATTGGGAGATGGGAAACCGCCAAAGTATTAACACAAGTTGCGTCCCATACTAAGGGGCGTCCCATCTTCAATTTTTTTTTGCAGGAGCTCAGCAGACAGGCAGACGGCCCACTTGATGGAAAGCGGTTACCATCGCCTATGGACATTTGCAACACCAAAGTTGCTACAAATGCGCTGCTACTCTCTTAAAGGCGGCTGGAACCTGGTTACTAATGCCGTAACACAACACAAGATTGTTATGGCGGCATACTCTAGACCAGGGGTGGTCGCCATCCAGTAGAGCAAATACCCTACCACCTGGCAAATCATCTTCCCATCATCATCATCATCCCAATTAATTAGCAGTTAAAATAAGTACTTTATGACGATATTGACACTATGTTGACAGCTGTCAATTCCTATCTATAAAATCTGGCCTGCCGGCCAGAAGGTCAAAGTGAGGAAGCTCTATTCGCAACAATTTCCTTGATTCTTTCGAGCTGATCGGACGAAACCGAACGTTGAAAGATGTTTGAGAGTAAGGCGTCAGTGCCGTATTTATCCGAGGTTCCAAGATGCAAGAGACAAATGGCATCTGGGCGCTATGACTTACGGGGCGCAAGCCTATCACCATTGTACCTCCAAACACATACCATGGCTACGTAACATTAGGGACTCACAACAACCACGTTCACGACCGCGATTTTTCCCGTTCCACTTGCTTGCCGGCGTTGCAATCGTAAACCCAAGTGGAACGGCTATTCGACCCACCTCGTAACATGGGTCATTGTGAGCGTTGTGTGATCAAAAAAAAAAAAAAAAAACTGAAGTAGAGGTCCATGCCAACGGTCGCCTTGTAGAACGGCTAACAGAGCATTTTGTGCGTCGTGAGCTACTAGTGGAACGCCTTTAAAAATTGTACACATTATCCTGCTACATAATCAACTTTAGATAATCAAATTATTTTACTTTATGTTTATAAAAATTAATTAATAGTATTATAATTATGCTGATAAACAATAAACTTTAGATTTATTTCTATTTGATTATTATTAAATTATAAATAAGTATATATACAAATTAAAATTAAACTATAAAATCTAGTCCCAGACCGCTGTCAGTTGGAAACGTGCCCAAAAGACTGGCCACATTACCGCGCTGTATCGCAACGCTTATTTTTTTTATTATTATTTAAGTTTACAGCTTGGCAGCTAGGCCTTTAAGCCAGATCTTAGTTTAAAATATAGTTTCTTCATTTTCTTAAGCCTATGTGTAGCACAGCTGAACTGTAGGTAATCAGCTAGTGCCATTCAACGGAGTTCTTGTGACAACTCAAAAGGCCACATTTGACTTTACAGTTCACATGTCTCACAAAACACATAATTACTACTCAAAAACTATCAATATCCTACAACTATTGTTTATTTTAGAGTAATTTTACACATTTTTAGAAAATAAAACTGCACAGCACAACATCTCCTTTCAGTTCCCGCCAAAAACTCCCTATCGCAACGCTAATACCGAGGTACAGACCAGTCTTTTGGTTACATGAGACGTCTACCAGGCGTTTCGCTATGTCTCGATAAAGTTTGTGCGCCTCAGGCCCCCACGGTCCCAGGGTCTCGACCCCAAAAGCCGCAAATATGTAACGATTTCCGATGGCGGCATATTTGCGGCATTTTAGGGCCTCCTGTTGTGTACCTATAATATATATTAATTAATACATATCATAATATATATCTGCAGAGTAACGCTCGCGGACCGCGTTCGTAATACCGAAGTAAGAAAGAGAGTTGGTCTGAAAGAGAGTGTCGGGGTGAAGGTAAGGAAAGGAATGCTCCGGTGGTTCGGGCATGTGGAAAGAATGCATGATGAAAGAATGACTAAACAGATACACAATGCAAAAGTGGATGAATGCAGAAGTCGTGGAAGGCCACGACACACCTTCCATGATCAAATTGATCGTGTACTAGCAGAAGGTGATGTCAGGAGCCTTAAAAACAGACAAGCGTGCATGACAAGAGCTATGAATGTCAAAGAAGCAAGTGAGGTGTGTAAGAATAAGCCTGAATGGCGCTCTGTTGTTCGTGCCTACCCCGCAAGAGAACTGGCGTGAAGTTATGTATATATGTATGTAATATATATCATAGGTACTTATACAGAAACTGTTGCGGTATTTAAAACAAACAACGGCAGCAATTTTAAAACAATCAAATGCTAAATGATGTCACTTGAACTACAAATAGGCTGTTTCTAGATGCCGACCGAAGATAATGCGAGGAGGATCGCCTAAAACAGATCACACGTGCTGTTGTAATGCTTTACACAATTGGATTCTACGCGAATAATTTTGGTTAGACGATTTTGTACGCGGTAGAGCCATGCTGCAGTTATCTTGATTTACATTCGTAAATTGTTGTTCGTGCCTACCCCGCAAGGGAACTGGCGTGAAGTTATGTATGTACATTCGTAAAAATATAGTACTTTCTCTCTCATTCAAAACAGCGGCCCAATTCTGCTATTAGTATCTCATCAAAGTCGCCGGACACCATCATCTCAATCGTAGGTTTGTCTGATTTCGGTATTCTATTAACTCCAATGACGTGCCCATGGCACGCCACTCTATCTTTATTACTAACTAGCTTCTGCCCGCGACTTCATTCGCATGGAATAGTATAAAAGAAGTAGGTAAGTTAAAAAAAAAACCCCGATTTTGAAACAATCTTCATTGGTGCTCCGCTCCTATTGGTCTTAGCGTGATGATATATAGCCTAATGCCTTCGTCGATAAATGGGCTATCTAGCACTGAAAGAATTTTTCAAATCAGACCAGTAGTTCCTGAGATTAGCGCGTTCAAGCAAACAAACGAACTCTTCAGCTTTATATATTAGTTTAAGGTAAGTTTAATAAGCGAAAACTCGAGAAATAAATGTTTACATTTTTGATATATTTTCAATATTCATTTCCGCTAACGGTTATACCAATTTCATTCTACTATTATTCTGCCGCAACGATATCGAGTAGATATTGTGGATTTAGTAGAATACGAATTTTTGACACTATCGCAATGGAATCGTACTTTGAATATCTTTGCATCGCCAAGGTATTGAAATAGCAGAATTAAGCCCTAGGGGTACAGTTTTTCATTCAATAGTTATGTGATTCTTTAACAGCCATACAAAAATTCCAGTACATACTTGCATTTTCAAAACCTGCTGGTCCAAAATTATTCAACTTATAGTGACATCTATTGGTCAAAAGATTTAATCATTGCATTTAGTTTTAAAGCCGATGTACATAGTCAGCTACTGACTTGAAATTCGACGTATATCAGTACTGACCCAATACTAGCATCGTGTAAATTGATTTGCAGTCGTTACAGCACTATCGAGTCAGTGCTAATTTCAATATTCCCTCGACACGCGCGCTAATTATGTTATATCTCAATGTAATTAACAATACTGATCTCGTGTAAACGACGAAATCAACAGTAGTTCAATCACTGAGCTGAAATTTGAGATTCTACTTTATTGTTAAAACAATTGATGTTTGCAGAATTTTGAAATCTCAATTAATTTGTCAACAAGTCCTACAGTTTCATTTTTTATCATATATCCGGTTTCTTATATAAAGTTTTTTTTTCTAGATACGTCTTCTAACATTTTCTCAGTACATAACTCAATCGCATCAAATTCTGCCTTCTTTGAGAATTCATTTTTCCCTACTGTTTTCAATAACACCCTAAATAAATAGCCAAGACAGCCGACTGTATGTAAACAGTCTAAATCACGTTTAATATTTAATTTTAGAATGAGATCTAGTGTGACATCTCTTATTCAGTAGAAAAAACTACTTGCATAGATAGTCCTGCTAGCATATTATTATTTATTAATATTTTGTTATAAAACTTATTAATTCTCAACCTTTTCAATATAAAATATATAATTAGTGTAGACATGAATAGACATTGAATCATTGGGATATTTAAACATTGAGATGAGAATGAAATTGGTATAATTATGGGCTCCATCTGTTGTCGAATAAAATAAGTTATGCGTGAGCGTTCCATTATCATTATATTTAAAAAAATGATATTATTGCGATATCTGTTGTCGAGTAGAAAAAAATTATGATTTTATTCTATTTAAATACATCAATTTTTTAAGTTTCCTAATAAATTTCTGTAATATTAAAGCTGTAATTAGTGTGGACATGAACAAATTACGAACAATAACAGAATAAAGTACAATATTCTTGAATTAATGTGATTTTTAGACATTATAAGTGAAGTTTCATCGCGTAAATCAATCGCTCCATCTACTGTCGAATAGAATTAACTACATATTGCAAGTCGGCTCCCTTTGTACGCAAGTCGGCTTTCCTTTGACTTCGGAAATTCCCTTTTGATATCGCCGAAAAACAAAGGAGGCCCGACCGAGGGGAAGCTAAAAGATAATAAAAAATGAAATTATTTTGATATCAACCATCGCATAGATCGGACGTGTAGCGTAGTTGTTTTCAATTTATGAAAAAAAACGTGTAAAATAATTAAATATTGTGATTATAAGTTAATATCGAATAATACAAAATTATCTTTGGTAAGTATACTACGAATATTGTAGTTATCTTTAAAAATATAAAATTCTATTCGTATGTACGTCACAGAACTCAACGGTTAGCCCGATTTTGATGAAATTTTTTGTGTTCAAGTCGATCCCGGTATAGTTTAAATTCACAACTGGACCCGGTAGGTGGCGCTAGAATCGGGTTTTAGATTTTAACATTTCCAGAACATAGTCTGTCGGTCCTCTTGTTTATAAATAAATAAACTTAGTGTGCGTAATATTTTTCACAAAATCAAACGCGTATATAGGTAATACATATTTTTGGACTCTGACATAGGCAGACAACACTAACTTTTAAAAAATATAATTAAATATTAAAAGTTAAGTAAATTAAGATAATGAAAATTACAAACAATATACGAGTCCCAAATCGCCGTCTGTTGAGAACGTTCTCAAAACCCTGGCCGCATTTCCTCGTTGTTTGGCAACGCTAATACGCTGCCCTAAATACAGGCCAGTCCTTGGGTCATGTGTCGTTCGGTCTCGATAAAATTTTGTGAGCTTCGGGACCCCATGGCCCTAGAGCCGACATTTAGGTATTAGATGTTAATACCTAAATTTCAACATCAGCCGGTTCGGCGCAGAAACATCTTAATTAATTACTCAATACCATCTTCGGTGCGTTGTACTTGTTCTTGCCGTTGGTTGTTGAATCACTTGGATTGTGGGATCATAAGGCCATGAGCCTCTACAAAGAGCTATCAAAAGACTCGTCAACTCTTCAGGGAATCAGGCTATTATTTTTTTTTAAGGCGGGGGAAATTCTATTTACGCACAATACTGGGTCCTTTGCAAGGGATTAGACCATAGTTGATCATGAAGGCTTTCCCCTTTGACAAGGGGCAATCCGAACAATAATCAAGCCAGCTTGTGTGGAGACTCAGAGAAGTTGCACGGGCAACAGCCACTACCCACTAATACCACCCTCCCATGTGCCTCGCGCTTTTTATGTAGGAAAGGCCGAGACTTAGAACGTAGTTACGCCCAGTCCAGGGAATCAGAAGGCTAGTACCTACCTTGGACAAGTGATCAGTATGGCGATCCAGCAAGGAAACGTAGCCAGCCTTATCAGTATTCTACTTATAGTCTTAAGGGACTATAAGTACATACATACATACATAACTTCACACCAGTTCCCTTGCGGGGTAGGCACGTACAACAGAGCGCCATTTAGGCCCATTCTTACACACCTCACTTGCTTCTTTGACATTCATAACTCTTGTCACGCACGCTCGTCTGTTCTTAAGGCTCCTGACATCACCTTCTGCTAGTACACGATCAATTTGATCATGGAAGGTGTGTCGTGGCCTTCCACGACTTCTGCATCCATCCACTTTTGCATTGTATATCTATTCTACTATAAGTAGAATACAATATTTCTTACTTTTCTTTTATTGTAGGTACTAGTATCATTAAATATCTTGTGTATATGTAGTTTTGTTTATACATTATTATTCTCTATTTTGTCTTTATGTTTATTTCTATTCTCATTTTGAAATCCCGCGTCTGTTTACTTTTCAAATCGGTTAACTTTCCTTTATTGAAGTTATAAGTCTTTTTATTGCGTTTTTTAAATCATAATATTTGCAATAAATTTGTAAATAATTTAATATAATTAATTTGAGACTTTAAAATTTATATTACATCGGAAACTAAGAAAATAAAGCTCGCTTTTGATGTCTGATTCGTACTTATTGTTTTCGTCGAAACTCGTAAAAGTTTTTCAAGATGAGAGAGTGATGTCGTATTAGCTTTTTACTTATTTTTTTACAAAAATATTTGGTTTGGTGCATTAAAATTATGTTAACACGTATTTATTGTGGTTTTTCAGATACGATATGTATCCATCAAAAAGTATGACTGATTACATGTCCGAAATTAACAGATTGTTTTCTAATAATGGAGAAAATGGTAAGCTTGCTATTTCGCTATTTCTTTCGTATTAAAAAAGCCAAAGTTTATGTCAATAAACTTTTAATGACCAAGGTATAATTTATATGAGACAAGTTTTTAAATACTTTGTTATTAATCAGTGTAAAGCTTCAAACATCGAAAGTTTTCGCAACATAAAACTACGTAATTTAAATGCAATATTTTGTTTACATAAAAAAATTGTTCTAAGGCAATTAAAGAAAAATAGCTATTTAGGGTTACTTATAATTTTTTCTTCTCTGTCTGTAAATCGTAACCATTTTTCTAAATCTTTTAGCTTTATTATGAAGATAAATATTAATATAATCACCCAATAATAAAAAGAATATAAAAAAATTTGAATCTTATATAGTAAAATTCAAGAAACAAGAAGCATGACGTGTGGCGCCATCTAGTTATAGAGTACTTAGAAGCTTCTCAGTATTTTTTGCATATAGTTTGTCTATAAAAATTATCTGAGATATTATAGTTAGCAAACAGGCAGAGAGTCCAGCTATTGGAAAGTAGTTCCATCGCTTATTAATCTTTGCAACACCAGGCAAAATCGATGTGTTTATTTATTTAATATGAACCATCAACAGGAGACACATCAAATACATGCATTTTAAATCTAAACAATGCTCATGCTAAATATACTCCCTATTATATAGGTGGTCACATCATGCATTATGTCATATTTTATAAAATGACAATTGAAAAGTCTAATTTGGATGATCACATTATAAAATATTAATAAACAATAAAATATAATTTAAATAAAAACAATAATGAGACATACTTAATCTATCTGGGATATTATTTTTAAGAACATATGAGGACTGTCATTAAATATATAGATGTTGTTATGTACAGAAGTGATATTCAAGCTATAGGTGTTGCCAGCCTTCACAATGGGATAGGGGGATAAGATAGAAATCAGACAGGAGGAACAGGACAGAGGGGCTAGAATGGGGAAGATGGGATAAGAGTAGAGAAAAAATGGCTTGGGTCTTAGCATCTAAGAAATTGTAGCAATCAAACCGATTATTGCACATTGGTAAAAAAAATGTCAATAGGCATTCTTTCATATAATGCTATTTTTTTTTATAATAATTTTACATCATAAAATAGTAGTAAATCACCACTTAACCCTATGAGATTTGTGTGTGATGCAACACACCCCCTCATTTACAGGAAAACTTATTCTATTAAGTAGAAGATTTGTAATCATACATTCTATCCTGTTCTCCATTGTATCTATAGTGAGGCATAAGTATATATATGCACATATCTATACACATATACAATTATATACATTATGTATATTTTATGTCTGAAGACCACAGGCCATGAAAATGGCTTGGACTTTTGGAGGCCTTGCGTGGGGCCATGGGAAGGCCAACACATAGAGACCTCTTGACAAATTTAATGTAAATGTGGTGTGACACTGACATATAATAATGCACCCAAGGACAAGCCCCGGCCAATGTAGGACTATTTAGGGAAAAGAGAACAGAAAGTACCGGGCTATTGGGGTGAACTGCTAGTGGTACTAGGGGTTTGGGAATATAGGGACTATGGCGTCTGCCCGTCGCAAGGTTCAGGGCACATGGAAAATTGGGCAGACCGTGACTCGCCACTCTCTGCAGGGGCCCCAAAAAATGCCATAGAAGATGGGGGCAACATGGGTTATGTATATTTATTATTATATATATTTGACAAGAGTTATGAATGTCAAAGAGGCAAGTGAGGTGTGTAAGAATAAGCCTAAATGGCACTCTGTTGTTCGTGCCTACCCCGCAAGGGAACTGGCGTGAAGTTATGTATGTATGTATGTATGTATATATATTTGAATACCTCTTTAATATTACCATCTAATCTAAAGACTAATAAGTAATTTAAATAAAACCTAAATTAACAAAAAATTTCCTACTAAGAAAGTGTTCCTTAACACTTTTCTTATTGTCTCTATTAGATGAAGACACTTTGTTCATGTGTTCTTTATTAATAGTAGCACATTACACTACACTTCTTCTGTTAATAGTACTAGTTCAATAAAAATAAAAATTTATTTTTTTCAGATACCAACCAACAAGCTAATACAAGTAACTTCACATTATTCAACCAATCTGCAACCAACATGTCCAGCTCGACAAATTCTACTTCTCCGGAGTCTTTATCGGATACTTCAATACACCAATTCTTTCTTGGTCCACATTCTCCTGTCTATCATCAACATCAAGATCAAGAATCTCTTGAATTTCGCCGTCAAGGCAGAGATCTTCCATCTACATTTGGTTACCATCATGAGCTTTATGAGTCTCCGATCAGACACAGTTCAAACAGCAACCAACATTACCAGTCTGAAATGTCAACCACTCCTTTAGCATCTATTTCCCAATGGCATAATGAATATAATCTTCCTATTTTATCACAAAAGAGAAATTGCCAAAAACTTCCAGACAATGCACAGCAATTGCTTGATAGAGAATATCCCATTACAAAACAGAACTGGTATGGTGAATCTACTGAGAATCTACGGCAGTGGAGTGATTTCAACTCTCCTGTGACAACTCAGAGATGGAAAGAACATGGCTCTCCTACCAGGCACCAACGTCCAATCATTGGTCGTAGACTCATGACGAACGACAAACAACCGGAACCAATAAAGTTTGATCCTGCAATATGGCGCAGTGAAACTCCTCCAAAATTGAATAATTTTTATGTAGAACAGAGAAATATAAATAATGCTAAATATGAGCTATTCCCTGAAAATGCAGGATTTGACGTAAGAAGTGTACAATCTAATATGTCAAGTGTTTCACCAATCTCAAATGTGTCGCCAATAACCAACATTGGTTATACAGAAAAGAGTATTGTACCAAAATTTTCTACGCCTCTGATATCAACTTCATTGCCAATTTCCGGAGAGAAGCTGTGCACTTTTTGCCGTAAAAATGGGGAGACTCCTTCAGTATATCTGACTCATAATGTCAAGGAGAGAGTTAAAAATAAGCATATTGTGACCTGCCCAATACTGCGGTCACATGTCTGTTCTGCATGCGGCGTATCTGGAGACATGGCTCATACTATGTAAGTCATACTTTTTACTTCTTAACATGTCCACAGCAGCATTGGTTTGTCTCTACTTTCCGTTCCTGCGGTACAGGGCGTTTTAAACCTTGTACTAAAAACTACCATTATGATGGCACGAGGCCTATTGAACCCCATGTTTTAAAAAATAAAGTTCTTTATTGGCTTATATGTAAAATAGTTTATGGAGTTTTGTGTTATGCGGTACTAGGTCAAGGTAACCCCGTATTAAGATAGGTATACCATGGAGCTCTGCTTTAAAAGTATGTCATATATATATATATATATATATATATATTAATCTTTTTCTACACTGAATCTATGTTTTTCTTAGCCGCACTGTAAGTCACATACGGGGCCACTTAGACCCCGTTACCCAGTGACCATATTTATGTATCTACAACTGACACAGAATCAATTTTTGTTGTATTACACAAATAATATTTTAATCATGCACGAGAAAAACACAAATTCCTGCAGCCAGGTCTGTCAAAAGAGGTGACAAAACAACCTACAACTATTTAGTAAGGCATTTACCTGCCTGGATGGCTATTTTTATAGAGTAAGGACTATTTTTGACATTGCTCATATGGAGCTTATGTCAAATTTTAACACATAAGGCAAATGAACGGTCAGTAAGATATAGGAACTGGGCCTATAACAACTTTTTGGTTGGACTAGCTTCCAGTCCTACTTTTGATACAACACGTTAGCAGCACTTCTAGTGTTGCAAATGTCCATAGGCGATGGTACCCACTTTAAATCAAGTGCTGATTGAAGATATACTCCAGCAATATAAAACCTACACTAAAAATTTCTTACATGTTGCAACTTTCATGATAATTGTTCTACTAATTCCAGAATGTATGGACAATATACATGGCAAGTTTTTATTCATTTCATAAAATTTTATACCCATTAAAAATGTTAATTTTTGATGGTTTAAGAACTCCCTCCAAAGGACAGCTTAAAAACAAATTTTTAAGAGGTCGCTCCAGATTTTTTAAGATTTCCGAAAGTCACCAACAACTGTTTTTTTTATTCAATTTTTTTCTCGTTATGTTACAATTTTATAGACCAAAAAATAATATGTTTCTGAAAGTTTCAGTTCAAAATTTGAATTTGAAAAGGTCGCTCATATTTTTTTTTATGTACTAGTGCATTACTCGCTTGAAAAAATCTAAAGTAATGCACTATAACATTATTATATTATAACAACATCAAAGCTAACATTTTTTCACTCAAGACTCAAAAAAAAAATTAATCGGTTTTTTTTGCGCCACCCTAATAGTAAGTCATTTAAATGAATTTTTTGTATCCAACAGAACATATTGCCCAGTCCTGCGCAGCACTAACAATGGCCAGCCATTGCCTTCAACAACAATAACATTAAAAAACACTCGCATCCAAAGTAACGGTAAGAGGAGATACTAATCCTGCTGTATCTTACAGCTGCCCTATTTCAAAACTTAGAAACTAACAATTCTCAAATCTTCATCCAATTTGATTTATCAAAAAAATTTTATGCACTTATTTCAAATTTTAAAAAAATTGTCATATAATAGATATTTCGCGGGAATTATTGTTTAGAAAAAAAAACGCATGACATTAGGTGTATACAAAAATATCAGAAAGCAAGTATACCGAAAAATATTGGGTCTAAAATTTGGTCATTTTTAGTCATGTATGTATTCTATATTAAAACGATTTTCGTAAAAATACTAGTAATTATTGCCACTTCATTTACTATATTTTTAAAAGCTGTGCACTTTCAAAACCTAGCAACTGATGTTATTAAATTAATGTTTGTGCGTTCATTGTTTTACTAGGTATTTAGTGATGCTTTATGTTTGCAAAAAACATGTGAAAACAATCAAAGTATGGTATCACTCCCTATAAGCTTAATAAATGGTTATGAAATGGGATTGAAGAACATAATATTTTTGTATTGCTATAAAATTTCTTTGGAAGCACTTGCTGGGTTTTGTTATTTAATATTTTTTTTAGTTTTTTTTAATATTAATTAATGTTTGACTACCGAGGATTATTTTAGTGTTTAGTCAGATTAATTATGACTAATAGCTAGTTTTTGTATCTTACTGATTGTTCATTTGCCTTACTAAGTTACTATTAATTAAAATTTTAAATGAGCTCTGTACAAATGTCAACATTCATCCAATGGTAGGGCAAGTGAATAAATAGTAAAATATAGGAACCAGCCATATGTAAACGAAAAATGATTATAGTTCATATTCTGTTAGGATACAGGACATTGATAATTAACTAAAATCTCCCAGCGCCTAGACTTTCCTAGATTTCTGTAGTTAATATTATCCACTTTTATATTATGAGCAAGATTTAAATGCACTTTGAGAGAAGTTATACTCCAATCAAACACTCTGCCTGCGGGACCATATAAGGTGGGAAAAGGACGGCGCCTACGTCTCTCTCTGTCACACTTGCAGGCATAATGGGAGGTGTAGTGACGCACCAGTGTAGTGTTGATATTAATACAGTAAAATAGTATGGTTATTGATAAGTGTAAGTGATAAGTTTGACACAACTATAGCTGTACTAGTTGGTACCTCTATTAAAGTGTTAATGTTTTTACACCTGACAGTAGAGCGAAAAAGACAGCATATAAATTCTGATAGTAATTGAGCAAGAGAGCAATATTTTCTCTTTACCACTTCATAAATCTTATCATAGTTGTTTTCTAAGTAAGGTGTATACGAACTTAACATGTTTTACTGTTTTTAAATATTTATTATTAGTTTTCAAAACTTGTATTAATATTTTATTTGAATTGATCATGACTACGAGAATTTTATAGGATTTTTAAATTATACAGACCATTTTTAATTTCCGTTTAATATTGACTATCTTTGATAAGATTATTGTTTTTTTTTTTTAATAATCAATAGTTCTATTCCAACACAGTTTCAAACTATCACGTGTCTGTAGTACAGGTTTTTTTAAATAGTACTGCAACTAAGGCTATTTAGACCGATTTGAAACTTTGTTAGACCAGATGTAATACTTTTATTATTTTCTATGACAAATTTTAATTATCATGACCATCTTTAATTAATAAACAATCATGACGTTTATTTGATATGACAAAAAATAATCATTATTACCTTGACTAACTTCTATATGATTATTGCCTCATTGATTTTTTGTTTTCTATGAATTTTTACATTTTATGAGCATCTGTAATATAAATAGTAATTAATACAACAAATATTTGATATATCAAATTATTTCCATAAATCATGTCGACTATGTTTTAATAATGATGACCGCGTGTACTTGTGACTATTTTTAATTATAATTAATTATGACTATAACATTAATTTTGGCAATAATAATTTGTAAAAAAAAATATGAAAAGGTTTTAAATTATATTGCATGAGACAGTAAGCTAAATAATAAACAGCATTTAATTATTACAGTAGATATAAGTCTAGTATTAATGATATAAACATTTTTCTGAATAAAAGCCAGATTGGCATTTATTATATTATAAAATGAATGTTTGTGTCTGTTCTCTGTGTTTAAGCACCATTCATCCAATTGGATTGAAATTTTTTATAAGTTATTCTTCTTTTTGGAGGATTATGGCTCCCAACGCAACTAGCACTGATTCTGTTAATGTCGCTAAGGTTAACACTTGCCAGAATGTTTCTAACATGCAATCCTGCACGATAGATGGCGTTGAATTTGTATTCATTAATACAAATCAGGTAGTAAATTGAGAAAAGGCATTGTAGAACATAACGGGTATTAGCTATTTATAAGTCATAGGTATATAAAATGACAATAATGTGGTATTAAACAAAACGAATGAATAAATGTTGATTAGTTAATGAATAAGTGCACTAGAACAACCAAAATGAAACTTCATAGAATAATTATAGATATTGTAGTAATTATCGTGAACATTTGTTAATTTTATTTTTTATGACCAAATTTAATTATAATTTTTCTTGAATTTGTAATTACGTGATTTATGGTAAATGAACCGTAATTATCATTTCAAATTACGTGACTTCTTATAAGTTTTTGCTTTATTTGTGTTAAAGTCAGCCTCGAGATTCTTTTGAATCAGTTTTGCTGTTTCATATAGTTTAGGATTTGGCCCTAAAGCCGAATCGACAAATTCAAACAGTATATAAAAATACAGCCTTTTTGAACAAATGGTACAATGTAAAATTTTAAAACTACTAGAAAGTAGTAACACTTTTGTACCATATCACATTTTAATCAAATATTGTTTGATTTAAAAAATTGATTTATAGGAGTAAATGAAATTATATGAAATAAATATTTAAGAGAGTAAAATGTATATATTGCAATAACTCGAATATTTGGGTCTTTACGATTTTTATTTATAGCTTTGAAATCGGTGTCCTTTGACTTTATCACTAATGGCCGGTACCTAAATCTTACTATTCATTCACTTGCCTTACCATCGGTTTAATTTTGACATTACTTGTATGGAGCTTATGTTGAAATTTAACCAATAGACAAATGAATGGTCGGTAAGATATATAACCGAGCCATATCTCACTTTATATGTATTAAAAATCTGAATATTCATGTGTTTGTCGTTTGTGAGGACGCCACATCATCACCGGGGTCGGAATGTGAATTTGTGAGGCCTTGGGCTAACATTATTTAGGGGCCTTTAAAAAAAAATGAACCGCAGGTATATTGTATCGGGTAAACTACCATTGTTGGCACCCAGTCAATTTATTAAAGAAAAACTTTTTTTGTAGTCATACAATAATATCATTATTATTAAAAAATAAAAATAAAATAATATTCTAATGTTTAGAATAAAATAATAGGGTGCCAAAAATCGTATTGGAGTGCCAACAATGGTATAGTATCCCTAGATCCGGCCCTGACTATTAATTATAAAGTGCTTTTATCACAATCTTATAGTTTAAATGTCGCTAAGACCTGAGTATTTGCAGCGTCGCTATGTGCGTAAGTTCACAAACGCAATTATTTATACATAACCAAAATTCAAACAATCGCGTAGTCGCCATTTATGAGGCCTGCTCATCACAGCAGTAACTATTGTCACAAATTTAATTTAATTATATTGATTGATAACGAATTTTAATTATTAATATTAATTAATTAAAAATTAATAATTGTAGAATAATGTTTTTAATTGTTGTATACATTATAGTAAAGGTCTCGATAGCATTGTGCCTTAATTTTTATCCTACTCATAGTAAGAGAAATTATACCATTCTTGGCACCCCAGTACAATGAATTGCCTTGATTTATTCAAAACATTAAGAAATCTTAATATTTTTTATTCTGTAGCCTGCAACAATATTATTATTAGTATATCGGCTGCAAAGCAGACCATATTAAGATGTTTTAATATCTTAAATAAATTGCCTCGGTGGGTGCCAACTATGGGATAGTTTCACCTACATTGCTAAGATTTGTTTAACATATTTACTACGTCACCCCGAAAGTGTCTCACTTGCGGTGCGGCTAAGAAAAACAGACTTCTCTGTGGTGCGAAGAGCATAACTTCAATTTGGTTCAGTGTAGAAAAGAGATGAAAATATATCTAAGATATTCTATTACACCAGTTTCGTGGTATACCTACCTTAATACGGCGTTACCTTGACTTAGTACTGCACAATACAATACAAAAATCCATAAACTATTTTATATATAAGAAAAAAAGGATTATAGTTTTTAAAACGTTACGGGGCTCAATAGGCCTCGTAACGCAACAGTGATAATTTTAGTACGAGGTCTAAAACACCCCGTACCGCAGTTATAGAAAGTACATACAAATCAGTGCCACTGTTGACATTAGTAATCTGTTAGGTCTTGATATCACATTGTGCCTTAACTTTTATTCTAAACTCATAGTATTAATAATATTATAATAGCAAATTACAAAAAAATATGACCCAAATATTATCCCTATTAATATTATAAATGTGAAAGTAACTCTGTCTGTCTGTCTGTCTGTCTGTCTGTCTGTCTGTCTGTCTGTCTGTTCCGTTTTCTTTGGCTGAAACTTAGTATATATATATTTTCGATGCCGAGAATGAACATAGGATACTTTTTATCCCGGAAAATGGGATAGTTTCCGGGATAAAAGTATATTTGCCTTTTTGTTTGTTATCCTTTTATGGAAAGACTATTGGACCGATTTGGCTGAAACTCGGTACATATATAATTTGAATACCGAGAGTGCCCAAGGGAATGTAACCTGTATCACTTGCTTTTTAAACAACAGATACGCACTAGAGGTTGACCCGCGGCGGAGCCGCGGGGTAAACTCTAGTTATGTAATATATCTCGAATTTCGATATGATCTCATGATTATAATTTGAATATACGTACCTAATGTTTTATTTGTTTTAGATATTTGATTTTCGACGGTAATATGACACCGGCCCACAAAAAATAACAAAAGGTCTATACTTTTGACTAGATGCATCTATTTTTATGTATTTCAAAATATACAAGAATAAATTTTTTTATTATTATTTTTAATATCTGTACGGACTCGAGTTCCGTACCCTTTTTTACTACTTAATTTCTATGAAAAATTTGAGACTTCATACACGCTTATTGTTTATTTTTATTAGTGTATGTGACTTTATATGTAGTAATTTTTGTTTTGGTGTACCTTAAGAATAACTTATTATATTACAAGAATAGATTAATGTGGTCAAAAGTACAGACAACTTTGTACATTTTATGGTCCAGTGTAATTTTGTGTGTTAATTGTTAAACATGGCAATACTTAGATAACTATGAGCCAAATAATTCAAATGTTCGTATCGATATTTTATTATTCTATTTCTCAGGCAGGCGGTGAAATAGTCATAGACTTTTTATTTAGAGAAATTAAAATTATAAAAAATTATTTTACAAATTTAACTCATTTGAATAAATTCGCAATTTTCATACATACATACACACATACATAACTTCACGCCAGTTCCCTTGCGGGGTAGGCACGAACAACAGAGCGCCATTTAGGCCCATTCTTACACACCTCACTTGCTTCTTTGACATTCATAACTCTTGTCATGCACGCTCGTCTATTCTTAAGGCTCCTGACATCACCCTCCGCTAGTACACGATCAATTTGATCATGGAAGGTGTGTCGTGGCCTTCCACGACTTCTGCATCCATCCACTTTTGCATTGTATATCTGTTTAGTCATTCTTTCATCATGCATTCTTTCCACATGCCCGAACCACCGGAGCATTCCTTTCCTTACCTTCACCCCGACACTCTCTTTCAGACCAACTCGCTCTCTCGCAATTTTCATTATTGAGATTTGTGTAATATAGATTTGCCGTAAGTAAATTTAATCAATTGATATTCGAAAATGTCGTAGTTTGCGAGCGATATACCGAACCCCATTTAGGTAGCTGTTGAAATGGTTATTAATTTAGTTTCCTTTCCGGACACATATGTCCTGTTTCCGCGTCGCTCTATTGATTTAATGTTGATACACTCCCCATATAGAACAAGTTCGTACTCGAATTTAAAACAAAACGATTTATTCTTGTTGTCTCACTCTGTTTATATAGGATTTGTTTGAAAGAAAAAAAAATCTCTTTGTTGTGATATATTGTTACGAGTTGCAGGACTCGAATTAAAATGCCTCTGTAATACTTGTCCAGAAAATCCCAGACGTGAGGCGAGCCTACTTATAATGAATACGGCGAGAGTAATAGGTTATCATCAATTTGACGTAACAAAGTGCAAGACATCGACGTCATCAAGCTTCCTTTCTAGCCATTGCAACGTCCAAAGATTAATTTTGTTATTAAAATAGAATCTGCTAGCGAACTTCATTCGCGTTGCCATGATAATGACGAATTTGTCAATGGATTGCTATGGTGGCATCGACAAAACGCGACCCAAGCACTTTTTTCGCTATCCCAATAAATGAAATCGTTTACCAAGGAAACAGTGTTTATTGGGATAAAAAGTATCATAAGTTCTGATCCGAGATATAAGTTGGAATAATTATAGAGTTTATTAGAACCATACAAACACGTATAATACAGGTACAAATATAACAACAAGCGCAAAGTCCGTCACTAAATAGATTACCGAATGTACACACGTCTTGCTTCGCTTGTGGTTATCGCTCGACTGCCGATCTCTCCATTGGGCCATTGCTTTATACTGCACATATACAATGTCTGCCCGACCGCGTGGACTGAATTTCTTAGTCAGTCCGACACACCTGGCTAATGACTGCCATAAAAGATTACTATACACAATGGGCTGTTTTCTAATCACAAATTTTAAAACATAAAGTAAACAAAAGAAGTCCAGATGCCGAAAGATAATAAAGTATGTTTTTACGGTATGTAGGTGTGAATCCACTTTTGTCGGCGTGTAGGTCGTTAGAATATGATAAACGTTACGATGCAGTCATTTCAGGTTTGCACCTGAACCTGACACTAGGTCTCATAATGAGACAGGAGCATACGAGCGCGCTGATAGGTCATTGCCCACTCATCCACCTGCCTGAAAAACTTTTTATATTTTATTACTGTTTTTTTATATTAATTTAAGGATGATTAAACAAAGGAAATAATGGTCTCATTAATAATAATTTTAGAATGATTTTAAGTTGTTCTCTGAAAGAGAAATTGAATTTTCTAATGTACATTATGTACTCCATTTTATTATGTAAGTGATTTGCATGTTTTTTTTTTTAATAATTATATTAATTAATTATGCTATAAAATTGTATTTTATTTTTTTATCTAATCCCGTCACAGGATACTAGAGTTCGCACATAATCCCGCTTGTTACTTATTACATTATTTTTTCTGATCAAATAACAGTGTAGACGAAGCCTATGTGAATAAAAACTTCAAATGAAGTATTTTTATACAGTTGTGTGCGTATATTTATGTAGTACTAGCTGTGCCCACGACTTCGTCAGTGTGGAATTATTGTTCGTGAAACCCTTAAAAAAAAAATGAAAGGTCTACTGTGACACATAGTAGAAGTGAAACTTGTACGAACAAGTGGAAAAACGCGTCCTCTGATATGTAGGATTTAGACACGATAACTTCTTTTAAATAATAAAATAAAAAAACTTCTGTTCCGTAATAATAGCACCATCAATTTTTCCGCGTATTTCATAACTTTCAATTTTAGTATATTTAAAAACAAATGCATCGCCACCCCGTGTGAGCTATCGACGCCGATGCTGCCCTCACGCGGATATTCAGTGCAACTTTCTACACCGCACGCGCCGCATCGACCTTCCTGTTTTTTTGTTCATTTTCAAGTGTTTTCAAATATACAATTAGCTAATCCTCTAGCCAATCAAGAAATCGTGCCAGTGAATGTGATTTACAATCCACGATCGAAGGCTTCCCGCAGCTCAGCAAGTAAGGTAAGTGGTTGTGCGTTTGGCGTTTTCCAAATTCCGCATTCTAAACCGTACAACTTCGTTTAGAAAAACCCGGCTTCAAAAACTAAAAAGAATAAAATAACTTATTTCTAAAGCTATTATTATTAATATATATTACATTATCTAAAACATCTTAAGTCGGTGCTTGGTAATTTTCAAATAATAGTAATTTTTTTGTTTTACTTTGCACCGACTTCAAGATGTTTTAGATATAGCTTTAGAAATAAGTTATTTTATACTTCTTAGTTTTATGTATGTATGTATGTGTACTTTGCACCGACTTCAAGATATTTTAGATATAGCTTTAGAAATAAGTTATTTTATACTTTTTAGTTTTTGAAATCGGTTTTTTTAAACGAAGTTTTTTTTATTTTATTTGTTACTTTTTAGTGTCTAGCTATGTATGGGTAGCCTGCGAAGGTGCCGCGCTCCTTAAAAAATATAGGTCCCAAGAAACGGGAACAAAAAAATGATCGTGAAATGTAAACTACTGGGCCAAACTATGTTAAATTTTTAGGGAACCAAATGGCAACTATTCCGCGTAGAACAAAGAAAGAATCACGTAAATCTCGGAGTAATCGGTGAACATACATTTAAAAAAACCGACGATTTGAGAACCTCCTTTTTTTGAAGTCGATTAAAAATAAATTGCTCTTCGTCAGTCTCGCTAAAACTCAAAAACGGTGTGACCTGTTTTGATGAAATTGTGTGTAGTGAGTGAGTCCCGGAATAGTTTGGATTCTCGATTGAAATCGGTAGGTGGCGCTGAAATCGGTTTCCAAGATTTGACGAAATTTTTGTGTGTGAGTAAGGTCCCTGGATGGTTCAGAGGACATAGTCTCAAACGTCGTTGGTTTCGAACTGTTTTGCTTGTTTTTTTATATATTTAATTATATTTACCATGGTCTATTCCATTTATTTTGGTGTTATATAGACGATGTTATTGTATTTTTAAGAAATATTTCTTTTATCTAAATAAGTCTTAATCGGGTTTTAGATTATTATTTTTTCACTTTCATTAATCTTTATATATATATAATTTTTTTCTCTACGTGTGTCACTGAACTCGTTAATCGGCTGGAGTCGTGTTTGAGTAGGTCCTTGGATGATTTAAATTCGCAAATGGCACTGCAATCGGTTTTAGGTTTTTTAGTTTTAAAATTTTCGCATATCATACACATACCCTCATGCCTCAATATTTGAATTTGACTAGTATGTTGCCAGTTCTTGCGTTGGCAGTGTGAAGTTCATTCCTCAGACTGCTTAGGCTACGTTCCATTAGAGACTTGCAACGATCACGTTCACGATCGTGATTTTTCCCGTTCCACTTGCTTGCCGGCGTAAATCCAAGTGGAACGGTTATGCGTCTCACCGCTTGACATGGGTCGTGTGATCGAAAATAATTACGTCATTTGTCACGTTTTCGCCACGACCACAACAACCGCGATCGCCTTGTGGAACGGCTAACAGATCATTTTGGGTCTTGTGAGCTTCTAGTGGAACGCGTTGTTAGAAATTACTACGTAATGTTCATTCCCTCAGTGATTTAACGAAGAATATTATTTGAGCTGGTCCCTGGATAACTTGATTTTACAATTACACACAGTGTGGCACTGCGATCTGATTCTAAGGTTTTCTTATTTTCAGTTCAGATAGTCTACTAGGCCCGCTAGTTAGTTAAATTTTCACGGCACCATTGTCATTTGTAGTTTGTAGTACTATTCTTCCATGGAACGGGATAGTACAAATATAATCTTTCCCATGCAATAATATAATGTGCGTACTAGTTGAGCCAATATCTATTTTCAGAATGCTTTCACGGTCAAAGCTTTATGTTAGTTTCTCTTCATGCGCAGTCAAATCAAGGCGTGTTCTTATTTTTGATATAGACAATTGTTTACATTTTCTATAATAATAAAATATGGCGCCATACGACTGGCCCATAGACACTGAAAATCTACCCGTAATGCGGATTGTTACACCGCGAAATGTTATTATGTGCGGTATTTATGGAATGTAAGTCAATTAGTTTTATAAAATAATACCTAATTTTTATATTCATAGGATTACTAATATAACATCACAGAATTATTGCTTTCTATTGTCGATTGGCTATTGTGTGAGTAAGTACGGGCAAGCATATTCTTTTGAGCATTTTCTAAAAAATGGCGAAAATGCGTGAATCTGAATAACAAAGGAAGTAAGAACGGTCTATAAACTGATAAAATATGGAATAAATATTTGTAATCGGCCATGGCAACACTGATTCGTAATGTCACCGTGACGACTGCGAATGTCACTAAATGTTGTCAAACACTTTCAAAAATAGTACAAAAATTAATACGATTTAAAAATTTGGTCATGCCTTAAAAATAAATAGTCAAATAAATACAAAAAAATGAGTTCTAAACAGGAGATCATTAAAACAAAATCTCCTTCCATTGCGTCTGTAGCTAGTATTAAAAATGATGGAAACGACTGGTGTACTCCTGACTTCATTTATGGAGGACCCTTCATCAAAGTGGAGAAACCTGAGCCATTTTTGGATACTGTAACACCTATTAACCTTCAATTGCAAGGCACTTTCAAAAAGTACGTATCGTATTTTTTTTTAATAATTTATTGGTAGGATGATCCTCTTATGTCTTTAGTAACAATTCATAATAAGTATTTAAATAATTAGGAACTTAAGAAGATAAACGTCGCATATAATTTTTAAGCTATTTTATAGTTTGAGCGCAACAGACAGTATGAAGTCCTACTATATAAATAAAAGGGGTTACAATTGCCCATGGACACTTGCAAGATGTGTTAACAAGGCTGCCAGCTTGAAAGAATTTTATAAGAATTATTTTGAAAACTGTGTACTAGCAGAAGGTGATGTCAGGAGCCTTAAGAACAGACGAGCGTGCATGACAAGAGTTATGAATGTCAAAGAAGCAAGTGAGGTGTGTAAGAATAAGCCTAAATGGCGCTCTGTTGTTCGTGCCTACCCCGCAAGGGAACTGGTGTGAAGTTATGTATGTATGTATGTTTTGAAAAGCCCTTATTATAATGCTGTAAGGCTATGCTGGTTAATTTTCCCACCATTATTGACTACAAACATAGTGGATCAGTGGTAACTCACAATTACATAAATCTTTTTAGTTTTTTTTGTAATGTTAGTGGAATTAACTCAATTATAAACCATGTGCAGAAAGTTTGCTGCTGACTTCTTACTATTATTATTGTACTCACTTATGTAGAGTACATACAATAATAAATTTATTGCAACAACTAATAATGTAACCTCTTTTGTCAACCATACTGACCATTGACACATGACATCATGAGGCTATTGGCAAATCTTCTGCGCAGAGGTAGTATTTGTTATTTACTATGCTTTTAGTTTCATTTTCTGTGTATTATACTCGTTATTAATCTTTACCTAGCAAGTAAACAAGGCTAAGTTGTTATAATTCTTTGTTTTTTTTTTTATCCAATTTATCACACCAGCAAAAAGCCATTATCTGTCGCAGGCGATCATTGGCCTGCAAGCTTTAGTTTGGAGATCTCTGCTGTAGAAAAACCTCAGTTGGGTGGCCGTACCAAGTCCCTAGTGTGTAAGAAAAAGTATTTTGAGAACAGTTGCATACAATAAAAAAGGTTTTAGTTTAATTAACTAAAACACTTGAATTTATCGGTTTTCTTTTTGTTAACTGGGAAATTCTTAAATAAGAACTTGTACATTTAATATTGTTATTAATTTTTTTTTTATCACAAAACACAAAAATGCTAAAATAATCTAAAACAATTTGTAGATGCTCATCTTGAGATTCTTGATACTTTTTAGAGTACTACAGCCATTTTGGCGAAAACAGAACCCTTATGAAAAAGGCATGTCTGACCGTCTGTCTGTGCATTGCTCTTTATATATCAATTTTATTTATTTTTCTCACAAATTATTGTGTATACTTGAATGAAATTCGATAGGAAGGTGTAGTCTCTACAGTGATTCAAAGTTATGTAGTGAAATTATTAAAAAAATAAAGATTAGTGGCTGCTGCCATACATAAAACTAAGAATCCTCCAAGTTACCCTTCATTGTGTATAGACTGTTAAGTAATTACTCAATATTAGCTGTGCAGGAACGAATATAATTTCCTGCACTAGGCAGCCTTTTTTTATTGCAGGAGTTCAGCAGACAGGCAGACGGCCCACTTGATGGAAAGTGGTTGCCATCGCCTACAGACATTTGTAACACCAAAGGTCCTACCAATATGCTGCCACTCTCTAAGGGGAGACCGGAAACTGGCCAGTGATGCCAGAAAACTCAACGTTGTTATGGAGGCATACTCTAGACCAGAGGTGGTAGCTATCCAGTCGGGCAAATGCCTCTTAAGGCAGGCTGCCCGGACGCAGGAAATTGAATTCTTTCTCCATTCCTGCACAGACAATAAGTAGTGTGCAAATGGCCGTGAGTGATATCAATGACCTACGTTTTTTCCTTCCCATCTCAAACCTCTATTCAATCTTCTCCATCCCATTCCACTTACCTAATGCCATGTATCCTGCCCCTTCTATCTCAGCCTTGAGACTGGCAATCTTTGATGGTGTAAACATCCATAAGTCCATTTTCTGCCATGAAAAGAATGGATAGTGGATATATAAAAACCCAGCAGTCCGTATTACCATGAGCTTCCTAATTTTTGTCCTTTATTTTATTTTTCATAACACCCAGGGGCATCTCTTGTTTATATATAACAATACTTTCTTTGAACTAAAATACACTTTATTACTTGAACCATAAGACACAAATCCGTTATGGAATTAATGACATTGAATGTGTAAAAATTGATTTAACAATAGACCATACAAAAATATACCTTAAAACTTGTACTCTAGAGTGCTAATTTGTACGTGATATTAAGTTGTATATATGAGCCGTGTTGTTTGCGATATCAACAATAATTTCGTAAGCGCTAGCAAGGCCCGGATAGCTCAGTCGGTAGAGCATTGGACTTTTAATCCAAGGGTCCAGGGTTCAAGTCCCTGTTCGGGCGATCACTTTTTTTCTTTTTTTAATTATATTTACGATATAATATTTATTTCGTATTTAAATATAATTTATTTACAAAAAATATTTTAGATTTTTTAAATACCTATTAATATTGTAAATGCGAAAGTAACTGGTTTTTGTTTATTGCTGAAGCTCAGCAGACAGGCTAACGGCTCAACTGTGATGGAAAGTGGTTACCGTCGCCTATGGATATTAGCAATATCGTCGGTGCTGCCTATGCGCTGTCGGCCTTTAAGGAGAAACTGGAACCTGACCACTAATGCCGGAACACAACTCAAGGTTGTTATGGGGTGTTAGGCATCCGGGCAAATAGCCTATCACCTGGCTGTGGGTCGTTTTGTCGCCTCTTACAACAGGCCTCCCGGCCGCAGGAAATTGTATTCCTTGTCATTTCCTGGACGGATGAAAAGTATTGCGAGTTTGATTATAAAAAACTTGAATTTATTAAAACTCACAAGTTTTAGCGGTCTTCGGTCTTTTCGGCAGCACCAACAGCATGCTCACTCTTTTTGTAGATCGTTGGGACTCGCCACTGCTACGTAAATGGGTGCAACTGCACACCCAGTTAAATGTATGAGTTTGTTTGTTTTCTTCCGCCTCGCGGCCCGGTGGTAGAGTCCATACTTGACATTTGGTATACATGTCCCTTTGACGCCGTGGAATAGAAGAAACATTTATAATAATTATATTGACGCGGGTGTAATGCCCTAGTATGTGTTTTATTAATTGTTGTGCCGTGAACTAATTTTGGAATTTAAAATTTTATAACAATGGTATAATTTATAATATGATACTGTATGATATGTGTCGCGGCACGATTAACCAAGGATAATACACACTGATGCAATCGGACATGAAACCAATACGCACGCGCCGGTGTGTACGCGCAATATTAACCTTTTACTATGAAAACGCTCTTTATCTTCGGCCAACCGCCAATATTCGAAATTCACGAACAGAACGACAAGGAAAAATTGTACGCGCAAGAAAATTTTATGTAAAGTTACAAAATATTAAATTATACGCATTTAACGAGCAAAGGGTGCTTCATTGAAGACTTCCTACGCTTCAATATGGAAATGCTTAATTTCTGAAATAAATGAATTATTATTATTATTATTATTATACTGTAGGTCTTTCAAGACCACGGGCCATAAAAATGGCCCGGACTTAATATGATACTTGTATGATATGGGAAGGCCAACATTTAGAGGCCCCTTGACAAAATGAATTATTATTATTATTATACTGAGCGGCGATTATCCCTGTCTACACTATATAGTAATGAACCCAAGGACAAGCCCCGGCCAGTGTAGGACTATTGTGGGAAGTGAGGACAAAAAGTACCGGGCTATTGTGGTGAACTGCTAATGGTACTAGGGGTCTGGGAATATGGGGACTATGGCGTCTGCCCGTCGCAATATTCAGGGAACATGGAAAAATGGGCAGACAGTGACTCGCCACTCCCTGCATGGGCACCAAAAAAATGCCATAAAGACAGGGGCAACATGGGTTTGAGTGGCTTTTTTTTTTTTTTTTTTACAAGGGGAAATCCGTTTGCGGACCCCCCGCCGGGGAGACTTCGGCGGGGGAGTGTGGGACTCGCCGGCTAGAGGAGCCGGAATACCCACTAAAACCCCTTGGTGCCACCTGACGCCATGAGCCGGGGTCACGGGATATGCGTGAGCTTTTCTTCCGCGACCCCGGCTGGCGTGGGCCCACCCCAGCACTGGGGCAGGCCTCTCCGTACTTATAATTGAGGGGCGCGCGCGTGGACGCGCCCCCTACTCGGCGGCCTTAGATGCGGGTGACGGCCTTATAGCCAAATTTGACCGTCACCCGCGCCGCGCGTTCATGGCGGCCGGAGGTCCGTATTCCTGTCTACACTATATAGTAATGCGGCCAAGGACAAGGCCCGGCCAGTGTAGGACTCCTGTGGGAAGTGAGGACAAAAAGGAGGCGACGGCGTCCCATTCAGGTTGGCCCCCGACCATGGCCTGGACCACGGCCGGGAGCGACAGGTCTGGTCCGATGTTTGCGCCGAGAACACGGCGCTCCCCATCCCAGGCTGGACACTCCTGCAGAGTGTGCAACGCCGTGTCCTCGACGCTGGCACTGCAGTGCTGGCACCCTGACGACGACTCACGCCCTATCCGACACAGGTACCGGCCGAAGCAGCCGTGCCCGGTCAGTACCTGCGTCTGGCATGGGTTTGAGTGGCTAAGGGGTGTCGAGAGGTGGGCTGCAGGTTCACCGAACCTACTTCCGATTTATTATTATTATTTTCTCCCAAAGAATGGTGATTTATAGATTGGAACTAACTTAATAAAAATTAGAGATGTGCCGATTATGATTGGCCAACTAGCCGACTAGCCGATTTGTCGGTTGTAAAGAAACCGACTAGTCGGCCAAGCCGATCACGGTTTCGGGGATTTCCGTGACGCTTCGTTTATACCGACATGCCAGCATGTCGGAACCTGTTTTGTTCACTTCACGTTGTTTTTTAATTTTTACTTTTGTACGGATCTCAGGACGGTGTCTTTGTGTAAAATTATAAAAATATTTTTGTTTAAAGATAATCGGCCTTACTTATAAAAATCTCGTTGAGAAACGATTAGGCATCTCTTAAGTAAGAGAATCAGAATCAGACTCTAATCAATTAACATACATACATACATAACTTCACGCCAGTTCCCTTGCGGGGTAGGCACGAACAACAGAGCGCCATTCAGGCTTATTCTTACACACCTCACTTGCTTCTTTGACATTCATAACTCTTGTCATGCACGCTCGTCTGTTCTTAAGGCTCCTGACATCACCTTTTGCTAGTACACGATCAATTTGATCATGGAATCAATTAATATCTTTGTTTTTTTCACTTATAAACGTGTATTACCTAAGAGGAGCACAGATAGACGAAATTTGAATGATTAACGTAGGTGGTAACCAAAATATTCGACTAAAGAGGAGTTTATGGGCAAGATTTTCACTAATCAGTTGCTGAGCAGTTTCTTAAAATTTAACAAACGATTATAAGTAAGGTCAAATAACTAAATATTGTTATTGTTAATTATTATTAATTAGTGTGAAAAAGCTCAATTAAAATTTAATCATGTCAAAAAGAAAGTCGTGTATGAATTAAAATGTACTAGTGAAGTATAGATTATAAACTACAAAGTAAGAAACCGGATAGTCGGCGACTACTGTAGTAGCCGGATAGTCGGCTTTACCGACTTTAGTTGAATTATTTTGTCCGTGCAGTTTAGGTCATATAATAATCGGAGCGGTGAAGCGAGTATTTCGCTCTCTCTTCCACTCACGGGCCTTATGGGCGGGCATAGTGATGCGCATTATTGTTGTCGATAAGCGTTATCGATAGTTTTGTCATTTTGTGGGTTAGTGATAAAAATGAAAGAAAAAAATAGATAAAACAACGTATTTATTAAAATAAGAATAACAATGATTTAAAATAAATGATGAATTAGGTATCTATGTATGTGTCTCGATCTGTGCTCGTCTGACGGCTTCTGTGGTTGAGCGGGCTAAGCCTTTGCCGGCATACCTCACTGCAACGCAGAGGCTCCGGGTTCGATTCCTGGTATAGTAAATTTCGGAAACGTATTTTCTCCGTTATTTACTATGGTCTGGGTGTCTGGGATCGGCCCCAGAGTAGTCCGTTACATATTATCCATAACACAAGCGTAACTTGCTTAATTTGGGGATATACAATATGTGTGTTTGTCTGCCGATTATTATATATATATATATATATATATATATATATATATATATATATATATATATAATATGTGTATGTATGTGTATCTCTAATAAAAATGTTGTTTTTCAGGAGTTTTGCTTACTACTCTCTCAAGGAAAGGTTGCCAATAATTCTAACAAAAGTCATAGATTATTTATCTAGGGAGGGTTCGAAAAAAGCTGTAAGTATATTTTGTTTAGTATTGTGCAGTTATTTTAGTATTTTCTTATTTTATTGCAGGAGTTCAGCAGACAGGCAGACGGGCCATTTGATGGATAGCGGTCACCATCGCCTATGGACATTTGCAACACCGAAGGTGCTACAAATCCGCGGCTGCTCTCTTAAGGGAGACTGGAACCTGGTCACTAATGACGGAACACAACTCAAGGTTGTTATAACGGCATACTTTAGACCAGGTGTGGTAGCCATCCAGTCGGGCAAATGACCTACCACCTGTGTATCGTTACCATATCGAATTAATTTTGATTTTGATCGATGCTCAAGTGTTGTAGCTCTCTAGCAATATCGTGACGTCAATTTTTGACTGTCAACACTACGTACTGATCAAAGCGGAGAGTGGCAACACCAGTGCAAGAACGGCGGCCGAACGATTAAAACAAAATACATGCGCGTACGCGAAATTCGAGTGACATCCCACCAGAATCTCAATATTCAAAAAAGGTGCTAGCTGCAGACTCAAGTACGTATAGTGTTTATATCGTCACTGCTAGATATGGAACCTTGAGCATCGAGAAGGATCAAATTTTACCCAGAGTGGTGTTCGATCGCCTTTGCTGGACAATCGAATGCTACAACCTGGCTGTGGGATGTTAAGTCGCCTCTTACGACAGGCCGCCCCAACGCAGGAAATTGTATTCTTTCGCCGGTCCTGCACGGAAGAAAGGTAGTAGTAAATAGTAGTAATAAAATCGGAACTATACGTATATTTATGTGATTGTTCATGTATCTGATAATAATGTTTCATAGCATCTGTTAGGTCTACGTATTGTTTGTCAAATTATTTCTATAAGTACCCTCTTTTCGTAACCGCGTCGTCCAATCACCTTTTCCCAGCCGCCATCTTCCGTTCCATTATCAGCGCGTTCCTCTAATAGCTCACAATGCCCAAAATGCTCCGTCTGCCGTTCCACAAGGCGACTGCGATCGTTACGGTCGTGGCGAAAACGTCACTGATTTTTGCTCACGCAGCGCTCACCGTTACGAATAACCGTTTCACTTGAGTTTACGAATGTTACGCTCGCAAGCAACGGGAGAAATTGTGGTCGTAAACGTGGTCGTTGTGAGCTACTAATCGAACGTGCTGTACGACTATCCTTACCGTACTTGCCGCTGTAATAATACTGCTGGGTCTTCACAAGTCTGCTGTCGATCCTTGAACGACAACCCGCAATTGCAAATCTTTCCACCACCAATTGCCTACAAGGTCGCAAGAAGGAGACAAGCCAGAAGATTTGCTGCAAGGCTCACAGTTTGGTGATCAGCACGCACAGTCAGTGCAGCTCTTAGGCACGCAGGTTAGTCTCCCTTCTAACCATTATCACCGCTATTTCGAATGCGTGTTCAATTCCTAACAGTGGATGACGCGTTGACATATATTGTATACATACATGAAATTTAGGAGTTTCGGGGAGGAATTCGACGATAATTCGGCTTCTTATTTTTGCGAGTGAAGCCGCAGACAACAGCTGGTTTTACTATATTTCACATGTGAGTACTGTATTAGGGCTCTTACACACCGCGTTTCTTTTGCCGTCGACGCGCTTTCGCTAGCGTGTTTTCGGTGCTGCTAAACTTTAAAAAAGTAGATTATTTGCGTTTGCATCGCTGCAAACTCACGAGAAACACGCTACAGATGTGCTCGAGTAATTACCCTTGCAAAGTAAACCGCGTTTGCGGTATAGATATACAGCACCTTGATTTCAAGTATTTGGAGGGGTGAAGTGGGAGGGTAAGGAGAAATACTTACCCCTTCTGCAATCCCTATGTCATGGAAATGTATAGTTCTTGAGATATTAATGTTTTTGTAAAAATAACCTCACTTATGTGTTTCACTAATATGGCACTTATATTAAGGTTCCAAGTTGAAAAATCCAATCAAAATCGAATAGTTAACATAAAAAGATTCAAAAGTCCAAAAACACGAAAGAAGTTGTTGAAAAATGAATCAAATCAAATCATTTTTATTGCGAACTTAGTGTATACATAGGTCTTATTCAATATAGCTGAGAACTTATTACTTAGCTGGCCTTTCATAGCATCGCAATATAAAATTACTTAACCTATCTCTATATAATATTTAATTTGGTGCTTTATAAATCTTTTATTTTATTTAAACAATACAACACAATATCTTCTTAATTACCTCTCATTTAAATAATCTTGGACGCTATAATAGGATTTTTTTTGTCAACCACTCGAATAATTTTTGTTTAAACATATTAATACATATAAAACAAAACACAACTAAGCAATTCACGTAAATAGCAAAAATAAGCAACATAAAAATCATAGATAATACTTATATATTTTTAAGAAGTTTATGGTTGGGAACTAGGCCTTGACTAAAACTACTAAAACATTTTCTTGACATAGGTATTGCAGAAGGGGTAAGTATTCATCCCTGCCCTCCCCATTCAGCCCCCTCCACTCCGCCAAATACTTGAAATTAATGTGCCGTATATCTATACCCCACCCTAAACGGCGCCTAGCACGCGCGCGAACGAGCCACGCACATATCGCATCGTATACGTACTGTATTGATGTAGCTCCGCACTAGTAGCGCTCCGACAGCACGCGGAAAAGTAGTCGTCTGCGTACTACAGTATTATGAACGTGTGAATAGGTAAATTGGTTGCGATAACATCGCGTTTGCAGCGCGTTACGGTTGCGTGCGTCGCGCGTCGACGGCGCCTGATTGAAACGTGGTATGTAAGAGGCCCTCTTACGCATCACTATTTGCACTAAAGGGCTTAGTACAAATAAACACTTGTATAATATTATAAATTATTGTTAAGTGAATGAATGGAATGCTCCGGTGGTTCGGGCATGTGGAAAGAATGCATGATGAAAGAATGACTAAACAGATATACAATGCAAAAGTGGATGGATGCAAAAGTCGTGGAAGGCCACGACACACCTTCCATGATCAAATTGATCGTGTACTAGCAGAAGGTGATGTCAGGAGCCTTAAGAACAGACGAGCGTGCATGACAAGAGTTATGAATGTCAAAGAAGCAAGTGAGGTGTGTAAGAATAAGCCTAAATGGCGCTCTGTTGTTCGTGCCTACCCCGCAAGGGAACTGGCGTGAAGTTATGTATGTATGTATGTATGTATTGTTAAGTGTTACGACATCCCGTTACATTCCCGGGAAGCATCCCTTTCCCGGCAACATTTCCTCTCCCATCTTCATTCGGCCGGTTCTAACCAGAGGGCGCTGCGCACACACATGCGTCTCATTGGCCGAGCCGAATCTTGAATGCCTGCCTAAGTATCGTCGCGACGCCACGCCCGCCGATAAATAGTCCAAAAACGTCGGAAAACTACTGTATTGTGCCCTAAAACCGTTCCTTGAAGTGCCAACTATGTCTCTGACATCTGGTGTAGTGTTTGTGCAAAACCAGGACGCGCGAATACGGCCGAAATCCTGCATCATTCCTTACACGGTTCCAGTGGCGGCGGTAAGCGTGCAGGAACGGAGAAAAAATACAATTTCCTGCGGCTCGGCGAACTGTCGTAAGAGGCGACAAAACAACCCACAGCCAGGTGGTAGGGCATTTACCCGACTGGATGGCTACCACCCCCTGGTCTTGAGTATGCCGCCATAACAACCTTGTGTTGTGTTCCGGCATTAGTGACCAGGTTCCATTCTCCCTTAAGAGAGCAACAGCCATTTGTAGCAACTTGGTGTTGCAAATGTCCATAGGCGATGGTAACCGCTTTCCAACAAGTGGGCCGTCTGCCTGTTTGCTGAACTCATGCAATAAAAAAAAGAGAATCAGGGTTTGCCGGCTAAGTAGCCATTCATATCTTGATATAATAAATATTTTCTTTCTTTCTTTTTTATATTCCAGAACGCCGAAGACGTTCAGTTCTTCATAAAATTCACAAATAAATTAAAGAGTGATTTGATGACGAACAAAAAGTACGACCCGTTCACGTTCGAGTCGGCTGAAACTAAGAAATGGAACACCTGGTTGGAGAATCTGGATAACTCGCACTACTTCACCAACACTTGGGTCTTTACCGAGTGTTATGTGTATAGGAAGCTCAGGGAAGCATGTGAATTGAGGTATTACTATAGAATTTATTAGAACTATACAAACACGTATAACACAGGTACAAATATAACTGGACGCAACCAGTACAAACGTGATGCACGATTTAATAACACGCGCAAAGTCCGTCACTATATAGCTCATCGAATGTACACACGTCTTGCTCGTATCGTAATCGTCACTTGACTGCCTCATCCCTTCGGGCATTGTTTTATACTCATCTATACACATACAATATGCCATACCTGCCAAGCGTCGACGCAATTTCCCAGAAAACGTAATCCGCACACTTGCTTAATTATTCCTGCGAACGGCCATAAACTAGTACAATACACAATAGACTGTTTTTCTAAGTAAACAAAAGAAGTCCAAATGCTGGAAGGTAATAAACTGTGCTTTATGGCAGGCAGGTGTGCATTCACTTCTGTCGGCATGTAACATACTATACATACATAACTTCAAGCCAGTTCCCTTGCGGGCTAGGCACGAACAACAGAGCGCCATTCAGGCTTATTCTTACACACCTCACTTGCTTCTTTGACATTAATAGCTCTTGTCATGCACGCTCGTCTGTTCTTAAGGCTCCTGACATCATCTTTTGCTAGTACACGATCAATTTGTATCATGGAAGGTGTGTCGTGGCCTTCCACGACTTCTGCATCCATCCACTTTTGCATTGTATATCTGTTTAGTCATTCTTTCATCACGCATTCTTTCCACGTGTCCGAACCACCGGAGCATTCCTTTTCTTACCTTCACCCCGACACTCTCTTTCAGACCAACTCTCTTATAAAATTCTAAACATGCCGTGTCTGTACATTCAAGTTATTTAAGAAAATCGAAATGTATGCTGGGACACATAGTAGAAGTGAAACTTCAACGGGCAAGTGGAAAAACAAATCGCAACGGACAAGTGGCAAAACGAATCGCAACAAAATTTTAACTAGAAGTTTTACGGGCAGGTTTTCAAATTGGACAAGTACATTGACAATCTGCCCGTAAAACTTCAAGTTAAAATTTTGTTGCGATTCGTTTTTCCACTTGTGCGTTAAAGTTTCACTTCTACTATGTGTCCCAGCACACATTTCGATTTATCGCAGGTTTACTGCAAATTATGATTTGGTTAGGTTAGGTACATTTTAATGTAAGCATTTTTTATTTAAACATATTTTATTTTATCAAACAAAAAAACTGAATTCGATCCGGAACCAAAAAAAACATCCATTGTCTACTCTGACATTATGCCGCCTCTCACCACGCGATATACTTTCTACTCTCTCCACGCGGCCGTAACGCTTTTTCGTGACAAAAAAAATCCTAATACCCCCATCTATATAGAAGTTTCACTTCAAAAAACTATTATAGGGAAACTCACCTATCCTAACAGAATGTGGTTGTTGATGGATAGTTACGTTACTAACTTCAGATCACTGGTAACTACGATTTGAATAAACAGTTTTATGTGGTTTTTATTGCACTACTTTTTCAATGTACATACATACATACATAACTTCACGCCGGTTCCCTTGCGGGGTAGGCACGAACAACAGAGCACCATTTAGGCCCATTCTTGCACACCTCACTTGCTTCTTTGACATTCATAACTCTTGTCATGCACGCTCGTCTGTTCTTAAGGCTCCTGACATCACCCTCCGCTAGTACACGATCAATTTGATCATGGAAGGACTTCTGCATCCATCCACTTTTGCATTATATATCTGTTTAGTCATTTCATTGACTTTTTCAATGTCACTGTCAAAATTGTCTCTGTCATTTTTCCCTTGTAGTTAGGTAATCAATTTATTTAAATAGAGAACACTAAAAATTTTCTCTAGGGCCAGCTACAACTCACAAAAACAACTGGAATAGATTATATAAACGACGGAGAACATGATGCAATGTTTTTTTAGATTTCTTGTCTGTTTGTTCGGGATTCACGTAAAAACTACTAGGCTGATTTCGAAGCGGTTTTCGCTGATCGACGGCTAATTCTTAGACTTAAACTTTGCACTACTTTTTATTCTGGTAATCCCGCGGGAATAAATGACCAGATTCCAATGTGATTTTTTTCACTGATTCATTACAAATTTTATGTAATAAAACATTTTCATTTTATTACATTCTTTTTTAAGGCGGTAATTTGTGTGCCGGGAATCCCGCGTGAATTTCCAGTCAAGCTTGGACGAAGTCGCGGGCGTATCCTAGTGCCAAAATGAAAATGTGAAAAAAATCAAGGGGGGATAATTTGGATGATTGATAGATTCCGAAAATGCAATTTTTAGAATTTTTGTCGGTTTCTGCTGGCTATTCGCTGAAACGGCTGGACCGATTACGTCGGAACTTATACTTACACCTGCAGATAGATTACATAAGGAGTAACGTAGGCTACTTTTTTTTAGAAAAAAAATATTGAAATACCCACACGCATGCCGCCTCGTCGCCGCACCGGAAGGCAAATTAATTAAAGTCCATGCGAACGAAGTCGCAGATAACAGCTAGTTGTAAATATAATTATGTAATTACTAGCTGACCCGGCAAACTTCGTACCGCCTCAAAATCAATTAATAAAAAACGTTGATTTCTGAACGACGGGACGAACATCAAACGTTTGACATTCAAATCCAAAAAAAAAAAAAAAAAATCACTTGGTTTTTAAATTTAATTTATTTCTAAACGACGGGACGAACATCAAATGCTTGACAGGTAGGAATAGTTTCTAAGGGAAAGCGGAATTGTTGTTTTTACTATATTCCAAGCATTTTTTTCATATTTACTCACCTTTTAAACCTTCCCTGGACTTCCACAAATAATTCAAAACCAAAATTTGCTAAATCAGTGCAGCTGTTCTCGAGGTTTAGCGAGACTATCGAACAGCAATTGATTTTTATATATAAGATTAAGTTAAATTTAAAAATTATAGGAAAAGTTTGGAAAATTTCGATCCATTTGAACAACAGAAGACAACGGCACTGAACAACAGTATGGAGATAATGTGCATAGTGGCAGATAGATTGGTAACTATGCTACCACCGAGCGAGAAGGACAAACGGAAAGCTGATTTTATTACACTTTTGAAGGTAAAAAGTAGGGATGGGCTGAATGTAGTTTGAACCGAATACGAATTTGGCCGCTAATTAGCAACAACATGAGTCTTAATACGCGCCTTCTTAAGTCGAAATTTTAGCAATCAAATTCTGCATATCTCGAGTTTCTTGTTAAGTCGAAGTTTTTTGTTTCCCTTGATATTCGAAATATCGAGATGCTGAATATTCAAGTTCTTCATCAGAACAACAGGTTAGATAAGAACCTACTTAATTAAAGTTATAGGAATTATTAATTGCCTTCATGGTTGAGTGGTTTAAGCTCTTGCCCGCTTAACTCACTGGAAAGCAAATGTCTCAGGTCTGACTTGCATTTTAAATATCGCAAATCAAATCATCATTTATTGCAAAAAACATGATACATAAAAAGATGGTAGGATTATTTCATAGGTTCATGTTTTTGCCTCTAGGGCGTAGAAAATTTTATGCCTATTAAAAAAAAAAATAGAATAGTAACAATAGTAATTAAATTAAGTAATAAAAATAATGAAGCAAATGAACTTTCCATTGATCAAATTGATCGTGTACTAGCAGAAGGTGATGTCAGGAGCCTTAAGAACAGACGAGCGTGCATTTCAACAGCTATGAATGTCAAAGAAGCAAGTGAGGTGTGTAAGAATATGCCTGAATGGCGCTCTGTTGTTGTTATGTATGTATGCATGTAACTTTCCATTGTTTACTAAGGGTTTTAAAGAAAATAATACTAAAATATTTGTTTACCAGAGACGGAAAGCATGAAAGTGATATTGAAAGGAGAGTAATGGCAGGTAATAAGGTGAATGGAGCGCTGAACTCTTTTATGAACAGCCAGAACGTGTCTGTAAAGGCACGTCTGGCTGTCCATCAAGGGGTATTAGAACCAACGCTAATGTACGGCAGTCAAAGTTGGGTATAGCAGAAGAAGCATGAAAGTAGGATAAATGCAGTTGAAATGAGTGCAAGTATATGTAAGGTTAATGATAAGAAACACTGATAAGAGAGCGTTGTTTGTGGATTGAAAGAAGATATAACTCTTGTCACGAGTTGAAAAAGGAATGTTAAGATGGTTTGGGCATGTAGAGAGAATGAATGAAAGTAGTATCACAAAACAAGTATATGACAGCAAGGTGACAGGTAGAGTCGGTGCCGGTAGACCGAGACTTACTCACCATGATCAAATTGAAGGTATTTTGAAGAAAGGTCAGATAAAAAGTAGTTTAAATAAGCGTGTGTGTATGAAAAGATTAATGAAAGTTGATGAAGCGAAAAGTGTTTGTCAGGATCGTAGCAGCTGGAGATCCATCGTCTCTGCCTACCCCAATGGGAAACAGGGGTGACAATATGTATATTTTTCAGTATGTATATTTTTCAAGGCAAAGGCCACGACACACCTTCCATAATCAAATTGATCGTGTACTAGCAGAAGGTGATGTCAGGAGCCTTAAGAACAGACGAGCGTGCATGACAAGAGTTATGAATGTCAAAGAAGCAAGTGAGGTGTGTAAGAATAAGCGTAAATAGCGCTCTGTTGTACGTACCTACCCCGCAAGGGAACTGGCGTGAAGTTATGTATGTATGTATATTTTTCAGATTTGCTTATGGGCAAATAAATGCGATTTATCACTTTCGGCCGGTGAGCAAGTTTCGTTTAAATCGAAGCAGAATGTGGTCGAAGCGACTTCGGTGACTGATGCGAAGAGCAAAACAACAATCAGCCAAGTATCGATACAGGAGCTAATCGATCCATTCGAAATGATTATCGATTTTAAAGATAAGGTAGGATATATACTTGTGGTTGAGTAGTTGAAATTAGAAGTAAGAGTCCGCGCCACGAAAGTAGTCCCTCCTTAATCCTGTCAGATCAATTATTTACTAATGTAAACAGATGTAGGTAATTATATAATAACTAGCTGATCCGGTAAACTTCGTACCGAATCAGAATCAATAAATAAAAAAACGTTGATTTCTGAACGACGGGACGAACATCAAACGTTTGACATTCAAAACCAAAATAATAATAAAAAACTTCACTTTTAAATTTAATTTGATTTCTGAACGACTTTTAAATTTAATTGATTTCTAAACGACGGGACGAACATCAAATGTTTGACAGGTAGAAATAGTTTCTAAGGGAAAGCGAAATTGTTGTTTTTACTATATTCCAAGCATTTTTTTCATATTTACTCACCTTTTAAACCTTCCCTGGATTTCCACAAATAATTCAAAACCAAAATTAGCCAAATCAGTCCAGCCGTTCTCGAGTTTTAGCGAGACTAACGAACAGCCATTGATTTTTATATATATATAGATAACAGCACATAAACGTCGCACTGCTGGACTCGGGCCACCCACTATTGGGGAACCGACAGTTTACCTGTCACGCTTGTCCCAGGCGGCCTGGCAGGTTTGACATATCGGTTATCTCGATGTGCAGGTTTCATCACGATGTGTTCCTTTAACATTGTTATAATTGTATTTATTATTATTGTATTGATTGTAATAATGTGCACATTAAGAGAAAACTAACTAAGTGGTGAATTTATTCCGGCCAGGATTCGAACTCGCGCCCATTGAGTTTGAGACGCCTGCGTTAGCCATTAAGCTACCGCGACTTTTTTTTTGTAGGTAATTACTGAATAATAAATACAAAATATTCCATAATTAAATTAGTAAATTTATTTCCTGGCTCCTTTACGAACACAAGTGGGACTTCTTTCTACATCTTTTTCTAAATTTGAATTCTTTCAAAATTCGAAAGAGATTCTTTTATTTTATTTTGACGAGAGTAATTCTTTTTTTAAGTTTGAATTCTTTGTAAATTCAAAAGTAATTCTTTAATTAGTTTGAAATTCGAATGTAATTCTTTTTTTAGTTTAAATTCCTTCGAAATTCCACCATCTTTTTTAATACGAGGCCTTTGGCAGTAATCTGTCTTTCTACGCGACTATTCGCCCACAGACTATATGAATGACTTTACATTTGAACGTTTTATTTGATTTAGTACATTTGTAACACATATTATATTTAAGATTTAGCTTTCTGCACTTCTACTCCGTACAAACTTTAACTATGCTAAATCCCACCTTCCTTAGTGCATGCAATACTCTTAAAAAACGAAACAAAGACTTCTCTTTACGTATGAAATATATTTATAATTATTTCAGTTACTAGTGGATGATACTGCGAAAGCGGCCGACCAAGTTGTGACGAAAGCTGAAAATATGGCGAAAGCTATCGATGGGGTATGTAATACTTTTACTATACTGTTACGAGTTTAGCGGGACTCGAATTAAAATGCCGTTGGAATTACTATAGAGTTTATTAGAACTATACAAACACGTATAACACAGGTACAAATATAACCGAACACAACAAATCGAAACGTAATGCAGAAGGTCGTAATTCAATAAAACGCGCAAAGTCCGTCACTATTAGATTCCCGATTGTACACACGTCACGCCTTCATCGTGGTTCTCGCTCAACTGCCGTCTGTCTCCATCAGGCCGCTGTTTTGTACCTCACAGATACAAATGTGCCCGTATCGTAGTCGACTTAATACGCAACGCCTGGCTAATGATTCGGCCGCAAGCGGCCATAAACGAGTACAATAAAACAATGGACTATTTCCTAGAAACGTATTCCAATCAATAAGTAAACAAAAGAAGACGATCATAAAAGAATTACAATTAGTTCAAATGCCGACGGGTGATAAATGTAGATGTAGATAAATGTAGAACTAAGCAAATCTGTACGTGGTATTTGTCATTGTCGGCGCCTAGGTTGTAACAATGTTAAGACTGTCTTAATCTGAGAAGCTATAATTCGTAGCCGACTGTTCTAACCTTTGGTATTTTCTTAAGTATTCGCGACTTGTATACATAATAAAACTACGTTTTAACGGTTTTAAGCGCGATAATTTATTTGATTTTTGTTTTTTCCGACGTTTCGGCCACTTTTCAGCGGCCGTGATCACGGAAGACAAAGATGTCAAGTGTCAACGAGGATTGTTAAAGTTTTATTTAGCCTACCGCCAACTTGTTCATTTTAATTTTGTTTATGGTTATTATTTACTCTATGGGAGCCTAATCTAATTTACTACCGCTTCGCAACATGTTATGGCTTGAAGAGAAGAAGCGGCGCAAGAAACTCTTCAGCAAACATGCCTAGCTCTAATAATTTTATATAATATTAAAATGGGTGGAAGGAAAAATAAAAGTAATTATCAGTCAAGTTGGTTTGTGTTCCGTTGTACGCAGAAAGAGCTCACAGTGTCTTGAGGTCTGGCAGCTGATTTTTGCTGGGTTTGGGTCTTAATAGTTTTGATGATTGGATCCCGAACAGGTGGTACTTGCCAACCATCTTCTCTGTTGAAATTGCGTCGAACGTCGGAAAAACCAAAATCAAATAAATTACCGCGCTTAAAACCGTTAAAACGTAGTTTTATTAACTAACCTTTGGTGTTAAGATTACGTGTAATCCTTTTTAAATGCTTATTTGATTTTTCACTGTCATTTGTTTGCGCTAATTTTCTAATTATTGATGATAAACACTAATACATACATACATACATACATAACTTCACGCCAGTTCCCTTGCGGGGTAGGCACGAATAACAGAGTGCCATTTAGGCTATAAACACTAATACCGCGTTTGTAATACCGAAGTAAGAAAGACAGTTGGTCTGAAAGAGAGTGTCGGGGTGAAGGTAAGGAAAGGAATGCTCCGGTGGTTCGGGCATGTGGAAAGAATGCATGATGAAAGAATGACTAAACAGATATACAATGCAAAAGTGGATGGATGCAGAAGTCGTGGAAGGCCACGACACACCTTCCATGATACAAATTGATCGTGTACTAGCAAAAGGTGATGTCAAGAGCCTTAAGAACAGACGAGTGTGCATGACAAGAGTTATGAATGTCAAAGAGGCAAGTGAGGTGTGTAAGAATAAGCCTAAATGGCACTCTGTTGTTCGTGCCTACCCCGCAAGGGAACTGGCGTGAAGTTATGTATGTATGTAACACTAATACCTTTGTGTTTATTGCAGTTAGTCTTTATACATCGTTGTAATGGTCATTTTTGTTGCAAGTTCTTAAAGTCATATTTTGTTTGCATTTAGTTTAACAAGTTTGATATTATGTGCAAAAAGATATTATGTGCCTAATAAAACTACGTTTTAAAAATTTTATATGGGTGGGAGGAGAAATAAAAATAAATTATCAATCAAGTTGGTTTGTGTTCCGGTACACGCAGTTCTGCGTGCACCCATTTTAGTCCTATAGATATTATAAACGCGAAAGTTTGTAAGAATGTATGTATGAATATTTTTATCCGTGCAGGAACGGAGAAAGAATACAATTTCCTCCGGCCGGGCGGCTTGTCGTAAGAGGCGACCAAACAACCCACAGCCAGGTGGTAGGGCATTTGCCCAAATGGATGGCTACCACCCCTGGTCTAGAGTATGCCGCCATAACAACCTTGAGTTGTGTTCCGGCATTAGTGACCAGGTTCCAGTCTCCTTTAAGAGAGCAGCAGTGCATTTGTAGCACCTTTGGTGTTGCAAATGTCCATAGGCGATGGTAACCGCTTTCCATCCAGTGGGCCGTCTGCCTGTCTGCTGAACTCCTGCAATAAAAAATAAAAAAAAAGAATGTATAGAATAGTATAGATGTATGGATGTATGTTTGTTAATCTTTCACGCAAAAACTACCGAATGGATTTTGATGAAACTTTACAGTAATATAGCTTACACATCAGAATAACACATAGGCTATAATTTGTAAAGATATTTGTAAGATAGGTGTGAATTATCCAAAATATAACGATTTTCCATCACCACGCGGGTGAAGCCGCGGGCGTAGCTAGTATTATATATAAAATTATTGGTGTTAGTCATGTTTGCTGAAGAGTTCCTCGCGCCGCTTCTTCTCTTCAAGCCACAACATGTTGCGAAGCGGTGATAAATTAGACAAAGCTCCCATAGGGTAAATTATAACCATAAACGAGATTAAAACTAACAAGTTGACGGTAGGCTAAATAAAACTTTAACAATACTCATTGACACTTGACATCTTTGTCTTCCGTGATCACGGCTACTGAAAAGTGGCCGAAACGTAGTTTTATTATGTATACAAGTCGCGAAAACTTAAGGAAATATTATATGTGCGTGTGTTTTTTTTGGCGGGATAGAGGGTCCATGTTTATATTGCGAATGTATAAGGTCGGCCCGATGAGTCAGAGTTAGTTGAGTTTCAAGTGCGATCGAGGCGTTATTAAGTGTACATTCGGAATGAGAATCTCACATCGACAGCGTGCTTTAATATTACTACAATCTTCTGCTTTACGATTTGGACATGTTATATTTGATTATGTTTATAACAACTGTGCGTACTGTTATAGTTATTAATAACAGTACGCATAGTTGTTCTTGTCGTGATTCTTTTTAAAGTTAATAATTAATTTTGTTATGTACCCTCTTATTTCTAAACGATGCAATCGGCCATTTGCTTAATTGAATAATATTGTTATATTTTTATTTATTCTGTGTTTTTTTACTAGGTTTATGGCTTGGCAGCTAGCCCTTTAAACCAGTTCTTAGATTACAATGTAGTTTCTTCGTTTTCTTAAGCCTATGTGTAGCACAGCTGAACTGTAGGTTACAAGCTGGTGCCATTCAACGGAGTTCTTGTGACAACTCAAAAGGCCACATTTGACTATACAGTTCATATTTCTCACAAAACACATATAATTACTACTCAAAAACTATCAATATCCTACAACTATTGTTCATTTTAGAGTAATTTTACACATTTAGAAAATAAAACTGCAAGGCATATGGGTGTCGGTAAAATTAAACTATCAATATATTCAAAACTGTATTGTATATATTAGAAATAACTGTTTACATGAGCCTTAGGTACTTAATCACTTAAACTATAATAATTTGGACGACAACGTCGCGTTGTTTTGTCTCGCATAAAATAGGCTTCCCCGGCGCGTGCCGTGGGAGCGATTGCGCGCGGCCTCACGGCGTAATGGTATACCCAAGACTGCCTGTCCTCAAGGAATCGGCCAGTGTTGCCGTTTTGTAAATAGAAAAAATGCTAGAATTTGGCGGTGATAATGCTAAAAATGTGCTAGATCAAACTTTAATATGCTAATAAAAATGCCAAATCTTGTTTAAATGAATTAAAAACGAAAATAATTGCAATTAGGTAGTGTAATTAAAAACGCAGTGCAATTTTTAAGTATATTTAATCATGAAGATAAATCAAATAATATTTGTAGATCATCAATATCATCATCGTCGTGAGCTTGTGCTTGTGATGTTGAAGGGCCAACTTCAAAATCAATAGTCATTGGCATCACAATCGACTCTATACTTTGGCTATAATGTTGCACTTACAGTATTTGCAGTAAGCTTTGGTCGAATCTTCTTTAGCTCGTCTTAGCCAGTGTTTAAACTCGCTCATCTTCTTTCACTCTTCTCGATAATGTTGTTCATATTTTGGAGCCATATTATCTCTCCAGAGTCAATCGAAAACTACTTTTCAAGCACACACACAGGACATAGGAACAAACGTTTATTTTAAAGCTATCACAATACAAGTGTCGGTACCAACGTGCACTTGAAAGTGTTGTAAGATCCGAATCCGAATGTAAACAAAATCTTTTACTATTGTGTATTCGGGAAAGTCCCTAATTCATAACAGAGTTACCACTAAATATTTTAAAAATATTGTCTATGGGCTTATCAGTCTTTTGCACAGAGTAAATATCTTACAGGGGTGTGAACAATAAGTCAATGAAATAAAAAAATTGCTATCAATAGTACTTGAAATTTGAAAGATACAAAAATTTTAGAAAATGCTAAAATATGCAATATGCTGAAGCTCATTTTTTCATGCCAACAGGTTTAAAAATATTCCAAATTTAGCATTAAAAATGCCAAATCGGCAACACTGCAGGACTCGGCTACGAGCGGGGTTCGATATCGCGGAAACAAACGAACATTCCCGAGCGCACGTCGGCTGTACTTACCTCGCCACAAGCACAACATCTCCTTCCAGTTCCCGCCAAAAACTCATTTATTCCGTGATCAGCGCCTGTTTTGTATAGAGTAGTTCTCCATACACACCTTCCATGATCAAATTGATCGTGTACTAGCGGAGGGTGATGTCAGGAGCCTTAAGAACAGACGAGCGTGCATGACAAGAGTTATGAATGTCAAAGAAGCAAGTGAGGTGTGTAAGAATGGGCCTACCCCGCAAGGGAACTGGCGTGAAGTTATGTATGTATGTATGTAGTTCTCCATAATTTACCTCCATTTTATATAACAATATTTATCTATGATATGATGTGGTGATTATGTAGATTATAATTCAAAATATCTCACTTGTATATAGACGGTATTCACTACATGTTGTTTTTTTTTTGAGTTTTTGGCGGGAACCGAAAGGGGACATTGCGCTGTGCAGTTTTATTTTCTAAAAATGTGTAAAATTACTTTAAAATGAACAATAGTTGTGGGATATTGATAGTTTTCGAGTAGCAATTATGTGTTTTTGTGAGAAATGTGAACTGTATAGTCAAATGTGGCCTTTCGAGTTGTCACAAGACCTCCGTTAAATGGTGTGGATTGTAGCCTACAATACAACTGCGCCTGGCTTAAAGGCCTAGTTGCCAAGCCACAAACATAAAAAAAAATATGTACAACTTTAAGTATAATATTTTATATAAAATATTATCTAGAATTTCCAAACAATTATGTATTCAATTCTTTTCATTCATAACCCTTTAATTAAAATAGTTTTATCAATGACTTCAATCCGCTACCGGTTGTGCCAATTGGCTAAGTTTGTTAGACTGTAACATTGTTGGAGGCATGGCGAGGTGTTAAATGCTTGTCGAGTGTAAAAAGTTAGTGTCTAAAGATTGTTAAAACCGTAAGGTTCTCTGACTATGAGTATTGTGACCAACTGCTGTTCTTTTATTACCATAAACTCTTCTGAGTTGTTGCCAGGGCTGGGCAAAATACATGGTTTCCTTTAATTGAAATACAAATTACAAAATACTGTCTCGCATGTATTTAAAATACGAAATACAAAATACTTTTAAGTCGGGTATTTGAAATATAAAATACAAAATACAGCATTTCAACTATATGTATTTAAAATACAAAATACAAATTACAAAATACCGTCAGGTGTTAGGTTATGTAAATGAAATACTCACAAAAATCAAATAATTATTATTATTAGGTCCTTGCCTATTACGTTGCCGTTTTTTTATTCTAATCTCCACGGCCTTGAAGATAGGAATATTTCCATCTTGTAGGTACGCGTAGATTTTGGTGGTTCCACCCGGATCTATGCGTGCTTATATCGGTCCCATGGCAGGGAATGGACAAGGGCTGAAACAGCTCGCTTTTTTGAACTCGTTCATGAGGTGACCGACAAAGTTTTTGGGCAGTATCCTTTAGCAGAGGTAGTCATACTCGAGAAATTTAATGCTCATTACGCTGAGTGGTTGGGTTCCCCGAGAACTGATCTGTCAGGGACTACTGCCTACTATTTTGCTCTCGCCCATGGATTCACTCAGGTGATTACGGAGTTTACCCGCAGTCCTCGCCCAACTTTTCACTCTCTCTTACTACAAGGGTTGTGTCCTCGCTTCGTGGAAGATTGCCCTTGTGCACCTTGTCCCAAAAAAAGGGGACGTAACAAACACGTCGAATAGGCCTATAGCAATAACCTTTTTGCTCTCAATGGTGATGGAGCGTATTATCAACGCGCAACTCCTGTGTTACCTCGAAGATTCCCAGCTGCTAAACGATCGGCAATACGGCTTCCGCCACGGTCGCTCAGCTTGGGATCTCTTGGTTTACCTAACCCACCGTTGGGCTGAAGCCGTTGAGAGCAAAGGGGAAGCACTGGCAGTTAGTCTAGAATTTTAGATATTGCTAAGGACTTCGACCGGGTCTGGCTCTTCTGTCGGAGCGGCCACCGTATGGGATACCCGAAGGGCCTTGCACCTGGCTATCCAGATTTTATGATGAGCGCAGCATTCAAGTCATTGTCGACGGTTGTTGCTCAAGTTTCAAGCCCATCAACGCTGGTGTGCCCCAGGGTTGTGTACTATCGTCAACGTTGTTCATCTTACATATCAATGATATGTTGTCTATTCGCAACATTCATTCCAATGTGCGGATGACAGCACAGGCGATGCGCAGTACTCTGGTCGTGCAAACGTCCCTCCATCATTTGTGGAGGAAAGTTGGGTTAGACTTGTATCTGAAGTAGAGTATTCCTTAGAGAGAGTCTCTGAATCGGGGAGACAAAACCTTGTCCCTTTCAACTCCAAGAAGGCATACGTCTACGTATTCTCTGCCAAAAAAAACTCCATTCGAGCAATCGCTTCAGTTCCAAGGAACTCCCCTTATCACCTCCAAGAGTATTGGGATCCTCAGTGTTGACATCGCAAACAATGTTCAAGGGCCATCTTGAAGGCAAGGCAAAACTTGCCTCTAAGAAGCTGGCAATGTTAAACCAGTCCAAGCAGTACTTCACACCACGCCAACGCTTTGTAAAACCCAGGTGAGCCCGCATATGGAGTACTGCTCACATTTTTGGGCTGGAGCACCTGACTACCAACTCGATCCCCTAGACTGTATTCAACGTCGAGCCGTTCACGTTGTTGATGATCCCATACTCACAGATGGTCTAGATACGCTTGGCTTTATGAGAGGCTTCGCTTCTCTCTACGTATTCTACTGACTGTATAACGGGAAGTATCCGGAAGCACTGTATAGAATGGTGTATTCGTCCTCTTTCTACCATAGAACCGCTTGCCATGTGTTGGGATTTCACCCCCACTTCCTTAAGCCGCTTCGCTCATATACGCTACGGTTCTGTAGAACCTTTTTCTTGCATACCGTGGGGATTTGGAATGAGCTCCCACCCGAGGTTTTTCCATAGCGCTTCGATATGGAGTTTTTCAAAAAGTGTGTCATAAAATTTCTTCGAGGCTGGCAGCGGGTTAATGAAATCTCTGGTGTTGCAAATGTCCATAAGCGACAGTAACCGCTTTCCATCTGATGGGCCGTCAGCCTGTCTGCTGTACTCCAGCTATAAAAAGGTCGAAATTTCCAGAATGGAAGCGGACAAACAAGTGGTGCGTTCATTGTAGTGTTTGCTCTTAAAGATCGTTGATGTTGTTTGTCGCTCTTGCCGCGTTGCTGCCACGACGGTACTCTTATTCCATAACTACTATTTTTTAACTATCCATGATGACGAAAAAGATTCAAATGCGAAGAAAACATAACACTTATCAATAAATAAATGACTAATTTTTAAACAAGAATTTCATGTTTTCAAAGTACAATTAATTTGAAATTATATATCTTAGACAAACAAAAATATTTATTTTAAATGGCCAATACTGCAGAACGTACCTAATATTTAGCGGTCACCATTTTGCTTATGAAAGCTATCGAGCGCTATTTTCTGAATAACACACCCATCAATAAGGTAGCTAAATGTATTTTGTGAAATGTATTTTGCAACCATAAGTATTTGAAATACTAATTACAAAATACCTCAGCGTCAGGTATTTGAAATACTAATTACAAATTACATTTTTAAGAAGTAATTGAAATACAAATACAAAATACGTATTTGTATTTCAATTACGTATTTCAATTACAAGTATTTGAAATACTGCCCAACCCTGGTTGTTGCAAGTATTACATCACTTCTAATAAAGTTTATAATCTTTCGAGCGGCATTTAATGTCAACTCCGCCTATACGTAGCTATATTAAATACTGTTACATACCGAGAAAGAAATGCGCACACCTGGCTGTCGTAAAACGCAGTTATCACCTTTCCTGCATTCGGAGTTCTTTTGTTTACTTCGTGTTTAAAATTTGCAATTAAGAAAAACATCCTATTGTTATCGTACTTGTTTTATGGCCGTCATTAGTGCCGAACTAATCCGTATTGTTATTGTTTTTGTTGGCCGTTCGCAGGTGTGCGAATTACATTTTCTTGGAAGAAACCAGCCCACGCAATCGATTGTGTATTGTGCAGTTTACTATAAAACAATGCCCGAACGGAGGGGTGGGGCAGTCGAGCGAGGATTACGATACGAGTAAGACGTACATTCGACAAGCGATATAGTGACGGGCTCTGCGCGTGTTATTGAATCGTGCAGTTTGTACTAGTAGTTTCTAGTTATATTTGTACGTATGTTATACGTGTTTGTATAGTTCTAATAAATTGTATAGTAATTCGAACGGCATTTTAATTCGAGTCCTGCGTAAGTTGTAACAATACAATAGAAAAATAATATTAGGAAACATCTCAAGTCACCTACCCAATCTTTTACAGAATACAACGTTTAAGTTCAAATGCAGTTGTCATAGGTTGGCTACTCTATTTGGTTCGCCTATTCTCAAAGAGGTTGCTATACAAATATTATATTTTATATAGAGTATGGATGTAATATTATAGATTGATAGATAACACTTTCAGCGCGTTCCTTTAGGAACTCACAACGACCAAAATGCTCCGTCTGCCGTTCCACATGGTGATCACGGTCGTGGCGAAAACGACACTAATGATATCATTTTCGTTCGTACAGCTCGTAACGACCTATGTCAAGAGCTGCGTTGAAGTGGGCGTTGACCACAGATGATTAATTCTCTCTATCTCTTGACATTGAAAAAGGCGCGATTTTCAAATCAACCAATGACATCTGTGCATTTCGTCGTTTATGACATCAACGCCCCATAATCCGTTCCACTAGAGTTTATGATTGTAACGCAGGCAATCAAACGGATCGGTAAAATCGTGAACGTGTTCGTTGTGAGTCTCTTGTGGAACGTAGCCTTTATTGTACACCAAAGCTTAGACAAATAGAAGTAGAAAAAGATAATACAACGGACGGCCTTACCGATTCTTCCAGGCAACCCTTGGCAGGTATTGATAGATTAGATAGTAGCAGTAGATAGATTACAAATATTCATCCATCCCAAGGACCTAATTCTGCTATTTCAAAAACTTGAAGTTAGGAAGTTATTCGAAGTAAGATGCCATTGCGATAATGTCAAGAATTCGTATTCGACTAAATCTACATTATCTTCTCAATCGTATCGTCGCGGAGTAATAATAAATCAAAAAATCTCGCGGGGGGGGGGGGGGGGGGCTTTGTGCACGGCACGGAGTGGAGATTGCTCCAAGCTCCAGGAGTGGAAGGGATAATGGCCTAACTTCGGAGGTGGCTTCGGTGAACCTGCAGCCCACCTCTCGATACACCTTAACCAGTCACACCCATCTTGCCCCAGTCTTCTATGGTATTTTTTGGGGCCCATGCAGGGAGTGGCGAGTCACCGTCTGCCCATTTTTCCATGTTTCTTGAACATTGCGACGGGCAAACGCCATAGTCGCCATCCCAATAGCCCAGTACCTTTTGTTCTCATTCCCTACAATAGTCCTACACTGACCGGGGCTTGTCCTTGGGTGCATTATTATATAGTGTAGACAGTGACAATCGCCGGTCAGTGTCACGCCACATTTACATTGAATTAGTCAAGGTGCCTCTACGTGTTGGTCTTACCATGGTCCCACGCAAGCCCTCCAAAAGTCCGGGCCATTTTTATGGCGTGGTCTTCAAAGACATACATTAGAAAAAAAAATGGTATTACTATTAGCAGAAATGGCATTAGCATTTATTTCGCGAGTTTTCCTTTATAAATATTTACTAGATGTGCCCGCGACGTCGTCCTCGTGGAATTTGTTTTCAAACCCCCCCCGATTTTGAAACATTCTTCATTGGTGCTCCGCTCCTATTGGTCTTAGCGTGATGATATATAGCCTATAGCCTTCCTCGATAAATGGGCTATCTAACACTGAAATAATTTTTCCAATCAGACCAGTAGTTCCGGAGATTAGCGCGTTCAATCAAAAAAACAAACTCTTCAGCTTTATATATTAGTATACGTGTGTGACGTGTTTCTGGGGAGTTTCTTGCCGCTTCTTCTCCTTTACAGCATCAACACGTTGCGAAGCGGTGTACATAGAATAGGAAGTAAAAATTAAATTTTAACCTACATGTATGACCTTCAAAAAGTGTTCTCCAGTGGAACTTATTTTGAATAAAAACTTTTGAATTTGAATTTGAATATAAGATACAAAATAAAGATAGAATGGCGTAAACAAAACTACGATTGAGACGATAGTGTCCGGCGATGCTGACGAGATTGCAATAGCAGCATTGGGCTCCAATAGTACCGCACGTGATATGAGAAGCGGTTATGAGTAGAAACATGTATTACAGGCTCCACCCCCTACAGCTATGGGTAGTGAGTCCAAAGGGTCTCTGAAGGGGTCTCCTCCCCCGACCCCCGCGCCGGCGTCCCTCCCCCAAGCTCCCCCCGGGGAAGGGGAGGCTGAAACCCCCCAAATCCCGTGCCCGGCCAAGATGACTATACCACAGGCAGTTATTTTTGGTAAGTCACTGCAATACAATATAGTAATTTGTATGCAAGATTTCTTTTATTGCTGGAGAACAGGAGACAAGCTGACGGCCTACGTGATGGAAAGTTAGGAGAGGAAAACGACCCACAGCCAGGTGGTAGGGTATTTGTCCGTCTAAATGGCTACCATACCTGGTCTAGGGTATGCCGCCATAACAAACTTGAGTTGCGTTTTGACATTAGTGTCCAGGTTCCAGTCTCTACTAAGAGAGCAGCAGCGCATCTGTAGCATCTTTGGTGTTGCAAATGTCCATAGGTGATGGTAACACAGCTTTCCATCAGGTGGGCCGTCTGCCTGTCTGAAGAACTGACGCAATATATCCGCAACATCAGGGCCTACCAATGCATTGCCAGCCTTTAAGAAGGGATAGAAGAGAGAGAAGTGGGCCATAGGAACTTTAAGAAAGAAGACAGGTTTATTTCTAGGATGAGCATCTATAGGAACATCCATGAGCATATTTAAAGTGACAAAAATAAAGATATTTTAATCTAAGTCCTAAAAGTTGGATCAATCTCAGCATTATTTTTGGTCTTTTGGACTACTGGTCTTCTGCTTGAGCCTAGAGCGAAGTCACGGCTAATAGTACATTTCCCGAATAATAATATATTGTTGCACTAATACTATCAAATAGTTTACTCATTGCGTGAAACACGATATCTCATGGTATTTTTTTATTGCTGGAGTACAGCCGTGATGGAAAGTAGCTACCGCCGCCGGTGCTACTGGACTCGTAGAAGGGGGCTGGAACAAGGCTACTCATGCCGGAACATAATTCAAGGTTATGGCGGCATGCTCTAGACTAGAGGTGGTAGCTTACCAAACGAGCAAATATCCTATCACTTGGCTGTGGGTCCGTTTTGTCGCCTCTTACGACAGGCCGCCTGGATGCACATATTTGTATTCTTTCACCGTTTCACATTCCTGTGAGAGCGTGGTGTCACATCGGTCGAGCTGGCCCCCTAAGAGTTGTGATTAATGTAATAATTCCAACATGGCCGCACAACATCGAAACTTTGTAAAGCGCGAGGCGTTTTCATAATATCTTGGGATCACCACCAAAAACTTTTATTGTGGCTGAAGAGGTTTGTTACTGGCCACAATATATTATTTTTAAATATGGAACATTGATGTTCTTTTGTTTTTATCTGTGCATATTTTTTCCTCTATTAAATTAACAATATACCCGCACATGCATTTCATCATCATAATCATTGTATTATTTACAGTCCACTTAATATTAATAATTAAAATGGTGTTTTACAAATTATTTTTGGTCCTTCGAGCTGGATCTGAACCAGCGATTTCTGGATGTTGCCTCAGAATGTCCGTTCGGCTTTGTCTTCCAGATATAGTGTGCGACAACGCCGGTTACGAATTGTTCGCTGACGTCTGTTTCGCCCATTTCTTAGTGTCACAAGAGATAGTACAAAAGGTGAGTTCACAAATTTTTTGTCTCTTTTTGAGACGTAAAAACCGATATTTTATGACAAACCAAACATAATGGTTTTTTTGCAACGTAATATCCTCAAATTTGTGGGAATATAAAGAACTTTGCTTCAAATTTTATATGTATATTCTTGTTTTTCGAATAGGATGCCTACTTTGTTACAGTACGCACAAAACTTAAATGCGTTCTTAAAGTTCGTACGCGTCATTGTAGAGAACACAATCATAAGGTTCACAGACAGCGCTGGGACGGGAGAGTGTTGCGTTCTCGCTTCCCCGCTCTCCGAACTCGCATACCATCTCTATCGCACAACACACCGCAAGCTGTAATAAACGTTAACAGTTGACTGGACCTATGCAAACTTACGGAATAAACTTCACTCGAGCGCATTTAAGTTTTGCGCGTAGTGTAATTATGTTTTTCTAGGTCATTTGATATTTTAAGCGATTCTATCTTCGAAATGGCTCTTGAAAGCAGTAGTTTTTTTTAATAGCTTCAATGTACAGACACGGATTTTTTAGGATTTTATAGCATAATAGACTGCATAAATTTTGTGTTTGAAAAATCACCTCATAAAGTTCTTCTAATTCTTCAGCAAATCTCTATCCACTGTTGGACGTAGACCTCCCCAAGTACACGCCACATATCCCGATCTCCCGTCTTTCTCATCAGGCCCCTGCCGGCGACCTTGCGCAGGTCGTTAGTCCACTCCTAGCTGGTCTCTACTCCAGGACTCGTTTGCTCCATCGGCCGTCGGTCCTGTGACAGACGTGACCGGCCACTGCCACTTCAACTTGCTAATTTTGCGAGCTATGTCGGTTACCTTCGTTCTCTTACGGATGTCCTCATTTCTGATTTTATCCATAAGAGAAACACCTAACATAGCTTGCTCCATATATAGCCCGTTGAGCGACTTTGAATTTGTGGATCAGTCTCGCTGTCACTGACCATCTCTCGGCACCGTATGTCATGATGAGGAGGACGCTCTGCTCGAAGAAACTCATGTGGTTTTCAAATTTCAGGTCAGATTTCATGTTAAGAAAATGCCATGGTTCGTTTCGGACGCGACGCCTGTAGATTTCAAGTGAGTTAATTCGTTTTGTTAATTGCTGAGACGAGCAAAATAAGTAGACCGAACCCCGAGCTCTCGCAATGAAACCGGCTGAAGGAAGCCATTTTTGAAATATTTCTTATATAATTTCTTGTGATTGTGCCAATAGATGGCGATATGCAATAATTGAGGTCGCAATCGATTCCCGATACGTACAAAGAATATATATATATATATTTCCAACAATAGTAGATGGGCCTCGGCCTGCGAGGCATAACATCTCACCTCGCTGGAAGATCTTCCTTTGAGACGGAGGAGCCTTCCATCACGCTTCTCCAGCTAGTCGAGGCCTCCCTACACTCATTTTATTTAATTTTCTGTTTTTAAATGGGTCTCGCTATGTTTAAATCCCAAATAAATGCTTTTTATGTTTCTAATGGTTTTAAGCGCGGTAATTTATTTGATTTTTATTATTCCGACGTTTCGGCCACAACACATTGCGAAGCGGTGGTAAATTAGATTAGGCTCCCATAGAGTAAATAATAACCATAAACAAAATTAAAACTAAACAATCAAAATAAACAACTTGGCGGTAGCCTAATAAAATTTTAACAATACTCGTTGACACTTGACATCCTTGTCTCCCGTGATCACGGCTACTCAAAAGTGGCCGATACGTCAGAATAATAAAAATCCAATAAATTACCGCGCTCAAAACCGTTAAAACGTAGTTTTATTATGATAGATAATTTTCAAAAACTCGAGATAAAAAATATTTTAGTTTTACTTTATTTCTAGAAAATCGGCTTTTCATCCGGGAATTACAACAAAAATATTTTTTATGCCTTTTGCTCTCAAATATTGGTGAAAAATTTGCCATGAGTTAATTTGTAATTTACTATTGAAAAAAAGGGGAAAATAGCTTTTTCAAAAAAAAAAATCGAAAAATACTTAAGATAAAAAGCTGAAAATTTGGGTGAATTATTTTTATTCGATACCAAATGATCCCTATAATAAAAGTATAAAACGCCACGGGATCAGTTTTTACTTAGAGACCCTGCTATACCCTTTCCAACAATAGTAGATGGGCCTCGGCGTGCGAGGCATAACAATAGCCTCGCTGGAATGATCTTAACCTAAACCCATTTAATTATATTTTTTGTTTTTCAATGTGTCTCGCTGTGTTTAAAGCCGAAGTAGATGCTTTGTCTTTTTTTTTTCTTTCAACGTCGTATTATTTAAAACGACGTCAGGAGCCTTAAGAACAGACGAGCTTGCATGACAAGAGTTATGAATGTCAAAGAGGCAAGTGAGGTGTGTAAGAATAAGCCTAAATGGCACTCTGTTGTTCGTGCCTACCCCGCAAGGGAACTGGCGTGAAGTTATGTATGTATTATTTAAAACATGCATATACAGTCTACTCCCGATAATATGCGACTCGTTAATTTGAATCTCTCGATAATTCTCTTTTTGCAGACAGTTAATAGACACCTGTATAAAGGCTAATTACAGAAGGGAAATACCGTCAGAACCAAAACCTGGTAAGTGTTACATTTCGGTAATTCTTACTAAGATCTAAATACTAATTATTACGAACTCTCGTATTTTTATTCTTAATTTATTTTATTTATAGGAGAATGACATTTTGGTTGGTCCTAGATTTGTACGGTTGCTAAATACAGTGTGAACTCCATGTAACGATACTCGATTTAACGACAAACTCCCTTAAGCGTCGAAATCACTCGTCTGGTTGGTTTAGCTTGTCTTCCATACAATACCTTTTAAATTGCCAAAATTAGTAAAAGTTGCGCAGCTGTGTATCTCCTTTTATCGCTTTATTATCCTAGCCCATAATAAACTCGACTGTCGGCATCGTGCATACCGAAATTTCTAAGTACTTCCTTTATCACCAAGATGCCTCAATATCGCAAGATATGAATAAAATAAGTAAAAAATATAAAAAAATTGCTACGACGTCACACAAAAATAACAGACCTCTCTATTTAACGACAACTCTCTATAACAGCATAAAACCCTTCGGTTTCGTTATATAGAGTTTACGCTATATGTATTTTCACCATCGTTGTCTAGCGCATTATTTCAATATTCTATCGAAATCTACGTAGTCTCTAACACTAATCATATTACAAAAAGTGTGTTGCCACTTCTTCTACTTGACAGCAATAACACGTTGCGAAGCGATTTACATAAAATAGGAAGTAAAATAAAATTTTAACTTATATGCATGCGCGACACTAGTACTTACACATAATAAAACTACGTTTTAACGGTTTTTATCGTGGTGTTTTATTTGATTTTCATTGACGTTTTTTATGCCTGTGATCAGGCAACTCCAAGCGCCCTTTAAGAATATGAGAAATAAAAATGTATAAACTAAACATTTTATTATACACCAATACAAAAATGAAAGAGAGTGTCGGGGTGAAGGTAAGGAAAGGAATGCTCCGGTGTTTCGGGCATGTGGAAAGAATGCGTGATGAAAGAATGACTAAACTGATATACAATGCAAAAGTGAATGGATGCAGAAGTCGTGGAAGGCCACGACACACCTTCCATGATCAAATTGATCGTGTACTAGCAGGTGATGTCAGGAGCCTTAAGAACAGACGAGCGTGCATGACAAGAGTTATGAATGTCAATGAAGCAAGTGAGGTGTGTAAGAATAAGCCTCAATGGATGGAGAGATAACACTATTGCATGCCTATCTACAACAAGGTGTCGCCCGATGGCACTAAACCATTATTCAAATGCCAACACTAAAGGGTTGTGCAATTTAGGTTTTCTTAGAATAGTAACACTAAAAGATCGTGTAATTTGAATGAAGGAATGAGAGGAGTTTTTGGCGGGAACTGAAAGGAGATGTGCTGTGCAGTTTTATTTTTTAAAAATGTGTAAAATTTCTCTAAAATGAACAATAGTTGCAGGATATTGATAGTTTTTGAGTAGTAATTATGTGTTTTGTGAGAAATGTGAACTGTATAGTCGAATGTGGCCTTTTGAGTTGCTCTGTTGTCCGTGCCTACCCCGCAAGGGAACTCGCGTGAAGTTATGTATGTATGTATGTACAAAATGAACTTAAAGACTAAAATTATATCTAGTTACTTACAAAGGGAGGTCTTGTCGCTAAAAAGCGATTTCTTCCAGACAAGTGACAACCCCAGGAATGAATTGTGATGATAATGGCGATGCTGGTATACGTAACATATAGTACGACCTACTTACATTTTAATAATAAATACATAAATGATATATATGCAGACATTTTATATATTACATAGATATATACATACCATACAAATACATATCTACAAAATATATAAATGTTTATAAATGAATTGAAATATCATATTCCAACGACAGGTAGTATTTTTTATTTTTTGATCATAGTTTTAAATATCGCTAGCGATTTTTGTTTCTGATAGTAACAGGAAGCGCGTTCCAAAGCTGTATAGCCTTGACAGTAAAAGAATTGTTGTAAAAGGTTGAGTTATGCGCAGGAGTGTCCAATTTAAGTTTATTCAATATTTATTTAAGATGTAATATAATTGTTTTAGAGCCCGCTGAAGGGGAGGCCCCTCCGGAGCCGGACCCTCCCAGAATAATAAACTCTGACAATCTAAAACAACTAGGAGAACAATGGCAGAAGTTATACGAAAATGGCACATTCATTGTACTGGTAAGTCAATATAGTGTAAGTAACTTCGCTTGTGTAAAGTAAGGAAGTAACTTCTTTTGGCGTAAAGTAGGGAAGTAACTTCTTTTGCGTAAAGTAGGGAAGTAACTTCGTTTGCGTAAAGTAAGGAAGTAACTTCTTTTGCGTAAAGTAAGGAAGTAACTTCGTTTGCGTAAAGTAAGGAAGTAACTTCGTTTGCGTAAAGTAAGGAAGCAACTTCTTTTGCGTAAAGTAGGGAAGTAACTTTGTTTGCGTAAAGTAAGGAAGTAACTTTGTTTGCGTAAAGTAAGGAAGTAACTTCTTTTGCGTAAAGTAGGGAAGTAACTTCGTTTGCGTAAAGTAAGGAAGTAACTTCTTTTGCATAAAGTAGGGAAGTAACTACGTTTGCGTAAAGTAAGGAAGTAACTTCGTTTGCGTAAAGTAAGGAAGTAACTTCTTTTGCGTAAAGTAGGGAAGTAACTTCGTTTGCGTAAAGTAAGGAAGTAACTTCTTTTGCGTAAAGTAGGGAAGTAACTTCGTTTGCGTAAAGTAAGAAGGTAACTTCGCTTGTGTAAAGTGGGGAACTAACTTCGTTTGCGTAAAGTAAGGAGGTAACTTCGCTTGCGTAAAATAGGGAAGTAACTTCGTTTGCATAAAGTAAGGAAGTAACTTCTTTTGCGTAAAGTAGGGAACTAACTTCGTTTGCGTAAAGTAAGGAAGTAACTTCGTTTGCGTAAAGTAAGGAAGTAACTTCTTTTGCGTAAAGTAGGGAAGTAACTTCGTTTGCGTAAGGTAAGGAAGTAACTTCGTTTGCGTAAAGTAAGGAAGTAACTTCTTTTGCGTAAAGTAGGGAAGTAACTTCGTTTGCGTAAAGTAAGGAAGTAACTTCGTTTGCGTAAAGTAAGGAAGTAATTTCTTTTGCGTAAAGTAGGGAAGTAACTTCGTTTGCGTAAAGTAACGAAGTAACTTCTTTTGCGTAAAGTAGGGAAGTAACTTCGTTTGCGTAAAATAAGAAGGTAACTTCGCTTGTGTAAAGTGGGGAACTAACTTCGTTTGCGTAAAGTAAGGAGGTAACTTCGCTTGCGTAAAATAGGGAAGTAACTTCGTTTGCGTAAAGTAAGGAAGTAATTTCGTTTGCGTAAAGTAAGCAAGTAACTTCGTGGGCACAGCTAGAATATAATAAAATCACTTTTCGTCTTCCCTGATCACGGCTACTGAAAAGTGGCCGAAACGTCGGAATAATAAGAATCAAACTGCCGCGCTCAAAACCGTTAAATTGTACTTTTATCATTTGATTTCAGTGCGAAGACTACTGGACGTATCCTCATGTGTACAAAGATATGAAACGAATCGACAACAACATGTACAGGAAGCTGCAGTACGCGGTGGCGGTTTTGTTCAAAGGCGATTTGAACTATCGAAAGTTGCTCGGGGAGAGGAATTGTAACCCAGTTCTGGGATTCGAAGCCGCTTTGCAAGGTAAGTGTGTGTGTGTGTGGGGGGGGGGGGGAGAGAGAACATTATTGCATGCCTATCTACAACAAGGTGTCGCCAGATGGCACTAAACCATTAGTCAAATGGCAACACTAAAGGGTTGTACAATTTAGGTTTTCTTAGAATGGTAACACTAGAAGATCGTGTAATTTGAATGAATGAATGAATGAGAGGAGTTTTTGGCGGGAACTGAAACGAGATGTTGTGCTGTGCAGTTTTATTTTCTAAAAATGTGTAAAATTACTCTAAAATGAACAATAGTTTTAGGATATTGATAGTTTTTGAGTAGAAATTATGTGTTTCGTGAGAAATGTGAACTGTAATAGTCAAATGTGGCCTTTTGAGTTGTCACAAGAACTCCGTTGAATGGCATCGGCTGATAACCTACAGTTCAGCTGAGCTACACATAGGCTTAAGAAAATGAAGAAACTATATTGTAAACTAAGGTCTGACTTAAAGGTCAAGCTGCCAAGCGATAAACCGAAATAAATAATAATGAATGAATGAAAACTCTTTCTTGTTCACCATAAACTTAAATCTAGACAATTGATATGGATACATTTGCATTAGAACAATGGGTGGCCTGATCGCTTGTAGCGGTCTCTTCCAGGCAACCCAGTGTCTAAGATTTTAAATGAAATTTCAATATACAATTTTTGGTGGCGTACTAAGATAAAATAAAAGTAATAAAATCACAATCAAATACTATTAAAAATAAAATAAAATATAAATAAACTACTATATATACATATACTAGCTGTCCCGGCAGACGTTGTTCTGCCCTGAAGAAATAAAATTTAGAACCCGATTGCAGCGCCACCTACCGGGTCCAAATGTGAGCTATCCTATCTTTCAAGTTGGATCAAACTGCACACGGTGTGAAAAATTGATTAAAATCGGTCAAGTAGTTTAGGAGTCCATCGCGGACAAACAACGTGACACGTAATTTATATATATTAAGATAATTAGAATTACGATTAATATTATAAATTAGTTATATATACATTCGAACAATATATACATAACTTATGTGAATATTTGTATATATAGTACAGTTATATGTTCATTATTAAAATGTAAGTAATCGTACAATAATTATGTATACCACCATCATTACTCCTAATGAGCAATATTCTTGGATGTCTGGAAGAGATCGCTTTTTAGCGATAAGACCGCTCTTTTGTTGCAGAGTTTTAATAAAAACAAACTTGCACAATGAATTAACTTAGTTTTAATGAAATATAATATTATTACAATTACAAGCAGTTTTTAATATCAAAGATGACGGAGAGAGAGATGTTGCCAACCTTTAGACAATAAGTAAAAATACAATTTCTATAGCATTTATAAAAGGCGCCAATTTGAACATTTCAACACTTCCACTAAATTTAAGCCTTTTATAATTTAAAGTAAATTTATAACAGAGATATCAATAATATTAAACAATGAAATTAGGTTTCTATACTTACAAAAAAATATCTAAGGTTTTACATTCATACCAAGTGTAGTTCTGAAATTACAAAATTTTAATTTAACTAGTGGTTTTGTAAATATATCGGCTAATTGATTTTCAGTGTTTACATATTGTATATCTATTAAATTTAATGAATATTTCTCTCTAATAAAGTTAAATTTTATATCTATGTGTTTACATCTCTTATGATATTCTGAATTTTTTATAAGACAAATAGTACTTTGATTATCAATATTGAGACATATATAGTCCTGTTGATATTCACCAATATCTGTCATTAACTGTTTGATCCATAGAGCTTCTTTGGTAGCACAGCAAGCAGCCATAAACTCTGCTTCTGTTGTTGATAATGCGACAGTTGACTGGCGTTGGCTGCTCCATGTCAAGGCGGCCCCATTCTTCATAAATACATATCCTGTTGTAGAACGTCTGGTCTCTGAATCATTTGCATAGTCGGCATCACTGAAACCTTGTATAATGCTAGGTTGGTCAGATCTGTAACATAAACCAAGATGTTTTGTTTCTTTTAAATACTTTAAAATTCTCTTGACAGCATTCCAATGTGTATGGTCGTAACAGTTGAGGAATCGGCTGACCATACTAACTGCAAACATGATATCAGACCGAGTAACTATTGCTGCAAACATAAGAGAGCCAATAGCTTCCCTGTATGGGATATCTTTATTCGCCAAACATGAACTCTTCTCCAAAGTTACATGAGGATCAGCAGGTATACTGTTTGGATGGGCTTCATTCATGTTGAATTTATTCAATAATTCTTCAATATACTTAGTCTGATGAATAAAAATATAATTATTGTTTTGTTCAATTTGCATTCCTACAAAGTTTAATGGTTTAAATGTTTTTATATCAAATATATTCTTTAACTCATTTAAAACTTCAGTTATTATTTTGATATCTTTTGATAATAATAGTCCATCATCAACATAGAGTAATAAGTACAATTTACATCCCCTGATGCATCCCACATAGACACATTTGTCAGCATGACTGTTTTGGAAGCCAAACTTCTTCAAAATAGAATCGAACTTGGCATTCCAGCATCTTGAAGCTTGTTTCAGGCCATATATAGATTTTCTTAATTTGCAAACTTTATTTTGTTGAACCTCAAGGCCCTCTGGTGGTGTCATGTATATGTATTCTTGTAGGTCTCCATGTAGAAAAGCAGTTTTGATGTCAAACTGCATCATATGGAAATTATGTTGAGCTGCAACTGATAACAATATTCGTATTGAATCGTACCTTACAGTCGGTGAGAATGTTTCAGTGTAGTCGATACCATTTCTTTGTGCGAATCCTTTAGCACACAGTCTGGATTTGTATCGGAGTCCAGATGGTTCTTCCTTTATTTTAAAGACCCATTTACAACCGATGACTTTGATATCTGATGGTTTTTCGACTAGTTCCCATGTTTCATTCTGTTCATGTGCCTGAAGTTCTTCATTTATAGATTGTATCCATGAGTCAGAGTCTAAAGATGTAATAGCCTCTTTGTATGTCTGTGGAGTATTATAAATATAATCATTAGCGCTGTTGCATAAGAAAGTATTAACATCATGTTTTCTGACCTTTTCCCTTGGACGCAATGACATTTTTGATATTTGCGAATGCTCAATTGGTTCTTCAGGTAAATATTCAGATTCATCGGAAACTGTTGTTTCAGTTTGTTCTATTATTGTTTGTACAGATGAGTCATCACTATCTTCATCTGATATGTTATTATAATTTTCTGTGTTTTCAAGTGACATTGGAACTATATTTTTCTTTACAGAACTTTCTAGAAAAACTACATCCCTACTTTTAGTGATGAATTTTGATATGGGATCAAACAGCCTGTATCCTTTTGTATTCTCACAATATCCTAAAAATATCATCTTACGTGATTTTGAATCCCATTTTCGTAACTTTTCTTTAGGAATGTGCATCATTACCTCACTTCCGAAGACCCTCATGTGGCTGGTGTCAGGTTTCTTACCAGACCACTTTTCTTCAGGTGTTGCATAATCCAGAGCTCTTGTTGGTGTCCGATTTGTAATATATGCTGCAGTCATAGTTGCCTCTGCCCACATATTTTTCTGCAAATTAGCATTTATTAACATACACCTAGCTTTTTCTACTAATGTTCTATTCATTCGCTCAGCTAAGCCATTTTGTTGTGGTGTGTATGGAGTTGATGTTTGATGCTTGATTCCTGATAATTTTAAAAAATCCTTAAAGTTTTTATTTGTATATTCTGTCCCATTGTCTGTACGCAAAGTTTTTATTTTACAGTTTAATTGATTTTCTACAAGACTTTTAAATTCTTTGAATTTGTTTAAACATTCTGATTTGGAATTTAAAATGTATACAAACACTTTTCTGGAATAGTCATCAATAAAAGTGAGAAAATACCTTGCTCCTCCCAGTGATTTTGTCTCCATCGGACCACACAAATCTGAATGAATGGTTTCTAGCAATGAATGGGCTCTGGAACCTTCATTATTGAATGGTTGTCTTGTCTGCTTACCCTCAAGACAGGAGACACAGATCATATCATTGTTGCACAAAGATATTTTCACACCTTGAACATGACTTTCCAATTTCTTTAAGTCGCTGAAATTCAGATGTCCCATGCGCTGATGCCACAAGTAAAAATCACTGTTTTTATGTTCTGAAATGTATGCTTGACCAGTACATAGGTTAAGCCTGTACATGTTGTTAATAAGTTTAGCTGTGGCTACTTTTTCTGAATTTTTATTGTAAATATTGCAACCTTTGTTGTCAAATTCCACTTTACATTGATTTTTAATCATTTGGCTAACAGATAGTAAATTTGTAGATAATTCTGGTATATATAGAACATCATTTACCTGTATGGTGCTTGTAATGCCTTTTGGTTGTATAATATTTAAATTTACCTTACCACAACTAGCCACCTTCAAAACTTTGTTGTTGGCAACCTTGATATTATCAATTGGAGGCATTTTTTCATCATAAATCCAATCCTTGTTCATTGTCATATGCATAGATGCTCCTGAGTCGATATACCATGAAGAATCATTGTTAAATGATGCTGAAAATACTGCAACATAACTTGAATCATTTTGTTTCTTTGTGTTTCTACAATCTTTACCTAAATGGCCATATTTATTACAAGAAAAGCATCGTGGGCCTTTACCGGAGAATTTCTTGTTTGTATTTCTCTTAAACTTTGATTTGTTAACATAGAAGAGAGATGTCTCAGGATTTTTAATTTCCTGTAGAAGCTTTGTTTTTATTAGGTCCGCAGTTATTGCTACGCCAGAGCTTTCTAACGCCATTATCATGGGCTTATACTGGTCTGGGAGTCCGGCTAGCAACAATGTACCTAGCCACTCTTCATCAACTTTAAATCCTATGTTTCTTAATCTGTGAGCGGTTGATATTATTTTATTGACATATTCTTCTACATTCTGACAAGTGTCGAGTGTAGTTGTAATCAGATCTTTCAATAAGCCAACTCTGCGAGTAAGACCGGAGTCGTCAAAAGCTTTACAAAGATTTTGCCATACCTCTTTTGCCGTTGTGGCTTCTTGAACATGAATGTAGTTCACTGGATCCACCAGCAGTATGATTTTAGACCTTGCCTTTGTGTCACGCTTGGTGTCGACCGAGTCGCTTTTGCCTTCCACGCAGTCCCACAATTCTTCGTGTTGAAGATATGTTTTCACCGCAAATCTCCAGCTTGCAAAGTTATCACGCCCGATTAGCCTCTCAATTAAGGCTAAATTACTGTTTGAGGACATTTTTCTTTGTTTTTTGGTGAAGGTCAAATGACGGACAATCTTCGACGCGTGGTAGTTTGACTTTTGTGTTCGCGATTTTTTTATATGTGCAAGCTTGTACGCGCACTGTATGCTGGGCGCAAAACCTTTGTTGCAGAGTTTTAATAAAAACAAACTTGCACAATGAATTAACTTAGTTTTAATGAAATATAATATTATTACAATTACAAGCAGTTTTTAATATCAAAGATGACGGAGAGAGAGATGTTGCCAACCTTTAGACAATAAGTAAAAATACAATTTCTATAGCATTTATAAAAGGCGCCAATTTGAACATTTCAACATCTTTGTACACGATTAGAATAATACTAGTTCGTAAGTTTTCTGTAATGGTGTACTTTAAAGTGTTATCTATCTACTCGTATCTATGTATACATTCATTTAATGCAACATTTTTAGTTATGCCTACCCCGCAAGGGAACTGGCGTGAAGTTATGTATGTATGTATGTAATTTGATTTAATAGACCAATAATGGTCAGTGACCATACTTTACAATGTAGTCATTGATTTAGCTTGTCTGATTCGGTAAGGTAATTTATATCGTCTTAGAGTGGTAACACCAAAATAAAAGTCTTCTGAAAACGCATCGGTGTTGACATTTTTCTAACAACCTAAAAATCCACCCTAATTAAATTATCGCCGAAACAAGCTTCCTAAATAATAAAGCAAACAACATCAAAATATATAATTACAGAAACAGGCCATATTTACAATATTTTCCAGGCAATACAATAGGCGGCCTTATCGCTTAAAGCGATCTCTCCAGGCAACCTAAGTCAATAAAATAAAAAAAGACAATAAATACATAAATGCTCAAATTATATACATACATACATAACTTCACGCCAGTTCCCTTGCGGGGTAGGCACGAACATCAGAGCGCCATTCAGGCTTATTCTTACACACCTCACTTGCTTCTTTGACATTCATAGCTCTTATCATGCACGCTCGTCTGTTCTTAAGGCTCCTGACATCACCTTCTGCTAGTACACGATCAATTTGATCATGGAAGGTGTGTCGTGGCCTTCCACGACTTCTGCATCCATCCACTTTTGCATTGTGTATCTGTTTAGTCATTCTTTCATCATGCCCGAACCACCGGAGCATTCCTTTTCTTACCTTCACCCCGATAAATGCTCAAATTGGTTTAAAAAATAAATATACAAATACATTCATATATACATAGTCATATATATACACATATACAATAATATATTTCAAAATACATAAGGTATTATAATAAATGTATTAGAATTATTATATTGTCGACGTACGACGGCCTCTGTGGTTGAGCGGGCTAAGCCTTTGCCGGCCTACCTCACTGCAACGCAGAGGCTCCGGGTTCGATTCCTGGTATAGTAAATTTCGGAAAAACGTCTTTTCTCCGTTATTTACTATGGTCTGGGTGTCTGGGATCGGCCCCAGAGTAGTCCGTTGTATATTACCCATAACACAAGCGTAACTTGCTTAATTTGGGGATATACAATGTGTGTGTTTGTCTGCCGATTATTATTATTATTGTGTTAATCAGACATTAGCTATTTGTGGACATAGCATAGGATGTAAAATTAAGTTTTAACCTATAGGCTATATATATGACCTTTAAAAAGTGTTCCCCAATGAAACTTATTTTAAATAAAAACTTTTGAATTTGAATATGTAATTATTGCTTAATTAATTTTAACATTAAACTTAAGACTATATATATATATATATACACACAGAAATCTTAACTGCTATGTGAAACTATGTAAAATCCTAAACATGTTCGTAGATGCATCTACGAAGGTTTTCCGTTTTCTGTATTGACAGATTTTGTCACGTACACGGACTACTCAGTTTTACCCTTACTAATAGTTTAGCAATAAAAAACTTGAGAAGTATCAAGGGACACCCGGATGGAACGAAGTTCCTTTCGATTAATTCGTGAAGGAATTGTAATAATTTTTTTTTTTTTAAGTTATAATTAAAAAAAAAATATTATTATTTTTTATGTACAAAAAACCTGTATACACTCAACAAAAATAATCGTCGCGACACCACACTGTTCAATGCGAAATAGAAGGACGAAACGAAAATAACCGGCTTGCTTTCTATGAGAGAGAGAGAGAGACAGACAGAGAAACTCGCGCACGCCGCGCGGCTTGCAACTATAGCAAAAAGTGTCGTTACAACTTTTGGTCTTAATTTTTTCCGTCTAGCCCCCTTTCGCAACGCGCGATAAGGAACTTCGTTCCAACTATTCCACGTACGTGACGTGACATTTCTATTTGACAGGTTTCATACCGGCTCCTATAATAGCGGTGCGCACTATTAAGGCGGACCTCGTGTGCGGCCTGCCCAAGGGCAAGTGGGACCAGCTCACCAAAGCGGACGACAAATGGATGCAGAGCGGAGACTATGGGTAATCTTCTATTCTAGTGTCTTTTTATCCGTGCAGGAACGGAGAAAGAATACAATATCCTGCGGTGGGGCGGCCTGTCGTAAGAGGCGACCAAACAACCCACAGCCAGGTGGTAAGGCATTTGCCCGACTGGATGGCTACCACCCCTGGTCTAAAGTATGTCGCCATAACAACCTTGTGTTGTGTTCCGGCATTAGTGACCAGGTTCCAGTCTCCCTGAAGAGAGCAGCAGCGCATTTGTAGCACTTTGGTGTTGCAAATGTCCATAGGCGATGGTAACCGCTTTCTGCCTGTCTGCTGAACTCCAGCAATAAAAAATAAAAAAAAAACAAAATATTTTTTTTTAATGAAACTCAATGTGAAATGGTCATTACTTATACTATATGATAGGCTCGACTAAGCACAGGGCAAGCTCTATATCATATATAACGCTGTATATCATTTTTTTTTTATCAAAAATTTTAACAGAAGGTAGAAGTCAGATTTCTATTATATTAAACTTTTTTTTCAGTGTAATACAGTTCTGTTCTAAAGCGGAGCCATTGAAGGTTTCCGATCGCCCTTGCATAGACTACGGGGACACGTGTTTCTCAGTTACATGCCCGGTACACACGGATATATGAGGATGTTGAGTAAGTATTGAAAAGGCTATTTTTGAAGTGAAACTTTCGAATCCTAAAACTCAACATTACTTAATGTCATGTTATAATAAAGATTATACTAGCGGTCCCGGCAGACGACGTCCTGCCTTGGAAAAAAATTTAGAAACCGATTGCAATGCCACCTACCGGGTCTAATTGTGAATCTAGACCATCCTCGAATCCACTTGAACACACACAAAAAATTCATTCAAATCTGTCCAGCCATTTAGGAGTTCACTGTCAACACACGTACAGAAGAATTACATATATAAAGATAATAAAAATAATCTTAAATGTATATTTTGCTTTGTTTCAGATTACCACTATTAACTCAATTTTTTGTGTAGATGCTTTGTAAATTAAAATTTTTTTGTAATAAATAATTATACATTGTTTTTTTTTGTTAAATAAAATTTATATTTAAATTTGTTTTTTATTTACGTGTTTATTTTCTACTTTATAGTTACGCCTGTGTAACTGGTGTAAGTCAAACTACTTATCGTTTTAAACAATAATATATTTTCACACCACTATGAAAGAATAGTCTGTAGGCACACGTTTCAAGCAGACGGTATAGCAACGCAGTGACTGGAGAATATTCGTTGCGAGAACCGGCCATCGTGTCTGAACCACTCGTCCCGGGGTCGACCGGTCTTTTTTTATTGCTCGAGTTCAACAGACAGGCAGACGGTCCACTTGATGGAAAGCGGTTACCATCGTTTGGGCTATTGCGAGCCTAGTGGACTGTAGGAATAGGTAGGCTCCTTGCTTGTCGGTATTTTTTATTTCCCTAGCAACTTATACAACAGAACAAAGTAGAAGGACTCACCAAGGCTGCGCTGTTGAGGGTCCCTTGCCGGCCGGCTGGTCTCACCATAAAGAACACGCACACGTCGCGTTTATCACCTGTCCTTGTTAGCACAGTATTTAATCATCGAAATAATGTACTGCCGCAGTAATTAGACACTCCTCTGATCAAATGTCTTATTAACTCCGCCAAAATGATATGCACGTCTTTCCTCGTTCAAGGCCGCGAGAGGACAGGGGTGGCGGCGCGAGCGCCGTCTGGTTATATCGATACTACCAAATCCGTGTACAATGTTGCATGAACAATCGCCTATGGACATTTGCAACATCAAAGGTGCTACAAATGCGCTGCTGCTCTCTTAAGGGAGACTGGAACCTGGTCACTAATGCTGGAACACAACTCAAGGTTGTTATCCAGTCAGGCAAATGCCCTACCACCTGGCTATGGGTTGTTTCGTCGCCTATTAAGACAGGCCGCAGATCTGCCATACCAATACAAAAAGTTATCAGGAACGGAGAAAGAATACAATTTCCTGCATTGGGGCGGCCTGTCGTAAGAGGCAACAAAACAACCCACAGCCAGGTGGTAGGGCATTTGCCCGACTGGATGGCTACCACCCCTGGTCTAAAGTATGTCGTCATAACAACGTTAAGTTATGTTCCGGTATTAGTGACCAGATTCCAGTCTCCCTTAAGAGAACAGCAGCGCATTTGCAGCACCTTTGGTGTTACGAATATCCATAGGCGATGGTAACCGCTTTCCATCAAGTGGGCCGTCTGCCTGTCTGCTGAACTCTTGCAATAAAAAATAAATCTTTTTATAATCACACCCTGCAATAGTATTCTCAAGGCCACACATAGAATACTATCCGCACAAGGCAAGGGCTAGCTAATGAGTAGACCTTAAGGGCTTAGGCCAATCTAGGATTTTTGAAAAATCAATTTTAAATTTTTAATGACCCTCTAGGGCAGTTATTCTCAACTCGCAGGCCATATGTGGCCCGCCGAGATTTCATAAGTGACCCATCTGACATATTAATAGTTTTACAATTACATTGGTAACACCCCTAGTGTTGCAAAAGTCCTTAGATGACACGTTTTTGTAATCTCAACTTATTTTGTAGATATTCTGAAATAATCCCCAAAAAGCCCTATTTTTCAGGCTCTAGTGTCTTAAACCCTAACTTTTTCCTGCAAACTATAGGATATGATAATTCGCAACTTGATGAACTCTAGCAACATGACGATTTAAATCTTTCTTCAAGCCATACTTCTTCTCACAGAACATACAACACACCAATTTCTCCATATGACTCCTCTTAATATGTTCATTAAGATGATTTTTATGACAAAAATATATGTTACATATATCACAGTGAAATTTTTTAATCCCAGTATGAATTTTCAAGTGTGTTTCCAAAGTCTTTTTGCTAGCAAAATTACTCCCACACACCTCACAAGTGATGTTCTTAGTTTTATTATGAGTTATAACATGTTCCCGCAAGTTGCTTTTACGGTAGAAACTTTTCAAGCATATTTCACATGCATACGGACGAGTATTAAGATGTATTTTGTTGTAATGAGCTTCTAAGTTAGGTTTTGCAACGCTTTTGTATGAACAATGCTCACATGAGTAATACTTCTTTAATTTGCTTGTTGGTTTATTCTTAGATGTGTAGTTTTGTTCAAATTCTATAACATCCATGCTTATATATGAATCTGTGTGTGAGGTGTTTTGCATAGCATTGTTTGTGGAATGAAATGCTATATCATGTACTAAACAATCGTCTTTACATTGCTTTGGTGTACATATATCTGTACAAATTAATTTTTTGCTTTTACCATCTATTAAACCAGAATTATTAATACATATTTCATCTATAACAGTTTTCTTAGTTGATCTATTAAAATATGTTTCATAAGCTAGCTGTTTAAGTGTTCTTAAGTCATTTTTAACAACTGCTTTGTCTATATAATCTATAGTTGTTTTTAAGTTATTTAAATTAACAATATTACTGTCTTCAGGATCATTTGTACTATTTTCATCAAAAATATTATTATCTTCAACTTTGTCTCTGGTATATAAATTTTCTTCATTAAATATCTGAAATGAACTTGTTTGAGATGTGTTACATACTTCTGGAAATGTTTTTACATAATCAGCTTTTTCATTGTTCTGACTTATTAAATTTTCTTTTAAACCATCAATGCTCTTTGGATTGAGATCACTTGTAGCATTTATTGCTTCTTTGTCTAGTTCCAAATGATTTCTAACATTATTTGAATTATTATTAACATTAGTTAGATGTCCTTCAACAAAATCATTCTTAAGTATAACCCTATGTTTTACTTCATTATAAGCTCTTAAATGATTTCTGACATGTTTATTATAATGTGCATGAGTTTTTAAGATCTTAAAGCAGTAAGGACATTGTTTAAAATTATGAGAATTTAAATGTGCTTTCAGCTGCTTAGTTGTAGGCCATTTTTTACCACAAGTAGGACACACTGTTGCATTACAACTTTGTGTATGTCCCAGTTTTGTATGTTTAATAACTTCTTCTCTAGTATTGAATTTCATGTCACATTTATTACATATTATTGAAGGATTAACTTGTGTTGGTATACCACTTGGGTTATATAAATTTATTGTCATAACTCTCTTTGTCAAATCAAATTGGTTAATTTTCTCATTGATTTGTCCAAGTAAGGATGTAAATAGTTGCTTCTTAATGCTACTTTTTCGTAATATAACAAATAATTTAATCATCAAATCTGTGCATGAATTGCATGCTTGGTCGAGAAATATTTCCTGCAAAACACAACAAACATTATTACATACATGCCACATGGCTTGCTTGTCATTGCTTTCATATTAACATTAATGATATTAAAAAAAATAGATAGAAAAAACAAATTATGAATATATTAATATGTGACCTGTATTATTATTCTAATATGTTAAACCAGTGTCCGACTAAAAGTTTCTTTACAGCTTATATCCCTTATGACCCTGCTTCATTTGGAATTTAGGGTTAGTAACTGTGGCTAAATATAAAATATAGCTTCTGCCCCTGACTTCGTCCACATGGAATAGTTTAAAAAAAGTAAGTTAACAAAACCCCTGATTCTGAAACATTCTTAATTGGTGCTCCACTCCTATTGGTCTTAGTGTGATGATATATAGCCTATAGCCCTCCTCAACAAATGGGCTATCTAACACTGAAAGAATTTTTCAAATCAGGCCAGTAGTTCCTGAGATTAGTGCGTTCAAGCAAACAAACTCTTCAGCTTTATATATTAGTATAAGATATAACGGAATGCATAAACATTACTATTGATTCTTTTATATTGAAATGAAAATTGATGTTACTTTTATAGTTAAACTTCAAGCAAATAAGGAAAAATTTAAAGGGTACTAAGATATTGCAACCACATTGATGATCTACCAATGTTCTTAATTCTGATCTCTGATGGAAGCATTGTCATTACCTGTTATCTTGGAAATCACGACTGAGCATTGGTCTCATCAAATGATTAAAAACTGAGGTTATTAATTAAATATATGGTGCATGAATTAATGGTAATTTGAGTTTAGGAGTATATTTATGACTTATTACATAGCCACTAAATATATTACTGGGGTGTAAAAAAGTTTTTGGGATCCATAAATAAGTTTTGCACTTTTGAAATAATTATGTCGAAACTAAAATATATACCTAACAAAGAAATAAAGTTGTGTCACTTTTGATAATAACAAAGTGTGATTTGAGTTTATGATTGTACTCACGACTTATTTATAACAACCAAAACTATTTTATAACCATTAAAAATGTTTTTCAATGTAGGAAACAAGTTTTAGAACTAATATGGTAAAACTATAAAATTCATGTTGTGGCAATAATAAAAAAGTTTAAACTTTGTGTAAATATTTTTAATAAGTAATTTACTACCAATGCAACAGAAATCGGTCGCTTTCATCACTTGGTTTTACTAATACTTACATGTTCAGGAAGTATTGTAGTAAACATATTTTTCAAAGTAACAGAAGATCTCAATTCTTTGTCAAAAATTTCAATTACATTGAAAATGTTAATATTGTTTTCGTTGGAAGTCAAGCAAAGGCAACATATGTTTTGAGCTTTGTTTATATCGAATATTATGTGTAATAAATCCATTTAAGATAAAAAAAAAACTTAACACAGTTGCATGGACCTCTATAATACACAGTTGCTAACCATGGACCTCTATAAACTTCAGTATTGCTAACATTGCTAACAGGTAATGTTTACAGTTCACCATTATTATTTTATTAAAGTTTATGGCTTGGCAGCTAGGCCTTTAAGCCTGATCTTAATTTACAATGTAGTTTCTTAATTTCTTAAGCCTATGTGTAGCACAGCTGAACCGTAGCTAATCAACTAGTGCCATTGAACGGAGTTCTGTTAACAACTCAAAAGGCCACTCTTAACTATACAGTTCACATTTCTCACAAAACACATAATTACTACTCAAAAACTATCAATATCCTACAACTATTGTTCATTTTAGAGTAATTTTACACATTTTTAGAAAATAAAACTGCACAGCACAACATCTCCTTTAAGTTCCCGCCAAAAACTCCAAAAGGTAAAAGATTTTTTTTATGTTTACGGCTTAGCAACTAGGCCTTTAAGCCAGGCGCAGTTGTATTGTAGGCTACAATCCATACCTTTCAACGGAGTTCTTGTGAAAACTCGAAAAGCCACATTTGACTATACAGTTCACATTTCTCACAAAAACACATAATTACTACTCAAAAACCATGAATATCCTACAACTATTGTTAATTTTAGAGTAATTTTACACATTTTTAGAAAATAAAACTGCACAGCAGAACATCTCCTTTTAGTTCCCACCAAAAACTCCAAAAGGTAAAAGAAATCATACTGTTCACCACAGACACATTCACCATAGATGATACACTATATACTTAGTCTGGCCATAAATACTGTTACAATTAAAAAGAAACAAAATATTACATTTGAATTTGGAATCTGTCATTTTTATATGATTGTTCATTGTGTTTTCTCATTTTGGAGCCAATACATTGTACAACATTTTGCGATATTAAAATGCAGTGGGGCGATAAAGAGAACCGAATCGCTGTGATTGCATTACACAAAGTAGTTATGGAGCCAAATGCAATTTTTAAAACTCTCCATACGCTTGGTATTAGTACAAACATTTGTTTGTGTACCGGGCAATTAATAGGTACAATGAGATCTCCTCGTGACAGAAAAAGATCTGGCCGTTTACGTAGTGTTCTTACGAAAAAGGTGGTCAAGGCAGCGAGGGAAAGAATTCGAAGAAATCCTGTCCGAAAGCAAAAGATTTTATCTCGGGAGATGAAGATATCACCTAGAACCATGTTGCGTATTTTAAACGATGATTTAGGACTTGCAGCCTATAAGAGACGCACTGATCATTTCTTAACTCATAATTTTAAAAAGAATAAGATGGTAAAATCGACACAATTACTGCAGCGGTACGTAAAGCGAGGTCACAGAAACATTTTGTTTACGGATGAGAATTTTTTTATAATTGAGCAACATTTTAACAAACAAAATGACCGTGTTTATGCTCAAAGCTCTAAGGAAGCTTCTCAATTAGTCCACAGAGTGCAACGTGGGCATTATGCGTCTGCAGTGATGGTTTGGTGGGGTGTTAGCTATGAAGGAGTGACTGAGCCATATTTTTGTGAAAAAGGTATCAAAACATCGGCACAAGTGTATCAAGATACCATTCTTGAGAAGTTAGTTAAGCCCCTTAACAACACCATGTTCAATAACCAAGAATGGTCCTTCCATCAAGACTCAGGCCGGGTCATAAAGCTCGGTCCTCGCAGTCTTGGTTGGAAACGAACGTTTCGGACTTCATCAGAGCTGAACACTGGCCGTCGTTTAGTTCCGATCTTAATCCGCTGGATTATGATTTATGGTCAGTTTTAGAGAGTACAGCTTGCTCTAAATGCCATGGAATTGCCCTTGGAATGAATTTGGAGCCCCTAAAACAATCCATACGATTGGCGGTGAAGAATTTTCCCATGAAAAGAGTGCGTGCTTCTGTTGATAACTGGCCTCAACGTTTAAAGGACTGTATTGCAACCAGTGGAGACCACTTTGAATAAGCTTTTTATATTTTAAATTGTTTTATATTAAACTAACATACTGTAAAACTTATAAATGTTACTTGCAATAGAAAAAAAATCTTTGTTACAATATTTATGGCAAGACTAGGTATAAACATTCACCCTCACATTTTTTTTATGATTAAGGCTTGGCAACTAGGCTTTTAAGCCAGGGTCCGTTGTATTATAGGATACAATCGACGTCATTCAACGGAGTTCTTGTGAAAACTCGAAAGGCCACATTTGGCTATATCGTTCACATTTCTCACAAAACACATAATTACTATATCCTACAACTATTGTTCATTTTAGAGTAATTTTGCACATTTTTAGGAAATAAAACTGCACAGCACAACGTCCCCTTTCTGTTCCCGCCAAAAGCTCTACTCACCCTCACAAACTACTATTATATGCTATTACTATACGCTTACTCTACTATAGGATAATATGATGAAAAAAGTTATGGCTTGGTTTCTAGACCTTTAAGCCAAGACTGTTTTAGAGGATATTGCTATGTATAATAAATACTAGTCGCAAAAACTAGGGATGTAATAAAATAATCGATGTAATAATTTATTAAAAATCGATTATCATTAATAAAATTGATTTCAAAAATAGATTAAAAGAATAGAATAATCTACAATAAAAGTAAAAATCGATTATTTTATTAAATCCCTAGTTTTTGCGACTAGTATTTATTATACATAGCAATATCCTCCAAAACAGTCTTGGCTTAAAGGTCTAGAAACCAAGCCATAATTTTTTTATCATATTATCCTATAGTAGCGTAAGCGTATAGTAATAGCATATAATAGTAGTTTGTGAGGGTGATTGGAGTTTTTGGCGGGAAATGTAAGGGGACGTTATGCTGTGCAGTTTTATTTTCTAAAAATGTGTAAAATTACTCTAAAATGAACAGTAGTTGTAGGATATTGAAAGTTTTTGAATAGTAATTATCGTGTTTTGTGAGAAATGTGAACTGTATATTCAGATGTGGCCTTTCGAGTTTTCACAAGATCTCCGTTGAATGGAGTCAGTTGATAACCTACAGTTCAGCTATACATAGGCATAATAAAATGAAGAAACTATATTAAAGTTTAAGATCTGGCTTAAAGGCCTAGCTGCCAAGCCATAAACCTAAATAAATAAATAAACTTATAAAAATACTACAGAATGTTTTAATTTAGTCAGTGCTGTCGCTGTCAACACTTAATAGAGAATGCTACAGAAATCTCGTCGTGGTTATTAAAAATTGTAACTATTCAACTCATAAAAACAGGGATGTACTAATAATAAAAAAAGATCTGTAATATATAAAAAGGACCCAAATGAAGTATAAATGATAAAAATGCACATTTTTATTTCATTAATCTATCTATGGTGTTAACTAAAATTAAACATTTACCAAATTCCCGCCAAAAAGTAATACTCATAGATCAGTGACAGTTCAATATTTGACAGTTTTGAGTTTTGAAAGCTGTTACTGTCAAATGTTAAGTTTGTCTATACTTTTTTCAAGAAGAAATTTGAAGAAAGGGAGCAAAACTTAGGCGAATTATTTTAGCAACCGAGTTAAACCCTGGAACGTAATTGTTAATCAAAAGGTAATTTCTAACTATATGTTGCGGGTACTTAAATGTTTTGATGATGTTTTCCTTAAATTTTATATTGCTAGAATCTATTTAATTGATATAACAGATGTGCTATCAAATGGCCATTAAGACAATAAAGAGGTCCCGCCATTTTATGAGCTATTAGGGTGATTAGTGAATGTATTGTGTAGGTAATTAGAATTGAACTATATTTATAGTACTAACAAAAATCTTGGCCATGTAATTGATTAGACTCTCGTAAACCATTCACAGCATATTCACAATAAACAAACGGAAGCTTTTCGTTTTGTGGATAATAAGTATACAGTTCTAAAAGGCTTATACTGCGATGCTACTCTATACAAAAATCATTAATTCCAAGAGAAATTCACCTAATAAATGCTAGATGTGAGAGAATGGGTGCGGCATAGATATAGGGCACCTTTATTTTAAGTAATGGGAGGTGTGTAGGAAACTGGAGGAGGAGGGTAGGGAAGTATACTTGCCCTTTCTGCAACCTCTATGTCAAGTAAATGTATAAGTTCTTGAGATATTAATGCTTTTGTGTAGCAATCAGCAAATGTCACAACCATTGTAACCATCATTTAAATAGTTATTTATAAATAAATGGTGAGCAGTCTGTTCTGGCATAAGTCGCTATAAGTTATTAGAAAAGTGAGTTTGGTTAGGTTAGGTTAGACTACAAACCAAAGCGCACAAGCAAAGCAAGCGAACATGCTGTGGTAATGGCCGGCAAGTGCCAGAACAGACTGATCACCGTTGTCACGATATAACGAAGATTAATATCTCAAGAACTACATGTCTCCTAGACATGGGGGTTGCAGAAGTCAGAAGTACTCCTCCACCTTTCTGCCCCCTCACGATTTATAATTCAGTGATCACTAAGCTAAAGTTTAACCGACTGTTTCATGCAGATGTTAGTTATGGGTTAACTCGTAATTTGTCATGTGATATTGTTATTAGTTGTCTATGTTGTTGAATATTAATGTCCAGTTAGTATGAGATGTTTTTTTGTGATGTCATGATAAATGGATTCTACTGTATTTAAAAAAATACAAGACAGCCCTCCCATATGGTACCTTATTCAATAATATTGGTCAAATTGTTAATTTCAATTCTCACAGACTTTTATTAGACTTGATTTATAATAATCAAAATATATTTTCACAAATTTATTACTACGCATTATTGTAGTATGTTTTTAGTATAAATATACATTTGTCTCTATAGACTGATAACATGGTATACAACCTGTGGAAAATGATGTGGGTGATTACATAATTAGTTTTTTAATTGGTAATCTATTAAAACTATATTTTAAAGGTTTTAAGTACAGTTCAAACTCCGTGTAACATCACTCGATTTCACGACAAACTCCTTTAAGGGTCAAAATCACTTACCTTTGGTTGGTATAGCTTGTTTTCCATACATATACACTCTATATAGCATTACACCCACTCTCAATAACGCCAAAATTTGTAAAAGCTGCGGAGCAGTTCTTTTATCACTATATTATCCTAGCCTGTAATAAACTACTGTCGGCATCATGAATACCGAAATTTCTAAGAATTTCCGAAATACCGAAATTTCTAAGAATTTCCGAAATACCGAAATTTCTAGGTATTTCCTTTATCACCAAGATGCCTCAATATCACAAGATATGAATAAAATAAGTAAAAAAAATACAACAAAATTGCTGATGCAGCAAAAGACGTCAGACAAAAATAACAGACTTCTCTCCATTTAACGACAACTCTGTATAACGCCATAAAATGCACAGTTCCTTCAGTGTCGTTATATAGAGCTGTATTTTTATTATTCTGACGTTTTTCTTAAAACGCATTTTTATTATGTGTACAAGTCACGAAAACTTACGAAAATACTAGGCAATTTATATTTTGAATTTTAGGTATTTGGAACTTTATTTCTGAAATGAAAGAATTATTATCATTTGACATGTATATTTATTATTATTATTGTATAGACGTGAAACTTGAATAGAATAGAATAATCATTTATTGCTATAAATGTATGTGTACATAGGTGTTTTTTTGTGACAATTGCTTCAATACATTTTGCCTTATTAGGCGTGCAATTTTCACATCTTATAATTAAATCTAAATTGAACCTAATAACATTACAATAATTATTGAAATAATTAAATAAATTAGATTATATTAAATGTCAAGCAAAGCAATAGTTATGAGAATACATAGTAATCATTAGAATTTATCAATTATATAATCCTCGATTTTATAGTAGCACTAGCTGTACCCGGCAGACGTTGTCCTGCCTTTAAAAAATAAAAATCTAGAACCCGATTACAGCGTCATCTACCGGGACCAAATGTTAATCTAAACTCGAAACAACTTGAACAAACAGAGTAGAAAATTATTAGAGTACTTATATCGCTATTAAAAAATAGGGATTGGTGGTAGAAGGATGAAAATTTAGGGTTGTATGTATTTTTTAATACTAAATGATAAAAAAATAGAAATTAAAAATTTTGTCTAAAAAATAAAATAAAAAATTTAGGGGTGGACTACCCCTAATATTTAGGGGGATGAAAAATAGATGTTGGCCGATTCTCATAGATACCGGATAAGCACAAAAAATTTCATCAAAATCGGTCAAGCCGTTTCGGAGGAGTATGGCAACGAAAACTGTGACACGAGAATTTTATATATTAGATTTAATTATCAAAAATTTATTTAGGTCTCCTTTAAATAGTAATATGGATTTTTGCTTCTTTATATTGTCAAGTAATTTATTGTATACACTTGCCACAGTATGTTGTTGTTCGTGCCTACCCCGCAAGGGAACTGGCGTGAAGTTATGTATGTATGTATGTTTTTATAGTTTATTTTTCTATATACAGAGATATGGATGATGCAGGATCAAAAACAGACCCCAAAAATGTTGAATGGCTGAAAACCAAGTTAAGTAGAGTCTGGAACTCGACTAAAGTATGCGGAATGTGCCTCGAAGAGCAGGACAACTTATGCCCTCTTAACATGGAATTTGTAATTAGCAAGCAAAAGTCATCTAAGTCATTTGTTGATTTGTTAAATTATGTTTTCAATGAGGATGTGAGTATATTTTATTATCTTATTAATGTCATAAACAAGAATTATGTACCTGGTGGAGCTGTGCTGAAATAATTATCTTGACTACACGACAGCCTCTGTAGTTGAGCGGGCTAAGTCTTAGCGGGCCAAACTGCTGGAACACAGGCTTCGATTCCTGGCATGGTAAATTTCAGAAATGAACTCTCTGTTATCGGTCTGGAATCAGCCCCAGATAGACATACATATATGAGAGACATACAAATAATAATGTTACGAGTTACAGGACTCGAATTAAAAATGCCGTTGGAATTACTATAGGATTTATTAGAATCATACAAACACGTATAACACAGGTACAAATATAACTGAACAGACTCAGTCCAAACGTAACGCACGATTCAATAACACGCGCAAAGTCCGTCACTAAATAGATTATCGAATGTACACAAGTCTTGCCTCGCGGCTGATTATCGCTGGACTGCCGATCTTTCCATTGGGCCATTGCTTTATACTGCACCGATACAATATGGCTGCCCGCCCGCGTAAATCGAATTTCTTAGAATCAGTTCGACACACCTGTCTAATGACTGCCATAAAAGATTATAATACACGATGGGTTGTTTTTCTAACTACAAATTTTAAACACAAAGTAAACAAGAGAAGTCCAAATGTGGAAAGGTAATAAAGTGTTTGCCAGGTGGTAGCGCATTTGCCCGACTGGATGGCTACCACCCCTGGTCTAGAGTATGCCGGCATAACAACCTTGAGTTGTGTTCCAGCATTAGTGACCAGGTTCCAGTCTCCCGTAAGAGATGAGCAGCGCATTTGTAGCACCTTTGGTGTAAATGTCCATAGGCGATGGTAACCGCTTTCCATCAAGTGAGCCGTCTGCCTGTCTGCTGAACTCCTGCAATAAAAAAGAAATGTGTTTTATGGTAGGCAGGTGGTAGGCTGACAAAAGTGGACGCACCACTTTTGTCGGCGTGTAACAATAATAATAATCGGCAGACAAACACTCGATGGAAAGCGGTTACCATCGCCTATAGACATTTGCAACACCAAAGGTGTTACAAATGCACTGCTACTCTCTTAAGAGAGACTGGAACCTGGTCACTAATTTTTTTTTTTTTTTTTATTGCAGGAGTTCTGCAGTTCTGCAGACAGGCAGACGGCCCACTTGATGGAAAGCGGTTACCATCGTCTATGGACATTTGTAACACCAAAGGTGCTACAAATGCGCTGCTGTTCTCTCAAAGGAGACTGGAACCTAGTCACTAATGCCGGAACACAACTCAAGATTGTTATGGCGACATATTTTAGACCAGAGGTGGTAGCCATCCAGTCAGGCAAATGCCCTACCACCTGGCTGTGGGTTGTTTTGTCGCCTCTTACGACAGGCCGCCCCAGCGCAGGAAATTGTATTCTTTCTCCGTTCCTGCATGGATGTACTTGTGTAACATGGAGGTTTAATTCCTTAGCAACAACCTATACTAATGTATAGTGTAGTAGTTGTAATATATAATGATGTAGTGTATTGTGTATGGCTCCTAGGCTCTATAGTCATCTACCATAATGTATTATTAACATTCAAAATTAATAATTTTAAATACAGATTAAGGACATTTTTGATTGACAAATCATATTAGTGTTGATGATTATTTTAATGATAGACTTTAAATTACTGAGGTAGTATATAATGTAACAATATAAGAACAATAAAAGAAGATGGCAGCTGGAGGGTCCGAACCAACTCCGAAATAGAAGACCTCATGGCCGAGCCCAACATAATTGGGGAGATAAAATCTCACCGTCTCCGCTGGCTCGGTCATGTAGAGCGGATGGAGGAGGATCGGGGAGTGAAGAAAGCATACTAGGGGCGACCAGTCGGTCGACGACCGGTAGGTCGTCCCAAGTATCGATGGAAGGATAGAGTGGAAGCTGGCCTGACCGCACTACAAGCCCACAATTGGCAAGACACTGCGCAGGACAGAGGAAAGTGGCGTGCTCTCGTTTCGGAGGCCAAGACTCATTTTGGGTCGCTGAGCCAGCGGAGTTAGTTAGTTAGTATATAATGTATTATTTACTAGTCACTGGTAGTAGTACTGCTACTGACTAGTGGATTAATTTTTTATTTTTATGACATTTATTTTAAAGAATGACATAATTTAATTATTACTAACATTATTGTTATTATTCTGAATTAATTTCATTTTGTAATATTAATACCAAGTAGATAATAATTATTAATTATAATAATAGGCACAACATTTTGTATGCCCTACAGACAAAAATATGGGAATGTATAGAATAATCCTACCATCTTTTTTATGTACCATGCTTCATCATGATTTGATTTGTTATATTTCTCTATTTTCAGGTTGAAAATTTAGTCACTGGTACCGGAGTATGCGAAAATTGTACAGAGAAAGCCCTGCAAGCTTACATCTTTATAAACAATACTAGACAAATATCTCGCGTTATAAATGATTGTGTTAATGATATTTACTCAAAGGTGGTCGATCTGTCTGAACAGTTAGATGACACAATTGACTGTGATAATGCTAATATAATGATTGTTCTAGAATCGGAGCCTCAATTATACGATATTATAGATGATTTGACTAATATGGAAATAATGCCTACGAATTCACCTAAAATAATAAAGAAAGAAGATAATGTCAATTTAGAAGAAAAGAAAGACATGATTTCTACAAAATCAGATAATTCAGAAACAACGGATGATTTAACAGCAAACACTGTACAAGAAAATGATGCAGTAACAAATATAATCAAAGCAAATGATATAATAACTAGTATTGCTAACACTAATAGTATAAAAAATTATTATAGTAGAAACTTACAAACTGTAAAGAAGCAACCAAAAATCAATGTTCAACCAGAAATATACCTTAAAGGTGGTAATATAGTAATAAATCCTATAAACACAAATAATTCACCATCAAGTCTAATAATTAATACCTATAAATGTTCTGAATGTACTGAAATTTTCACATCATACAGAGCATTGAAGGAACATGAAAAATCTAAACATAAAGAAAAAATTTATCAATGCAGTATCTGTAACAAGATATATAACACATTACAATATCTAAATATACATTATAAGACACATTTTAAGTCTATATGCAAGATATGTCGTTTAGTGTTACCAGAGACTAAACTGATGGAACATCTACGTACAAAACATGCAACGGCAATACAAATACATCCTTGCAAATTTTGTGACCTAGTCTATTACTCTGAAGAAGCTTTAGAAACGCATTTCAAAGCTATTCACTTAAGAAATTGCACCGTGACCGAAGAAACTAAAAATCAGTGTCCAATGTGTTTAAGAAATGTACCGCATAGTGAAGATAAAAGGCACAAGTGCAAGTTTCAGTGTTCAGAGTGTTTTGTTAATCCATGTATACATTATCGGTATTTGACTAAGTATCGGGAAGAAATTTTACGTCACTCAAATACGATTTCGTGTGTTGATTGTGATTATGTTACTAAAAGGAAGGAATATCTGATCATTCATGCAAATCGTGAACATTTAAATCATCATCCCTTCATTTGCAATGATTGCGGTACGCAATTCTATACTAAGATGAGTCTACGCATACATATTGAGCAATATCACAGCACTTTAAATATTTGTGAGTATTGCGATTTGGAATTTAAGAAAAGTACGAAAATTAAGGAACATAAGGAAGCTTGCAAGAAGTTGGTTAGACCTCATCCTTGCAAACGATGTGTTGCAACATTTGATTGTGAAGAAGAATTAACTAATCATGAAAATTTAAGACATAATGATGTCGGATTTTCGTGTCATATGTGCCAAAGAAGGTTTTTAAACATGATTGAATTGGAAGAGCATATAGTTTCAATACACAGACGGATACAGTGCAAGAAACGTAGGAAAAATATAGATTGTACGTTATGCGATATAAAGTTTAACAGTGTTAAAGAGATGCTACTACATGAAAGTATGCATAGCCCAGATGACAAGTATCCATGCAAAGTGTGTTTAAAAGAATTTTATTCACTGAAAAAGCTATATATTCACAAACAAAGGCATTACGAGAGAATACAGTGTGGTGGATGTAAGAAACGAGTTATCACATCATTCTTTCCACAACACGAAGTACGTTGTCCGTATAAACGAAATGCAACATTGACTCATATGTGTGAAACGTGCGGAAAATCTTTTCATTTGGAATCATTATTACGTTTACATCAAAAAACCCATTCAAAGTCCGAGGAATGTGCTGAATGTGGCAAGATGCTTAAACCATCCGGTCTTTTGAGGCATCTGGAGAAAGTCCACAACATAAAAGAGCCAAATTCTAAAAAACAATATGCACAGAAAGGACGACTATCTTGCAATGAATGTGAGTATTCAGCAAAAAGAAAATGGGTTTTAGAAGCACACGTGAACAGATATCATTTAAAAGTTAAACCATTTGTTTGTAATATATGCAAAAAAGAATTTTGCGGGAAAAGTAGATTGAGCGAACACATGGCAACACATTCAGATTCGAATACATGCTATTGTTCTGTGTGTGGCAAGAAATTTGCTAACAAGGTTTGCTTGAAATTGCACTTTCGAATGCATACGGGCGAGACGCCATACGCATGTGATATTTGTGGCGAGAAATTCCGTACTTCAAGTATAATGAAGACGCATAGAGTGAAGAAACATTTACACAAGACTGTCGCTTGTCCGATGTGCGACAGTATGTTTTACATGGCTAGAGATATGAGACACCATTTTAAGAAAACACACTGGAAACACAAAGACAAGCCGTTTGACGTAAAGGAGGTGTTGCCAGAAGAATATTACCATTTATTTGAGGATGGACGAATGGCAAAGATTACAGATGAGGTTATTGAAACTGAAGTGGTCAAGTCGGAAATGGATCTTTATATAGAAACGGAACAATAACAAAATACTTGTTTTAATCATGTTTATTTGAATCATGGCTGCGAATAAACATTATTGGCAGATTTTCTAGTGTGACGTTCGTGTTGTGATAACCATGTGGAAAGTTAAATAAAACATACTGAATTTCAGAATGATCTGGAGGTCCGGAATATCTGAAGGGTTAGGGCAAAAATAAGTATGAATGGCTTGATTGAACTGAATCTTATTAAGAACACAAATATGAGCATCATTACTGTATAAAGTTCTGCAACTCAACATATTGTTACGACCACCACAAAAGCACACTTTATTACCTTTCCGCATTTGGACTTCTTTTGTTTACTTTGTGTTTAAAATTTGTGATTAGAAAACAGCCAATTGTGTATTGTAAATCTTTTATGGCAGTCATTAGACAGGTGTGTCGAACTGATTCTATGAAATTCGGTCTACGCCGTCGGCGGACATATTTTATCGGTGCAGTATAAAGCAATGGCGAGAGATCCGCAGTCTAGCGATATCCACAAGCGAAGCAAGACGTTAGTGACGGACTTTGCGCGTGTGATTGAATCGTGCATTATTATGGTTGGACTGGTTGTGTACAGTTACATTTGTACCTGTGTTATACGTGTTTGTATAGTTCTAATAAATTCTATAGAAATTGCAAAGGCACTTTAATTTGAGTCCTGCAACTCGTAACAAGATGTTGAGTTGCGGAAACCGCCGACTTGCAGAAGAAGAGTAAACATCCCAAGGAAATCAGTATATGAAGTTTAATGATGAACCAACCTTATTTATGTCCAAAATCATTAAATGATGTAGAACTACTCTGGAATCATTATCTTGACTACAGCTCTTAGATAATTTATAATGTATTGATGTATAATGTTTATATTTTGCATTACATGTAAAGAATCTATGGAGATTTGTCACAGTTTGAATTCTTAGAATGTCTTTGTTACAACTCCACTCATTCTTTGAAAATTAATTGTAATACAACTTCTATATGTATTTAAAAAAAAGCCCTGAGATAATAAAACCAGGCCACTGAGAAAGTATTGCGAAAAAAAAGTTTTTATGTATGAGATACTGGCCAGTTATAATCTATTTTGAAAATATAATTATTTAAAACTAAAAATAGATATGTTTCAATTTTAAATATGTGATAGTTTCCTTCACCGTTGCTAGCACGTGGTAATTGTAACAATATGCACATTGTCGAAAAATTCCCTAAGAGTTGCATGCGTTCCGGCTAGGATTCGAATCCGCGCCCTTTGAGTTTAAGACGGGTGCCTAACCATCACACTACCGCTTAGCGAGATAATGCGAGACTTAAAGACCTCTGAATTGTATGTTGGAGGTAAAACAAACCACTGTAAACAGTTTCACTCGTCAATCCGATTCCATACTTAAGGCTGGCAAGGCGTTAGCTTTGTCGCCCTTGGTGTTATGTTTTTATGCGCAGGGGGAATACATTTCGTACCATGTTGTCACTTTTTTTTATATTTATGGCTTGGCAACTAGGCCTTTAAGCCAGGCGCAGTTGTATTGTAGGCTACAATCCACACCATTCAACGGAGTTCTTGTAAAAACTCGAAAGGCCACATTTGACTATACAGTTCACATTTCTCACAAAAATACATAATTACTACTCAAAAACTATCAATATCCTACAACTATTGGTCATCTTAGACTAACTTTACACATTTTTATGAAAAAAAACTCCACAGCACCACGTCCCCTTTCAGTTCCCGCCAAAAACTCCTCTTGAGTCACTCTTGTCTGTGGGGGTGGGACCGAACCACGGCGATAGCGTGAAGACTAGGCGGAACCAACTAGTCCGCTAAACCTAAACCTGCGTCCCATACCCTGCGACTGTGTCGAAGAATATGACATGACGAGTGAAGCTACACCCATTGTACAACCGCGCAACAAGCTTAGGTCACCCCGAGATTACCTTCACCTAGAACCATGTCGCGTATTTTAAAAGATGACTTAGGACTTATAGTCTGTAAGAGACGTACTGGTCATTTCTTAACTCATAATTTAAAAAAGTATAGGGTGGTAAAATCGAAACAACTACTGAAGCGGTACGCAAAGGGAGGTCACAGAAAATTTTAAATAATTAACACACTGTAAAACTTCTAAATGATATTTGCAATAGGAAAAAAAATTCTTTGTTACAATATTTATGGCAAGACTATGTATATTGTAATATTAATGCTAAGGCTACGTTCCACCTAAGACTCGCAACGACTATGTTCACGACCGCAATTTTTCCTGTTCCACTTGCTCGCAACTGTTACAATTGTAAAACCAAGTGGAATGGTTATTCAACTCACCTTTTGACATGGGTCGTTGTGAGATTCAAAATGATGACGTCATTAGTGATGTTTTCGCCACGACCACAACGACCGCAGTCGGCTTGTGGATCGGCTAGCGGAGCATTTTTGGTGTTGTGAGCTACAAATGGAACGCCCTATTCGAAGTACCTAGCGGTGTGTAACCAGCCGAAGTTCCAAAAACGGATTCAGTTGGCTAATGGTAGTTCATTAGCCAGGACAAAACCCCAACGATGGCTTTTAATATTAGGTTAATATTTAAACAACTTGTCGATCGACAGCCGATGGTGACGGTAAAGTTGTATGTTATTAGAGTTAGGTTTTATTCGACAACCACTTGTCAGCTGGTGAATAGGTGGCGACGGCCGACACGATGGCTGAACTGTGAATCAGTTGTCGGGTTTGAGAGGTTAATTCACTATCCTGGAGGGAGTTCCTTGGAATATCCATCAAATAGTTTTTAATAATTTGTAACGGCATGGTCACCAAATGTTTAATTTTAGAACATAGATGTTCTTTTGTTTTTTTTATCTGTTTCCCCCCTAACATTATTAAAAGATCGTCATTATATCAAGCACGTGCAATTTTCTTTTAGAATAAAAATAACTACAATCCATAAAAAAAAAAATTAACAAGTGAAGAAGAATAGAGGGCCTGCGATGGGCGGAGCTTGCACGACTCTAGAGGCACCCTGCTCGGTTGTGCCGTACGCAATTTAGGCTGCAACAACGTTCACAATCGTGCATTACCCGGTGGATGGCTAAGCGGGCTGTCATGCAGAATAGTGAATGGGCCTCTTAAAACCGACTCCTGTCAAGTTTACAGTTTATCCCTATAATCAACAACTATTAAATTATCATAATTATAGTTGTCGAAGTGTAAGACAAGATTGCCCGGGTTGTTTGAAGAACGATTGTTAACTAGATAACGACTAAATAGCTACTTAGCTACCCACCTCTAAAATTAAACAAAACTTAGAGAGTACTTTTATATATATAGGTACTGGAAAAAAACAAAACTTATTTTTGTACAAAAGACCACAGATCATATTGTAATATGATGTGTGCAAAAGATCGTGAAATTCGTAAATAGTGTAGATTTTAACACCTAAATTAAGAAAATTATAATCCTGAGCTTACATCTTTTGAAGGGAAGACTTGTTTAGAGAGAAAAGCTATCTGGGAAGAAAGGTTTGTATCCAACTCCATCATCAGTCTATAAATAGATCCAATATAGTTTTAAAATTTGATATTTTGAATCATTTTACAGCATTAAATTAAGCGATGGAACAGCAATAATGTAATAAACAGTACTAATTAATATATTTAAACAAAGTATCTGGTGAGCAAAAAATAATTGCTTTGTTTTTCAGTAATTTCATTGGTTTACACATAGTACCTACATTGTATAGGTATACATATATAGTGAGACGTCCGTGAACCATGAATCAACTAATCTCAATCAGAAATACAATTCCTATTTGACTTATTTACTAAGCATGTGTCCGCTAGCACATCTAGCACTATCAAAACGTAACTGAAAACAGTTGACATGCCTCTAACGTACCGTATCGGTATTGATACAGCTAGTAACGGCTATCAGTTATCTAATATCTAGGGTACAAACAACTGACGATGACGCGATGTTACCAACCAACTGACAATAATATGAATAATCACAATAGCTCGTTAGATTTTATCCGTTCAGGAACGGAGAAAGAATACACTTTCCTGCGGCCGGGTGGCCTGTCGTAAGAGGCGACTTAACAACCCACAGCCAGGTGGTAGGGTATTTGCCCGACTGGATGGCTACCACCCCTGGTCTAAAGTACATACATACATACATACATAACTTCACGCCAGTTCCCTTGCGGGGTAGGCACGAACAACAGAGTGCCATTTAGGCTTATTCTTACACACCTCACTTGCCTCTTTGACATTCATAACTCTTGTCATGCAAGCTCGTCTGTTCTTAAGGCTCCTGACATCACCTTCTGCTAGTACACGATCAATTTGATCATGGAAGGTGTGTCATGGCCTTCCACGACTTCTGCATCCATCCTCTTTTGCATTGTATGTAGGTCTAAAGTATGTCGCCATAACAACCTTGAGTTGTGTTCCGGCATTAGTGACCACGTTCCAGTCTCCCTTAAGAGAGCAGCAGCCCATTTGTAGCAACTTTGGTGTTGAAAATGTCCATAGGCGATGGTAACCGCTTTCCATCAAGTGGGCTGTCTGCCTGTCTGCTGATCTCCTGCAATAAAAAAAAAGATTCAGTGATTCCGTTTTTGCTACATTGGTAACCGATCGAACAATAATAACCAAAATAATTATGCCTTGTCTCTCTTTCTAAATGATTCCTAACTTGCAAAACAGAGAAGACGCGAGTATTGGCTAGTAACTTAATCACTATTATCCAGCAATGCACAGACTAAGGGGAGAATAGCAACATTTCATGAATATTGTTATGAACCAAAGACAACCTTATTTACATTATCGACTATGAACAAAAACAAATGCGCGTATTAGTTGAAAACCTGCTTTGATACCGATATTCGGCAACGGTTATCAATACCGGTATTGAAACCAAATATCGGCTGGATACCCGTTGCCAAAAATTGCTGATAACGCCCATATCTATTATTTACCTGTTTCTTTTTTAAAGATATTAAATAGGCTGCAGAACTGCTCACTAAAAAGAAAACAGATATAGCTCTTTTGCTCAAAAGAACTGTCACTCCTTTGACTCTGTAGAAACATTATAAACTGAAAGGATACCTCTCTGTATATTTCTTTTAAGAATTGAAACAGCTAGAGCGATTCTAGAATTACAAATTACTTGTTTCTCTCTGGCTCTTTTAAGAGCTCAAAGAGTGAGATTGAGCCTAGAAATCTGAACAACATATTTCACTCTTCATATTTCAAGAGCTGAAAGAGATAAAGCAAGCCATGTTGTGATATGAATAGTGACATTTTAGTTCATATTTGCTACTTGTGTAAATATATTTCATCTTTAAAAGAAAGATGATTATACTATACAGTACAATAGAATACTTTATTGCACACAATCCTACAACATAAATTCATACATACAATCATAATGATAAGTACTATGGGCGGTCTTATCGCTGGGAGTGATTTCTTCCAGACAACCTTTGGATGGACAGAAACTCGGTATGCATGGGGGTAAGCATGCAATAGATATAATAGATTGAGATCCCAGTCACCCCAGACTAACGTGATTTTAGGAAAGATGAAATTTTCAGTATCGGTAGTTTAACATAAACTTAGAAAGGAATAGATACTCGCTAAGCTGAAAGCGGGGCCATATGCACCTCCCTTAGTACCCCCTTTCAAGTGAAACACACTGGGTTTGATAGCCATAGTGGTCCGACTATGTCTATGTGGATGTGTCCGAAGCTTCTACAACAAAACATTTGCAGTGAAAACTACATCAAAATTGGCCCAGTCGTTTTTACATGAATCCCAAACAAACAGACAAGAAAAAAAAATGCATCCTGTTCTCTATTGTTCATATAGTGAATACTAACTAGTTGGTTTTTTTTAAATAGCTTCAATGGACAGGCACAGCTTGTTTAGAATTTTATAATATTATAGATTATAGATAGAGATCCCAGTCACCCCAGAGTTACGTGATTTTAGGAAAGTTGAAATTTTTAGGATCGGTAGTTTAATATAAACTTCGAAAGGAATGGATACTCGCTAAGCTGAAAGTGGGGCCGTTTTTCAGGTAGCAAATATCAAAGATGGAAAATAACCACGCTAACTTACGTCAAAGTAGCAAAACTAGTTTTTACATATGTCATATATGATATTGTTATAAACGAAAATATACAGATGCCAGACACTTCCTGTGGGCCATAACTTTTGACAGACACTTTAAAAAAACTATCAATAGCTGCTATCTGGAAAACGGCCCCGCTTTCAGCTTAGTGAGTATCCATTCCTTTCTAAGTTTATATTAAACTACGGATCCTAAAAATTTCAACTTCCCTAAAATCACGTAACTCTGAGGTGACTGGGATCTCTATCTATAATATTATAAAATTCTAAACCAGCTGTGTCTGTCCATTGAAGCTATTTAAAAAAAAACCAACTAGTTAGTATTCACTATATGAACAATAGAGAATAGGATGCATTTTTTTTCTTGTCTGTTTGTTTAGGATTCTGGGCCAATTTTGATGTAGTTTTCACTGCAAATGTTTTGTTGTAGACGCTTCGGATACATCCATGTAGACATAGTCGGACCACTATGGCTATCAAACCCAGTGTGTGTTTCACTTGAAGGGGGATACTAAGGGAGGTGCATATGTCTAGTTTTTGCAGTGGACAACGAAGTACTGGCTAGCGCAATGCGGGAGCGCACATATTAATATTTGCTCTACCTCGCTGGTGCATCATCTGTCCCGCTCACACATTGTGCTATATATTGTACTAGCTGTACGACTTGTTAACATTTGTAGGGTACTAAGGGAGGTGCATATATCTAGTTTTCGCAGTGGACAACAAAGTACTGGCTAGCTCAATGCGGGAGCGCACATATTAATATTTGCTCTATCTCGCTAGTGCATCATCCGTCCCGCTCACACATTGTGCTATATATTGTACTAGCTGTACGACTTGTTAATATTTGTACTTAAGGTTACCATTTTCAAAATAAATTAGTTCAGTTCACATCAGCACTCGACAGTGAATACCACTCTCTGCCATCTGAAGTATCATTTAACCTCTACCTCTCGCTGCTACACTACTGATCACGGGACACAAGTAAATAATTAAAATATAGAAAAAATGTGTGTTATATTATATTTTGTAAACAAATCCATAATAACAATAGTGTTTTGGCAGGAAATTTGGCATTTATTTTTAAGGAATTAATCACGTGGCGCAAGTTTTTTTCATGATAATAATTGTCAAAATTCATTTACATAAATTAATTATGGTTTTCGATAACTTATTTTATGTGTGACCTTATTTTTAAGATTTCTCCTCTTCCAGATAGAATTTAGGGCCGATGTTTTCCGTTTTGTAATAGAAAAATAAAAACGCTTATTAAGGCCATACTTCAACTAGTTACATTTAATATATTGTTACAACTTAGGCGCCGACAAAGACAAATTCCACGTACAGATTTGTAGAAGCACATTTATTACCTGTCGGCATTTGAATTAATTGTGATTCTTTTATGATCGTCTTCTTATGTTTACTTATTTATTGGCATGCGTTTCTAGAGAACAGCCCATTGTTTTATTGTCCTCGTTTATGGCCGCTTGCGGCCGAATGATTAGCCAGGTGCTGCGGATTACGTCGACTACGATACGGGCACATTTGTATTTCTGAGGTATAAAACGACGGCCTGGTAGGGAGAGGAGGCAGTCGAGCGAGAACCACGATTAAGGCGTGACGTGTGTACAATCGGGAATCTAGTAGTGACGGACTTTGGGCGTTTTATTGAATTACGACCTTTTGCATTACGTTTGGATTTGTTGTGTTCGGTTATATTTGTACCTCTGTTATACGTGTTTGTATAGTTCTAATAAACTCTATAATAATTCCAACGTCATTTAAATTCGAATCTCGCAACTCGTAACAATATAATATGTATTTAATATACACAAAATCGTGAAGAATTCCAAATTTTTAAAAAGTTTCATTTTTTTTTAATAAAATTAATTTGAAATTGAAATTAATAAGTTTTGGCTGGATAAGCGCTAATTCAATGGGTAATGTGCCAGTTTTGCCTGCTTGGTGCTTAATGTGCTGTTGTTGGAATACTTAGTGTCTGTTATCGAACGTTGTTTGAGAAAGTGATTCCACAACATTTGTTAAAATGGTATTTTGATCCACACATACATACATACATAATTTCACGCCAGTTTCCTTACGGAGTAGGCACGCACAACAGAGCGCCATTCAGGCTTATTCTTACACACCTTACTTGCTTCTTTGACATTAATAGCTCTTGTCATGCACGCTCCTCTGTTCTTAAGGCTCCTGACATCACCTTCATTGTGATCCATAACAGCGTTAAGTTGTCACACCTTTTTCACAGGAAAACACCTCAGGCCTGAATATGAGATTCCAAATAAAACCATAAATGATAAAGGGTGGCAATGCTGCATTGTTGGCATACGCCTAATCCGTGCAGGAACGAAGATAGAATACAAATTCCTGCATTGGGGCGACTTGTCATAAGGGGTGACAAAACAACCCACAGCCAGGTGGTAGGGCATTTGCTCGGCTGGATGGCTACCACCCCTGGTCTAGAGTATGCCTCCATAACAACTTTGAGTTGTGTTCCGGCATTAGTGGCCAGGTTCCAGTCTCCCTTTAGAGAGCAGCAGAGCATTTGTAGGACCTTTGGTGTTGCAAATGCCCATAGGCGATGGTAACCGCTTTCCATCAGGTGGACCGTCTGCCTGTCTGCTGAACTCAAGCTATAAAAAAAATACGTCTGCTCGCTTCATCACTGGTGTGGGCATGGGCATATTATATTTTATATAATATTAAGCTTTCTGTTTGTTGTAACTCTCTTTTATCATAGGAAGGATTCAACGACATTCGATCCAAATTTTCAAAGTATTGGAAAACATTTGAATACAATCCATAATACTCTACAGTGAATGGAAAAATAATTGATTGCACGACAAATCTTTACAAGACGATTGTAATTGTTCCAGATGCCAAATGTCCCGATAATTCTTACTGGAGATACTTTGGGTGAACGACATAAGAATTTAAACAGCTTAGTCGATGATGCTTTCAAAAGCGGTCTTAATTTGCAAGAACTACAATCAGTACAAGAACATTCGCCTGTTGATCGACTATTCAAAATCGATTTAGCATCCAAACTGAGAGATGTCGATTACTTGATGAAAATGCTAAAAGACGATGATCTGCTTTACGTATCGAGAGTTTTAAAGTCCAAATGGCTTCTAGAAAACGAATATCAGAATATTATGAATGCAGACAATTTGGAGGAAAATTTATATCCGCATATGATAACAACAGCTGTTAATAAAATGAAGCGTTGGATAAGTGTTAATTTAAAGGATGAAGATAGATGTCAACAGTTTTATGAGTATTATTCTGAGAACAACTTTGATTTAGCTATTCGATTTCTAACGCACTGCGACGTTTCATACGTTTTAAATGAAATACCGAAGATATTAGAAAAACTAGACCCCTTTTACTTTAAAGTTTTCTGCGAAAAGAGTCCTCAGGTTGCGAAGATATTTTTCGATTCTCTATCGACTAACAAGGAACTTGTAAACCTTTACTTAAAGAAGAAAGTGCACTATTACAATAGCTTGAAAGTAATATTAAAAGCCGACTCTAATATATTTTTGGATATAACAGAAAAATATTTCGATAAACACTCATTCAAACGTCTGAGTTCATCTGCGACGAGATATATAATGAGAAATTGTAAGGATAGATTTATGAAGAAAACCGAGCTTTACACAGCATGGTTACTTGATGTGGAAACAATAGCTGGATGTCTGACCACTGCAGAGTGCAAAGAGGTTGTTGTCAAATTAGCTCGTGCGGATTACTTAAGTCGTTGGTTTTCATATAAGGAAGTCGAACCATTAATCAAACGTTTAAGCGAAGATGAAAGGTCTGCATTTAAAAACAAGATATTTGTTAAAAAAGATTTTGGTAATCGAATCCAGGAGTGGCCGTATCCAAAACCTTCAAGTCCATCTAAGATCTCGAAGCCGTTTAGCATATTTGATGACGACGATCCAATGGGTTACTTTCTTGACAATTATGATGAAGGTGGCCCTGAACTAGAGCGTTGCTGTTTAATGCTGTGTTCTGCTCCTGACAGATTATATTGTAGGCGAAACGTAAAATTACGTACTGCACTGGATCAGTTGTTTGATGAATACAGATTTTTTAGCTTTGAGAAGACGTTGATTGATATCCGTAAGAAAATTGCTTTGGAGAGTTCCCCGCAAACACGTCAATATATGATGTTAGTATTAGTAAGTAAGACGGGAGGTCGTGCCGATAGTATCAACACACTATTACAATTATTAGCAAAGCATGTAAATGAGCCGTCACATATAAGATCTACAATAGTTCGCAGCTTTGTGAAGCGCGCTTTTGTTTGGCGACTGCCGCAAGAGTCTTGGCAATTGTTTTTGGAATTTGCCGCAGGGCTGGGTCTTGACGGTAAACCGCCTGAAACAGAATGTCATGAAGGACTGCATGCAGTTGTTCTAAGGAGCTTATTAGAACACGACTGCGTAGCATCTGAAATTCTATCTGCATATATAACGAAATTTTCAACCTTAAAAGAGTATTCATTGACTGTCGCAGAGCGAAAAACTGTTAGCAAAGTATTGCCACAGCTTCTTGTTAAGAGAATAGTAAATGAAACAAATACAAAGAAGCAAGCTATGCTGTTTGACTTTCTGTTTAAAACATATAATGAATATAAAATTCCAATAGATACTAGTCTCGTAGTTCCTGCTCTGTCAGGTTTGGTGAATCGAGATCCAACCGTAGCTAAAAGTTTAATTTTACAGTTGTTTCAAACGAAAAAGATGCGCAGAGAACTTTTCCTAGAAAATTTCATGTATGTATCAACAGAGGCGTCATATATAAATGCTTTGCGCCACAATACTGAAGTGCTTAAAATTGATAAGTACGTTACCAGGGCCCTAGAAAACGATTTGTGCAAGGAACGGTTTTTGCGCAAATTGGCGATATATTTCACGGAAGCTAACGGTTTAGCAGAACTCTATATATCGACAATTCGACAAACAGTATTGAATGAGCCGAATATAAAATTAGCTAGACCTCTTGCTCTGCTTATGGAATCTAAAAATTTTGACGCCTATTTGAAAAAATTAAATGAAGGCAGCGACAAAGCTGTGAAACGGTTTGTTGCCGCATTGACAGCAAATTCACATCTCGCCAGGCCAAAACTGGGCATAGATGAAATCGGATGGCGTGATGTTGCAGTTAAAGCTATCGCAAACCGCGTACTGGTTTGTCGAAAGGTTGATATCACCCGTTATTTGGTAAATTTGATAAAATCGCCTCGAACAGCTAAATTGGCAATAGTTTTATCACAGAGAACAGATTCTGAAGTGGATATATTTGTAGCTGTTAGCAAAATGCGACCCAATGTAGCTTTAAAGTGTGCAATAAAACATTTCCATCGCGAACCCAATACTTTCAAACAAGCTGTTTGGGAGGTTGTTAAACCAATATTGAAACAGTTTGATTTTGAACAGAAATCGAATACATATTTAAGTAAAATGTTTTGGAAGATCCGTAAAACACCATTAAATATTAGAGCCGATTATTGTTTAATTCTTTTAGCAGCAGCGAAAAAGAATTTTAAAGCTAAAACTGCACGCATACTTTCTTTCATAGAAATGCGGTTAGAAAAGATCAACGACGAATGTATTGAAGATATCCTGTCTCAATTTTTGCAAAATGAATTTACTGTTGAGAAAGTTTTGAAACATGATGAGAAAAGCGAAGAAACTTGTGTGTATTTAAGAATACTTATTAAATTTATTTTGCTATCCAAGTCGGCTCAGATACAGTCAAAGCGGTTTGAAAGATTTGCTGAACCCGTATTGAATATTTTGAAAATTGTTAGGGATGGTGTCGTAAATAAAGAGCATGTTTCTAAATATTTGAAGGAAATTCTCCAAACATTGAGATTTAACAAAGTGTTCTTCAATGAGACATACGTATCTTGTATGCCAGTTTTCGAGAGAGTCCTATCATGGTTGCACACGGTGTTGCCAATCGAGATGTATTTTTCGGTCTACGTAAATATTAATTTGAACATGCTGTATTTCAAAACTATTCGTCAGTGTTTAACACAAAAGCCAGAAGTATTTAAAGATGAAACGAGAAAAATTAAAGAGGGCATTGATATTGTGGGAAGAACATTTGGTAGTTATATAGCGAAAGAAGTGGATGAATTAAAATCAAGATATTTTGAATCAATTGTAGAGTTGTATGGGAAAGTACTGACCTCTTATCTGTATGATCTCGTTGTTTGGGATCCGTTGAAAGAGGAGATATTTGCAGCTGTTATAAATGGTATTACTGAATGTGGAACAAACAGTACACAACTTCTTGGCGTTTATTTGTTTAAAAAGCGTTTCGTAAATAATATGAATAGTGAGATTAGTAAAGCGATTTATAACACTTTCCAAAATATGGATAATAAGGAGATTCAATACTTTTTGTATTAGATTAATTAAATGGCATAAAATAACAATCATTGTGTAAAGATTATAATTTATTATTATCTATATCACCCCCCTTTTAGTTTGTTTTTTTTTTGTATAGGACATAATACTAATGTAATTTCCCAGCATATTGACATTATGAACCAATCAAAATAGTTTTTAATTTGAGTGGCTTTGTCATCAACCTTGTTCCAGCTCAAGCTTCTGTTGCGTGCGGTGTGCGCTACCATATTTGAATTGGCTAGTATGTGGTTATATAGAGCAGCTGTCTGACCTTTTTAAATGGGATTATCATCTTTATCTAATACTAGCTTTGCCCGCGGCTTCACACGCGTGGTGATAGAAAATCGTTATATTTTGGATAATTCACACTATATTTTTATACAACATGATGTATGTTACATACATTCTTACAAAATTTCGCGTTTATAATATTTATAGGACGCTAATACAATGAGTAGTAGTTGTTGCATTCGCCACAAAGGCAGGCAAAGGAATCTAGTCCATACAGCCAATTCTGATGTTTAAGTCTTCGTATAATAGTCGCGCAGTTGTACTGTAGGCTACAACTAACGCCATTCAACGGAGTTCTTGTGAAAACTCAAAAGGCCACATTTGACTATACAGTTCACATTTCTCACAAAACACATAATTACTACTCAAAAACTATCAATATCCTACAACTATTGTTCATTTTAGAGTAATTTTACACATTTTTAGAAAATAAAACTGCACAGCACAATGTCTCCTTTCAGTTCCCGCCAAAAACTCGCTAATACAATGACTTTTTACATGACTTAATGATGCTACAGATAGTTCTGCTGACATTTGCTACTTTGCTACTCTGGTGAAAAATATCAACTTTCTTAGAGCACGTTCCACTAATCACTCAGAACAACCATCAGTGTTACAATCATAAATTCAAGTGGACTGTGGAATGGATTATGGATCGTTAATGTCATTAATAAAATACACAAATGTCATTTGTCGACATTTGGTTGACTTGAAAATCGCGCCTTAGTCAACGTTTAGAGAGTATTAATGTTCTGTGATCAACGTCCACTGCAACACTATCCGTACAGGAACGGAGAAAGAATACAATTTCCTATGGCCGGGCGGCCTGTCGTAAGAGGCGACAAAACAACCCATAGCCAGATGGTAGGGTATTTGCCCGACTGGATGGCTACGACCCCTGGTCTACAGTATGCCGCCATAACAACCTTGAGTTGTGTTCCGGCGTTAGTGACCAGGTACCAGTCTCCCTTAAGAGAGCAGCAGCGCATTTGTAGCATCTTTGGTGTTGCAAATGTCCATAGCTGATGGTAACCGCTTTCCATCAAGTGCGTCGTCTGCCTGTTTGCTGAACTGCAATAAAAAAATAAAAAAACACCTCTTCAGATGGGTCCTTTTGAGCACTACGTGAGCAAAAATTATGTTATATGTCATTAGTGACATTTTCGACGCGACCATAACGACCGTGGTCATTATGTGAAACGGCTGAAAGAGCGTTGTGAGCTATCAGTGTAACGCACTATTACTGGGCAAATTGAGAAAAGTAGCAACATCGTTTTGATAGGGATAGATATCTAAAAATATAACTTCCTACTGATTTGGTCACTCATTCGAAAGATTCGGTGTTGGGCTTTAATTACCAATATAGATGAAAAGTAGTGATTACTAAGGCCGTGCGCGTATCACGAATATTTCCGTGTCTCTATTTTTCCGCAAAATCTGTAACTTTTGAACTCCATAGAAGTGTACAACACTACGATACTAATATCGGTTCGGACTCAAATTCTGTAGATTGCTACAGATTTGACGAACACTAGGAGTGAACAAGGTTTTTCTCATGGTATTTTTGTATCAATATTATTTGACTCTTTTTGTTTTTAAAATAAATAAAAATTATAAATCAGAAGTAACATCAAAGTTCATGTACCACCTACCTAGGCATATTTGTTAAGTTGTATAATATATATAATATAATATAAATTATTCACCTAATTTATTGATATTATAATCTAACTCAAATTAAATTTATATAAATTCTAATTTAATACTGACAAACTGTAGGTAAAGCTGTGTACGCCTGTTATTGGCATGTATGCATTTATATAATTGTTTTTTTTTGCAGGAGATCAGCAGACAGGCAGACGGCCCACTTGATGGAAAGCGGTTACCATCGCCTATGGACATTTGCAACACCAAAGTTGCTACAAATGCGCTGCTGCTCTCTTACGGGAGACTGGAACCTGGTCACTAATGCCGGAACACAACTCAAGGTTGTTATGGCGACATACTTTAGACCAGGCGTGGTAACTATCCAGTCGGGCAAATGCCCTACCACCTACATACATACATACATAACTTCACGCCAGTTCCCTTGCGGGGTAGACACGAACAACAGAGCGCCATTTAGGCCCATTCTTACACACCTCACTTGCTTCTTTGACATTCATAACTCTTGTCATGCACGCTCGTCTGTTCTTAAGGCTCCTGACATCACCCTCCGCTAATACACGATCCCTACCACCTGTGTGTTATTACGTCGCCTCTTACGACAGGCCGCCCGGCCGCAGGAAATTGTATTCTTTCTCCGTTCCTGCACGGATAAAAATGTTATGTTTATTATGTCATAGTCTTATTAATGTGTACTATGCTGTTGGTGTACCTATAAAATAAAAATATATATATATTTTGGCAAACTCGCTGGAAGAGATCGGTTTAAACGATAAGGCGCCCTATTATTTCGCCCACAAATATTGTAACTAATATATATTTTGGTGACCATTTATCTTGATGAATGTGCATATGGTGGGGCTAGACGGGCTTTTATACAGGTTTTTTTTTAAGCTAGGTTTATTTATAGGATTATGCCCTCCTTTTTTATTTAGTTCTAGTTTTTAATTTTAGGTTTATTTTTCATACTGTAGTTTAGTTTTAGTATTTAATTCTATTTTTCTATTGAATAAATTAGTATGAAATTTAATATAAACATATAAAATATATATGTGCATATTATGGTGAGTTCTAAAGCTGAATATAAATTCTTGAATTTCAATTGATTTGATTTGTGATCATTGAATATCATGTTATACATATTATCCATAACTTATGCTACAATTTAACAATATTAGATACAAATTGTGAAAGTTGCCTGTGGATTTGTTTTGAGTTGTGTGGTGCGTTTATTTTGGTTACCCCGTCGGATACTGTGACGCAGCACTAGGCGAGAGCCCATGCCTCCATCGCCGCAGCAGCCAGCCTCGACGCTGGAGAGGACGAGAATTGTTCTCTAGGGTGCATTCTGTCTGAAGTTATTTATCATTAAATTTAACACTATATATACAAAAATCTTAACTACTACGTGATAATATTTAAAAACCTATATGCTGAATATATTTGTGAGATGCATCTCCAAAGGTTTCATCTGTTTTCTATATTGGTAGATTTTAGTAAGAACATGGAACACTAAGTTTTTACCTCGTTAATCATGGTAGCAATCAATTTGTCCATGTAAGTCATGTAACATTGCCTATACGAATGTGAGTGTCGGCAACTAATTAATTGCACGAAAAATCTTTAGTAACATCATATTGACAAATTAATTTGTTCCAGATGGCTATTTTCCCGATAATTCTGACTGGAGATACTTTGGGTGAACGACATAAGAATTTAAACGCCTTAGTCGATGATGCTTTCAAAAGCGGTCTTAATTTGCAAGAACTTCAATCGTTACAAGAACATTCGCCTGTTGATCGACTATTCAAAATCGATTTAGCATCCAAACTCAGAGATGTCGATTACTTGATGAAAATGTTAAAAGACGATGATATGCTCTACGTGTCTAGAGCTTTGAAGTTCAAATGGCTTCTAGAAAACGAATACCAGTATATTATGAATGTAAAAAATTTAGAGGAAAATTTATATCCGCATATGACAACAACAGCTGTTAATAAAATGAGGCGTTGGATAAGTGTTAATTTAAAGGATGAAGATAGATGTCAACAGTTTTATGAGTATTATTCTGAGAACAACTTTGATTTAGCTATTCGATTTCTAACGCACTGCGAAGTTTCATACATTTTAAATGAAATACCTAAGATATTAGAAAGTTTGGATCCCTTTTATCTGAAAGTTTTCTGTGAAAGGAGCCCTCAGGTTGCGAAGATATTTTTCGATTCTCTAGCGATTAATGGAAAAATTTTATGTCTTTACTTAGAAAAAGAAGTGGACTATTACAATAGTCTGAAAGTAGTATTAAAAGCTGATCCTAATATGTTTTTGGATATAATCGAAAAATATTTCAATGAAGATGAGTTCAAACATCTGAGTTCAGCTGCGACGAGATATATAATGAATAATTGTAAAGATAGGTTTATGAAGAAAACCGAGCTTTACGTAGCATGGTTACTTGATGTAAAAACAATAGCTGAATGTCTGACTATTGAAGAGTGTAAAGAGGTTGTTGTCAATTTAGCTCGTGCAAATTACTTAAACGGTTGGTTTTCATATAAGGAAGTTGAACCATTAATCAAGCGTTTAAATGAAAAGGAAAGATCAGCATTTAAAAACAAGGTATTTGTTGAAAAGGATGTAGGTGACCGAATTAAAGAGTGGCCATATCCGATACCCTCGAAACCTTCTGAAGTCAGGAAAAGGGTTGGCATTTTTGATGAAGACAATTCTAGTATTTACTCTTATAGTGATTATGGTGAAGATGACTGTGGTTTCATTCCCCACTGTCTACAAATGAGATGCTGTGCTGATATTGAACTGGAATCTGGTAGACGAATGAGAAAGGCACGAACAGTACTAGACCAATTGTTTGATGAATACAGATTTGTTAGTTTTGAAAAGACTTTGTTTGATATCCGCAAGAAGATTGCTGTGGAGAGCTCCCCGCAAACACGTCAATACATGATGCTAGTATTAGTAAGCAAGACGGGAGGTCGTGCCGATAGTATCAACACACTATTGCAATTGTTAGCAAGGCATGTAAATGAGCCACCACATGTGAGAGCTACAATAGTTCGCAGCTTTGTGAAGCGGGCTTTTGTGTGGCGACTGCCGCAAGAGTCTTGGCAATTGTTTTTGGAATTTGCTGTAGGGCTTGGTCTTGACGGTAAATCGCCTGAAGCAGAATGTCGTGAAGGATTGCATGCAGTTGTTTTAAGGAGCTTATTAGAAAACAACTGCGTAGCATCTGAAATCCTATCTGCGTATGTAACGGAATTTTCAACCTTAAAAGAGTATTCATTAACTGTCGCAGAGCAAAAAACTGTTAGCAAAGTATTGCCACAGCTTCTTGTTACGACAATAGTAAATGAAACAAATACAAAGAAACAAGCTGTGGTTTTCGATTTTCTGTTTCAAACATTAAATGAATATAAAATTCCAATAGACACAAGTCTCGTAGTTCCTGCTCTGTCAGGCTTGGTGAATCGAGACCCAACCGTAGCTGAAAGTTTAGTTTTGCAATTGTTTCAAACGAAAAAGGTTCGTAGAGAACTTTTCCTAGAAAATTTTATGTTTGTATCAACAGACTCGTCATATTTAAATGCTTTACGCCACAATACCGCAGTGCTTAAAATTGACAAGTACGTTAAAAGAGCCCTAGAAACTGATTCGCGAAAAGAACAGTTTTTGCGCAAATTGGCGATCTATTTTACGGAAGTTAATGGTCTATCAGAACTCTACAAATCAACTATTCAACAAAAAGTTTTAAATGAGCCGAATTTGAAATTAGCTAGACCTCTTGCTCTGCTTATGGAATCTAAAAATCTCGACGCTTATTTGAAAAAATTTAATGAAGGCAGTGGCAAAACTGTAAAAAGGTTTGTTGTTGCATTGAAAGCAAATTCGCATCTCGCCAGACCAAAGCTGGGCATAGATGACATCGGATGGCATGATGTTGGAGTTAAAGCTATCGCAAACCGCGTTCTCGTTTGTCGGACGGTTGATATCAGTCGTTATTTGGTAAATTTGATAAAGTCGCCTCGAACAGCTAAACTGGCAATAGTTTTGTCTCAGAGAACAGATTCTGAGGTGGATACATTTGTGGCTGTTGGCAAAATGCTACCCAATGTTGCTTTGAAGTGTGCTATAAAACATTTCCATCGCGAACCCAATACTTTCAAACAAGCTGTTTGGGAGGTTGTTAAACCAATATTGAAACAGTTTGATTTTGAACAGAAATCGAAAAAATATTTAGGTCAAACGCTTTGGAGGATCAGCAAGACACCGCTGAATATTAGAGCCGACTACTGTTTAATTCTTTTAGCAGCAGCGAAAAAGAATGCTAAACATAAAACTTTTCACATACTTTCTTACATAGAACAGTTACTAGAAAAGATCAACGACGAATGTATTGAAGATATACTATCACAATTTTTGCAAAACGAATTTACCGTGGAGAAAGTTTTGAAACATGATGATGAGGCAAATCAAGAAACTTGTGCGTATTTAAGAATACTTATTAAATTTATTTTGCTATCCAAAGCGACTGAGATACAGTCAAAGCGATACGAGAGATTTGCTGAACCTATTTTGAATGTTCTGAAGATGGTTTGGGACGGTTCCAAAAATAAGAAGCATGTTTTGCGATATTTGAATGAAATTTTCAAAACGTTGAGATTTAAACAAGTGTTTTTCGATGAGAATTATGTATCTTGTATGCGAGTATTTGAAAGAGTCGTGTCATGGATGCATACGGTGTTACCAATCGAGATGTATTTTTCGGTCTACGTAACTATTCATTTGAACATGTTGTATTTGAAAACCATTCGACAATGTTTAAAACAAAAGCCTGATGTATTTAAAGATGAAACGAAGAAATATAAAGAGGGCATTGATATAGTGGGAAGAATATTTGGTAATTACATAGCGAAAGAAGTGGACGAATTAAAAACAAGATACTTCGATACGATTGTGGTGTTGTATGGTAAAATACTTTACTGTTATTTGGTAGAACTCACTTCAGATGATAAAGAAACATTTGCAGCTGTTATAAAGGGTATTACTGAATCCGCAACAAAAAGTACACAGCTGCTTGCTGTCTATTTGTTCAGCAAGTGTTTTAAATATTATATGAATAGTGATATTAGTAAAGAGTTAAATAACATTTTAAAAGATATGGATAATAAGGAGATTGAATACTTTTTATATCACTAATAGTTTTTTTTATACTGCTAAAGCCTGAAGTATAGAAGCCAGGCTTAATTTTATTTGCCGTTAATAAATTATTAATAAATACTTTAACAGTAGTGTCTAATATAATAAATCTGTAGAGGAGTGAAGTTTATATCATGAATTTACGAAGGAGAAGACAATCAGGGGATTAATTCAAACAGGTAGATTTCGACAATGCGACTTACCTATATAATTTTTGCCTATTTGTTAGGGCATCACATGATAATTACGGAAGGAATTTAAATGAATCTCGACACAGAGCTAGCTTAATCTCGGGTGAACACTAACAATGTTTTTTATCCCGATTAATGAAGTCGTGCCCGTGGGATAGATGAATATAGGCAAAGGCCCGTTGCATTTCTCAAACAAATACTTTTGTCAAGGCAACGCGAAGTTTCGCTAGTACTTGCTATTACTATATAAACCCAGAGAATCTATATATATAAAAATCAATGCCACTTTTCGTTGTAATTTTATAACTTGAGAACGACTTTACCGATTTTGATGAAATTTTGTGTGTATGTTTGAGTGGGTCCCGGGATGGTTTAGATCCACAATTGGAACCGGTAGGTGGCGCTGAGATCGGGTTCTACAATTCTCCTTATCACCTGGAGCGATTTTGGTGATTTTGTTTTTGTGTGTTTGAGTGGGTTCCCGGATGGTTTAGATTCGCAATTAGAACCGGTAGGTGGCGCTGAGATCGGGTTCTAGAATCCTCCTAATCACCTGGACCGATTATGGTGATTTTGTTTTTGTGTGTTTGAGTGGGTTCCCGGATGGTTTAGATTCGCAATTAGAACTGGTAGGTGGCGCTGGGATCGGGTCCTAGATTTTTATTTTTGTCAGAGCAGGACAACGTCATTACATAAGATAATCAACAGCTTAATTTTCACTGATGAATATTAGAATATAGATGTATCCAACTGCTTTTATTAAACAACTAACTTTGAGCGCGTTCCACTAAGCACTCAACAACTACGCACAATCACTACCGTGATTTTTCCTGCTACACTTTCTCCACAAGAGTTACAATCGTAAACTCAAGTATAATGGATTATGTAGCACTGATGTCATTAAAAAATATACAAATGTCAATGTTTGATGTAGCGTTGATTTGAAAATTGCGCATTGTCAACGTGCACTTCAAAACACATCTTCAGATGGGTCGTTGTGCGCGATCATTGAACGAAAATTCGTTAAGTGAGTAAGTGAATCTCGTGGAATGAGGTTTTCGCTGCGGGTTAACGACCGTGGTCAACATGTGGAACTGCTGAAAGAGCTTTTCAAGTGTCGTGACCAACTTGTGGAACGCGCTATTTGTAATTTTAAGGTTATAAAAGTGATTACATACTTGTTGAGAACTCTAACATAGCGTTTGTATTCGATAGGGCTTTGTACTGACCACAAAACGTAATTTTTAAATTAAGAACATTATATACATATTATTTAACAATATTAAATAATTATATAACAATATTAAATAATTTTTTATACGTATTTTTTTCTTACTATATTATACACTTTTCTTTCATTTAAATAAGTCTTAATAAATGGTTTATATAATCCCTTTCAAGTTTTATGGCAATTGTTCCGTTTGTTTAATAAATAAATATTCTTTTAATTGCTTTATTTTTCGGTTCCGTTGCTAAATTGCATTAATTGCACCCTTATAGGGCTTTTAATTTATGTATTAGTGTATTATGACTGAATAAAATATATTTTAAAGAATGCATTTTTTAACACATTTTATTTTATCAAACAAACAAACTGAATTCGATCCGGAACCAAAAAACGCATCCACAGTCTAATCTAACATTATGCCGCCTCTCACCACGTCTAGTCTAAATTTATGCCGCTCCTCCACGCGGCCGTAACACTTTTTCGTGACAGAAAAATCCTAAGAAGGGGTTCTATATAAAATAGGGGGTTTATATAGAAGTTTGGTGATGTCAGGAGCCTTAAGAACAGACGTGCGTGCATGACAAGCGTTATGAATGTCAAAGAAGCAAGTGAGGTGTGTAATAATAAGCCTAAATGGCGCTCTGTTGTTCGTGCCTACCCCGCAAGGGAACTGGCGTGAAGTTATGTATGTATGTATATAGAAGTTTCACTTCAAAAGACGTTGATTAAAGGTTTTAATTGAGAATTTCTATGAAAACGAATGCACTGGTGGCGCCAACTGTCATTGCAGTGTGTTACGTTTTTTTCTGAGCTGAAAGTATGATGTTACTACTATCTAGGTTGCCCATGGTTTCTCTAAAGAAGGTACCTATAGTATTTTTGTTTAGATCTACAAATATTGTAAGGGCTTTGGGAAATTTAGTGGAAAAACACTTATTTTTTTTGTTATTTATTTAATTTTCATTTGTTTTTATTACGGCTTGTTTACTTTGGCCAGCAAAGATGTGTATTTTTTTTAAATCATAAGAATGTGGGCCGAAAGTGCGACAATAATAATTGAATTAAGTTTTCTATACTTTTATTAAAATATAGTACATCTCGTACTATATTACTTTTCTATAATATATAGTACAATTGGCTAAAATATAGTACTATACTATATATTATGATACAGTTGGCAACCCTACTACTGTCGGTTTTTCGAATTGGTAAATTTACTTTTTCTCTGAATTAGTAAAAATAAATTAACTTATAAATATAAACTTAAAAATAAACTACAAACTACATAAAAACTAAATAAAAAAGGGAAAAACGCCTAAAAATAAGTTAACGGCCCAAACCACTGTCATTTGCCGGGAACGTTCTCAGAAGGCTGACGGCGTTACCACGTTGTTTAGCAACGCTTAATCTTTGAGCAAAATAGACGCCAGCCTTCTGGTCGCGTGTGGCGTCTACCAGACGTTTGGCGACGTCACGGTTCTTTTTCTCTTATAGTTTGTAATGCTCTAGCTATACCTGGGTTTATGTTAGTAACTTTACATCCCACCCTTTTAAATTAATCTATGTAAATAAAAGCGTCGCCGTGATAGCCTAATGGTTAAGGCACGTGTCCCAAATTTAAAAGCCGCGAGTTCGAATTCTGAGCGCAATGCGACATGCACCGGGTTGCCTGGAAGAGATCGCTATAAGCGATAAGGCCCCGTGGACGTCGCTAACGCCGGGTTGGCGATTGTCGTAGATCGAATAGCTAGACTGGGCTTGAGGGTCTCCCCCGCGAAAACGGAGGCCATCATGTTCCATAGGAAATTTCGCAATCCCCCCGCGGACTTGACCGTTTCGGTCCAAGGGGTGGCCATTAGAGTAGGGCCCCAGATGAAATATCTGGGGCTAGTTCTCGATGGGAAATGGCTGTTCAAAGCGCACTTTGAGCAGCTAGTTCCCAAACTCGTCAAATCCGCGGGCGCACTCTCGAGGCTGCTTCCCAACGTAGGGGGCCCGGGAGGTGCGACGCGGAAACTTTATTCTGGCATCCTGAGGAGTATGGCACTGTACGGTGCACCCGTCTGGTCCATTGCACTTCACCGCCACAACAGAACCCTGCTGCAACGGGCGCAGCAGGTTCTGGCCGTGAGGACCATACGGGGGTATCGCACAGTGTCGCGGACGGCGGCCACCCTCCTGGCAGGCGATCCGCCCTGGCATCTCCAGGCGGACGTCCTGACAGTGGTGCGCCGCACCCGGCAGGATGCCCTAGCTAGAGGCCTGACCTTCTGTCAGGTCGAAATCGAGGCGATCAAGAAGCGGGAAACCGCCTCCATGATCGCCGTCTGGTCTCAAGAGCTCGACAACCCTGCGGCCTATGGCGGCTACACGGTGGATGCAATCAGGCCACAGCTGACGGAATGGGTCAACCGCACCAGCGGCACCCTGACCTTCAGGACGACACAGATACTTACCGGACACGGATGTTTCGATAAGTATCTGTGTCGCATTGTGGGCTGCTTCCCTTCCCCGGACTGCCGCCAGTGCGGCGCGCCCGACACGGCGTTACACACGCTTGTCGAGTGCGCCGCATGGGCGCCGCAGCGTTTCGAACTTGAGACGCACGTAGGTCCAGTCGACTCGCTCTGCGACTTGGTCAAGGCCATGCTGCAGAGCAGCGACAATTGGGGGGCTGCGGTTACTTTTTGCGAGACAGTAATGTCACTCAAGGAGGCCGCAGAACGAGACAGGGAGAGAAGTCCTGCAGCGCGTGCCAATGCGTCTTCTCGAGGTCGCCGGCCTTCAGCTGGCACCCGGAGAGGCAGGTACGCGCATTACTTCCCTCCCTGAGTTAGGTTCCGTTTACCGCGGGGGGCCTTTAGCTTGCTAGGAAGAGCAAAGGACCTTCTACCCCCGCACAACGAAGTGGGGTGTGTTCTCCCAGGGCACACTCCAGGCACTTTATTGCGCTGGATCGGCTGGGCGTAACTATGTTCTAAATCTCAGCCTTTCCAACACATTCAAAGCGCAGGGTCGTCAGGGAGGAGGGGGTTTTTAGTGGGTATTGGGGTTGCTCGCCCGTGCAGCAACGCTCGGAGTCTTCCACACTATTCTGTGACGTCGATCGCGGACGGAGCGCTGCCAAGAGCATACTATTGCTGCAATGTTATCGCCCCCGACCGACGCGTGTCGTTCCCCTAGCAACGACCCAGTTTGTGCGTAAATCGGTTAAGCATTTTCCCTCGCCTCAAAACAAAAAAAAAAAAAAAAAAGCGATAAGGCCGCCCACTGTTCTAATTTAAATGTGTTTGTAATAAATATCTAGGTTTAAGTTATGGTGAACCATAAAGAGTTTTCATTCATTCATTCATGCACCGCTTAGTCTGTTTTTCTGACATATTGTTACAAATACCATGTGCTAACGGTGAAAGAAAACATCGTGATGTAACATGCATATCGAAATAACCGACGTCGCAAACTTGCCAAGCCGCCTTGGACAAGCGTGGCGGATACACTGTCCGTTCCCCTATAGTGGGAGGAAATTCCAGCAGTGGGACGTTTATGGGCTACTATTATTATTACATACATACATAACTTCACGCCAGTTCCCTTGCGGGGTAGGCACGGACAACGGAGCGCCATTTAGGTTTATTCTTACACATTCTATTATTATTATTTGATATTATATTATTATATATTCTCGGCAACTTCTAGGCGCTTAAAACCTCAGCCAGAATGCCCAGCTTGCCATACACAACGCGGTGCTGGTACCTACGCTCACGTATGGAAGCGAGAGTTGGGTATGGAAGAGAGAGCATGAAAGTAGAGTAAACGCGGTCGAGATGCGAACACTGCGCAAAATCTGCGGAGTGACGCTCGCGGACCGCTTTCGTAATGCCGAAGTAAGAAAGAGAGTTGGTCTGAACGAGAGGGTCGGGGTGAAGATAAGGAAAGGAATGCTCCGGTGGTTCGGGCATGTGGAAAGAATGACTAAACAGATATACAGTGCAAAAGTGGATGGATGCAGAAGTCGTGGAAGGCCACGACACACCTTAAATGATCAATTTGATCGTGTACTAGCAGAAGGTGATGTCAGGAGCCTTAAGAACTGACAAGCGTGCATGGCAAGAGCTATGAATCAAAGAAGCAGGTGAGGTGTGTAAGAATAAGCCTGAATGGCGCTCTGTTGTTCGTGCCTACCCCGCAAGGGAACTGGCGTGAAGTTATGTATGTATGTATTATTATATTATAATGCTTTAATACTTTTATAATGCAAGACTACTAGACTGCATGTAAACAGTGTAAGCCAATTCTAGGTGGCGCCGTGCAGTTATTGACCCAATATAAATCAGCCTTAAAGCATGGAACTAATGGGAAGTATAAAATAGTTTAAATAGCGTCAGAGTTTCTGTGTTCACGGCCAAAATTATTCCCTGCTTTAGCAGTTAATGCACTATACTCAACTAGAGGCAAACCGAACTTCTTGAGATACCCGCCTTGTGTACTACACATACATACATACATACATAACTTCACGCCAGTTCCCTTGCGGGGTAGGCACGAACAACAGAGTGCCATTTAGGCTTATTCTTACACACCTCACTTGCCTCTTTGACATTCATAAGTCTTGTCATGCATGTACTACACAGTAGTATATTACAATGAATTTACATCTGTAACTTCTCTGGTGTTGCAAATGTCCATGACGCAACCATTTTCATCAGATATGCCGTCATGCGTGTGATGCTGTGTGTTCTAGTAGTAGTGTGTACGGCAAGTGAATGTATAGTAAGATATAGGACCGGCTATAAGCGGCCTAGAATAACCATGACGGGTATACTGCCAGTTTTCCTGTAAGAAGGAGACTCCATTATTTTCTCAAGTTTTCGCGACTTGTAAACACAATAAAACTACGTATTAACGGTTTTAAGCGCGGTTTTTTTATTTTTATTGCAGGAGTTCAGCAGACAGGCAGACGGCCCACTTGATGGAAAGCGGTTACCATCGCCTATGGACATTGGCAACACCAAATGTGCTACAAATGCGCTGCTGCTCTCTTAAGGGAGACTGGAACCTGGTCACTAATGCCGGAACACAACTCAAGGTTGTTATGGCGACATACTTTAGACCAGGGGTGGTAGCCATCCAGTCGGGCAAATGCCCTACCACCTGGCTGTGGGTTGTTTTGTCGCCTCTTACGACAGGCCGCCCGGCCGCAGGAAATTGTATTCTTTCTCCGTTCCTGCACAGAGTCCGACGTTTCGGCCATAAACAAAATTAAAACTAAACAATTAAAATTAACAAGTTGGCGGTAGGCTAGATAAAACTTTAACAATACTCGTTGACACTTGACATCTTTGTCTTCCGTGATCACGGCCACTGGAGTGGCCGAAACGTCGGAAAAAGTAAATACAAATAAAATTACCGCGCTTAAAACCGTTAATACGTAGTTTTATTATTATACAAATTTGGTACTTAATAGAATAAGTTTTCCTGTAGATGCGTGGGTGTGTTGCACACACACACACGCAAACCTCATAGGTTTAAGTGGTGCTTTACTACTATTTTATGATGTAAATTTATTATTATAGATAAAAAAAAATGTGCACTGCAAGTTGTGCGTCTCAGGTCATCAAACGACCGTAATAAGCAACATACAACAACTCAACGTGGTTAGGTTGGCAACACCCTCCAAACCGAGGTTCATCGTTAATGACGATTAAGCCCAGCATCTTTGGAAGTGTACAAACCGTACGGGCTATTATATTTACAATTAAAAAAAACACATATCGTATATAAGATATATTGAAAACTAGATATACAATATTTTATGAAATATATTTTTTATTGCGTAGGTAATTATTAAATTTATATAAACAAAACTTATATTACACTTAATATAAAAATAATCTTACCAATTCATAAACTAATTTAAAGGCAGATTAAACATTATATATATATATATATATATATATATATATATATATATATATATATATATATATATATATATATATAAAAGAATTAAATACTACGCACCGTTACCTGGACAAAAATGTCAGCTGCGATCGACCTGTTTTATGTTCTATGGAATTTGTATAGGATTCAACTCACCTATGAATGAGTCGTACTACAACACTACTCCACGATTGCAACATAAAAAATAGTCAATCGCAGCTGAAATTCTAGTCCACGTAATTAAAAATCAGAGTATAGAGGTCGCCACAGGCCTCTTCACTCGCTTTTTGATATTTTAATACACTAGTGTAAAATATTAAGTGATCAAAAAAATCCAATCGTTTTAGCAGTTTTCTGATTTTTAAATGGCTGTATCGAAGTCATAGGATAAGCAATTGAAGACTTCAGGGAAAAAGACAAACTTGTCACTTTTTTTCGAAACTGTGAATGCGATTTTTTAGGAAATCTCCGGTACCGTACGATAGTAAACCGAACAGGATAAAACACGAATTAATTTAAGGGCCGATGATTTTTCAATCACCACTTAAGCGATCCACACATTGGCGACGCGCCCTGGCGCGGATCTGCCTCTTCGAGCAGATTTTACCGCGCCTGACGGCTTTGTACGCGGCCCGCACCAAACTAAAGGTTACTTTCTATTTGGTCGTCGTGGTGTTAGTTACGTTACAATGGGCAATACTGAACTCATTCAAGACGCTGCAATTGTTTTAGCAATATGGTTTTTGTATAAGCAAATAAGTAGACCTAATAGAAGAAAACAGGCGCGATACTGCGGAGCGCAGTGTGTTTCCTGCTGCGGTCTGCCCCGCACCTGGCGGCAGAATCTGCTAGCGGAACGTGCTCGTTTTCGGTGTGTTGTATCTGGCGTGTTTTCTATACTAATCGATGTACTTACATACATACATACATAACTTCACGCCAGATCCCTTGTGGGGTAGGCACGAACAACAGAGCGCCATTCAGGCTTATTCTTACACACCTCACTTGCTTCTTTGACATTCATAACTCTTGTCATGCATGCTCGTCTGTTCTTTAGGCTCCTGACATCGATGTACTTGCATACAATATTAAAATCAGCCACCCCGCGCCAGGCGACGGAGCACGGAGCAGTGTGTGAATCGCCTTAAAAGTTATTTTATATAAAAACACACATGGGAAATTTAAAAATGACAGTTACATCAATAAAACAGTTGAATCGTTTCGCTTTTGAATTTAGTCAGGTTATAATTTATTCGACTGATAAAATTAATTCTCTCTATTGAAAAAGGCGCGATTTTCAAATCAACCAATGACATTTGTGTTTTCGTCGTTAATGACTACAACGCTTCATAATCCGTTCCACTAGAGTTTATGTTTGTAATGCCTGCAAGCAAGTGGAACGGGAAAAATCGCGTTGTGAGCCTCTTGTGGAACGTAGCTCTAATATAAGCTACAGATAAAAGTTTATCTGATTGAAAAATCGGCGCTTGGAGTACTTGATGTTTAAAAAAATCGCATAAAGGGAAACGTAGCATTGCCTACATAAAGTCTAGGGAAAAAAGCATAAGTGGCAAAACGAATTGCAACAAAATTTTAACTAGAAGTTTTACGGGCAGATTTTTGATGTACTTGTCCAATTTGAAAACCTGCCCGTAAAACTTCGAGTGTAAAATTTTGTTGCGATATGTTTTGCCACTTATGCGTTGCCATTCGTTTTTCCACTTGCCCGTTGAAGTTTCACTTCTACTATGTGTCCCAGCACACATTTCGATTTTTCGCAGGTTTACTGCAAATTATCTTTTGGTTAGGTTAGGCACATTTTAATGAATGCATTTTTTATTTAAACATATATTATCAAACAAAAAACTGAATTCGTTCCGGAAACAAAAAACGCATCCATAGTATAACTCCTAAATTTATGCCGCTCCTCCGCGTGGCCGTAACGCTTTTTCGTGACAGAAAAATCCTAAGACCCCCCCCGTTTATATAGAAGTTTCACTTTAAAAAAAAAGTGATACTTTAATAAGATACAGGGCATTTGAAAAATTGCAAAAAAATTGGAAATTTTCTAATCCCTTAATGTTTTTCCACCAATGCATTTGAAGCATATTTTTTTTACATCAGCCTACCTTTTTCTATAAAGTGTAATTAATATAAATAATAAAACGTCAAAAACAATAATTATCTGCAACGCCATCTACTCATATAAGGTCTAGGATCTTTCCAAAAATAGGTTTTTTTTTATTAGATAATAACATACATTTCATGTGAAATGGTTTACTTCCAAGTCCGTGATAACTGAACAAACAAATCATACACTTTTTATATTTATATATGTGTAGTTTGCGACAGGTCGACATGGCAAATTTCTAGTAATGTCACATATCAGGTAGTCGATGTCTATATTTTTTGATTCGCAACTAAATGATTTATCAATTTATCAATTTCTATCCGTGCAGGAACGGAGAAAGAATACAATTTCCTGCGGCCGGACGGCCTGTCGTAAGAGGCGGCAAAACAACCCACAGCCAGGTGGTAGGGCATTTGCCTAACTGGATGGCTACCACCCCTCGTCTAAAGTATGTCGCCATAACAACCTTGAGTTGTGTTCATTTGTAGCACGTTCGGTGTTGCAAATGTCTATAGGCGATGGTAACCGCTTTCAATTAAGTGGGCCGTCTGCCTGTCTGCTGAACTCCTGCAATAAAATAAATGAGAGTAAAATTCTTTCCATCTTGTTATTTCAAGTGACATTTTCAAACAGCCCAGTCCAAGGTCTGATTAACAATACATTTATAGTCCGCAGCACCAAAGAAGTCCCACAGACGCGGCGCTGCAATCGCCGTACTAAATCCTGCCAGAGTAATTATTTGCTAATGCATAAATCGCTGTAGATAATTACTGAATAATAAATACAAAATATTGCACAAAGTTGGTAAATTTATTTCTGTGGGACGTCTTGTAGCGCGGATTATATATTTCTAGATAGTCCTCGTGTTTGACAATGGATTATTGATTTGTATTGTTATCACATGACGTAATATTAACATTTTTCAGTATAAGTGGCAATTAAATCCCCTGCGTAGAGCTTTGGGGGCAGAAGAAACAGTCGCCCATGTTCTACTAAAATAGAGGGGTGGCCTAATACAGGGCGTAGCATCTGGACGCGGTTGTTCATTTGATTTTAATTATTCCGACGTCCCGGCCACTTTTCAGTAGCCGTAATCGCGGAAGACAAAGACGTCAAATATTGTTAAAAGATTTATTTAGCCCATCACCGTCGTCCAAAAAAACCGTTAAAGTTCAAAATTGATAAACGCGTTTGATGCGGACTTGAGCAGGACTAATATAGCGCGGGGGTGGGGCGTTTCCCCTCCGAGACTCATACCCCGATTGCCATGTCGACTTGTCCAGAACTACCGTATTTATTGAGTTTTAATTTTTTAACTTCAATTATATAATTTAATCATATTTTTTACCAGCTGTTGAACACGTCTTAAAATTGAATCAACGAAAATCAGCACTGACGCCATTGGGTTAAAATTTAATCAAACGAAAGGCGCAGAGATGAAATGGCAACATTCAATGGCGGCGAATGGTACATGTGTTTACATGAATAAATCCGCGCCCTTCGTCCTGGCCTACAGCGAACGCTTTTGTTTCAAATATCTACTCTAGTGGAACATATGGCTCAATGACTGACACTTTTATGAAGGGTAGAGGTAAAAAGAACCATCTTCTAATATAGTCAGACTGAAACATGTTTAAAATCGTTCAAGGACCAACCAGAATGGCGCTATAAGCGAATCGTATAATATAAACTTAGCCATTGTAGCAGGGCCTGAAATTCCGGTAAAAATGTGGACCACCTGGTAAGTGTTAAACTAATTTCAGATGTTAAAAATAAATATCATTATAAACAATACCGTTATATCTAGCTATTTTACCGGTAAAAATATAACGTTAATACTAGTTTTATCGGTAATTTTACCGTTGTAACTATGTTTTGATGCCATCTTTGCTTTCTTTCACTCGCAAACTGTCATAGAGCGCGCGTAGTGTTTAGAGTTGTGTTTGTCCATTGTTCGATAACACGCAGTCATAATAAAGCCAATTCTTAAAAATGGGAACGTCATAAAACTACGTTTTAACGGTTTTAAGCGCGGTAATTTTAATTGATTTTGGTTTTTCCGACGTTTCGGCCACTTTTCAGTGGCCGTGATCACGGAAGACAAAGATGTCAAGTGTCAACGAGTATTGTTAAAGTTTTATTTAGCCTACCGCCAACTTATTAATTTTAATTATTTAATTTTATTTTTAATTTTGTTTATGGTTATTATCATGGAACGTCATTTGAAATAATGTAAAAATCATAAATGTTACTAAGTAACGGTAAATAATATACCGGTATGGCATTATCTTTTTCGAAACTACCGGTAATTACCGATATTTTTAAAGGTAATTGATAACGTTTTCAAGCCCTGCATTGTAGACGGAGTGAAATATGGTTGATATCCGCAACATAATAAATATAGAGGGTTCGAATTTGTACAATGAATTTAAAATTATGCCAAAAAATTCACGCGTTCTGTTCAAGCATATTATTACTAGTATCTCTATAAATTACCTAGCAACCACATTTTTGATTTTATTGGTACTTGTATATTATTGCTATGCCTTAAGATCGATGTATTTCCACACTTATAGGATGAAATTGCAACTCATAACCCGATCGGGCACCGGCTTTTGTTTCAAAATATGCGGTAACATCGCAAAATTAAAAACACAAATTTCAATAAGAAAATACATCGCGAGTTAGGCGTTTTTCAGCCGGCTTACCCTAGCCGAATTATATTTCATATAATTTTAAAAGCATTTATTTTTATATTTTTTTAATAATTAACGATTTTTACTTTTCTTTGATTGCTTAACAAATTGATGCATCACCAATTTATCCTCTAGCCACAATAGCGCCACCCTAATTTAGTATCTTTTCATACTCAGAGACGATATTCCATAACTATACCCTCCAAAACTTATTTTGGCTTATATAAATACCTATAATGCTAGTCTATGGTTACGTATGCGTGTATATAATTTTATAATGGATGCAAATTTTCCAAATGGAGCAAATGTCGAGACTCCATTTTGTATTTCTGTTTCGCTTACAATAAACGCGCAAATACAAAATGGCGCCTTATTTACAGATACTATAAGTGTTAAATTAGAAATTACATTGGTTAATTATTATTCTTAAGATATGTGTTGATCCATTTTAATAAAATCATTTCAGAATTTACTACATTTATTTATAAAATGAATAGCCAAAACTTAAACAATCTACGAAAATTTAAATTTACATAGAATTTCGTTCAGTTATATATCAAAAAAGTTAAATAAGCTAGGTTAAACTATACAACTACTGTCCCCCTTTATGACTAGCATTCTATTTATTCATTTATTCAAAATATTAAGAAATCTTAATATTACTATATTTTGTAGTCATACAATGAAAATAATACATACATACATAACTTCACGCCAGTTCCCTTGCGGGGTAGGCACGAACAACAATAATATAATGAAAATAATAATAATATTATATGACTACGAAATATACTCGTATATTAAAATATTTAACATATTCAATAAATTGACAAGGTGCATTTAGTGGGGTACTGCCAAAAATGGTAGTTAAGCTTATACTAGGGATACGTTCCACATGTAGCTCACAACGACCACGTTCACGACCGCGATTTTTTTCGTTCCACTTGCTTGCGGCCATTACAATTATAAACTCTAGTAGAACCGATTATGGAGCGTTGATGTCATTAACGACGAAATATACAAATGTCATTGGTTGATTTGAAAATCGCGCCTTTTTAAGTGTCTATCGATAGAGAGAATGTTCTGCGGTCAACGCCCACTTCGACCCAGCTCTTAGAATAAAAAATAATGACGTCATTAGTGACGTTTTCGCCACGATCATAACGACTGTGGTCGCTATGTGGAATGACTGATGGAGCACTTTGGGCGTTGTGAGCTATTAGAGGAACGCGCGCTAGATGGTTCATTTCTAGCTTTCAATTGGGATGAATTAACTAAAGTGTTACATATAAACACAAACTTGGATCATTCAATCTCATCGAATATAAGCGTCTCCTTTCAATTTTTTGCTTTACATAAATTCGGTTAACCCTTTTAATATATCCATATTCCCCTGTTGTTTTTAAAAAAATAGATCGACGCATACTTATTAGATTTATCTAAACCTCAAAAACTGCTAAATGAAACTATGTGCTTTATTAACATGTTCTTTAAGTCCAAATTTAGTTAAGAATACTTTTTTACAAAATGCACAACAAAAATTACCACCGTGATACACTTTCATATGTAACCTAAGTTTGCTTTTTGTATGGAATGCTTGTCTACATACCTGACAAGAGAACGGGGTCACTCCAAGGTGTTCCCAAACATGATAAACCAATTGCCGTCTACATTTCAATTCTTTATTACAAAAAACACATATCTCTTTAGAGAAAAGGCCGTGAATTTTTTTATGATATCTCAAGTCTTTTGCGGTGTAAAATTGCTTCTCGCACATATCACAATCGTATGGTTTAATTTGAATATGCTCCTTATTTATATGACAGTAAAGTTCATTATTGCCTACAAATTCTTTCTCACAAAAACTACAATTTAATACATGTTTCTGTTTATATCGGTTCAACTTGTATTTGTGACGTTGCATATGAACGTTGTAAAACTTTTGTGAACCGAAAACTTTGTTACATAACTCGCATAATATTTTCAAATGACTTTTCAAGTGCTTTTTTAATTTTTTTCTTTTATTAAAAGCTCTACCACACTGATTACAAGTTTCATAATCTACTTTTAATTTATGCTCCATCTTATTGTGCTCGTATAAATGAAATTTACTTTCGAACTGTTTCAAACATAACTTGCATGTCACCTTCCTGTTAATATGTTTTATAACATGATTCTTAAGATGATAATCTGTGATGAAATGTTTATTGCATATAGAACACGTATATTTTACTCTGGCAACTTTTTTGGGTTTACTTTTAAATGCTAAAAATTCACTGCAAACATTAAGCGAATTACTATGTGTTTGTATACCATTTAATAAATTATACTTTGTGTGCGTTTTGATAGTTTCAGTAGCAGAATTCTCCTTCATATCTAGATTATCTATTTCAGTTCTAAATTCATCTTCTAATACATCAATTTTTATTTTTGTTTCGTCTATAATTTCATCCTTATCACAAATATATATGTCGTCTATTTCATCCTGAATTGGTAATACTGTATTTTGGGATATTTCAACAAATATATTGTTTTCAGGATTTTTTAACTCGTTTAAATTCTGAAGCATTAGTGTCACGCAAGTGTCTAGCCTAGCTTTGTTAAACAAAAACTGATTTGTGAATACATAAGCATTGATTGCTTGATTAAGGCACTTTTCGCATATTTTTGTCCCTGTGTAGTTGTCTAAATTATTCATCTGAAACAAGAAATAAATAACATTAAAACTAAGAAAAAAAAAACCTTTATTTATAGTCGAGTCGTATAGTATGCGAGAGGTCGACATGGCAATTCTCTAGTGATGTGACTTCAGATACCAGGTAGTAGAAATCGATATTTTTTTGGGTACGCAACAAAACGAGATTAAAATTATTACCACCTTTTTATCTGAAGTAATAAAAATAAATAGGTCAGCAAAAAAATATACAAAATGTATATCCCAAAGCTAGGCAAGTTACGATTGTGTTATGTGTGTTTCTATCCGTGCAGGAACGGAGAAAGAATACAATTTCCTGCGGCCGGGCGGCCTGTCGTAAGAAGCGACAAAACAACCCACAGCCAGGTGGTAGGGCATTTACCCGACTGGATGGCTACCACCCCTGGTCTAAAGTATGTCGCCATAACAACCTTGAGTTGTGTTCCGGCATTAGTGACCAGGTTTCAGTCTCCCTCAAGAGAGCAGCAGCGCATTTGTAGCACCTTTGGTGTTACAAATGTCCATAGGCGATGGTAACCGCTTTCCATCAAGTGGGCCGTCTGCCTGGCTGTTGTACTCCTGCAATAAAAAATAAATAAAAAATGTGTAGTATACAACAGACAGGACATTTATAACAATAATTTCTGTTCAATAAAACAATTTTCTAACTCATCTGGTTTGTTCTCGTAGTAGGGAATGGATTATGTTTTTATATATTTTAATAAAAGGTAACCGAAGTTATTTTCAATACACATTATATTCCCCCGAAAGGCAGAATTTAAAGACCTGTATTGTATTAAATTTAACACCTTTGTATGAATCCATGTAATTGAGATCGATATCGATAAACATGGTCGATGTGGACTCATGCAACACTAAAACTAAGGCGGTGAGGGCGTTATGCGGGGTGTCCCCTGCAAGCCCTGCCTCATACCCCGATTGCCATGTTGACTTGTCACGAACTATAATTGATGCTCCTAAAAATCTATACCAACAATAGTGTCTGTCTTTAAATTCAAAATATGTAAATATCAGATTGAAGTAAAAATTGTCAGTTATATGTCTAAAATCATATATGACCATTTTTAGAACTTGACTGTCAGTCTCTATATGTTTCTCTTAGATGATGGTGATATTAAACAGATCCACCAAATTGAATTAATTTGGTTGACAGGCACAGAACTGAAAGGACACGACTGTATTTAATGACATTGAGTAAATTAAGTTTATGGTACTATAGTTGACTCGTCCAAATTGAAGAAATAAATTGTCTAATACCAGATTGAACACCGAAACGGCTTTAATGGGTTTAAATGAAATGTAAAACAAATTAAAGAAACTAACATTGGTTCGTATGTGAAAAATTGACGATTTTTCGAGAAGCGAAATGAAATTAAACTAAGCCACACTGGAAGCTTATTACGATGTTGTCAGAGTTATAATCCATTATCAGGGTTGTCAGGCTAATAGTTTAAATTAGGATATTGATTGATATATTACGTCATGAACAGGAATTAAAACATGTACTATGTCAGCTTTAAATTTTGTGTATACTTCATGAAATTTAAGTGCAGCACAAAGGGTATTATTATGTTGTTAGTATTTGTAGTAAGAAAGAGAGTTGGTCTGAAAGAGAGTGTCGGGGTGAAGGTAAGGAAAGGAATGCTCCGGTGGTTCGGGCATATGGAAAGAATGCATGATGAAAGAATGACTAAACAGATATACAATGCAAAAGTGGATGGATGCAAAAGTCGTGGAAGGCCACGACACACCTTCCATGATCAAATTGATCGTGTACTAGCAGAAGGTGATGTCAGGAGCCTTAAGAACAGACGAGCGTGCATGACAACAGTTATGAATGTCAAAGAAGCAAGTGAGGTGTGTAAGAATAAGCTTAAATGGCGCTCTGTTGTTCGTGCCTACCCCGCAAGGGAACTGGCGTGAAGTTATGTATGTATGTATGATTATTATTAACGTTATTTACAATTAAATTATACATAGAGAAAGTATGTATTGGTGCTATTATGAATGAGCAAGTGCGCGAGAGAGTCGAGTGAGAGTGGTATGTATGTTAGCATTTGTTAGTTAGGTCTGATATTTCATACACTAGATAAATGTGACTGAATACAAAAGTGAAACAATTGAACTATTACCATTCAACTATTATAACGACTGTCATTTTTGATTATGTTGGATTATGACACTGCATAATTTTTATCTAGTGATTGACAAATCAGGCTTAATCATTTTGGACAAAAATAAGCGAATGTTGTATTGATATTAGACGGATCAAGCAAATTGAATTAATTAGGTTGAAAGGCATGTAACTCAAAGTACATGACGGCATTCGATGACATTGAATCATTCAAGTTCTATGTTTTGAATTGAAAGAGAGAAATGAACCGTCTAATATTGGCTTTATGAAATGGTAAGTATGAAACAATTATTATAAAGTAGAAAATTGCTTTAGTTACCTAATAGTTTTGAATATAATCCAAGAGGGACATTCATGTTTTGCCTTCTCTTGTATTTAAGTGCTGTGATTTTAATAAGGTTAGTAACTTTGGTATCATATTTGGTAGACTTTTATTCATCTATTACATTATAATAATTATACATATACATTTTGAGGTTATTTACCGAATTAATTAGATAGTATAGATAGAGGATAGACATGAGGAGTACAATTCTATGTAACTCATAATTCGAACAAAATGCCTTTAGTATTAAGGGGCCTTTCATAAATTACGTCACGTGTTAAGGGGAGGGGAGGAGGAGGGGGGGGGTATCGACGAAGATTACGTTCCACAAGAGACTCACAACAACCAAATTGCGGGCTTTACAATCATAAGCTTTAGTGGAACGGATTATGGAGCGTTGATGTCATTAACGAAAAAATACAAAAATGTCCTTTTTCAATGTCAATCGATAGAGAAAATTAATGCTCTGTGGTCAACGCTCACTTCAATCCACCGGTTGACATGGATCGTTGTGAGCGCTGTGTGATCGAAAATGATGACATCATTAGTGAAGTTTTCGCCACGACCATAACGAGCGCGGTCGCCTTGTGGAAACGTAGACGGGGCAATTTGGGCGTTATGAGAATCACTAAAGGAACGTGCCCGAAGTATGACATTGTGTGGTCCTAAATTTCATGACGTCACATTTCAAAATGTAATATATTTAAGCTAATTACGGACCTGCTGTTATAATTAAATAATTCTTTATGTAAAATTGCAAAATATCACACTAGGGAGGGATGAGTCTCAAGAATGTGACGTGACGTGATGTGACGGGGCAGGGCAGGGACAAGTAATTTGTGGATGGCTCTTAAGGCCAGTCTATTTGTTAACTCCACTCTACGAGAATTACTAAGAGACAGGGGAGATGGAAAAGTGTGACGAGTTGTTCGCATACTAGCAACAGAACCAAATTGAATGCTTTAGACAGATTTTTAATATGAATACAGATTGTTCTCCTTACCTCTACACTCTATATTAGATATTCAACAGACTATATATTATTGATTATAATGTCATCTATCTATGTGAAGTAAGAAGTCAATTAAGATATTCTCATTAAAATTTCCTAGTTATAATTGTATGAAATTAGTATATTCTAACACTAGTATATTTCAGTGTTTTAAATGGAAATAATGAATTAAATGAATTTACTATCAATGTCGTGCATTTTATATCAAATTATAGGACTCATATAATACTATGATTAGCTGCAATTACTATAACATCACACTCCATAATATAATAAAGCCATATTATAACAATGCATTAGTAGAAAATCGTAATGAATTGTAAGATTATCACGAAGCTCTTGACAACTTTCTTTTAGTTCTTCTGATTTTCTTATCATTTACTGAAGAATTTCCTATATTAAATTTATATTGTGGCATTAAAACATTTTCATTAACAGGTATAATATTGTGTGAATGATTTCCTATATCAAGATTATATTGTGGTGTCAAGATATTTTTATAATTTCCTGGTTTATTAATTTGTGAATTGTCAATAATATTGACATCTTCAATGAGGTCCATGTCTTCATATTGTATAACTTTGTCATTTGTAACTAGACAAGTATCAGAAGGTTGCTCAGTTATTTCATTGCCTTTAAAATGTTTACCTACTGGATTAGGTGTCCTGAATTTAAATATATTAGTAACCTTTTTATCATTTTCGGTTGATGCAGTATTTTTAACAACTTTTGCATCAATTTTCCAATTAATTTGATTACTATCATGTAATGTTACATCAACAACTTCTATGTCCATAGGTTCTACTTGGTTAGAACTTTCAATGATTTTTGAGTTTGTGGTAGGATTTTGAATAGCTAAACTTTCACTGTAAATTTTTCTTGGTGCTTCACATTTTTCATTGACTTGTTCAATTTGTTTGGATTTTATTTTATTGTTATGAGAAAGAAAATCTAACCGCTGTCTATCAAATTTAAATTTCACTTCACTTTTGAACCTTTTTGAGTCACAACAATGACATTTTTCAATGTTGTTCTCATTTGTTGTTAGGCACATGGGACAATCCCATGTAATATCATTGGTTCCTTTGACAGATTTAGAATGTATATTATCTTCAATTTTCTCTTTAATATGACTACCTAATTCTGAATTGCTAGAAGTAGTTATATCATTGATTATCTCTTCCGATTTGTTATTGAAATAATTTTTATGTTCATAGTTTTTAGTGTCCATATTACTAGCTTCTGCAACAACATTCAGCTGTATATTTTTAGAAATGCTCTGACTGTCATTGTTTGAAGTTGATTTCTTACAATGATTACACATAGAAACATTTTTAAATAACCAGCAATATTTGCATGTATTTTGATTTTCAGCATTTATTTTGCCTGTATTAATAAATTCTATTTCATGATCACCAATAGAGTTTCCAACACTCTCAGCATTAGCTTTATTGTTCGCAATACATGTTTTACATGAAGGTTTATTAAATATCCAACAAATTTTACATACATTTGTAGTAGTGTTAGAATTATTTTTTGTATTGTCTGAATTACAATTTTGAGTAACATCGTCAATAATATTGTCATCAGCCTCCTTTGATTTCTGGTTAGTTTGAATATTAGAATTGTCGTTAATATTTCTAGGAACTTCTTTAATGTTTTGAGCATCTTTAAAAATAATATTATAATCAGATACCATTGGTTTCTGGTTAGTTTCCATATCAGAATTGTCTTTAATATTTCTAAGCACTTCTGTTTCTTCAGTGTATACATTAAGTTTATTCACTGTATTAATTTCTTTGACTACAATCTTAGTTTTGTTTTCAACAATTTCAGGCAACGAAAAGAAAAATATGTATGAATCATCTTCATACTCACTCTTGTTTGCAATTAGAGGCAATGGAATATTAATTTTGCCGTCTGATTTATTTTTTATGCCTTCTGGCGGCAACTGAGTCCCAGTTTTTTTGACAATCTTTACAATAGTAGCCTCTCTTGGTATAATTAACTCTCGATATTTGTATGATTTTGGCTACAAAATAATTAATAATGTCACATATCGAAAGTGATTAAAAAAATATACATGCAAGTCTACTTGATACTCATATAGTGTAGTATAATACTATTACTGTTATTAATACTTTGGCCGTCTTGGAAATTTTAATTATAAGTTTTTTGTGAATATTTGTAATATTTTTGGTAATATTAGTAGAATACAGGTTTGTTGCAAGTAAATGATGTCAATTAAGTCTTCAAAAATGTGGATTACCATGCAATAACGCGAGCTAGATAGTGTACTCTGTACAGCGAGCATGGTGTTTTGGATGTTTATGATTTGTAGATATAAAATGTGCCTAATGTTTTTGCTTTTTATGATAGTCCAAATGAAATGTGAAAGTTATATGGTTAATTCGTAAGTTGATTGTTCTCACTTAATGGTCTTTTACAAATGAACAAATTTACATAAAATTTGGTGTTTATATATGTTCCTCCAATAATTTCAAGTAAGGAATAGTTTATTTGGAAAATTACAATAAGAGAAATTGTGAGGAAAATAGTAAATAGATATTGAAAAACTCACATCTGGAAGTGTAGAAGCCAAAATTGAGTACAAACTCTGATCTCCAGATAAATTAGGATTACCTCCATGCAAACAAATCATTTTCTCCATATCTACCATGCCTCTCCCTTTAGTCAAACATATGGAACATAACTTATCCATTTTACGTTCCAACAAGTGCTCCATAACAATTTTGAACTTGTGTTTCTCTATATGCTGTAGATATTCCGTATGTTTCTCATAAACAGAATCACACTCTTTACAAACAAATGAGTTATCTGTAGTTGTTTTCGGTTTATCTGATAGATGTGATTGGAAATGCTTTTTGATCTGATGTCGTTTCAGAAAAGCTTTCCCACACATTCGACAGTTATACCACATTGTAGTAGGGTGACCTTTTTCATGGTTCAATAGCGATTCTATATTTGGTAACACTTGACTGCACTTTAAGCATTCTAACTCCGTAACTGCATTCTCTGGTGTGAGTGTTTCTGAACTTGTATTTACCAAGTTAATGATTGGTTGAGCATAGTTAATGACATTCTCATGTTCTGCATATATTATATTGTGATTTGGGTTCACTTTACGTCTACCACGTTTCTTTATGATTTCAATTGGGTCAAGTTTTTCTACTTTTTCGTATATATCATCAAAACAATTATGTAAAGCCCGCTCAGCCTGTTCACACTGTTGAGTGAACAGATAAGCCTTTATTGTGCTATCGAGGCATTCATCACATATTTTGTTTGGAAAGTTCCGATCATCTCTTACCTGGAATTGAAGAACACACATTCTTAAATCTTAATCCATAATATCATGAAAGGAACACCAGGACACTTGTAACTCTAAAAATACCAATACAAGCTATGTACCATAGTACAGTCAACCTCTTAAATGTCAGTGTTTCAACTGTTGAGACGTTATCTTTCACCACCACCAAAGGTTGAGAACATGACTGTTGTGCCCTGGTAATCCCCAATTTTTAGACAAAAGTAACCAATAGCAAGGTTATTTTTTGTGTGAAATATAATACATACATACATATATAACTTCACGCCAGTTCCCTTGCGGGGTAGGCACGAACAACAGAGTGCCATTTAGGCTTATTCTTACACATCTCACTTGCTTCTTTGACATTCATAACTCTTGTCATGCACATTCGTCTGTTCTTAAGGCTCCTGACATCACCTTCTGCTAGTGAAATATAATGAAAACCCATTTTGCCCCTGTCTTCTATGGCATTTTTTGGGGCCCATGCAGGGAGTGGCGAGTCACAGTCTGCCCATTTTTCCATGTTCCCTGAACATGGCAACAGCCAGATGCCATAGTCCCCATATTTCCAGACCCCTAGTACCACTAGCAGTTCACCCCAATAGCCCAGTACTTTTTGTCGTCATTTCGTACAATAGTCCTACACTGGCCGGGGCTTGTCCTTGGGTGCATTATTATATGGTGTAGACAGGGATAATCGACAGTCAGTATCAACTCACATTTACATTAAATTTGTCAAGGGGTCTTTATGTGTTGGCCATCCCATGGCCCCAAGCAAGCCCTCCAAATGTCCGGGTCATTTTTATGGCCTATGGTCTTGAAAGACATACAAATTAACAAAATAAAATTTTCACAAGTACCTAATACTAAAACTGACTGATAGGTAAGTCATCACTATAATTTTGAGCAAGTCATTCTGCATATTTAATCAGATAAATTATATTATTTAATAGTTTTTTTACCAAAATAACTGCTTGTCAACTAACCTTTTACTATGAATGAATATAATATAGGAAAGCATATATGGACTCTATATATATATGGGAAAACCAATAATTTTTGGGCTAGATATTCTACTCAAATATTTAATACACAAATTTTAAGTAGTGGGTGAGCAGAGTGGGTAGGTGAGAAGGGTATACCTTCTCCCCTACCTACAACCCCTATGGTCTGGAGTTCTTGGAATATTAATTTTTGATAAAGATAACTTCATCTATTTTTTCACTAATATTTTTGTGATGGGTGTTGAAAGGTCGCGACCAGTGACTAGAACAGTGATTGAAGTTAGTTCTAGACCAAAGCAGACAAGCTAAGCGAGCATGCAGTGGTAGCAGCTAGTGATTGCCAGAATCAACCAGTAACCATTTACTATTCATTTAATACACATAAAAAATCAGGTAGATTAGGTTATCTTAGGTCAAAGCACGCAAGCCGAGCGAGCATGCTTGCAGCAGCGGCCGGCGAGTTCCAGAACCCACTGGTAACCGTTTACTATTTATTTTATATACATAAGTAAAACAGTTATGTTAGTTAATTATTTTATTTATCAGTTTAGTAGACAAATAGCAAGATGTTTTTTTAATATGTCAATGAATTGACATATTAATGATAATATATTTATATACATTGCAGAATAACTAATTTTTTAAAATATGGGTTAAAAATAAATATATTTTCGACTTTATTGGCTGCCATTTTCAATATTTTCACAGTTACTCTTGTACTATATATGAATGTCATCCGTTGTGTTTTTTCTTTATTTTTTGACGACTTACTCTGTTTTTAGGTTATATTGGTTCTTTTTTTGTTGATTACTGGCATTCTTTTGAACTTTGAAAGAATTTTTCTTTGGACCTATTGATATAAGTGCAATATTAGTGAAAAAATAAGTGACATTATGTTAGTCAATAAAACTCCAGACCATAGAGGTTAAAGTAGAAGTAAGTATGTCTAGACTTCACCAAGCTGCTACTTAAAATACGTGTTACAAACATCTATAGATTTACCTTAAAATTCAAGTATCACATCTATACCCAAACCAAATCATATGTTATGATTTATACATACATACATTTAATTAAACAGACATACCTGAATGGGATAAAAACTGGCCACCATATCACGTATAGTAACTTTAAACAATGTTCCTTTGGTAGCTACTTGCATTATTTGATCCAATTCAGATAAAGGCTTTGTCACATTTAAACAGTATCGGCAAACATCACTTTTTAAAGCCCCATGAAGCAACAATCTTACTGCATTCTTAGTAGTCAAAGGTTTGCGTTTTTCTTCAAATTCACTGTATTCTTCCTGTATTTCTTCTTGAAGTTCCTGAACTTCTTCCTGAATTTCACCTTGAATTTTTCCTTGAATTTCTTCCTTAACTTTTTGCATATCAAATTTGTTAAAAGCTTTGTTTTTAGGCGGAGGGTATGTTTTAATACATCCTTTACGGTGTAATAAACTAAAATTGAAATCATCGGCCATTTTGAGGTTATGTTAGTATAGTCAATAAATAGAAATGTTAACTATCGGGTCACATATGACGATTCTTTATATATATAGTGTGGCTAAATTGAATTTTGGTTTCTGTTTCTGCATTGCGACAAACATTTATAAATGTGAAAATCGTAAGTATTTTACAAAATTTAGCTATTTAGTAACGTCACTTCACGTCAAAATGAAAAATGGCGGAAAAAGCGCAGCCGCACGCAACAGTGTGACCAGATTAAATTTGATGATTCTGTTAAATACTCAGATCTGCTAAATTCTGTTGCTATTTTTTTCAATAATGCTAATTTATTTTTGTATGAACATATGATAAAGTAAGCGCGTAAATAAAACTATTGTATTTATTTATTTCCAATTACGAAAGCTATGAAGTATTTGTTTCTGTATTGTTTGTGTTACTAGTTATATAATTATCGATATAGTCTCTTTGAAGTATGAACATTGGAAAAATTATTCGGGAAAACACGGGTCCTTAAGCCGTATTACAGATAGGAAAAATTATATCTTAACGGGATTGACCAGATGTGGATATTTTTATTTCATGTGTTCTAGTGATTTTCGAAATAAATCCTCAAAACATTTCATCTTGAATATACACTTAATTGTAATTTTTTTATAATCTAATGACAACTAAAAAACGTACACATACGAAGAGGTGTAACATTGTCAAACAGCTTGTGTAACGTTGGTTCTGTTCAACATTTCAGTATTCATATCCGTAGAATTAAAACATCCTTCCAATTTTTACAGATTGCTCACTGATTTGTCCAAACTACTACTATTAGTATTTTGGAGTCGATTGTCTTTTGATTCAAAAGTATCGTAGTCAACCGTTACAAAATATTATCAAAAGAAATAGCAGGGTTGAATAAAACGATTACGATTTAACATTTTGATATTGAATATTAGCATGTTAAAATTAATTAATCATAGGTGGACTATTAATTAATTTTTAGTTTTTAGTATTGATTGGTGTTAATTGGGCTAACTTTAACTGGGTATGAGAGAATGCGGCGGGAGGTAACGGCACGCTCATAACAGATAGGTAACCAACCAAAATAAAAAACTTAGAACCCATTTTTATTTAACTTATAATATACATGTACACGTGATTTTATAGAACAAAAATTTAATTAGTTTAAATAATTAATTAAGAGGTGAAAGTTAATGAAATTAAACACAAAGTAATATGAAATAAGACTGAAGTTATTGCAAGAACATTGTGAAATAACTTGCAAATGCTGAAATTGCTTAGTGTTCTAATAAGATTTTATAAAATTTGGTTAAAATTTGCTAATTTTATTTACTGTGACATAATCTCTTAAACCTGAAATGGGGACCTAATTTTGATAAAATCGCCGAACTCTGCTGTATCTGGTTACACTGTGGCAAAAAAAGTAATGACTTGCCTCCGGCTAAATGTTGTATTCGCCACAAAGGCAGGCAAAGAAATCTTTAGTTCATACAGCCAATTCTGATGTTTATGTCTTCGTATAGTAGCGCAGTTGTATTGTAGGCTACAACTAACGCCATTCAACGGAGTTCTTCTGAAAACTCGATAGGTCACATTTGTCTATACAGTTTCCATTTCTCACAAAAACACATTATTACTACTCAAAAACTATCAATATCCTACAACTATTGTTCGTTTTAGAGCGATTTTACACATTTTTGGAAAAAAAACTGCACAGCACAACGCCCCCTTTCAGTTCCCGCCAAAAACACAAAATAAGTGATTGACAAATAAGCACAATATTTTCTTTTCTTAATAATCGGCAGACAAACACACACATTGATATACCCAAAATATGCAAGTTACGCTTGTGTTAAGGGTAATATACAACAGACCACTTTGGGGCTGCTCCCAGACACCCAGACCACACTAAATAACGGAAAGTTTGTATATGAAATTTACCATGCCAGGAAACGAACCTGGAGCCTCTGCATATTAGCGAGCTCGGCCGGTTAATAAAACTTAGCCCGCTCAAAAACAGAGACCATCAAATATGCATGATTATTGATAGAAGTTTGTGTGAATAGAAACGTTTTTGGAAAGATAAATGGTAAACATAAAAAGGAGGATATTTCGTAAAAATTACTTGTAGATCTAAAAATATACGGGCTTAGAAGGTAAAATAAATGTAGAAAATAAATAACAAGAACATACTTCTAATGAATCCTTGGTTTTGTATGAAGACAGAGTTATGCCGCATACATATTAATAACTATAATAGTATCAACTGATCATCGTTTATTTGCCCTAGTATCATATCGGATAGAATTTGACTGAGGCTTCATACAATTAATGTCAAAATTCAGCGGATGGTAGCGCAAGTGAATGAATAGTGAGATATAGGAATCGGCTATCAAGTCGGTGATCAGGCAGTTTAGCTTGTTACCTGTAGACATACATACATACATACATAACTTCACGCCAGTTCCCTTGCGGGGTAGGCACGAACAACAGAGTGCCATTTAGGCTTATTCTTACACACCTCACTTGCCTCTTTGACATTCATAACTCTTGTCATGCACACTCGTCTGTTCTTAAGGCTCCTGACATCACCTTCTGCTAGTACACGATCAATTTGATCATGGAAGGTGTGTCGTGGCCTTCCACGACTTCTGCATCCATCCACTTTTGCATTGTATATCTGTTTAGTCATTCTTTCATCATGCATTCTTTCCACATGCCCGAACCACCGGAGCATTCCTTTCCTTACCTTTACCCCGACACTCTCTTTCAGACCAACTCTCTTTCTTACTTCGGTATTACGAACGCGGTCCGCGAGCGTCACTCCGCAGATTTTGCGCAGTGCTCGCATCTCGACCGCGTTTACTCTACTTTCATGCTCTCTCTTCCATACCCAACTCTCGCATCCATACGTGAGCGTAGGTACCAGCACCGCGTTGTGTACGGCGAGCTGGGCCTTCTGGCTGAGTTTCTTAGCGCCTAGAAGTTTACCTAACGCTCCATTCACACTATTCCCCAAATTCACTCTTCTTTCTATATCAGCGGTGTACCTTCCATCCCTGCTAAAAGCACATCCAAGATATACAAACTCATTCACTTGCTCTAGCATAACATCATCGACCATTATCCTTGCATTCGTTCTGGTTTCTTCTCTTTCAAACACCATAACCTTTGTTTTCTTCGCATTCAAATGTAAGCCTCTCGCCTGACAGTCATCTTTCTTTTACCTGTAGAGTAGGTTCTAAATCTATACTACATCGACTGCGTTCCACATGACGCTCAAAAAGACCACGCTCATGACCGCGATTTTTCCGTTCCACTTGCTTGCGGGCGTCACAATCGTAAACTCAAGTGGAACGGATTATTCGACCCACCTCATGACATGGGTCGATGTGAACGCTGCTTGAGCGAAAATCATTAGAGACGTTTTCCTGGCGACCATATCGACCGTGGTCGCTATGTTGAACGGCTAAAGGAGCATTTTGGACATTGTGAGGTACTAGAGGTATGCACCCATTGTGTTTATAAATAGTAATAGGGACTTATAATAATTAAAAATAAAACGCTCGATTTGACATTTAAGAATGTCAAAAGAAGGTAACTTTGAATCAAATCAACTAATTTAAATCTAATAATAATTAATTTATTCGGTTGTTAATACACATAATTTTATTATTATTATTTTACTGCTGAAATATATAATGTTATAAAACATATTTAAATTATTATTTTCCTCCAAATAAAGAAAGAACATGAAATTTTATTAATTCAGTTATGTCGTATTAATTGTTACTTTCTTTAATGTCGTAACATTCTAAGGCATCTATTTTTAATTTTAGTATTGCTACCAAAGGGTTGTTGCATTTCATTAAATCAACAGGATTCAGGAAAAAATTGAATTTATATTTATTCCTAAACCTTAAATTATTTATGTATTTATACTAAAACAATACTACTTAAATGTACATACAAGTATTGAAAATAAAAACGATTGATAAAATATATATTAAGCGTGAAATCATAAAAATTTCAAGAGATTAATTGTGATGCGTTACATGCGTAATAAATGCATGCGGTATGCGAAAGGCGATGTGAGACAAAACTTTCGCACTCCATATTAATCTTATGAGGTATTTGTGTCACAAAAAGTAATTAACTTAAAATAAATAAAAGGATCACAAAGTTCTACTTAAATTATAATTTTAATCGATTTTTCTTGATGATTGGTTCACTTGGTTATCTCCAAATAAACGATTTGGGATGAGTTCCTCCTGTATCTCACAACGTCTAAAATGCTTCTTTTATCGTTCCACATAGCGACCACGGTCGTTATGGTCGTCGTGAAAACGTCACTAATGACGTCTGATTTTCGCTTACGCAGCGCTCACTACGACCCACGTCAAGAGGTGGGTCAAATAATCCGTTTCTCTTGAGCTTGCTATTGTAACGCCCGCAAGCAAATGGAACGGGAAATATCGCGGTTGTGAGCCTCATGTGGAACGTAGCCTTGGAGCCAGGTTTCAATCCCTAAATATGTTGTAATAAGAACTGACAAAGCGGGCTTATTATTTTATGATAATTGTAAAGCTATAACGATAAATGAAATTTATTGAACTATATTCAAATGTTGTACTTGGTCAATAAAAAAATTATGCATGATATTATTTTGTAAAATGCGCTCAAAAAGTTATGTCAGCAGTCTTGTGTCATAGAATTTCATTATCGTATTTTCAAATAAAAAAACATGGCGACTTGTTTTGCCAACTGGTCAAAGTCCTGTCATTCGTAAAAATAATGCAATTTTTACATTATTTACGGTGTTTTCTAGAAATAACTTTATTAGATAATACTCCGAAGTGATATGCAAAATTAATTTTTACAACAAAAATGTCGTGGCTTAACTTAAATCAGAGTTTGAGCAGTCTTAAAGGACAAATAACGAATTTCGCCTCCGAGGTGCTTTCTGAAGGAAATAGTGAGGAAACTGTAGATAATTCTTCTACAATAAACCCTTTAGTGATAGAATTACAAGAGAAATGTCAGAAACAGGAGCTCGAGGTATGTAAAATACAGTGAAATGTACATTATTTTTTCTTTGACAGATGTTTTTTTTAGGTTATGTTTTCATTTTGTTATTGAACGTAAGAGATCTAAGATGTAACATTCGGAAGTGCTCAATTGGATGAAGTAATCGTATTTACCAATCTTTACAGCGTCATGTTCTAATTTTAGTCTGGGTGCTGCAAAATGTCTTATTACCATTTCAATTCTTGTGTTTTGACTATATAGCCACTGTTATCATGTGATTGAATGTCTTGCAAGTTATATTTCTTCGTCTTGTTAATTATGATTCCTTTGCGGTGCTAATCTTGTAAACGAATATGTTGCGTTTTGTTTAGGTGTACAATACTGGATTGGCTCAGTCATTGATTCTACTGTAAAACTCTTCTCATAGTTCCAAAAATGTTCATAGAAATCTGTTAACAATTGGTTTGGAAGATTATTCAAACTTAAACTTACATACAGATATTCTAATAGCAGTTATTTGTGATAATAAATGTCTAATGTATACATTTTTCAAAAGCGATTATGTATCTCAGTGTATTTCTTATGTCTGATTGTGACTTTTACATGCATACATATATATTACCTGCCTGTTTCCCATAGGGGTAGGTGGGGATGATGAATTTCCACTTAGTATGATATTGAATTATATCTTTTGATTCATCTACATTCATTAATATCTTCATACATATGCATCTATTACTTTTATACCCAATAATATTACTTTGAATCCATAGGTTATTTGTGACAACCTGTTGTTGGCTTTCTGTTATTAATTGTAATTATTTATTCAAATGTATTAGCTGTAGGTTTTCTATAAATAAACAAATGTTGTGTTAGTGTAATGGCTGATGCAAGCGTCGTAAACTCAAAGGAAGTGGGTTCAATCCTGGCCTGAACCACTTAGTCAGTTTTCTGATCTAATGTGCATATTGTTATAATTACCATGTGCTAATAACAGTGAAGAAAAACATCGTGATGCAACCTGCACATTGAGATAACTGATGTGTCAAACCTGCCAAGCCACCTTGGACAAGTGTGGCGGGTATACTGTCCGTTTCCCCTATAATGGGAGGACAGATCTTGATATTAGATAGTTCAACCAAATTGAATTGATTTATTTAAAAGGAATAGAACTGAAAGTAAAATTATTCAATGGCATTGAATGACTAAAGTATGTTTATATGGATCCGGATCTTGTCTGTGCAGGAACGGAGAAAGAATACAATTTCCTGCAGCCGGGTGGCCTGTCATAAGAGGCGACAAAACAACCCACAGCCAGCTGGTAAGGCATTTGCCAATCTGGATGGCTACCGTCCCTGGTCTAGAGTATGCCATCATAACAACCTTGAGTTGTGTTCCGGCATCAGTGGGCAGGTTCTGATCTCCCCTTAAGAGATCAGCAACGCATTTGTAGCATATTTGGTGTTACAAATGTCTATAGGTGATGGTAACCGCTTTCCATCAGATGGGCTGTCTGCCTGTCTGCTGAAACATGCAATAAAAAAAGTCTCTGGTTGTTTCATTCAAATTGAAAGACCGAAATGAACCATGTAATATTATCTTTATCTTTACTCATTGACATTTGATATCTTTGTCTTCTGTGATCACCGCTACTGAAGTGGCCGAAACATCAAAATACAAAATCAAATAAAATACAGCGCTTAAAACTGTTACAACATACCTTTATTTAAGAGTAGGTGTCTTTGTAGCGATAACTTAAAGAAAGTACTATTTAATATAGGCTTAAACAAAAAATAATTTAAGCTGTAGATGTTGTTGCAAAGGATTTAATTATGAGTTTTTGGAGGGAACTGAAAGGAGACGCTGTGCTGTGCAGTTTTATTTACAAAAAAATTGTAAAATTACTCTAAAATGAACAATAGTTGTAGGATATTGATAGTTTTTGAGTAGTAATTATGTGTTTTGTGAGAAATGTGTACTGTATAATCAAATGTGACCTTTTGAGTTGTCACAAGGACTCTGTTGAATGGCACTAGTTGATTACCTACAGTTCAGCTGTGCTACACATAGGCTTAAGAAAATGAAGAAACTATATTGTAAACTAAGATCTGGCTTAAAGACCTAGCTGCCAAGCCATAAACTTAAATAAAATAATATGGATTTAATTATTGCTTTTGTTCAAAGGAAAGTCAGCAATTGAAATCTAGAAGAGCTACTTCATTTACTTTTACTGTACCAGAAATTAAATGTGAATTGGAATGTAATTGTAAAAACAATTTCAAATTTAACAAGCTACAAACAATTGTTACATAATATTTATTTTTACTGAAATTAAATATAATGGAGCATCCATATTTGTATCGCTTTAGTCAATACATTAATTGCTAGATAGATAGATAACACCATTACAAAAACCTTATGAATTAGTATTATTCTAATAGTGTACAAGGGGCAGTCTTAGCACTAAAAGGCAATCTCTTGTAGACAACCCATGGCAAGAATAATGCTGATTAGGATTGGCAATTGTGGTATACATAATTATTGTATGATTACATTACATTTTAATGATATATAACTATACTATGTGGTTGTACTGACTCTGCTCTTTTTTTGTGAACTTTCCATTATTTGGACATGGTAGAGCCACACTGGGATCAATATCTAGATTACAGCTTTTAGATCGGGCTCGATCTGTGTGCTACGACAGTCTTACAGAATACCAGTGTAAAATTGCTAATGGCCTTGAGTAATTAAGAGTTCCGGTAACCCACTTTCCTTTCCCCTCTGTTCCACCTCCTATCCCATTTCTATCCATTGATCCATATCTCGCCTCTGACAACCTCACCCCCCTTACTAACTCATCCCAATATCCCAGTCCTCCTATTTCATCCCCCTCTTTTCCTATCCTAAAGGCTGGCAACACGGTTGCATCACCCCAGTATTGTAAACACCTGTAGAAGATGGTAACCACTTTCTGCTAGATAGGCCGTATGTCTGTTTGTCAGCTTCAGCCTAAAAAAATGACTATAGTATAGCAGTCTTATTCATATTGGGTTAGAGTAAGTTTGTAGGCATCTTTAAGGTTCTTAAAAGACGCTAGAACCTTACTCTAATTGAATATGAATAATACCATATACCTTGTTTTTTCTTACAAGATAAATATTTGGATAAAGTTTTAGTTAAATTATGTATTAATGGCTGGTTTCCATATCTTACCGACCCTTTATTTGCCCTATTATTGGTTAAAATTTGACATAAGGTCCATATAAGTAATGTCAAAATTCAACTGATGGTAAGGCAAGTGAATGAATAGTAAGATATAGGAATCTGCAATTAGATGATTAATATAAACATTTTCTACTATAATTTTAACTTTAGATATGACTTCAGTAGTCTAAAAAACTGCATTTGAGCAAGTGCTTCAGTTCCAATGAACTCCCCTTACCACCTCCAAGAGTATTGGGATCCTCGGTGTTGACATCGCGAACAATGTACAGTTCAGGGGCCATCTTGAAGGCAAGTCAAAACTTCAAGAAGCTGGGAGTGCTAAACCGGTCCAAGCAGTACTTCACACAGCGGCAACGCCTTGTGCTTTATAAAGCCCAGGTGAGGCCTCATATGGAGTACTGCTCACACCTTTGCGCTGGAGCACCTGCCTACCAATTTAATCTCCTGGACTGTATTCAACGTCGCGACGTTCGCGTTGTTGATGTTCCCATACTTACAGATGGTTTAGATACGCTTGGCCTTAGGAGAGACTTCGCTTCTCTCCGCGTATTGTACCGATTGTATAACGGGTAGTGTTCCGAAGAACTGTTTAGAATGGTGCCTTTGTCCTCTTTCTACCATCGCACCGCTCGCTATCGGTTGGGAGTTCATCCCCACTTCCTTGACCCATTTCGCTCATGTACGCAGTGGTTCTGTAGAACGTTTCTCTTGCGTACCGTTGGGATTTGGAACGAGCTCCCACCCGAGGTTTTCCCGAAGCGCTACGATATGGAATTTTTCAAAAAGGGTGCCAAAGAAATTTTATTTCTTCAAGGCCGGCAGTGCGTTGGTAACATCTCCGGTGTTGCAAACTTCCATAGGCGACGGTAACCACTTTCCACCAGGTAGGCCGTCAGCCTGTCTGCTGTTAATGTTGTTACTAGTTTTAAGTTTCACTGTGTACTTAAAGAGGAAATAAAGAATTATGTTACAATAATATAATTTAATTTGACATGCTTTCTCTGTCACACCACAAATCATCACCTTTCACACAATCCATCCACCTCTTTTTTGGTCTACTTTTACATTTGTACCCATCAATTTTCCAATTTAACATTCTTCTTGTCACATGACTTTCATCCCTCCTCACTACATGCCATTATGTACTCATTTCTTACCTCATACATATCCTTGTAACACCATACATCTATCTGAATATTCTCATCCTAGCTGAGTGGAGATTTTTTCGGTCAATCATTTTAGTGCTTTTTATCCGTGCAGGAACGGAGAAAGAATACCATTTCCTGCGGCCGGGTGGATAGTCGTAAGAGGCGACAAAACAATCCACAGCCAGGTGGTAGGGTATTTCCCCGACTGGATGGTTCCCACCCCTGGTTTACAGTATGCCGCCATAACCACCTTGAGTTGTGTTCCGGCATTAGTGTCCAGGTTCCAGTCTCCCTTAAGAGAGCAGCAGCGTATTTGTAGCAGGCACTTTTGATGTTGCAAATGTCCATAGGCGATGGTAACCGCTCTCCATTAAGTGAGCCGTCTGCATGTCTGCTGAGCTCCTGCAATAAAAAAAGTGCCCATCACAGATGTGGATGCACCTTTACAATCAACTCTGTCAGGCGTTTTTTATGCAATGCTGACTAAAATCCCGCATTTATTTTAAATTATTGCCGTGAATGTGATGGTCTACATATTGTGCGAAATTATGCAATGAATTTTTGCAGATTTATGTATGTATGACAATGAATCACTATAATATTATACGGTCTTTTCGTGTTGATTTGGAGTAAATTTGAATGCTTCTTTAACAATCTTAAAGAAGCGTTCAAACTTACTCTAACTGAATATGAATAAGACCGATCGTCTTTTCTTTAAATATGACCTGTCTATCTATATATACTAAAATAAATCTGTAAAAGGTTCAAGTTTGTACAATACGTTTAAAAAATTTAAAAAATCAAGGGGCTAATTCAGACCAGCAGTTTCCGAATATATAATTTTTAGAATTTTCGTCTGTTTGTCTATCTGTCTGTTCGAGCCTCACGTGATAATTACTGAACAGATTTACATGAAACTCGACATAGATCTAGCTTATATTCTGAGGCGTTACTAATGATACTTTTTTATCACGCTAAATGACGTCGTTTCCGTGGGATAGATGAAAATATCGAGAAAGATGGCGCTGCGAACGCATCATTTTTGAAAACTACTCAACGTGTATGAATGAAACTACACAGAGCTGGCTTATATTCCGAATCAACACTTAAGATACTTTTTATCACGAGAAATGATGTCGATCCCTTGGGATAGACGAATATAGCCAAAAAGGTGGCGCTGGTGCGGAATTCGAGCTTCCACGCTCAACTACGCAACCGTTTTCTAGAACATTTATGCCGCGTACAACAATGAATTATTACTTCATAGTCAAGACTGCTTCAATACCTTTATATAACTGAATTATTCAATTCGAAAGATATCACGAGTTTAAAAATATAAGTATTAGAAAAAAGTTGCGTGGTCGCCGCTCACCCTGCTTGGCTAGCTAGGCTGCACTTTATGCGATGTAGGCGTCACTGGGGTTTGGGCCGTACGGGAGGGGAGTCAATGTCAAGAAATGAAGTGCCGCGCGGCTCACTCGAGCGGTCGGCTCCGCACGCAACGGTCGTCTACGGGATCGAATAATTTTAGCTTGAAAATATTTTGAATTCGCTTAGTAGGTAATTAAACTCAACAAGAGTTTTACTTTTTAGATACGCGTGCGAAGTCGGGGCGAGCCGCTAGTAGTGTTTATATTTGTATATATATATATAATATTAATCTGTGTTGTCAACTATTATTTGTCCTCTTTATTTATTTTAGTATGTATCCTATTTACATGTATTTAATTTGCACCCCACCGCCATACACTTTCGATCCCTTTCACACAATCCACAGCCCGGATTGTCTGGAGGAAATCGTTCTAAAGCGATAAGACCGTCCTTTGTTCCTGACTTTACAATAAAGAATTTTATATCTATTTATATCTTAGGCCCCTAGCACACGGCGTATTTAAAACGCGCAGACGACGCGTGTTTCAGGAACGCGCGTCGTCTGCGCCGTAGATGCCGATTTTTGCGTTTGTATAGATATAAACACGCGAAAAACGCGATACAAACGCGCGTGTGAAGCGCGTACGAAGGGGGCACAGGAGGGGTAGAGGAGGATCTCATTACTGTATTTTGACGAGTTAACTTCGGTTTTAGTATCAAAAGAAGTTCTTGGAATGACGAATACGAAATTCGATAACATTTTGAAAAAAATTCCAATCTTCTATGTTTTACCAACTTTGTAAATGTGATGTTGTAATGACCACACAATCTTCTTTCACTCGTAAATGGGTCTATCCAATTGATTGGCTTATTTTTAAGTTTTTTTCTTTTTAAAAGCAGTGCTAAAGCCAGCGTAAGCAGTGTAGTCTCAACCGACGCCATTGTACAACTGAACTGATCTGATCAAAACGTAGAAGCTACGAGCGACTGCAACGCGTCTGTATCGCTGTATCTGCGCGTATACGCGCAGTAGATGCGTGCTTCACGATCACCGCGTGTGCTTAGGGTTACAAGGTTCTTTGGAATCTCGTTTGAAGCGCGTATACGCGCGTCATCGGCGCGTCGACTGCGTGTTTAAAATACTCCGTGTGCTATGGGCCTTACAATTTATTAACTTGCCCTGCCATCGGTTGAATTTTGACAGTATTTGTATGGAGCATATGTTAAATTCAAACCGATAGTAATACAAATGAACGGTTGGTAAGCTATAGGAACGGACCATTATTATATTACAGATTTATTGTTGTAACATGCGTTATTTACCATTTGTTTAAAAGGTCTTAACTTATCGTTGGAATCAATACATGAAATCTTATCAGTGCTTTTTGATAAGTTAATTAACAATAGATATGGCAACACACTGGAATGTCTTAAAATTTTCTAGTACGTCAACATTAGCGATGAGTAACCAACCGAAATTCCAAAAAATTAGCCATCCGGCTAATGTTAGTTCATTAGCCATCTAAAAAACCAGCTGATGGCTTTTTGATTCGACAGTTTCTAACGTGCTAGTACCTACGCTCACGTATGGAAGCGAGAGTTGGGTATGGAAGAGAGAGCATGAAAGTAGAGTAAACGCGGTCGAGATGCGAGCACTGCGCAAAATCTGCCGAGTGACGCTCGCAGACCGCGTTCGTAATACCGAGGTAAGAAAGAGAGTTGGTCTGAAAGACAGTGTCGGGGTGAAGGTAAGGAAAGGAACGCTCCGGTGGTTCGGGCATGTGGAAAGAATGACTAAATAGATATACAATGCAAAAGTGGATGGATGCAGAAGGCCACGACACACCTTCCATGATCAAATTGATCGTGTACTAGCAGAAGGTGATGTCAGGAGCCTTAAGAACAGACGAGCGTGCATGATAAGACTTATGAATGTCAAAGAAGCAAGTGAGGTGTGTAAGAATAAGCCTGAATGGCGCTCTGTTGTTCGTACCTACCCCGCAAGGGAACTGGCGTGAAGTTATGTATGTATGTATATTGTGTACCTGACTCGCGAGCGTCACGCGTTGCCTTCTTCATCATTCATTCTTGTAACTGTCACCGTTGCACGTTACTATACCCAAAAATCCTAGTGTGTACGTGGCTCGCGAGCGCAACGCGAGCGGATGATTTTTGGTTTTGTGCTGCGAATGAAAGGGCGCTTGCAGTACGCATGTACGCAATAGAAGCTCGTTACTATCTGGTTCTAGTTGCAGCTCGCAATAAGTACTCGCCAAATCGTTGAACGTCGCGAGTGAAGATCATTTCCTGAGTACACATTACATACATATATATTGTCACGCCTGTTTCCCATTGGGGTAGGCAGAGACGATGGATCTCCTGCTATAATCCTGACAAACACTTTTCGCTTCATCAACTTTCATTAATCTTTTCATACATACACGGTTATTTAAGCTACTTTTTATCTGACATTTCTTCAAAATATCTTCAATTTGAGTGCACATTAGAGAATGTGAATACTAACTGAGTAAATATAGATTTGCTCGGTTACTGCTTTATATATATAGTGTATATATTATCTATGGTTACTGTTGCAGCTCGCTGATGAGTACGCGGCTTTAGAGCGTATTATTGTATTTGCTCGGTTGCAGTTCGGCTCGCAGATGAGTACCCGGCATTATAGACCTGACTTCTCACCTTTTATCTGATCTGTCTGCTGTAGGCCTACCATAAAAATATTGAGTACTTTGTTCCATGTTTACCGTCTTTATACATTTTTTTTTACCAATAAAGGATTATTGAATTTCCCTCCAAAAAAAATTATGTGTGTGCGCAATTCTCACGCATTAGAAGTTAAACTTCAGAGAAGATATTCACAGATAATTCTTCTCTTACTTTTATTACTCCATATATATATATTTAATTGAAATCTACGTATATAGTGACTCATCACGATATGTCAGGAACTATAATACCTATAGACTTGAAATTTGACATGGACCTTCCTTTCGCCAAGTAGCGGTCAGCTAAGAACGGATTTTACGAAATACCTTTACGGCACGCGAAGCGGTCGGGTATCAGCTAGTATGAATATAATTCCTTTGTCCTGCATCCGTTAAAATAAACTTCTTAAGTACCACTTTCAATTTTACATTGTTTTAGTAAAAAAAAAAAATTAATTTATTTATTATCAGTTTTATTTCGGTTCAAATTGGACCTATGTATAATCATCGGTCTTATTGACTCATTAATCTGTGCTGCACAATGTGAAACGCGTATCTCATTCTCTCGCTGACTTAGCCCTATAGATTGACGTGTTTATCTCTTCTTAGCAGTGCCGTAAATAGCCTTTTATGCGCCCTATGCGAGCTTTTATAATTGCGCCCTTGTATTTTTTTAGATATTATAGGTACCCTACCTAGAGTAATGCTATGTATAGGCCAAGGACCTTGGTGTTGGTGGACCAATTATCTAATATTTTGGAAGAACTAGAACAAAAAAATGAGCGCGATGTTTTGTCTAATTTAACAGACGTTTTTGATGATACTGGTATGTAGGTACGTATGTGTTGGAATCGAGCACTAGGGGCGCAGCGGGAACTTATCAGTGGGCAAACCGATTCTTGCACCCCCCAGAGTCTACGCCCTGTGCCTGGGCCCCGGTGGCATCCCCCTATTTAAGGCACTGCTTCTTAGTGTCACAATGATCAAATCACAATGACTCTAAAGAAGTTTCATTTCAAAAATATGGTAACCCTAAATACGCGTTGCTAGTAAATGTCCGTTGGTACCTAGGGTAGATACGCTATCGTATGTTTGCACAATGATATAGCGTGATAAACGACAGCTTTCGGTCGAAACCTGCGGTAAAGTACTGTCTATTTGCCGTAATTGGGGTTTTTGGTCGCTTGCAACGTCTAAAGACACACAGGGCACATTTTAGGGGCAGGCGTTTTTTTATTTTTTATTGCAGGAGTTCAGCAGGCGGGCAGACGGCGCAATTGATGAAAAGCGGTTACCATCGCCTAATTGCTCTCTTAAGGGAGACTGCAACCCGTTTTATCCGTGCAGGAACGGAGAAAGAATACAATTTCCTGCGGCCGGGCGGCCTGTCGTAAGAGGCGACTGAACAACCCACAGCCAGGTGGTAGGGCATTTGCGCGCCTGGATGGCTACCACCCCTGGTCTAAAGTATGTCGCCATAACAACCTTGATTTGTGTTCCGGCATTAGTGACCAGGTTCCAGTCTCCATTAAGAGAGCAGCAGCGCATTTGTAGCACCTTTGGTGTTGCAAATGTCCATAGGCGATGGTAACCGCTTTCCATCAAGTGGGTCGTCTGCCTGTCTGTTGATCTCCTGGAATAAAAAAAAAACCTGGACCTGAGTCTCTTGTGGAACGTAGTCTACACTGCCTTTAGATAAATTGAAGAGTATGTAGAATATACATACTCTTTAATTTACTAATAATGTTATTTATTTCATTGACATTGTTATCTTTTTATACATACAATTCACAATCTCACAAGTCACACATAACATGCACACACACACGCACGCACGCACGCACGCACGCACGTACGCACGCACGCACACACACACGCACGTACATTCACGCACGCACGCACGCACACAATCATACATATTTGTTTATTTTTCTCTTAAATGAATGTAACTGTAATTAAAAATTTCACAATCAGAATTGTACCAATTAGGAAGGAGGTACCCCCGAGATATAGGCCGACCTAGTTTGGGGACCAATGAGTGTCAAAAATTGTGAATTGTTTTATTCAAAAAATGATTTTTGATTTGTTTTGACCAATATAATATATAGAACTATAATGAACCTTGACTCCATATATCCTTTAAAATAATTCGATAAACTCGGCAAAAAAAAGAATACTCAAAGACGTCAATAGATGGCGCCATCTGCATACGCGGTCGACTGAAAAATCGTCAGACGCTGTCAACTCAATTTCTCTCTCAAGCGACACGTACGTGCAAGTTACACTTAAGAAATGTCAAAGTATCAAAACAAATCGAGGCGCGATCAAAGGCCCGGTAAGTCCCTTCCCTTCCTTGCCCTCACACATCACAACTATACTGTATTGATTGAATTTTTTAGCAAAGAGTATATACACAACACAGCATGTTGTCAATGGTCGTTGTCGATTTGCGAGTATAATCTATGCCCCAGTTTCGATGTAAAATACGTCAACAGAATTTCATTGAATATATTCTTGTAACGGTACTTGTAGTTTTTTGAAGTGAAACTTCTTTAGGATCGTTGTGATTTGAAACTCGATGAAACGAAAAAGCGACACTGAAAAGAGATACATACATACATAACTTCACGCCAGTTCGGGATAGGCACGCGCAACAGAGCGCCATTCAGGCTTATTCTTACACACCTCACTTGCTTCTTTGACATTCATAGCTCTTGTCATGCACGCTCGTCTGCGCTTAAGGCTCCTGACATCACCTTCTGCTAGTACACGATCAATTTGATCATGGAAGGTGTGTCGTGGCCTTCCACGACTTCTGCATCCATCCACTTTTGCATTGTATATCTGTTTAGTCATTCTTTCCACATGCCCGAACCACCGGAGCATTCCTTTTCTTACCTTCACCCCGACACTCTCTTTCGGACCAACTCTCTTTCTTACTTCGGTATTACGAACGCGGTCCGCGAGCGTCACTCCGCAGATTTTGCGCAGTGCCCGCATCTCGACCGCGTTTACTCTACTTTCATGCTCTCTCTTCCATACCCAACTCTCGCTTCCATACCGTAGGTACCAGCTATGAAAAGAGATAACCACGTAAATCGATATGATTAAGCCTGGGAGAGAATGAGATACGAGTTTTACATTGTGCAGCCCAGATTAGAGAGTCCATAAGACCGATGATTAAACATAGGTCCAATTTGGACAGAAATAAAACTGATAATAATATTTTTTGTACTGTTACAGCTATTTAGTAGCATAGTTGTTCTTGTCGTGTTTCCGTTTAGAGTTAATAATGGGCTTTGTTAGTACCCTCTTATTTCTAAACGATAAAATCGACCATTTCCTTAATATAATAATGCTGTAATAAAACTACGTTTTACCGGTTTTAAGCGCGGTAATTTTAAATTAGATAATTAGATTAGGTATATAAGTAAATTAGATTAGGCTCCCATAGAGTAAATAATAACCATAAACAAAATTAAAATGAACAAGTTGGCGTTTGGGCTAAATAAAACTTTAACAATAATCGTTGACACTTGACATCTTTGTCTTTTGTGATCACGGCCACTGAAAAGTGGCCGAAACGTCGGAGAAACCGGAGAAAACCAAAATCAAATAAAATTACCGCGCTTAAAACCGTTAAAACGTAGTTTTATTTTGTATACAAGTCGCGAAAATTTAAGAAAATATTATAATAATGCTATATTTTATTTTATTATATTTATCCTTTATAATGTAGTAATTGTGTACAGATTATAATTCAAAATCTCTCAATTGTATATAGACGGTATTGACTATATTTTGTTTTCATGTTGGCAGACGCGATAGATTTGTATTGTGTTCGGTTTGTTTTATTACATGTAAAACTTTAAGAATAATCTTCTTATATATAAAAATGAATCGCAAAATGTGTTGGTAAGCGCGTAACTTGAGAACGACTTTAGCGATTTTGATGAAATTTTGTGTGTGGGTTTGAGTGGGTCTTGGGATGGTTTAGATCTACAATTGGAACCGGTAGGTGGCGCTGAGATGGGTTCTATAATCCTCCTAATCACCTGGAGGCGATTTTGGTGATTTTGTTTTTATGTATTTGAGTGGGTTCCCGGATGGTTTAGATTCGCAAGTAGAACCTGTAGGTGGCGCTGAGATCGGGTTCTAGAATCCTCCTAATCACCGGGAGCGATTTTGGTGATTTTGTTTTTGTGTGTTTGAGTGGGTTCCCGGATGGTTTAGATTTGCAATTACAACCGGTAGGTGGCGCTGAGATCGGGTTCTACAATCCTCCTAATCACCTGGAGCGATTTTGGTGATTTTGTTTTTATGTGTTTGAGTGGGTTCCCGGATGGTTTAAATTCGCAAGTAGAACCGGTAGGTGGCATTGAGATCGGGTTCTACAATCCTCCTAATTTTGTGTCATGAAACAAAGTCTTTTAGGAATTCAGAAAATATGGCGGTAGCTCTGATTATACAGTATTGTGACCAGTTGCTGTTCTTTTAGCTATCAAGGGAGCAAAGGATTCATCACCCCCGCTGACGAAGTGAATGTGTTCTGATTCCCGGGGCACATTCAGGCACTTTTTGCGCTGGATCGGACTGGGCGTAACTACGTTCTGAGTCTCAGCCTTTCCTACATAAAAAATGCGGGGCACATGGGAGGAGGGTGGTTTTAGTGGGTAGTGGTTGTTGCCCGTGCAACTTCTCTGAGTCTCCACACAAGTTGGCTTGATTATTGTTCGGATTGCCCCTTATCAAAGGGGAAAGCCTTCATGATCAACTATGGTCTAATCCCTTGCAAAGGACCCAGTATTGTGCGTAAATAGCATTTCCCCCGCCTTGATGTTTGCTGGATGAGAGGTGACAACGGTAGACATCTAGCGGGGATAACTGATCGATTGATAGTTAAAAAAAATCGCGATCGAAAAATAGGGGTTGATCGTAGAGAGGTGGAAAATTAAGAGTAATATATTCTTTTAAATTCTAAGTCATGACAAAATAAGATTAAAAATCTTGCCAAAAAAATTAAAGTTTATAATTAACCAATAAAAAATAGGGGTTGATCGTATAGGGGTGCAAAATTAGGGTTGTATGTGTTTTTAATGCTATATCCTAAAAAAATAAAAAATAAAAATGTATCTAAAAATTTAAAAATAAAATTTAGGGGTGGACTACCCTTAACATTTAGGGGGATGAACAATAGATGTTGTCCGATTCTCAGACCTACCCAATATGCACACAAAATTTCATGAGAATCGGTCAAGCCGTTTCGGAGGAGTATGGAAACGAACATGTGACATGAGAATTTTATATATAAGTATAACATTAATAAAAGTTAGAGAAGAATTATCTGTGAGTGTCTTCTCTGAAGTTTCAATTCTACTGCGTGTCAACTGCACATACATTTTTTTTACTAAAACAAAATTAATGTAGTAACAATCCAAGCAATATTATTTATCCGTGCAGGAACGGAGAAAGAATACAATTTCCGGCCGGCGGCCTGTCGTGAGAGGCGACTAAACAACCCACAGCCAGGTGGTAGGGCGTTTGCCCGACTGGATGGCTAGCACCCCTGGTCTAGAGCATGCCGCCATAACAACTTTGAGTTGTGTTCCGGCATTAGTGACCAGGTTCCAGAATCACTTAAGAGAGCAGCAGCGCATTTGTAGCACATTTGGTGTTGCAAATGTCCTTAGGCGATGGTAACCGCTTTCCATCCAGTGGGCCGTCTGCCTGTCTGCTGAACTCCTGCAATAAAAAAAAATCCGAATGTGAGATTGTTTGTGACTCTTACACGTCTTAACTACGTAACAGATCGTCTTGAAATCATACATACATGTTGTCAGGTGTATAGTAAAGGACATAGAGTACCTTTCGTCTAGAAATAAAATAATAGCCGGAAAGATGGCGCCTGGAGCGCGTTTTATTGGCGCCACCGTCGTGCAATTCCGTAACAAATACGTCGTCATGGCAACGAAATTGACCATTTTTATTGCATGAGTTCAGCAGACACGCCCACCTGATAGGAAGCGGTTACCGTTGCCTATGGACATTTGTAACACCGAAGGTGCTACCAATGCGCTGCCGCTTTCTAAAGAGAGACTGGAACCTGGCCACTAATGCCGGAACACAACTCCAGGTTACGGCGGCATACTCTAGACTAGGGGTTGTAGCCATCCAGCCGCAGCAAACTGTGTTCTTTCTCCGGTTCTGCACGGATAAACAATGGAACTTTTATATGTTGCTTTTTTTATTTTTTATTGCAGGAGTTCAGCAGACAGGCAGACGGCCCACTGAATGGAAAGCAGTTACCATCGCCTATCGACATTTGCAACACCAAAGGTGCTACAAATGCGCTGCTGCTCTCTTAAGAGAGTCTGGAACCTGGTCACTAATGCCGGAACACAACTCAAAGTTGTTATGGCGACATGCTCTAGACCAGGGGTGGTAGCCATCCAGTCGGGCAAATGCCCTACCACCTGGCTATGGGTTGTTTGGTCGCCTCTTACGACAGGCCGCCAGGCCACAGGAAATGGTATTCTTTCTCCGTTCCTGCACGGATAAAGGATAACAAGATAATAAAGGATAAGACCGCCCTTTGTACATAACTAGATATAATTTTAATCTTTAAATTTATGTTTGTATTGGTGTACAAAGAGTTATCTATCTATAGATGAATAATAATAATAACGTATATAGACCCGCAAGGGGGCTTTGTGGCGAAGCCTTAGGTGAGTAGCGACACCTCGTACCTGACACCGGGGGCCAAGGCAAGGCCCCCGCTTCCGTGCTTGCCTTAGCCAGCCGGACGGAGTGGAGATCGCTAGAGCTAAGACTCAAGCTCCAGGGGTGGAAGTGATAAACGGCATCACGTCAGAAGTAGCTTCGGTGAACCTGCAGCCCACCTCTCGACATCCCTTAGCCATTCACACCCATGTTGCCCCTGTCTTGTATGGCATTTTTTGGGGCTCATGCAGGGAGTGGCGAGTCACCGTCTGCCCATTTTTCCATATTCCCTGAACATTGCGACGGGCAGACGCCATAATCCCAGACCCCCAGTACCACTAGCAGTTCACGCCAATAGCCCGGTACTTTTGTCCTCATTTCCCGCAATAGTCCTACATTGGCCGGGGTTTGTCTTTGGGTGCATTATTATATGGTGTAGACAGGGATAATCGCCGGTCAGTATCACGCCACATTTACATTAAATTTGTCAAGGGGCCTCTACGTGTTGGCCTTCCCATGGCCCCACGTAAGTCCTCCAAATGTCCGGCCATTTCTATGGTCCGTGGTCTTGAAAGACATACGCGTATGTAGTATTACTATAGGCATAATAATAATAAACTAAAAGTATTGTTTGGCACAATTAAGAGTCCCTACAGATTAGCTTCTAAAGGTAAAAACTATCGCGGAGCTATCAGCCGCTATTAAAAACGCCCATCAAGGTTGGTAAAGACCATACCGGTGTGTATAATACGTTACGCATATAGTTTTTATGTCCGAAATTATAGATATTATGGATATTATTGCATAGTCGTGAGATGCGTTGTAATAAAATGAAAGCACAAAATATCTAAGTCTTAAAAAAGTAGTCAAGTACGAGTAAAGCCTGCTCGCCTTTGTGATTTTTTGTTTCTTGCCTGAACAAGGCAGATGGTCCACGTGATGGAAAGTGGTTATCCTCGCCTGTGGTAGTAAAACATAAAAAACAACCAATAAAATTGCAAAATGCGCTGTTCAGAAGTATACTACATTTTTAATGTAACTAATATGTTAAAATGTCATGAATACTTGAATAATGACAAGTCATCGGCGGTAGTCATTTAAAAAAACAACAATCACAGCGACCAATCATGTGTCGACGTTTTGAATTTTAAATTTCGAAGCGATTTAAATGCGTGCTGCCAATAGGTCAGAGTGGAATGTATTGGAATCTTTAAGTAAGTGACGCTGGTGTGTTTTGTGTGTACGACGCTTTATGTTGTATGTGTATATGGCCTTATGACGCTTTTCCTGTACTAGGGTTGAATTACACGTTTCAACAAATGTTTGGTGTGAATTTAATTATTGTTAACAGAAAGTTATTTGTCTTTTTGTTGTACATAGTTTAAACTTTATTGTATGTAGCCAATGACTCCTTTTTATTGTAGCCAGTTTTTAACCGACTTCCAAAAGGCGGCTTATTACGCGATTTTTCCGTCAATTGTGGACCGATTTTCAAAATAGTTTTTGAAGTGAAACCTCTTTAGAATCGTTGTGATTTGAAAATCGACGAAACGAAAAAGTGACACTAAAAAGAGATAAACACATCAAATTCAACCTTATTTAATTTGGAATAAAACTGATTTCTCTTCACCCGTTAGTATTAATTTTCAATTTAAATGAAAGTTAAAAGATTTCAAATGAATTTTAGTTCTATCTATAAGATATAGGAACCGGCTGAGAATACAGATTTGCTTTCTCTACTGGGAATAATAGATGGCTCCTTTGTCAACCCTAAATCATATGCATTAGTTACATTCAGGAAGTTTGTTTCATGAATTTTGCAAGTAATATTACGCAATAGTGTATCGATTACTGCGTTATCAATAGTATATCGTTTACTGCATATCTTCACGACTTTTGTTAAGGTGGCAGGCAGGACATGACTCCACCCGATAACGCTGTGTGGAATGTATATATGGCATGGCCTCTGTAGTTGAATGGTCTAAGATTTTTCCGGCCGAGCTCACTGAACCGCAAAGGCAGATGCCAGACTTGGTAAATTTCGTAAACGAACATTCGTTATTTATTGTTGTGTGTGTCTGAACCTGAGTGTGTGTGTGTGTGTGAGAGAGAGAAAGAGAGAGAGAGAGAGAGAGAGAGAGAGAGAGAGAGAGAGAGTGTGTGCGTGTGCGCATGCGCGTGTGTCTGAATCTGAGTCTCTCTCTCTCTCTCTCTCTGTGTGTGCGTGCGTGCCCGAGTGTGTGTGTCCGAGTGTTTGTGTGTGTGTGTCCGAGTGTTTGTGTGTGTGTGTCCGAGTGTTTGTGCGTGTGTGTCCGAGTGTGTGTGTGTGTGTGTGTGTGTGTGTGTGTGTGTGTGTGTGTGTGTGTGTGTGTGTGTGTGTGTGTGTGTGTGTGTGTGTGTGTGTGTGTGTGTGTGTGTGTGTGTGTGTGTGTGTGTGTGTGTGTGTGTATGTGTGTGAGAGAGAGAGAGAGAGTGCGCGTGTCTGGATCTGAGTCTCTCTCTCTCTCTCTCTCTCTCTCTCTCTCGCTGTCTGTCTGTCTGAGTGTAAATGTGTGTGTGTGTGTGTGTGTGTGTGTGTGTGTGTGTGTGAGAGAGAGAAAGAGAGAGTGTGTGTGTGTGAGAGTGTGTGCGCGTGTGTGTCTGTATCTGAGTCTCTGTGTGTATGTGTGTGTGTGTGTCTGAGAGTGTGTGTGTGTGCGTCTCTGAGTATGTGTGTGTGTGTGTGTGTGTGCGTGTGTGTCTGTCTAATTATGTGGGGAACAAATGTCTAGCCATGCAATGCTAGACTGCAACCGGGATTTAACGCTCGGATGATGATGAACATTCGTTATTTACTTAGCTCTGATTGATCTGAAAGTTTACAGACTATTAGGAGTGGGCTATTGATGTACGAAGATTCCTAAAATCCTTAGCATTCCTGGCAGTATTTGTTAAGATGCCATCGATTTACCGAACCCGGAGGAAAGAAATTAATTTCTAGACAGATTTTTAATAAGACACTAGGATTTGCCTGCGACTTCGTCCACGCTTGACTTGCACTTCCCGCTTGATTTCCGGGACGCAAAATATCGTAGCATTTAAAAAAAAATGTAAGCCATTGTTTTAGTGGAAATAGTGTCCGAATAAGCTAATTTCGATGCATCCGAACAACTTCAAACCGCTCCCGGGAAAATTCCGGCGGGATTTACGGGATAAAAAATATTACATATTTTATTACGTTAAATTTGCTATCGATCCGTAAAAATATCACAATGGAATTCAATTTTTTTATACTCTAGCTATTTGAAATAATTCCCAAAAAAAAATCTTGCAGAATTCCCAGGATAAAAAATAGCGCAAAGTTTAAGTCTAGAAGTTAGCTGTTGATCAGCGAAAACCGCATCGAAATCTGTCCAATAGTTTTTACGTGAATCCGGAACAAACAGACAAGAAATCTTAAACAAATTTGCATCGTGTTCTCCATCGTTTATGTAGTCTATTCCAGTTGTTTTTATTTAAATAGCTTCAATGCACAGACACGTCATGTTTAGAATTTTATAATACTACTACCTGCTCCGGCAGACGTTGTTCTGCCCTGAAGAAATAAAATTTAGAACCCGATTGCAGCGCCACCTACCGGGTCCAATTGTGAATCTAAACCATCCTCTAATCCACTTGAACACAAAAAATTCATTCATATCGGTCCAGCCGTTTAGGAGGAGTTCACTGTCAACAGACGTACTGGAGACGACTCCCGGGTTACACTCAGGGTACCGTGGGGGTGACCAAAAACCCTTATCAATTGACCCGTATATTGGAGTCTTCATTAGATTTTTTTGGAGCTGAATAGCCGCAGATTGCTGTTTCAGCGATACCGGACTTTGGGGGCTTCACGACTCCGTGGGAGCGGAGGCGTTCAGCCCGGGAGCAGCACGCTCGAGGAGGCACCTCCTGTGGGGTTCGACCTCGGCTCGACCGCTGCGGGGGATGGACTCTATATTGGGAATTAGCTGTTAAAGGCTGAAAGAGCTAAGCCAACAGGCTGAAATGATTGTTTTGGGGACCAATTATCGACTCCGCCGGCGGAGCCGATCCTAGTCTATCATTACTACCGCTTCGCAACGTGTTATAGCTGGAGGAGAAGAAGCGGCGGAAGAAACTCTCCAGTAACACGCCTATGCTAATCATGTATGGCTACTTGTGTCTGTAGTGAGTGAGTGAGATTGGTGGGGTCTTACCTTTGTGTAAGCGGATCCGAGCCGGGGGCTCTCCGGCGTCTGTGCCTGTTATGCCAGGCTGATGTTCTGAGCCTCGGGGGTTCATGGTCGCGAGGAGACGGGTGATTTTATCGGGCTCGATCTTCATTAGATATACATACACCTTTGGTAAAGTACATAAAATAGTACAATTAAAAGATTATCGCCTTTCATTGGAGAACAGCGACATCTAGTGAGCGATCAAATATAACAATTTATATTGAGCCGATGTGGAGCTTTTAACACGTACAGAAGAATTATATACATAAGGATAGATTTATTCCAGTTTACGAAACTGGCCTTTGATTTTCTCTACGAGATTATTTGTTATTATTGATTTATTTATTTGATATCGACGGTTGAAGACGAAAGGGTCTCCCCTCTCGTTTAAATTCGGGTACCTCCGCGACGAATGGACGAAGCAAGTTCGGAAAAAAATTAAGCTAAGTAAACAGAAGATGTAGTCAATATCGTGGTTAAATGAAAAAAAGCCGCGTTATTCCTTCGGATTGCGTGAGGACTGTGACTCTTAAATTTTTTTCGCCTAAAGTTTGAGAAACTAGAGTTTTGGAGCTTTAAAATGCTTGTTTTAAATCCTCGATACGACCATGTTTTATTAAGAGAGAGAGAAAGAGATAACACTTTATTGCATACCAAAATACACAATTATAAAAACAAACTATATTTACAATAATTTTTAACCAACACAATAAGCGGCCTTATCGCTCAAAGCGATCTCTTCCAGACAACCTAAATAAAAAAAAAGAATCAGGCTATGTAGGTAGTGCAGGAAAAAGGCAATAGATTTATAAATATACAAACTAATTTAAGAAATAAATATACAAATACATACATATATACATAGTCATGTTTATACACATCTTATACTAATATATAAAGCTGAAGAGTTTGTTTGTTTGAACGCGCTAATCTCAGGAACTACTGGTCTGATTTGAAAAATTCTTTCAGTGTTAGATAGCCCATTTATCGAGGAAGGCTATAGGCTATATATCATCACGCTAAGACCAATAGGAGCAGAGCGCTAATGAAGAATGTTTCAAAATCGGGGGGTTTTGAAAACAAATTCCACGCGGATGACGTCGCGGGCACAGCTAGTATACAATAATATTGTTACAACCGAGGTGCCGACAAAAGTAGATTCACACCTGCATACCATAAAAGCACACTTTATTACCTTTCCGCATTTGGACTTCTTTTATTTACTTTGTGTTTAAAATTTGTGATTAGAAAACAGCCTATTGTGTATTGCAATCTTTTATGGCAGTCATTAGCCAGGTGTTTCGAACTGATTCTAAGAAATTCGATCTACGCGGTCGGGCAGCCATATTGTATCGGTGCAGTATAAAGCAATGGCCCAATGGAGAGATCGGCAGTCTAGCGAGAACCACGATCAAGGCGAGACTTGTGTACATTCGGTAACCTATTTAGTGACGTACTTTGCGCGTGTTATTGAATCGTGTTTTACGTATGGACTTATTGCGTTCAGTTATATTTGTACCTGTGCTATGTGTGTTTGTATAGTTCTAATAAATTCTATAGTAATTCCAACGGCATTTTAATTCGAGTCCTGCAACTCGTAACAATATATTTCAAAATACATAAGTTATTACAATAAATGTATTAGCATGAACAAACAGTGTTTTCTGAGCAAATTTCTAAATGTTGGTAAGGATTTGACCTCTCTGACAGTAAGAGGCAGCATATTCCAAAGTTTGACAGCCTGCACCGTAAAAGAATTATCATAATTGGATGAAGTACATATGTGCAGGTGTCATCAGTTTTCGATACGTATCAGAGCGCAAATTGTGGGCAGTGGATAGGCGAAGGAGTGTAAAACGTTCCTTAAGGTACTGGGGACTATTAGGAGTAAATAATGTTATAAATGAGAGTGAGAATGAGTGAGTATTCCGGCGAAAAAGAATAGGAAGCCACTTGAGTCCCTTACGATATTCAGAAACAGAGGCATAGTAAAAACCTTAGAATTTGATTATTAATAATAGTGATTTCTGTTTTCGCAGATTGCATCCCTTAAGAAGCTGTCAGATGAGCTGGAAGCTACATTGCAGTCTGAGGTGAGTCAGAAGTACAGTTTTAAACTCCGTGCAGGAATGGAGAAAGAATATAATTTACGAGGCTACAAAACAACCCACAGCAAGGTTGTATTTGCCCGTCTGGATGGCTACCAAACCGGGTCTTTTTTTTATAAAGGGTAAATCCGTGAGCCGCGCGAGGGGAAAGATCGCGGCCCGTGTGTGGGATTCGCCAGGTCGGGGTGGCACTAGCACCCCACGTGTGAGATGCTATTGCCACGCCGCGGTTAGGGATACCAACTAAAACCCCTGTCCGATCCCGAGCGTCCTTCGTCTGGGCTGTGAGCTTGCTTGCGGGCTTTGCGGGCTGGCCTCATCATTTTAAGCCGGAGATCTGGGTCTCTCCGGCTCCTCGATGTCATCTCGAGGTGACAGGGTGCGCACAGATCGAGGCGCGACCCTCCTCTCCGGCCTTTATGTACGGGCGGGTTCGGTTTCTTCGCCGGTCGCCCGCACGACCGTAGCCTACGGCGGCTGAAGGTCGTGGACGACCCTCCGACGCCGCCGCCGGCTCTGGCAGGAGGGGAGCGTGGCGGACTGCCCGGCGCCTCCTTCGCGGACATGACGGTCTCGCAGAAGAAGGCGGCTGCGTCCCACGCGTCGACGCTCCCGACCATGGTCTTCACCACAGCCGAGAGGGACAAATACGCCCCGATGGCCGCGACGAGATCACGGCGCTGCTCGCCCCAGGCTAGACACACCTGGAGGGTGTGCAGCGCCGTGTCACCAAACCTGGTCTAGAGCATGCCGCCGTAACAACCTTGAGTTGTGTTCTGGCATCTTCAGCAGTCTTCCTTTAGAGAGCGGCAGCATTTCTATTTTTTTGTTTCGAGTATTTTTTTAAAGCGTGATTATTACTTGTCGTTTATTTGTTCAAGGCACCCTTATACTCGTCACTAATAGAATGAACAGGAAATAGGTGCTAAATATTAATGCGTTACTAACAAACGATCTATTTTAAATAATGGCACTGTCAAAGGAAACGCTGATCGATATGTATCGTTAAAATCAACGTCGGGTCGTAGTCGTATTTATGTATTATATTCTACCGATTTTGACCCCTATAACCCTCACTGCTTAGTACTACAACGGATAAAGGAGGAATAGTTTCCTTTGTAAAATTTACACAAACCATGTTTTCATTTATGTATTTTATTCTACCGATTTTGACGCCTATAACCCTCACTGCTTAGTACTTGTACGGATAAAGGAGGAATAGGTTCCTTTGTAAAATTTACACAAACCATGTTTTCATTTATGTATTTTATTCTACCGATTTTGACGCCTATAACCCTCACTGCTTAGTACTTGTACGGATAAAGGAGGAATAGGTTCCTTTGTAAAATTTACACAAACCATGTTTTCATTTATGTATTTTATTCTACCGATTTTGACGCCTATAACCCTCACTGCTTAGTACTTGTACGGATAAAGGAGGAATAGGTTCCTTTGTAAAATTTACACAAACCATGTTTTCATTTATGTATTTTATTCTACCGATTTTGACGCCTATAACCCTCACTGCTTAGTACTTGTACGGATAAAGGAGGAATAGGTTCCTTTGTAAAATTTACACAAACCATGTTTTCATTTATGTATTTTATTCTACCGATTTTGACGCCTATAACCCTCACTGCTTAGTACTTGTACGGATAAAGGAGGAATAGGTTCCTTTGTAAAATTTACACAAACCATGTTTTCATTTATGTATTTTATTCTACCGATTTTGACCCCTATAACCCTCACTGCTTAGTACTTGTACGGATAAAGGAGGAATAGGTTCCTTTGTAAAATTTACACAAACCATGTTTTCATTTATGTATTTTATTCTACCGATTTTGACGCCTATAACCCTCACTGCTTAGTACTTGTACGGATAAAGGAGGAATAGGTTCCTTTGTAAAATTTACACAAACCATGTTTTCATTTATGTATTTTATTCTACCGATTTTGACGCCTATAACCCTCACTGCTTAGTACTTGTACGGATAAAGGAGGAATAGGTTCCTTTGTAAAATTTACACAAACCATGTTTTCATTTATGTATTTTATTCTACCGATTTTGACGCCTATAACCCTCACTGCTTAGTACTTGTACGGATAAAGGAGGAATAGGTTCCTTTGTAAAATTTACACAATCCATGTTTTCATTTATGTATTTTATTCTACCGATTTTGACGCCTATAACCCTCACTGCTTAGTACTTGTACGGATAAAGGAGGAATAGGTTCCTTTGTAAAATTTACACAAACCATGTTTTCATTTATGTATTTTATTCTACCGATTTTGACGCCTATAACCCTCACTGCTTAGTACTTGTACGGATAAAGGAGGAATAGGTTCCTTTGTAAAATTTACACAAACCATGTTTTCATTTATGTATTTTATTCTACCGATTTTGACGCCTATAACCCTCACTGCTTAGTACTTGTACGGATAAAGGAGGAATAGGTTCCTTTGTAAAATTTACACAATCCATGTTTTCATTTATGTATTTTATTCTACCGATTTTGACCCCTATAACCCTCACTGCTTAGTACTTGTACGGATAAAGGAGGAATAGGTTCCTTTGTAAAATTTACACAAACCATGTTTTCATTTATGTATTTTATTCTACCGATTTTGACGCCTATAACCCTCACTGCTTAGTACTTGTACGGATAAAGGAGGAATAGGTTCCTTTGTAAAATTTACACAATCCATGTTTTCATTTATGTATTTTATTCTACCGATTTTGACGCCTATAACCCTCACTGCTTAGTACTTGTACGGATAAAGGAGGAATAGGTTCCTTTGTAAAATTTACACAAACCATGTTTTCATTTATGTATTTTATTCTACCGATTTTGACGCCTATAACCCTCACTGCTTAGTACTTGTACGGATAAAGGAGGAATAGGTTCCTTTGTAAAATTTACACAAACCATGTTTTCATTTATGTATTTTATTCTACCGATTTTGACCCCTATAACCTTCACTGCTTAGTACTTGTACGGATAAAGGACGAATAGTTTCCTTTGTAAAATTTACACAATCCATGTTTTCATTTATGTATTTTATTCTACCGATTTTGACCCCTATAACCTTCACTGCTTAGTACTTGTACGGATAAAGGACGAATAGTTTCCTTTGTAAAATTTACACAATCCATGTTTTCATTTATGTATTTTATTCTACCGATTTTGACCCCTATAAACTTCACTGTTTAGTACTTGTAAGGATAAATAATTTCCTTTGTAAAATTTACACAATCCATGTTTTCATTTATGTATTTTATTCTACCGATTTTGACGCCTATAACCCTCACTGCTTAGTACTTGTACGGATAAAGGAGGAATAGGTTCCTTTGTAAAATTTACACAAACCATGTTTTCATTTATGTATTTTATTCTACCGATTTTGACGCCTATAACCCTCACTGCTTAGTACTTGTACGGATAAAGGAGGAATAGGTTCCTTTGTAAAATTTACACAAACCATGTTTTCATTTATGTATTTTATTCTACCGATTTTGACCCCTATAACCCTCACTGCTTAGTACTTGTACGGATAAAGGAGGAATAGGTTCCTTTGTAAAATTTACACAAACCATGTTTTCATTTATGTATTTTATTCTACCGATTTTGACGCCTATAACCCTCACTGCTTAGTACTTGTACGGATAAAGGAGGAATAGGTTCCTTTGTAAAATTTACACAAACCATGTTTTCATTTATGTATTTTATTCTACCGATTTTGACGCCTATAACCCTCACTGCTTAGTACTTGTACGGATAAAGGAGGAATAGGTTCCTTTGTAAAATTTACACAAACCATGTTTTCATTTATGTATTTTATTCTACCGATTTTGACGCCTATAACCCTCACTGCTTAGTACTTGTACGGATAAAGGAGGAATAGGTTCCTTTGTAAAATTTACACAAACCATGTTTTCATTTATGTATTTTATTCTACCGATTTTGACCCCTATAACCCTCACTGCTTAGTACTTGTACGGATAAAGGAGGAATAGGTTCCTTTGTAAAATTTACACAAACCATGTTTTCATTTATGTATTTTATTCTACCGATTTTGACGCCTATAACCCTCACTGCTTAGTACTTGTACGGATAAAGGAGGAATAGGTTCCTTTGTAAAATTTACACAAACCATGTTTTCATTTATGTTAGTACATGTTTTCATTTATGTATTTTATTCTACCGATTTTGACGCCTATAACCCTCACTGCTTAGTACTTGTACGGATAAAGGAGGAATAGGTTCCTTTGTAAAATTTACACAAACCATGTTTTCATTTATGTATTTTATTCTACCGATTTTGACGCCTATAACCCTCACTGCTTAGTACTTGTACGGATAAAGGAGGAATAGGTTCCTTTGTAAAATTTACACAAACCATGTTTTCATTTATGTATTTTATTCTACCGATTTTGACGCCTATAACCCTCACTGCTTAGTACTTGTACGGATAAAGGAGGAATAGGTTCCTTTGTAAAATTTACACAAACCATGTTTTCATTTATGTATTTTATTCTACCGATTTTGACGCCTATAACCCTCACTGCTTAGTACTTGTACGGATAAAGGAGGAATAGGTTCCTTTGTAAAATTTACACAATCCATGTTTTCATTTATGTATTTTATTCTACCGATTTTGACGCCTATAACCCTCACTGCTTAGTACTTGTACGGATAAAGGAGGAATAGGTTCCTTTGTAAAATTTACACAAACCATGTTTTCATTTATGTATTTTATTCTACCGATTTTGACGCCTATAACCCTCACTGCTTAGTACTTGTACGGATAAAGGAGGAATAGGTTCCTTTGTAAAATTTACACAAACCATGTTTTCATTTATGTATTTTATTCTACCGATTTTGACGCCTATAACCCTCACTGCTTAGTACTTGTACGGATAAAGGAGGAATAGGTTCCTTTGTAAAATTTACACAAACCATGTTTTCATTTATGTATTTTATTCTACCGATTTTGACGCCTATAACCCTCACTGCTTAGTACTTGTACGGATAAAGGAGGAATAGGTTCCTTTGTAAAATTTACACAAACCATGTTTTCATTTATGTATTTTATTCTACCGATTTTGACGCCTATAACCCTCACTGCTTAGTACTTGTACGGATAAAGGAGGAATAGGTTCCTTTGTAAAATTTACACAAACCATGTTTTCATTTATGTATTTTATTCTACCGATTTTGACGCCTATAACCCTCACTGCTTAGTACTTGTACGGATAAAGGAGGAATAGGTTCCTTTGTAAAATTTACACAAACCATGTTTTCATTTATGTATTTTATTCTACCGATTTTGACGCCTATAACCCTCACTGCTTAGTACTTGTACGGATAAAGGAGGAATAGGTTCCTTTGTAAAATTTACACAAACCATGTTTTCATTTATGTATTTTATTCTACCGATTTTGACGCCTATAACCCTCACTGCTTAGTACTTGTACGGATAAAGGAGGAATAGGTTCCTTTGTAAAATTTACACAAACCATGTTTTCATTTATGTATTTTATTCTACCGATTTTGACGCCTATAACCCTCACTGCTTAGTACTTGTACGGATAAAGGAGGAATAGGTTCCTTTGTAAAATTTACACAAACCATGTTTTCATTTATGTATTTTATTCTACCGATTTTGACGCCTATAACCCTCACTGCTTAGTACTTGTACGGATAAAGGAGGAATAGGTTCCTTTGTAAAATTTACACAAACCATGTTTTCATTTATGTATTTTATTCTACCGATTTTGACGCCTATAACCCTCACTGCTTAGTACTTGTACGGATAAAGGAGGAATAGGTTCCTTTGTAAAATTTACACAAACCATGTTTTCATTTATGTATTTTATTCTACCGATTTTGACGCCTATAACCCTCACTGCTTAGTACTTGTACGGATAAAGGAGGAATAGGTTCCTTTGTAAAATTTACACAAACCATGTTTTCATTTATGTATTTTATTCTACCGATTTTGACGCCTATAACCCTCACTGCTTAGTACTTGTACGGATAAAGGAGGAATAGGTTCCTTTGTAAAATTTACACAAACCATGTTTTCATTTATGTATTTTATTCTACCGATTTTGACGCCTATAACCCTCACTGCTTAGTACTTGTACGGATAAAGGAGGAATAGGTTCCTTTGTAAAATTTACACAAACCATGTTTTCATTTATGTATTTTATTCTACCGATTTTGACGCCTATAACCCTCACTGCTTAGTACTTGTACGGATAAAGGAGGAATAGGTTCCTTTGTAAAATTTACACAAACCATGTTTTCATTTATGTATTTTATTCTACCGATTTTGACGCCTATAACCCTCACTGCTTAGTACTTGTACGGATAAAGGAGGAATAGGTTCCTTTGTAAAATTTACACAAACCATGTTTTCATTTATGTATTTTATTCTACCGATTTTGACGCCTATAACCCTCACTGCTTAGTACTTGTACGGATAAAGGAGGAATAGGTTCCTTTGTAAAATTTACACAATCCATGTTTTCATTTATGTATTTTATTCTACCGATTTTGACGCCTATAACCCTCACTGCTTAGTACTTGTACGGATAAAGGAGGAATAGGTTCCTTTGTAAAATTTACACAAACCATGTTTTCATTTATGTATTTTATTCTACCGATTTTGACGCCTATAACCCTCACTGCTTAGTACTTGTACGGATAAAGGAGGAATAGGTTCCTTTGTAAAATTTACACAATCCATGTTTTCATTTATGTATTTTATTCTACCGATTTTGACGCCTATAACCCTCACTGCTTAGTACTTGTACGGATAAAGGAGGAATAGGTTCCTTTGTAAAATTTACACAAACCATGTTTTCATTTATGTATTTTATTCTACCGATTTTGACGCCTATAACCCTCACTGCTTAGTACTTGTACGGATAAAGGAGGAATAGGTTCCTTTGTAAAATTTACACAATCCATGTTTTCATTTATGTATTTTATTCTACCGATTTTGACGCCTATAACCCTCACTGCTTAGTACTTGTACGGATAAAGGAGGAATAGGTTCCTTTGTAAAATTTACACAAACCATGTTTTCATTTATGTATTTTATTCTACCGATTTTGACGCCTATAACCCTCACTGCTTAGTACTTGTACGGATAAAGGAGGAATAGGTTCCTTTGTAAAATTTACACAATCCATGTTTTCATTTATGTATTTTATTCTACCGATTTTGACGCCTATAACCCTCACTGCTTAGTACTTGTACGGATAAAGGAGGAATAGGTTCCTTTGTAAAATTTACACAAACCATGTTTTCATTTATGTATTTTATTCTACCGATTTTGACGCCTATAACCCTCACTGCTTAGTACTTGTACGGATAAAGGAGGAATAGGTTCCTTTGTAAAATTTACACAATCCATGTTTTCATTTATGTATTTTATTCTACCGATTTTGACGCCTATAACCCTCACTGCTTAGTACTTGTACGGATAAAGGAGGAATAGGTTCCTTTGTAAAATTTACACAATCCATGTTTTCATTTATGTATTTTATTCTACCGATTTTGACGCCTATAACCCTCACTGCTTAGTACTTGTACGGATAAAGGAGGAATAGGTTCCTTTGTAAAATTTACACAAACCATGTTTTCATTTATGTATTTTATTCTACCGATTTTGACGCCTATAACCCTCACTGCTTAGTACTTGTACGGATAAAGGAGGAATAGGTTCCTTTGTAAAATTTACACAAACCATGTTTTCATTTATGTATTTTATTCTACCGATTTTGACGCCTATAACCCTCACTGCTTAGTACTTGTACGGATAAAGGAGGAATAGGTTCCTTTGTAAAATTTACACAAACCATGTTTTCATTTATGTATTTTATTCTACCGATTTTGACCCCTATAACCCTCACTGCTTAGTACTTGTACGGATAAAGGAGGAATAGGTTCCTTTGTAAAATTTACACAATCCATGTTTTCATTTATGTATTTTATTCTACCGATTTTGACGCCTATAACCCTCACTGCTTAGTACTTGTACGGATAAAGGAGGAATAGGTTCCTTTGTAAAATTTACACAATCCATGTTTTCATTTATGTATTTTATTCTACCGATTTTGACGCCTATAACCCTCACTGCTTAGTACTTGTACGGATAAAGGAGGAATAGGTTCCTTTGTAAAATTTACACAAACCATGTTTTCATTTATGTATTTTATTCTACCGATTTTGACGCCTATAACCCTCACTGCTTAGTACTTGTACGGATAAAGGAGGAATAGGTTCCTTTGTAAAATTTACACAAACCATGTTTTCCTTACAGCCGCCAGATGTTATGTATTATTTTGCGAAAACGTGTGACGAAAAGTGATTTTTTATGGATGTATAGGTTTACCTTTGACCACCGTCTCTGTCACGTGGTGTCGAGTGATGACGCAGTCTGGGATGGAACATGCTTAAGAAGATACTTCACTTCACTCGTGACTTGAAGATTTCAAGATTGTATTTGTCAGTAAAAACAGACTCCGGCAAATATTCCACTCTTCGGCAGTGCGCACCAGAAAAGATGAAGCGAAACGCTTGGTTCTGACTGGTGGTATTTCCACCAAGTAACGGTGGCGCTAACCGCTACGTCTGGTTGTCCGATGGTAATATGAGGATGGAGGAATCAGCTCGTGCAATTCTAAGGAACACTCCCCGACATGTATCCGATAGAAGACAGTTAGCCCCGCTACCTTGCGTCTATGCTCTAGACTCTCAAGTCGAGCATCAAGAAGACGATTAGGCAACTCCAAGCGTACTTTCAGAATGTGGCCCACCTCATGGACAGCGGTTACCATCGCCTATGGACATTTGCAAAACCAAAGGTGCTACAAATGCGCTGCTGCTCTCTTAAGGGAGACTGGAACCTGGTCACTAATGCCGGAACACAAATCAAGGTTGTTATGGCGCATACTCTAGACCAGGGGTGGTAGCCATTTAGACCGGCAAATGCCCTACCGGCTGTGGGTTGCTTTGTCGCCTCTTACGACAGGCCGTCCGGCCGCAGGAAATTGTATTCTTTCTCCGTTTCTGCACGGATAAAAAATTATTTATTATGTATTTATTGAAAGAAATAAAATAAAAATATTTGAAGAAATAGCGACGTAATTACATTCTTTATACATTATTATACACAGAGTATAATTTGAGAATTTGTACGCCGCATTTTCAGCAAACAAGGTTTGCACTCAGCATATTGCTGTGCCGGAATTATATCCGACACAACGCTGATTTTCAGTGCAAACCTTCCTTTTGGAGTAAGACCAAAACGACCCAATTTTGTTAAATAATAATAATTAATAAAACTAATTTTACTTATGTAATATTGATTTTTGCCAGGTGGTCGGGCATTTGCCCGACTGGATAGCTACCACCTCTGGTCTAAAGTATGTCGCCATAACAACCTTGAGTTGTGTTCCGGCATTAGTGACCAGGTTCCAATCTCCCTTAGGAGAGCAGCACCGCATTTGTAAGCACCTTCGGTGTTGCAAATGTCTATAGGCGATGGTAACCGCTTTCCATCAAGTGGGCCGTCTGCCTGTCTGCTGAACTCCTGCAATAAAACATAATAATAATAATAATTACCCCCGGTACCACTAGCAGTTCACCCCAATAGCCCGGTACTTTTTGTTCTCATTTCCCACAATAGTCCTACACTGGCCGGGGCTTGTCCTTGGGTGCATTACTATATAGTGTAGACAGGGATAATCGCCGGTCAGTGTCACGCCACATTTACATTAAATTTGTCAAGGGGCCTCTACGTGTTGGCGTTCCCAGGGCAAGCCCCCCAAAAGTCCGGGCCATTTTTATGGCCCGTGGTCTTGAAAGACATACAGTATAATAATAATTAATAAAACTAATTCTACTTATATAATATTTAATTGGACAAACAAATAAATAATTTTTAATAAAACTTACAATAAAATATTTTGAGACTTCAAAATTAAAAGAAATACTCGTGTAACAACTTGTATCAAATCATCTACTCGAATACAATTCGATAGGGTGTTTGCCGAGTATTACCACATTCTGTGTGTGTGTGTGTATTGGACGACTGTTACTCGTTCGTACTCTTCAATGCTCGCTGTAAAGTACTGCATGCGTAAACTAAAAATCAATTCGAATATTCACACTGTATTGAAAACAGTGTACGCGTGAATATGATAAAGTTATTGATCGGCACATAGTCTTCGATAAGGGCTACCGATATAAAAGCTACTGATAACGGATTTTGGCGCTTTTGTCTCGAGCTCGCGCGGCGGAGTCACTTCGGTGAGTGTCTTTCGGATATTTTAATTGCATGTATAATAATAGACTATTTTTATTAGCCTGCGGTATTTTTAACCGACTCGAAAAAAGGAGGAAGTTCTCAATTCGTCGGAATCTTTCTTTTTTATTTGTTTTTTTTTATGTATGTTCACCGATTACTCCGAGATTTATGATCCGATTTACGTGATTCTTGTTTAGTTTGATGCGGAATAGTTGCCATTTGGTCCCCTAAAAATTTAACATAGTTTGGCCCAGTAGTTTTCATTTTATGAACATTTCTTGTTCCCGTTTCTTGGGAGCTATATTTTTTAAGGAGCGCGGCACGTTTCGTAGGTCTACCCATACATGGCTAGACACTAAAAAGTAACAAATAAAATAAAAAAACTTCGTTTAAAAAAACCGACTTCAAAAACTAAAAAGTATAAAATAACTTATTTCTAAAGCTATTATTATTAATATATATTATCTAAAACATCTTGAAGTCGGTGCCAAGTAAAACATAAAAATTACTATATTTTGAAAATTGGTGAGGTAAGGTGATGTCAGGAGCCTTAAGAACAGACGAGTGTGCATGATAAGAGTTATGAATGTCAAAGAGGCAAGTGAGGTGTGTAAGAATAAGCCTAAATGGCACTCTGTTGTTCGTGCCTACCCCGCAAGGGAACTGGCGTGAAGTTATGTATGTATGTATTTTGAAAATTACTAAGCACCGAGTTTAAGATGTTTTAGATAATATATATTAATAATAATAGCTTTAGAAATAAGTTTTTTTATACTTTTTAGTTTTTTAGTTTTTGAAGTCGGTTTTACAGTTTTGACAAATATTAAGAAACTAAACAGTAAAGAAAGGGTCTCGAAGCTGATCGTCTTCATCGAGACCTATAACCAAGGTTGGTTGGTAGAGGTCTCAAGTGACCATAAGAGCCACCGCCGTCAGGGCCATCGAATGTGGCTGTGGTTCCCGAGGTCCTGACACACGGCGTCGAGATGGCAAAAGGAGGTGGTATAGTTGGTAGGTCCGAGCATGCCATAGGGAGTCCAACACTACCCTACCGTAGTCCCCGTAGAGTAGGCTGTCCATGACGGATTATACCTCGTAAAAAAAAGATCTCAAGTGACCACAAAGGCTAACCTTTGTGTAGCCATTACGCTACCACGACTGTTATCATTATATTAATACGTGAAGCAAAAACTTTGTACCCCTTTTTACGAAAATTGCGCGGGCGGAGGAGTATGAAATTTCGCACACTTATAGTTTATATAGAGGAGACATGCCGTTTCCCTTACGGGGTAGGCACGAACAACAGAGCGCCATTCAGGCTTATTCTTACACACCTCACTTGCTTCTTTGACATTCATAACTCTTGTCATGCACGCTCGTCTGTTCTTAAGGCTTCTGGCATGCTTTAGACCAGGAGTGGTTGCCAACCAGTCGGGCAAATGCCCTACCACCTGGCTGTGGGTTGTTGATTGGCAGCGTCACATCGTTCGCGATGCCATGGCAATTCCTTTTGGCTATATTCGGGAATAACCATTTCGAGATTCATTTAAACCCGCTCAGTAAGCTTTCGCGTGATGCTTTAACTAACAGACAGACGAAAATACTAAAGTTGCAATTTCGAAATATCCTGCTCCGAATTAGCCGCCTGAATTTTTTACATACATACATAACTTCACGCCAGTTCCCTTGCGGGGTAGGCACGAACAACAGAGCGCCATTCAGGCTTATTCTTATACACCTCACTTGCTTCTTTGACATTCATAACTCTTGTCATGCACGCTCGTCTGTTCTTAAGGCTTCTGGCATAAAAAATATATTATATTAATAAAAAAAAATTACACACACGCATATATGCTCTTTTGTTTATTGTTAAAGTCAAATTAACAGTGTAGCCTTGGCGAAATCTGTGGTTATAGAAGTATAGTCTTTGACAACAGAACCTTAATAATGTTCAAATTTATAATTTAAATTCATTCTAAGACTTCGAATCAATTTACACAATGCCAGTACGAAGTCAGCGCTGGCTTCAAGTAAGTCAGTAGCTGGATCAATATTAATAAGCTTTTATGGTGTCTAATTATAAACCCCTGCTTAGGGCGTAAAAAAAAAGTAATGTAAGACGGCCTCTGTGGTTGAGCGGGCTAAACCTTTGCCGGCTTACCTCACTGCAACGCAGAGGCTCCGGGTTCGATTCCTGGTATGGTAAATTTCGGAAACGAATTTTCTCCGTTATTTACTATGGTCTGGGTGTCTGGGATCGGCCCCAGAGTGGTCCGTTGTATATTACCCATAACACAAGCGTAAATTGCTTAATTTGGGGATATACAGTGTGTACGGTTGTCTGCCGATTTATAAAAAAAAAAAAATGGTGTTGTTTTTTTAATTTTACGTTGGCGTTAGTATAAAATTATCATTGATTTAAAGTTTTAAACGGTGTCCGTCCATAAAATACAGGATGGGCATTAATGCAACACGTTTGCATATTTTAACGTCGTACATAGCATAGACAGTAATTAATAAATTATACAGCGCCGCGAGACCTTTGACAGCGTGTCCTTAGTCGTTAAAGAAAAACATTGGTAATCGAACTTTATGGTTTTTTGGTGTTCTTAATTTGAAAAAAGTGTTTTTTTTTTTAGTTTATAGCTACACGATACGTAGTTAATAGTTATTCATATTCTTCATTCCGTTATTTAATATTTTAATTGCTTATTTACTTTAGATTGGTAAAGGGTCTCTACGTTTTTTTTTTGGATAATTCACACTACATCTTTATAAATTGCCTATGTGTTATTCTGATGTGTAAGCTATATTATTGTAAAGTTTCATCAAAATCCATTTAGTAGTTTTTGCGTGAAAGAGTAACAAATATACATCCATACATTCTTACAAACTTTCGCGTTGATAATATTTATGTAGAGACTTATGTCTTTATGTTTTACGTCGTTTTTTTAATTTGATGTACATTCATTCTCGCTAATAAATATTACTTACTTTCCTTCTCTGGACTGCTGTGGGGCCGATCCCAGATACCCAGACAATTTATACTAATATTATAAAGCTGAAGAGTTTGTTTGTTTATTTAAACGCGCTAATCTCAGGAACCGCTGGTCCGATTTGAAAAATTCTTTCAGTGTTGAATAGTACATTTATCGAGGAAGGCTATAGGCTATATTATATTTTCAAAAAATTAGGGACCCTTACTAAAAGCCTTACTAATGATGTAACCCAAGGTGTAAAAAAATGACTCGAAAATTTCCTTACACGGCGTGCGCTGCGAAAACTATTGATTATAGAACAAAACAATGTACTACCACTTTGCAGTACATATAATTGTCTACAGAAAATATCGCGTAACCATATTTCTAACTATTGTAGTTATCTCACAATAAGTGTTTTCTTTTATTTTTTTTAATAATTAAAATGCCGTCGCTTCGAAAACTCTTTATTTTGTACCTTGGTATTAATCCTTATCAAAATAAATTACTCCATATTCAAGACGAATTCAATACCTTTCTAGAACTTTTTGAATTATTCAATTCGGACGTTTTATTCAAAAAATGTCGCGAAATTTAAAATGTAAGTATTAGTGTTGTAGCCAAATATATTATCTCAGGAACTACTGGTCTGATTTGAAAAATCCTTTCAGTCTTGGATAGCCCATTTATCGAGGAATGCTATAGGCTATATATCATTACGCTAAGAACAAAAGGAGCGGAACACCAATGAAGATTGTTTCAAAATCGGAGGGTTTTGAAAGCAAATTCCACGCGGACGACGTCGCGGGCACAGCTAGTAGTAAATAACGGAGTAAATTTGTTTCCGAAATTTACCATGCCGCGAATCGAACCCGGAACCCCTCCGCATTGCAGTGAGGATTCCACGTATAAATATCATTCCGCGCTGCACGTCACATTTTTAACTGACTAACAATTCTTTTAAAACTACCATATAAAGTGATGCGTGTGTAATGTGTGTACTGTCATGAACGCTTAGTGTAGTATCTGATGACACTTGTACAAATATCCGGTACAAAAGTGACCCCAATACTGATGTTGCTCATTGTACGCATACTTCTTCTCGACGTGTCCAGGAGTTTACTTATAAACAGCTACAGTCTGTTTCAAATACGATGGTGTGGCTGACACATCCCATAGAACGTAACTTGTAGCAATATCTTACTACTTGACCTATGAATTAGATACAATTTTTAAATATTATTATTTAGAATTTTAGAAATAAACTTTCTCTCGACTTTTGTCGGCTTTTATAAATATCCCGTCCCGTTGCCCACGGGAAAATAGATATTTATGTCCCCACTATTGATTTTGAATGGTGTCCGTGGGTGTATATCTTCTTCGTCTTCCTCTTGTTCTTCCTCTAACTGTCTGTGTTTGCGTGGCTAATGTGTGTATGTCACTTCGGTCTAATGTGTGTGGTGATTGTGATGTGTGTTCTGGTTGTTGAGTTGTGTTCTGTGTGGTTGAATTTAGGGTGTCTGCGTTGTTTACAAATACGGTATCTCCTAGTACCTTGCGTAGAATGTTTGTGGTGTGTAACGCTGCCTGCTTCTGTAAAATGGCTGTATCAATTAAATATTATTATTTAATTATATTATAATAATAAATTTATTATTATTTTATCCGTGCAGGAACGGAGAAAGAATACAATTTCTTGCGGCCAGGCGGCCTGTCGTGAGAGGCGACAAAACAAACCACAGCCAGGTGGTAGGGCAATTGCTCGACTGGATGGCTACCAGCCCTAGTCTAGAGTATGCCGCCATAATAACTTTGAGTTGTGTTCTGGCATTAGTGGCCAGGTTCCAGTCTCCCTTAAGAGAGTGGCAGCGCATTTGTAGCACCTTTGGTGTTGCAAATGTTCATAGGCGATGGTAACCGCTTTCCATCAAGTGCGCCGTCTGCCTGTCTGCTGAACGGCTGCAATAAAAAAAAATATTATACAGAAATATATTTAAATATGACATTATAATTAAAATCACTATATTTTTCTCTTTGTTTACGTAATTTTCATGTAACATTTTGTTCATTCCTGACTTTTTAAAGTTACGCACTAAAGTAATTAAAACTAGTGATTAGTACATACATAATATCACGCCTGTTTCCCATGGGGGTAGGCAGAGACTATGGATCTCCACTTGCGACGATCCTGACAAGCAACTTTCGCTTCATCTTCTTTCATTAACCTCTTCATACATATGGATCTCCACCTGCGACGATCCTGACAAGCAACTTTCGCTTCATCTTCTTTCATTAACCTCTTCATACATGCACGTTTAATTGAGATGCTTTTTACCAGACCTCTCTTTTAAGTATACATGCATATTTAGATCGTCTATAGAAATCGTATTAATGGTTTGAAATGGTTACTGGTGTACCTAGTTTTTTATGAAATGGCAGATGCATGGAACTACAAACAGACGTCATTTTGAATTGATTCAGTTCGAGAATTTCAGTTCATTCATTCATTCATTCATTCATTCGAGTTCATACAACCATAAACATTTTTATGCAATCGACTATTATTAATACTCAGAAATGATCGTCAGTATCATATCAACTCATGATATTGTTACGAGTTAGCGGGACTCGAATTAAAATGCCGTTAGAATTATTATAGAGTTTATTAGAACTATACAAACACGTATAACACAGGTACAAATATAACTGAACGCAACAAATCCAAACGTAATGCAGAAGGTCGTAATTCAATAAAACGCGCAAAGTCCGTCACTTATTAGATTTCCTATTGTAGTACACGTCTTACTTCGCTCGTGGTTATTGCTCGACTGCCACCTCCCTCAATCGGGCCATTGCTTTATACTGCACAGGTGCAATATGTGTGCTCGGCCGCTTGGACCGAATTTCCTAGAATCAGCTTGTACTTTAAATCCGTAACACCTGGCTAATGATCACAATACAACAATAGGCCGTATGCCAATAAGTAAACAAAAGAAGACGACCATAAAAGAATTTAAATGTTATTAGTACAAATGCCGACGGGTAATAAATGTGCTTTATTTCAGATATGCATATGGGTTTTGTGTTTGTCGGGATCTGAGTTGTAACAATATTGCTGAGGATAAGTGACTAATAAAAGTACGAATAACAAATTGTGGAATTGTTTTGCATTAAAAAAAAGCATTAAAAAATGGCTAATTATAGAAACCTTTTTTAACAACAATAAATACATATATATCTCATTTCTATAGAAATTGAAAGACAAAGACAGAGAGAGTTGGTATTTCGTTGATCCATCCCAAGGGTGAGAACAGTACTTCATGCTCGTGTATATATAGGTATATAATTATGCATATTATATTTCAAGTACATTATGTATCAATGTGTGTGTAGATTATATACACATACATAGATACATAATATCAAGTGGTAATTATTTTATATCCATTATTGTAACTTATTGTTGTGTTGTTTTTATGATATGTTCTACGATTTATGGTGCGACATTTGCGTCTTCAATTTTATAACTGCTAGTACCAGTTAAATTTGTTTAACTGCCTGCCTTGTTTAATTTATTTGTCCCGTTTTTAACTATATTCGTCTATCCCATGCAAATTACATCATTTATCGGGATACAAAGCTGTCTTCCACTTAGGAATGTGTCGAGTTTCATTTAAATACCTTTTTTTTTTACCAAAATTTGCAATTTCATAATCTGCTGATCCGAATGTCTGCCTATTTTTTTGTCATTTTTAAATTCATTGTACAAACAAACTGGATTCCAAAATAATAGTATTGTTACAACTTAGGCTTCGTCAAAGACAAATTCCACGTACAGATCTGTACAAGCACATTTTATTACCTGTCGGTATTTGAACTGATTGTAATGCTTTTATGATCGTCCTCTTTTGTTCACTTTATTGGCATACGTTTCTAGTTATTGTGGAGAACAGCCTATTGTCCTATTGTACTCATTTACAGCCACTCAGAAGCATCATTAGCCATGTGTTGCGGATTATAAGTACAAGCTAATTCTAGGAAATTATGTCGACTTTGCCAGGCGGGTACATTTGCATTTGTGAAGTATCAAACGATGGCCTGATTGAGAGAGGGTGTCAGTTGAGCTACAACTACGATCTAGGCGTGACGTGTGTACATTCTGGAATCTAATAGTTACGGACTTGCGCGTTTTATTGAATTACGACCTTCTGCATTACGTTTGGATTTGTTGTGTTCGGTTATATTTGTGCCTGTGTTATATGTGTTTGTATAGTTCTAATAAACTCGATAAAAATTCTAATGGCATTTTAATTCGAGTCCCGCAAACTGGTAACAGTATTATAATTACATTTGGTGATTATGGTTTCTTTATATATTAGTTGTATGTACGAAGTACGCATTTGTATTGTTTACGCAAGACTATCCAAGTTTGAAGTCCTAATAATTTATGTTCAATGATGATCTCATTGAAATTTTACAAACGAATTAGCTTAAAATGATTAATTAGATTATGGGCCGATTTTTCAATCATCAGATAAAAGTTGTCAGTAGAATAAATTATACATACATACATACATAACTTCACGCCAGTTCCCTTGCGGGGTAGGCACGAATAAGAATAAATTATAACCTGATAAAATCCAAAAATGAAACAATTCAACTGTTTTGTTCATGCTACTGACATTATTCACTTTCCCGTGTTGTGTTTTATTTATTCTATGAATACGTTTTATCTGTGGATTGAAAAATAGGCTCTAAATGTGTCTTAGCGCAGATCAGGTAAAAAATGTGCATGTATGAAGAGATTAATGAAAGCAGATGAATCGAAAGATGTATCTCAAGATAGTAGCGAACGTTGATCCATTGTTTCTACCCACCCTTATGATAAACAGGCGTGATAATATGTATGTATGAATAAGCGAGCACCCTGTCAATAGGTCACGATACAAACATCCTGTGCATATTAAATTTTGTATGGTCGCACCATTAATCGTCGTATACGTTGCATTTTTCATGAAGGCTCTATTCACAAACGCTTTCACACACGCGCTCGGGAAAATGTTGCTATGTGTGCGTGAAGGCGTACCTACAATGCGCAAGCGCCGCCTAGTCAGCGTTTAAAGTTAGTCGCGCGCCAGACTCCGTCGCGTGCGGACGTCGCGATTGTTTTTTAAAATAGAAGTGCAGTTCAAATAAGGTTATCGCTTGTTTGCGGCTAGGATACACATCGCCCGGGTAAGAATTTTCGTAATATTTACTTAAGGTTATTTTTTTGCTGTGTGTTTGTAATGCGATTTAGCGTTTCGTAGGCTTTTTTGTTAGTCACTCGTGACGTCACTTTAGAGTGTTGTCAGTTTGTTTTATGATGACCTGGTAGATGCAGTTGGTTAATAAGAAATTAATAATTCTACTTAATAACTCAATATATTTCAGTATCATTTGATGATTAAGTTTTTTATTGGAGACTTGTATTTTAGGCAATAATTTTCAGGATTTTGTAAATTTTTGAATATGATCAATATTTATTGAAAATAGGAATTAAATGAAATGAGTGAATGAATGAAATATTTATTCTTGCATAAATGTAGTCGTATACAGGTGTTAGTCTTAGAAATACATGGTTCAGTACATTTTACCAGTTCCACGGGTGTGCAAGTAAATATTTTGGTCTTCTTCTTAAAGTACGAGATTATTTCGTCATCATAGAGATGTTATCCGTGCAGGAACGGAGAAAGAATACAATTTCCTGCGGCCGGGCGGCCTGTCGTAATAGGCGACTTAACAACCCACAGCCAGGTGGTAGGGCATTTGCCTGACTGGATGGCTACCACCCCTGGTCTAAAGTATGTCGCCATAACAACCTTAAGTTGTGTTCCGGCATTAGTGACCAGGTTCCAGTTTCCCTTAAGAGAGCAGCAGCGCATTGTAGCCACCTTTGGTGTTGCAAATGTCCATAGGCGATGGTAACCGCTTTCCAACAAGTGGGCCGTCTGCCTGTTTGCTGATCTCCTGCAATAAAAAAACATAAATTGTTAAATCCTGGTTGCGTCTACGTCTGCTAGATTCTCCATTGGTCTTGTAAATCGTTTTCATAGTTTTTTTTTTCTATATATGTTAAATCATAATCGTCTGTGCTTTGCTTCTTCTTCCGGTCTTCGGCATCTCTCTCTCCCATGAGACTATAATAATATTATATCACCCCTAACGATGTTAAATTTGCATTACTTTCGTCTCTTACCCCTTCCACCAAGAAGGCGATATATCGTGTCGTTCTAAAAGTTAAATCAGCAGTTACCACACTCAGAATTGCATAATGTATGTTAACTTTAGGTAACGATTAAATTTTTTGTTTACATGACGATACGCAATGGTGTGGTATAAGCCAGAAACAACAATTTTTATTTATTGCACGAGTTCAGTAGAGAGGCAGACGGCCCACCTGACGGAAAGCGGTTACCATCGCTTGGAACCTGGCCACTAATGCGGAACATAACTCAAGGTAGTTATGGCGGCATACTCTAGACTAGCAGTGCTAGCCATCTAGACGGGCAACCTATACCACCTGGCTGTGGGTTGTTTTGCCGCCTCTTATGACAATTATCCGTGCAGGAACGGAGAAAGAATACAATTTCCTGCGGCCGGGCGGCCTGTCGTAAGAGGCGACTTAACAACCCACAGCCAGGTGGTAGGGCATTTGCCCGACTGCATGGCTACCACCCCTGGTCTAGAGATGCCGCCATAACAACTTTGAGTTGTGTTCCGGCATTAGTGATCAGGTTACAGACTCATTTAAGAGAGCAGCAGCGCATTTGTAGCACCTTTGGTGTTGCAAATTTCCATAGGCGATGGTAACCGCTTTCGATCCAGTGGGCCGTCTGCCTGTCTGCTGAACTCCTGCTTCAGGGGTTCGTTATGAAGTTGAGCATTTATGAGCTGTTACTACAAATGCCGATGTATTTTGCTTGAATGGGTAAATAATCAGAAGGTGTGTGCAATGAATCACAGTTATTTACGATTATACCTTTTGTAGACTGTAAGTAATCGTATTTCGATAAGAATTGATAGCGGTTTGTCAGTATCATCAGGTCGTAATGTTTGCGCGCCATTCGTGTCAGTTTCTTTGTTTAAGGAACGCCACGTTACTATTAAAGAACCATATATATATATATATATATATATATATAAATAATAACAGCCCATGAGCGTCCCACTGCTGGGCTCGGGCCTCCCACTGTAGGGGAACGGACAGCATACTCGCCACGCTTGTCCAAGGCGTCTTGGCATGTTTGACACGCCGATTATCTCGCTGTGCAGGTTGCATCACGATGTTTTCCTTCACCGTTATTAGCACGTGGTAATTGTAAATCCAACTAAAAAATAGAAAATAAATTTGAATTAAAAATAGTGTAAGAAAAAATGATTTTATTGTAAAAAAAAAGCGTGGGGTGCTTTTCAGGATATTATCAAAATAACCCTTCTACTCATATCTGTTCATAAAATATTTATAACTATTGATACCATGCACCCCACGCTTTTTTTTACAATAAAATCATTTTTTCTTACACTATTTTTAATTCAAATTTATTTTCTATTTTTTAGTTGGATTTTCTATAAAAGCGTATTTTTTTTAGAAGACAAGTAGAACGAGCCCAAACACGACGGGTCTATCTTGTTAAGTACAGGAGTTCCTATGGCCACCTTCCGACTCCATCATCAGATCAGCTCCATGGTACCATATTATTGCATTGTCACGCGATATACATATGCGTGCAAAATTTTAACTCAATCGGAAACCGGGAAGTTGGTCAAATTTAACTTGCAAGATTCCACCCGAACTTACATACGGTCCATTGTAAGTTAAATAAAAGCTTGTAAAAAATCAAATGAAGTAGTCAATTCGAGAATATTTTTTATTACAGAACCAAATGTGACTGCGAATTTTACCATAACCAATGTGTGAAGCCCGCCGATCGTTCTTAGACTAGTGTGGCAGGTGTATCGTCCATTCATTTGTAATTAGAGACTCGTGTCCAACATTTATGGGCTGGTATTATTATTTTTTATTATTAATAATAATCAACGTGGTATAAATTGTTAATAGACAAGTGCTGCCGCCATCAATAGTGTCAAGGATCCACTTGTACAAATATAATTGTATGTGAATATTAATTTTAACCGTTCGTAGTTACAATATAAGGTTTAATTGCGAAAATATCAATTTATATTGCCTGCCTCTAATGACTGGTTTATGTTGCTCTCCTATATCTGATTATCCGTTTGTCTGTCGTCTATTGGCACAGAGAAGAATACTGTAACTTCACTGTTTCCATACTGTAGATCAGCGCTTCCCAAACTGTTTTGGGCAAGTGACCCCTTTTCCAAAATTAAGTGATAGCTAGCCCAGCGCATCGCGCCCGAACACTACGTAGCGTAGGTTCACTTGTATTCGTTCGCAATGTAATACTTCATAGTGAACTTTGTGATCGGTGGCGTGCCCGCAATGACGCGCGTGCCTTTGGTTCTCTATCCCTGCTCTATACCAAGGATGGTAGCTGTCCAGATGGGCATATGCCCTGCGACGTGCAATGTATTAACGCCTTTTATGACAGACCGCCCGGACGAATAATTTGTATATTTTCACCATTCGTGCAGAGATGGTGTAATCCGTATGTCATTATTAAGTTCCTTATACCTTTTGTCGGGCATAATAATAGAGTAGGGGGCAGTGTGTGCCCTTTGGAGAAATAAGATGCCTCAGATCCCCATAGCCAAATCGTATTGATACAAAATACTAATCAATTTAAAAACTTAAGTGAGTGAACTTGACATTATTTTCTCATCGAAATTTAACAAAATAAATATCAAGTGTAATTAATAATTATTAATACAAATTACGTTAAAATACTTAGGAAGTAATTATTAAAAAAAACACATATTTGTACGCGCAACGCAACTTATACAGTATCTGGAAAGTTTCAAATAAGAACTTATGTTATTTATTAGAGGGCCGATTTTTAGACCTCGTCGACTCCCAAAATCAGTTTTCGTTTATGTCGACCCCCGCGAAACCGATTTCGACATCAGGAGATAGATATCGACCACTTTGGGAATCCTTGCTGTAATAAAACTACGTTTTAACGGTTTGAAGCGCGGCATTACCGCGCTTAAAACCGTTGAAACGTAATTTTATTATGTATATAAGTCGCGAAAACTTAAGAAAATATTATCCTTGCTGTAGATGATCTCATTCTCGGGGGGTCTCCAAGTCACGAGTGCTCCATATTAGACCGTGTCGTCACTCAATATCATTTGAGACGGCGTTCAAACGCGAACCTATATGAACATAAAAAAGATGAATTTGTCAAAAAAGTGCTTGTTGTTAATACCTATATTACCTCTTTGCTTCAATAATTTGAAAAATTTTTTCAGTGTTAGATAGCCCATTTATCGAGGAAGGCTATAAGCTGTATATCATCACGCTAAGACCAATAGGAGCGGAGCACCAATGAAGAATATTTCGATATCGGAGGTTTTTTAACTTACTTTTTTACTATTCCATGCGGACGAAGTCGCGGGCAGAAGCTACTTTATTATAAAAGAAATCACGTTTTTGGAAAATTGGAAACGGCCGCGATGGTTTTAATTTTATCAAATACTAGCGGTGCTGGCAGACGTTGTACTGCCCTGAAACAATAAAAATCTAGAACCCGATTCCAGCGCCACCTACCGGGTCTAATTGTGAGACTAAACCACCCCGGGACCCACTCAAACACGCATAAAATTTCATCATAATCGTAGAACCCGATTCCAGCGCCAAGTATTTTGTTTAGATTGATGGCTTATATTTTTGAGGTTTTGGTAGGGATCCCTAATTTTTATATAGCCCATGTTAATAAGGAATAATGTAGCACTCGAATGGTGAAAGAATTTTTGAAATCGGTTCAGTAGTTTTTGAGTTTATACTTATATGTTTTTATAAATATTATAAATTTAGATAAGAAATAAGTTTAGAAACATATGAGTTTTCGGACTTATCAAATTATTGAAGCTAAGAGGCTAATTTGAAAAAGCTTTGTAATTTATTTATTTATGTATGTCTTTTATCTAAAGCTAAATTATTGCCTTGTTGTGCATTTTTGTATTTTTGCTTTGGTGAACAATACTGTTGTCTATCTACAAGCTACAGTGTGAATTGGTGTAATAGTACAATTGTTTTAAATTCAGCTGATTCGATTTATGACTATGGTAGTTAACTTTTCAAAATGATACCGCTTCAGTTCTCATCTAAATCGAACCCGGAACTACTTTGAGTATTTTTCTGTATATCTTATAGTTACGAAACTGGCAATGGAGGCACACTTGAAAGATTCAGCCAGTATATGGGTAATAAGCATATTAGAAATTATATTATTTTTAATGTAAAAATCAACTTTAACTTCATTAAACTATTAAAAATAGAACTATTCTATAAATAAAAATAACTTAGAAAAATATATACAATAGTAAAAAAATAAAGACTTATACTAATGCCCGTCCAGCTCCACCAGACCACTGTCGCTGGGCATTGTACCTAGAAGGCTACCAGCATTACCTCGCTGGATACAGAGGCTAATCCTTTAAACAAGTTAAGCTCCAGCCATCTGGACTCCTGTTGTATCTATCGACCAGACGTTTTTTAATATTTTGAAATAATTTGTGGGCACTTGGCCCCCATGGGCCTAAAGTCTCCACCCCTAACGGCTATTAGAAATGATATAAAAAAATAAATAAAAACGTATAAAATGAAAGACAGGACAGAGGCGGCATACGTTGCCGAACCATCGTTATTAGTTGATAATGTAATGAGAATAAACCTCTTCACAGTGCGAAACGGCATTGAAAAAGTTGAAACGTCAAACATTGTACAATTGTAATCCGTCATTGCGTACTTGTAATAAAATTACACTTAGAGGCAGAACGACACGCGATTCACGTCGCCCTTGTCTGACGATTTTAAAAAAAGAGGACATCTTTAATAATTGTCTATGGTCTAGAGAAAATGGCTGGATTTAATGGTTACTGTTATGGAGTGTATAGACCCTAAAATTTCAATTTAAAATTTATTAAAAAAAAGAGCATGAGATAAATAAATATGTAGAAAAAGAATTTTTAGCTAGACGTATTGCTGGGGAGTTTCTTGCCGTTTCTTCTCATAAGTAGATTTAAATTTTAAGTTGTATGTATGTCCTTCAAAATTACACAGCGAAAGAACGACACGCGATTGACGTCGCCATTATCTGTCGATAAAAAAGAGGACATCTTTAATTGTCTTTGGTCTACAGAAAATGGCTGAGGTTAGCAGTTACTGTTTTGGAGTGTACAGACAATAAAGTGACTTTTCAAAAAGTCTGTAGGTGCTGAGATATTAGCTCCTAAAATCATTAATTTTTTCGGAATCTTTTGGTCCGAATTAGGCCAGTAACTTTTTATTCGGTGGTCCAGCGGGCTAAGTTTTAGCTGGCCGAACTCGTTGGAGCGCAGAGGCTCCGGGTTTGATTTACGGTATGGTAAATTTCGCAAACGTATTCCCGCGAAAATTCCCGCGGCATTCCCGAGATATAAAATATTACACATTTTATTACATTAAATTTGCTATCGATCAGTGAAAGAACCGCATTGGAATTCAATTTTTTTTTAATCTGGCCCTTTAAAATCATTCCCAGAAAAATTCCCGGGATAAAAAATAGTGCAGATTTTAAGTCTAAGAATTTGCTGTCGATCAACGTAGACCGCATCGATATCGGCCCAGTAGTTTTTATATTTACGAACACAACGCGGTGCTGGTACCTACGCTCGCGTATGGAAGCGAGAGTTGGGTATGGAAGAAAGAGCATGAAAGCAGAGTAAACGCGGTCGAGATGCGAGCACTGCGCAAAATCTGCGGAGTGACGCTCGCGGACCGCGTTCGTAATACCGAAGTAAGAGAGAGAGTTGGTCCGAAAGAGAGTGTCGGGATGAAGGTAAGGAAAGGAATGCTCCGGTGGTTCGGGCATGTGGAAAGAATGACTAAACAGATATACAATGCAAAAGTGGATGGATGCAGAAGTCGTGGAAGGCCACGACACACCTTCCATGATCAAATTGATCGTGTACTAGCAGAAGGTGATGTCAGGAGCCTTAAGAACAGACGAGCTTGCATGACAAGAGTTATGAATGTCAAAGAGGCAAGTGAGGTGTGTAAGAATAAGCCTAAATGGCACTCTGTTGTTCGTGCCTACCCCGCAAGGGAACTAGCGTGAAGTTATGTATATGTATATGAATCCCGAGAAAACAGACAAGAAATCTAAAAAAATTGCAGCGTGTTCTCCATCGTTTATATAGTCTACTCCAGTTGTTGTTGTTTTTTTTTTAAATAGCTTCAATGTACAGACACGGCATGTTTAGAATTTTATAATATTGTAGGTGACAGTGGTTGACAACACATTGTTATGTAGCAAACTTCGTTAACAACCAAATGCGATCGATACAATTCCAAATTTAAATTTCGAATACCTAAGTCAAACAAAATGGCGGCGACTCACAGAATTTAACCTAAACCCGAAATGTAAAACCGAATTGTACAAAGTATTTAAATATTCATGAATATTCATCGAAACGAATTACCGATTCATTCTTACATATTAATACATTACTTGACAAAATTGCGACCTCGCTCGTCTTTGTGTTGGGACGATTAAAATTACACGTCGCCAAATATACACTTTGTGACTATTGTTTTTCAGTTGGCTGGAAAAGAAAGTATTGATTATGTATAAATAAGTATTAAATTATGCTGTTCAATCTAATTGTATTAATTTGGTTGAAACGCGCGGAAATGATAGGACACGTCAACATTGAATTGAATTTTATGTTTGCACGTATCACTTTGGTTGTTTCATCCAAATTGAAACCTTGATCTTATAGAATCTTTTTCCAGTATAAACATAAATTCTGATAACAAGACAATATATTGACGGCCTCTGTGGTTGAGCGGGCTAAGCCTTTGCCGGGCTACCTCACTACAACGCAGAGGCTCCGGGTTCGATTCCTGGTATAGTAAATTTCGGAAACGTATTTTCTCCGTTATTTACTATGGTCTGGGTGTCTGGGATCGGCCCCAGAGTAGTCCGTTGTATATTACCCATAACACAAGCGTAACTTGCTTAATTTGGGGTTATACAATATGTGTGTTTGTCTGCCGATTATTATTATTATTATACTGTATTTATTTATTCTCAAAAATTTTACATTTTTTTTTAAATATACATATAAAGATATTTTTTTATAAAAAAATAGATAACATTATTCTTTTATAAAAATATATCAAACATAAAATACATATTCAATAAAAAAAATGTAAAATCTTGCATCTCATCGCCAGCGGGGCCTGGGGTCCAAACTACCGATGGTTATGGCTCCAGAAACAGGAACCTCCTCACAATTCGTGCCGTGTCCAAGAGTGCTGCCTTCTGTATCTGGCCCTTCACCCAGCTTCCTAGCGAAAGCCTCTCTTATTATTATTATTATTAATATAACCATTTCCGTGGGCCAGTAACGCCAACAAAGTATAAAAGCTGAGATCCCGTAGAACTTGTAGACTCTACACAAGGTTAGCTTAGGCGTGTGGCTGGAGAGTTTCTTCCGCCGCTTCTTCTCTACCAGCTATAACATGTTGCGAGGCGGTAATAAAAATAGACTAGGATCGGCTCCGCCTGGGGAGCGTAGGCCTCCTCGTTTGTATCACTCCAACCTGTTGGCTTAGCTCAGTCAGCTTTTTACGGCTTAATCCGATAGAGTCAATCCCCGCAGCGGTCGAGCCGAGGTCGAACCTCACAGGAGGTGTCTCCTCGAGCGCTCTGCTGACGGGCCGAACTTCTCCGCTCCTACGGAGTCGGGAAGCTCACCAAGCCAGGTATCGCTGAAACAGCTATCATTTTTTTTATTGCATGAGTTCAGCAGACAGGCAGACGGCCTACTAGATGGAAAGCGGTTACCATCGCCTATGGACATTTGCAACATCAAAGGTGCTACAAATGCGCTGTTGCTCTCTTAAGGGAGACTGGAACGTGGTCACTAATGCCGGAACACAACTCAAGATTGTTATGGGGGCATACTCTAGACCAGGGGTGGTAGCCATCCAGACGGGCAAATACCCTACCACCTGGCTGTGAGTTGTTTTGTCGCCTCTTACGACAGGCCACCCGGCCGCAGGAAATTCTTATTCTTTCTCCGTTCCTGCACGGATAAAACCAGTTAACATTTCGTCATCTATTACACGTAGGTCAACTACCTAAGTAGTTACTAACTCTAAAGTATTTTTTTTATTAAGTCATCTGCTGAAAATAAAAGTAATAAAAAAACCCCACAGATAGGTGTTAAGGTATTTGCCTGTCTGGATGGCTCCTACCCCTGACATACTCTAAGTCAGCCACTACAACAACCTTGAGTCGTGTTCCGACATCAGTGGCCAGGTTCCAGACGACCCTCGCCCCGAACTGACAGTCAAAAATTCTAAAAACAGTAATTCGCGATTAGGCGTTCATTTTGACTTTGAAATCATAGACAAAAAATTCAATTTATTTATCGACTGGAGAGTAGCTCTATTTTACTTATATAACGTAAATAGGTTTCTATATTATTGTATCGCCTCTTTGCTTCAATGAATTGTGATACATATGATCACGGCTGTTTCCCATGGGGGTAGGCATAGACTATAGATCTCCACTTACGACGATCCTGACAGACAACTTTCGCTTCGTCTGCTTTCATTAACCTCTTCATACATGCACGTTTATTTGAGATGCTTTTTACTTGACCTCGTTTTAACACTTCTGTTATTAGATCATGGTGTGTACGTCGTGGTCTCCCGGTACCAACTCTACCATTCACAATACTGTCATACACTTGTTTTGTGATTTTATTTTCGTCCATCCTGTCTACATGCCCAAACCACCTTAACATTACTTTTTCAACTCTTGTTATTACATCTTTCAATCCACGTTTCCTTGTTACATTATTCCGTATCATATGATTCATGCTTATCTCACATATACTAATTTTATTGAAACGAACAACTTTTTTTCGATCATCTACAATGTATTTAAGAAGATACAATGTTATTCATTTCGATACAAATATTTTTTGAAATTTCAATTTTATTCTAAAATTTCAATTTTGAAGATGACACATTTTTGAACCAAAGCGGCGATATATTGTGTTCCGGCATTAGTGACCAGGTTCCAGTCTCGCTTAAGAGAGCAGCAGCGCATTTGTAGCACCTTTGGTGTTGCAAATGTCTATAGGCGATTGTAACCGCTTTCTATCAAGTGGGCCGTCTGCCTGTCTGCTGAATTCCTGCAATAAAAAAAATATAACCTTTCGGTGAAAAAATATTTAACTAATGATGAAAACCGCTTAAAAATCTGTCGCGTTGTTTAGGAGGATTGTTAGGGGATATACAGACAGACGCGGAAAGCTTTGTGTTTTATACTATGTAAAGATCTAGACGAGCATAGACCTATAAGGAAACATGTAGATGCAATAATGCAATGATACGATTATCACAAAAAAATGTGTATTGTGTACACATTAAAGTATAACGGCGCGATGTACACAGATAAAGAACAAAAATGGCCGATAAGGATAACAGTTTTCCCGCCTTTTTAACTGTCACGCTCTCGCGCCTTTATCTATGGTTTTAAATGGCCTGCGTTCTATTTAAACAATTCTAATTGCCTTCGGTGTTCGTGAAGCGTGTTTGAGTTATAAACTGTTTTATTTGGTATCGTATAAGTGTTTCGTCATTTAGAGTTTGTAAAATCTGCTATGACATTAAATCGTAATACTCAGAGAGCTAAGGGTAATTAACTGGCAAGTGGTCATATAGAATTTTACATATTCGTAAAGAGGACAATGTGCAATAAGAGAGAGTTTTGAGAGTTCCGATGGGCCACACTCTTTCTCCTTACACCATCTTCCATTAGCCATCCGTGCAGGAAGGGAGGAAGAATGCAATTGCTTGTTGTAAGAGGCGACAAAACCTACAGTCAGGATGTTGCTGTTTTTTAATATTATATAGCGAATCTAAATTAAAATAATATTTCGCTTCTATAAAACCATTATATTTGACTTGCTCTTACAGAAAATTTTCACAAGTGACATTTTAAGAACAAAAGTATCGCATTAGATACATCATAAATTTCATCTGGATGACTACCACCCCTGGTCTAGAGTATTTGTTTATTCATTTAATTTGTTTGGGAAACATACAATAATTAATATTCTTAAATATAAAACACAAAATTTATATATATATATATATATATATATCTATCAATCAAGTTTCCACTAAAAAATAATTTACATAATAAAAATAAATAATTAGCTCAAACAATTAATTAGAAAAAAATATAACAATTGTACGAAAATTACATCAAATGTCTATCTAAATGAGGTCAATATTGAAAAAAGAATGTCACCACAATAATTACTAACAAAATAGAGATAAAAAGAGGAAAGTATAAAAAAGTGCAAATCATTGGATTATTCTATTATTCTACAATTAAAGTTATATGAATGTTTAATAAGTCGTTTCACAATAAAACTACGTTTTAACGGTTTTAAGCGCGCGCTTCACTGACAATTTTGGAACTACCTCCAAATTTTTGTTGTAATTTTTATTTGTGTTATTGAACACTTAATTTGTTACATCAATTTAGTTGTTAAGTCACTGGAAGCAACTAACACCTAAGGCTTGGCCTAGTCTAGGTGTTAGTATCCAGTTTTAATTTTAAGGCGAGATTTGTTATATTTTTGGTGACAAAAATATTCAATTTTTTTTTAAATTTATTATATTCTAAATTACAACATTTTTTTATTTGAATTTTAAATTGATATAAATGTGATCAGATCATTATTGTACGCGGAATAATTCTAAAGAACTGTTGCGTAGTTGAGCGTGGGAGCTCAAAGAAATAAGTGATCCATGCTTTCCTGCCAGAATTCGAAACCGCGCCCTTTGAGTTTTGGATACGATTGTGCCATTGAGCTACCACGCCTTTTTGTAGGCAACGTAAACCATGAAATTATAATAGTTTTTCAGGTCCATAACTAAGTAAAAGTGTTTTGCATACGCCTAAAACATGTTACGTTCCGTTCGACTGATTTCCTAAATACTCTGTTAACATATCCGGTTTTATCTACCCTTTTCAAGTGAAACGTGACGGCTGTTAGATAGCGGTGTCGTTGACTGCTCGCGAAAAAGAGAAAATATCGCAATGGCGTCCATGCAAATGACGTGTACGTTAAATTAGGCGGGGAATTGATACGTGGCTTTTGTCTTCGTTAATTGCCCGATTGAAATGCGTTAATTTATTTTATATTTTAACATTATTACAAGCTTTTATTTAACTTGCAATGGATGTACGTAAGTTCGGGTGGAATCTTGCAAGTTAAATTTGACCAACTTCCCGGTTTCCGATTGAGCTGAAATTTTGCACGCATATGTATATCGCGTGACAATGCAATAATATGGTATGAGTCGGAAGGTGGCCATAGGAACTCCGGTACTAAACAAGATAGACCGGTCGTGTTTGGGCTCGTTTTACTTGTCTTGGCTAGCACTCTGCGGCTACATGATATCCAGGATCCCAAAAGTTTGTATGTTAAAACCTTTTTAAAAAAGCTTATTTTTCTGTACTCCTGCGGCTTTATCAGCGTTAGTGTTGAAGGTTTACACTGTGGCCGAATGCGTCTTATTTAAAGCGTTACAAAAGACATGCCGTTAACTCCTAGCCACATTAGTGTATACTGAATATCAATCAATATCTTTATTTGCAACAATGTAGTTTATGTACAATTGTAGATGCACAGTTCATTCAAATTCAAATTCAAAAGTTTTTATTCAAAATAAGTTCCACTGGAGAACACTTTTTGAAGGTCATACATGTAAGTTAAAATTTAATTTTTACTTCTTATTCTATGTACACCGCTTCGCAACGTGTTGATGCTGTAAAGGAGTAGAAGCGGCAAGAAACTCCCCAGAAATACGTCTAGCTAAATATTGTTTTTCTTTATATTTTATATTCTATTTATATCTCAAATTCTATTTTTTTATAAGTTTTGTACTTTTTGAAGAATTAATAATGGAGTTGTAGCAAACAATGCATACTCAATAAGACCAAGACAATAAAAGGAAAGAAAAATAATGTTATAGTTATAATAATGACATGACGTGCTAAAATGTTATGCTGCAATATGTCTCCACAAATTCCTTACAAGTTAGTTAAAACTTATACAAAATTTAGTATAAGAGGTTGGAGCGAGCTGCTATGTAAATGAATTTTTGTCATTTAAGTATTCTTCAATAGTGTAGTATCCCCTTTTTAGCAAGATGCTTTTTAATTTCGTTTTAAATTTAGTGAAAGACAAATCTAACATTCTTCCACGTAGTGCTATACAAAATACCTTAAATATGAAAATTAAATTTACATAAATATTCTACTTCAGGAACATGTCAAATATGCTTTAGTAATATACAAAAAAATTAAGATATTTATAATTTATGTCAAAAGAAAAAAAATAACAAATAAATCACTAAACGTTCCCATAGGCCATAGAGATACCTAGCTTCTGCCCGCGACTTCGTCCGTGTGGAATTTGTTTTCAAAACCCCCGGATTTCGAAATATTCTTCATTGGTGCTCCGCTCCTATTGGTCTTAGCGTGATGATATATAGCCTATAGCCTTCCTCGACAAATGGGCTATCTAACACTGAAAGAATTTTTCAAATCAGACCAGTAGTCCCCGAGATTAGCGCGTTCAAGCAAACTACTTAACTACTTGACCGATTTTAATCAAATTTGCACACCGTGTGCAGTTTGGTCCGACTTGAAAGATAGGATAGCTTACAATTGGACCCGGTAGGTGGCGCTGCAATCGGGTTCTAAATTTTATTTCTTCACGGCAGAACAACGTCTGCCGGAGCAGCTAGTATTAGTATAAGATTTATTTTTTACTTTTTGTTTTTAGATGGGTTTTGTTTTAGTAAAATATTAAAAAAAAAAAACACACACACTTATCGCGTTTGTATAAATCTAATCGATTACCGAGAAGAGTCTTATCATTAACATTCTACTAATAGTGTTGGAATCGAAAAAGTTGTATCGGAAATTATCTTATCGATAAAAACCTTGCTCATATTGTGATTATAACATCTTGACATAGCACGTTATGTCGTTTTGTGCGGGCGGAGATTTAATATAAGGTCGCACTTGAGTTAAATAATATGCATTTATTGTTAACTTAATTATACGTGCAGGAACGAAGAAAGAATACAATTTCCTGCGGCCGGGAGGCCTGTCGTAAGAGGCGACTGAACAACCCACAGCCAGGTGGTAGGGCATTTGCCCGACTGGATGCCTAACACCCCTGGTTTTTTAAAATTATTATTGCAGGAGTTCAGCTAACGGACAGACGGCCCACTTGATGGAAAGCGGTTAACATCGCCTATGGACATTTGCAACATCAAAAGTGCTACAAATGCGCTGCTGTTCTCTTAAGGGAGCGAGAATGGAACCTGGGACACTAATGCCGGAACACAACTCAAGGTTCTTATAGCGGCATACTCTAGACCAGGGGTAGTAACCACCTGGCTGTGGGTTGTTTTGTCGCCTCTTACGACAGGCCTCCCGGCCGCAGGAAATTGTATTCTTTCTCCGTTCCTGCACGGATAAAGTCTGAAGTATGTCGCCATAATAACTTCTAGTCTCCCTTAACAGAGCAGTAGCGCATTTGTAGCACCTTTGGTGTTGCAAATCTCCATAGGCGATGGTAACCGCTTTCTATCAAGTGGGCCGTCGGTCTGTCTGCTGATTTCCTGCAATAAAAAAAACCTAGATCATTCACAGAAAGACGGAGTCTCGAGATAACAACTAACAAAATTGCTAGTTAAGGCTTCTGTTGCCGCAAGAAAGTCAAAAGTGGGGTGTAAACGGAACCACTCTTCGTTGGTATTTACTGATCAATAATTTACCAAACAAATATCATAATTCTTCACGAAATGGCTCATAACGTGGTTGTTTCGCAATTTTTGTATAGTTTTTTTAAGTTAAGAAAATAATTCGCCAAATCACCTCCAAATGGAGTGATTTATTGTCATGAAACCATTTTACTCCTTCAATTTTTATGAAAACAGGATTAAAGAAAGAAAGAAAATATTTATTTCCATTTGCGACTCACATACAATACATACAAACTGATAAGAAAATAACAATAAATGAAACCAGCAGTTTATGAAATGAGGTTGGCACTCAGTCTTTTGCTGTGCCGAAACATGTTCCGACACAGCACTGGTTTTCAGTGCCCACCTCCAAAATCTCATATCTCTTAAGACCCCAAGTATGTATGTAACTTTGAACTATGACATTGATATAAAAGTATATATAAGAACTAGCTGACCGAAGTTGTTCTGCCCTGAAGAAATAAAATTTAGAACCCCATTCCAGCGCCACCTACCGGGTCCAAATGTAAGCTATCGTATCTTTCAAGTCGGATCAAACTGCACACGGTGTGCAAATTTGATTAAAATCAGTCAAGTAGTTTAGGAGTCCATCGCGGACAAACAACGTGACACGTAATTTATATATATTAAGATTATACAATAATACCCTAAGAAAACAACGATATAAAAAAAATAGATGAAAAAAAATACTTTACTGCTCACCAGATATACATACATACATACATACATAACTTCACACCAGCTCCCTTGCGGGGTAGGCACGAACAACAGAGCGCCATTTAAGCTTATTCTTACACACCTTACTTGCTTCTTTGACATTCATAACTCTTGTCATGGACGCTCGTCTGTTCTTAAGGCTCCTGACAACACCTTCTGCTAGTACACGATCAATTTGATCATGGAAGGTGTGTCGTGGCCTTCCACGACTTCTGCATCCATCCACTTTTGCATTGTATATCTGTTTATTCATTCTTTCATCATGCATTCTTTCCACATGCCCGAACCACCGGAGCATTCCTTTCCTTACCTTCACCCCGACACTCTCTTTCAGACCAGATATACAATTTCAAAAATACACAATTGCAATATAGAAACAATAGGCGGCCTTATCGATAGAAGAGAGACAAATAACTTGGGGTTTTTTTTAATACTACTTTATGTTTTTCATAATAAAATAATAATGCATCTGAAAAACGACTGCGTCTATGGAGTCCCTGCTATCGCCTGAAAATTCAGTATCGAAAATTCCTCAAGAACTTTGGCGTTGATACAAGCCTTAAATAAAAGCTTGTAAAAATATAATTTACTACGATCACATGACACAGAATGCAGAACTGAACAATTTGTATGGTTAGATGTTTGTTTAATTGTATGAGAACGGTAGTCATGTTGCATTTACTAAATCAGCGTTTTGTGTACAATAAAGTAGCCGCTGGAATTCTTAGAACTTGATATTGTGAGCATTCCTGAATAGCTATCGCCAGTTCGTTCTCGTGGGACTTGGGGTATTGTAACCATGACTTCTAAACCGGCACTTCTTCTCTGTCATCGTCTCCCAATTATTTTGTACTCTTGGAGAGCTAGGACTCGTGCATCGACGCAGGGTTGCCAGCTTATCGGTTTTCTATCGGACACCTTTTGGAGAGTGCGCAGCTGAACTCTTCGTTATGATCCCGCCATCTCCGTTCCATCAATGGACAACCAGACGCAATGGAATGCGGCACCGATATATGGTGGATATTTCAGCTATACGAAGGAAGCGCTTTGCGACTACCTTCATATGTGTTGCTGTGCCGATTAATTAATTTGTTAAAATATGTTTTTTTATTACGTGAGTTCAGTAGACAAGCAGACGGCGCACATGATGGAAAGCGGTTACTATCACCTACGGATATTTGCAACACCAAAGCTGCTACCAATGTGTTGCCGCTGTCTAAAGGGATACTGGAACCTGGCTATTAATGCCGGAACACAACTCATGGCTGTTATGGCGGCATACTCTAAATCAGGGGTGGTAGCCATCCAGGCGAGCAAATATCCTACCACCTGATTGTGCGTTGTTTTGTTTTTTTCTTTCACCATATCCCAATTAATTGGGGTCGGCACAATATGTCTTTTCTTTCCACACTCTTCTATTCTGACATAAATCTTCTATCACACCACAAATCATCATATCATCCTTCACACAATCCATCCATCTGTTTCTTTCGTCTACCTTTACATTTGTACCCATCCATCTTGTAGTTTAACATTCTTTTTGTTACGTGACTTTCATCCCTCCTCATGATATGCCCATACCACCTTAATCTTCTTCCTCTCAATTTTTCAGTCATGGGTGCAACTTTCAAAGATTTTATGTACTCATTTCTCACCTTATCCATTCTTGTAACACCTCACATCCATCTCAACATTCTCATCTCAGCTGAGTGGAGACGTTCGTGGTTTATTACTTTAGTGGCCCAACATTCGGACCAGTATAGCGACTGGTCGTATGACAGATTTATATATTTGACCTTTTAGTTTCAGTGGCATTAGTTTGGCGCACGTCACACCGATTACCTGTCACCACTTTAGCCATGCTACATTTATTCTTCTCCTTACATCCCTCTCTATATCACAATTACTCTGCAGTAGTGAACCAAGGTATCTGAATTCGGGGTTACATGATAGTGTGGCTGATTGTAGTTTAAGAGGCACAGCACTAGAGGCCTGGTCAAAGGAAATTTCATTTATTCTACGTACCTGCACGGATAATGTGTATTGATTGTTATTTAATGTTAATATTATTGCCTTATTAATTTAAATGGGGATAGCACAAGGAAAGACCCTACGACCCGTATTATATGTTAAATACAGTTTTGAAATTCATAACACTCGACGTTGTCGCCATTTTAAATTTCAAATGGACAATGTGTTTTCGTAAACTGTGGCCAACATATTATGAAAGTACATACAATATTCCGTTATTTTTGTTTTACCTTTGTAATCAATGTTTTCCTCTTATAGTTCCATAGGCGTTTATTTCCAAATGCCTATGAAACTAGTATATCTATGACAAGGGGCAGTTGAAAACCTGCTTCAGTCACTTGTCGTCTGACATTTGGTGAACTACAACTTGTATTTGGTATCATCGGGAGATGAAACTATTTGGTACATTTTTAACGTAATAACCTAGTATCATAATAGTAGACGGTCGCTGTATCCGATCATATTCGATTAGATGAATCGACACACGTTGTTATGCGCAATATACATACAAGCATGTTACAATATAGACAAGTACGAGTTATATGTCAAAGAAGCAAGTGAGGTGTGTAAGAATAAGCCTAAATGGCGCTCTGTTGTTCGTGCCTACCCCGCAAGGGAACTGGCGTGAAGTTATGTATGTATGTATGTATGTACGAGTTATATTTTTTACTAGCTTTTGACCGCGACTTCGTCCGCATGGAATAGTTAAACAAAAAGTAAGTTAAAACACCCCCGATTTTGAAACATTATTCATTGGTACTCCGCTACTATTGGTCTTAGCGTGATGATATATAGCCTTCCTCGATAAGTGGGCTATCCAACATTGAAAGAACTTTTCAAATCGGACCAGTAGTTCCTGAGATTAGCGCGTTTAAACAAACAAACAAACTTTTCCGCTTTATATATTAGTATAAGACATGTAATTTCAAGTAAATAATAATACAATTAATTACATTTCTAATACACAACTTTTATAAATTAATATACAAATTAAAATTAAACTATAAAATCCAGTGCCAGACCGCTGTCAGTTGGAAACGTGCCCAAAAGACGGGCCACATTGCCTGGCTGAATGGCAACGCTAATGCGTTGCCCGAGGTATAGACCAGTCTTTTGGTCACGTGAGACGTCTACCAGGCGTTTCGCAATGTCTCGATAAAGTTCGTGCGCCTCAGGCCCCCATAGTCCCAGGGTTTCGATCCCAATTTCCGCAAATATGTAGCCAATTCCGATGGCGGAATGTTTGCGGCGTTTTAGGACCTCCTCTTGTTCAGCAGCTGTGCCGGCAAACATGCTAGTGGCTGTAAGATGAGACGCCGCCAGAGTATCGACGCAAGACGCGTCCCATACTAAAGGACGACCCATTCTCCAGGGCATCAATGACATTCCATCGGGTCCCTTGCCATCGTCGCGGCACAAGCCGTTCGGTTCTAGAACGGCGGGTACCCCGGCGGTGATAATAGCCCGACGGATTATGTCATTAACAGTTGTATGACGCGGAATTCTGCCGGCACTTCTGATACACGATTAATACCCATTAAAAATTATTTCATATATTTTATTTTATTGCAGGAGTTCAGCAGACAGGCAGACGGGCCACTGGATGGAAAACGGTTACCATCGCCTATGGACATTTGCAACACCAAAGGTGCTACAAATGCGCTGCTGCTCTCTTAAGTGATTCTGGAACCTGGTCACTAATGCCGGAACACAACACATAGTTGTTATGGCGGCATGCTCTAGACCAGGAGTGGTAGCCATTCAGTCGGCCAAATGCCCTACCTACCACCTGGCTGTGGGTTGTTTAGTCGCCTCTTACGACAGGCCGCCCGGCCGCAGGAAATTGTATTCTTTCTCCGTTCCTGCACGGATAAATTACGGTAAAACCAGATTGTAAATAAAAGAAATACATCGTCCATACTTACGTAGTTGCCACTTGCCTCTAAAACGCTAGGAACATGTAAAAATATGTAAAATATTTTTTTTTTACAGAATTTGAACGACGTTCATTCATAAAACCGAACTTAGTTTCACATTATGCGCATAAATAGTAAATCACCAAAATATGTGTCACGAGAACGAAACGTCAATGAACTGTCAAATAATTCCAAATTCAAATTTAGAATTAGAAACATTTCCAAAGAGGCCCATTCGCTATACTGCATAGTAGTCATGCAGTCAGCGGAACTTGCAGGAGTCAAGAAGTATCCTGCTATGTATTGCCGGACGCAAAGCAGGCTGTGAAAACAGTCACAATCCTGCATTACATGGCGGACTGTTAGGCGGACTGCCATGCAAGATAGTGAATGGGTTTATCGAATAAAAATTTACACTTTGATAAAGTAGTCGTAGTAGTATCCGCCATAATGGCAGGCAAAGGTTCTTAGTCCATACAGCCTGTACTGGTGTATAAGTCTTCATATAGCTCAGCAGAATACTACTGTCTATCTCAAAGACGATGGTATAGCTGACACATCCCATAGAACGTAACTTGTAGCATTACCTTATATTTGACATATGAAAATATAAAATATATAACATCAACTATCTGCCATTGAAAGTCCCGTCAACGGCCCACTTGATGAAAAGCGGTTACCATCGCCTATGGATATTTGCAACACCAAAGTTGCTACAACTGCGCTGCTGCTCTCTTAAGGTAGACAGGTACCTGGTCACTAATGCCGGAACACAAGTCAAGGTTGTTATGGCGGCATACTCTAGACCAGGGGTGGTAGCCATCTGGCGGGCAAATACCCTACCCCCTGGCTGTGGGTTGTTTTGTCGCCTCTTACAACAGGCCGCCCCAACGCAGGCGATTGTATTCTTTCTCCGCTCCTGCACGGATAATCGTTCAACTCGCCACACTTTTACGTAGCTTTATTTTTAACTTATCATGAAATCTTAACAATTCCCGCATTTCGTCCCAAGTATCTAAATATACCGGTCGGATGTATTCAGATCGCGTCCGTTTTATATGAACTCGTGCTACTGTCTGATCAATTTAAATGAGCCCTTACTAAGTTTAAAAACAATGCGGGTGGGTACATTAACAGCTGGTTAGTGATCGTTTCAATTCTTGGTAGCTTACTGGCTGATGTATCTGCATTTTGAATTATGTAGGTTCGTATCCTGACCGGGAAGCGTACATCACCTACGGCCCGTCCTGTATCTTACCGACCGTTCATTTGCCTTACAAATAGGTTAAAATTTGACATAGCTCCATACAAGTAATGTTGAAATTCAACCTTTTTTTTTAACCTCGCACTGCAGTGGTATTATACCGTTTACTGCAGCGGGGAAGAGAGGGATTTTTTTCCTTTCAACTTCGTCACGAGCCTTTTTGGACATAATCTCGGTTATCATGTTGTTGACATTTTCCCAATCTACTTCATTTTGTAGCATTATATCCAAAATTGTAGTTGCTGTTATTTCGGCACCTAAATTTGTCTGGGCTGCTCTTCGCGCCTCTTCCCATCTTTCGTATTCTAAAATAGTAGGCGCCGCGCCGCGGTGTCCACTTTGTCGCAGTATGGGCATGTGTCTGCATCTACTTTCCTAATCCAGCGCAAGTAGTCCTGGAAGCAGCCATGGCCAGTTAGCACCTGAGTTATGTAGTAGTTTATTTCGCCGAACTCCCTCCAGTATCATTTTCTTATATCGTGAATAAGTTACTTTGTGCAGCTTTCTTCTACTTCTTCCTCCCACATCTTTTGCTTTTGAAATTCAACCTCTGGTAGAGTAAATGAAAAATTGTAGAAATTAATAGTAGATAATTTTAGGAACCGCCCAGTAGGACAGTTTTGCATCATATCTTCCGTATTGCTGTACGTCGCATGATTGAGACGTACAGCAACCAACCAACCAGCAACGGCCTCATCCATTGCGCGGGGGAACTACGGCCCTGGCATCTTCCAATTTCTCATTGCGTGGGGCGGTCTGTAACGCACCCTACGGGAGGAGGGATTGGTCAGCGCGCGCGGAACACGACGCGCCCCCATCTCGATGGTATAACGGCGGGTGAGAGCGCTATCCCTAAGAGACCCGCTCACGGCAGCCGAAGGTCCTATTCCGCACTCCGGCGCCGGAGCGTCCTCTGGCGGGAGCGGAGCGAGCATGACACGCTCGCAAAAGGAGAAGACGTCGGGTTCGAATCCGGAATCCCGATTTGCTCCCGACCATGGTGCGAATCACGGCCGAGAGCGAGGTGTCAAATCCGGTAAAACGACGAGGTCTCGTCGCTGCTCTAACCAAGCAGGACACTCCTGTAGTGTGAGTAGCGCCATATCCTCGTCGCCTGTGGCACAACGATGGCACCCTGACGTGTGCTCACGGCCAAGGCGACACCGGTACCTTCCAAAACAGTCCTGTGCCGTGACGTCTATTTCCTCACTCACTGCGTGGATGGTGGCGTGGCTCGCATTGGGGTGTTTTAGGCGATCTTCCCAGACCCCCACGGCGACCCGGTGGAGCTCCGACCGGCACGCCTCGATTTCGCGAGGTGCGGGTCTGGTGCCACTGGCCAGCGACGCGAAGACCCTGGCTTCTAGGTTCCATGGGAGCTATTATGCCTTACCTTAACTTATGTTCAGATTCTTCCATATCTACCTACAAAAGGAGTATTCAAGGTCGATCTTAAATACTCGTTTTGCAAATATTTGCATGATCAATTATCGAGCGTGTAATAAATATTCGGTAAGCGATTCCTATGTAACAGTCATATGAAATATCATGTGTGCTAAATCACTTAGCGTCATTTTAAATATTTAGAAATATTGTACTAATGTGTAAAACGAAACTGATAGAAAGTGGTGAACTAAGAAAGAAGAGGAGTATGTGAAGATTGTTAATGGTAATCAGAGAATCAAGAAAATTGAATCTATTTGGTGGACAAACAGAACTGAAAGAAATTGTCGAACTTTTTTTTATTTTTTTATTGCAGGAGATCAGCAGACAGGCAGACGGCCCACTCGATGGAAAGCGGTTACCATCGCCTATGGACATTTGCAACACCAAAGGTGCTACAAATGCACTGCTGCTCTCTTAAGGGAGACTGGAACCTGGTCACTAATGCCGGAACACAACTCAAGGTTGTTATGGCGACATATTTTAGACCAGGAGTGGTAGCCATCCAGTCGGGCAAATGCCCTACCACCTGGCGAAATTCGATCTTCAATGACATTGAATTATTCAAGTTTATGTTTATTAGGGTTGCGCAAAAAAACGGTTTATTTTTGTTTTTTGAGTCTCGAGTGAAAAAAATTGTTAGTTTTTGATGTTTTAAGAACTCCCTCCAAAGGATAGCTCAAATTTTTTTAAAAAAAATTTCTTGTTACGGTGTAATTTCATAGACCAAAAAATAATAAGTTTCTGAAACTTTCACTTTAGAATTTGAATTTTAAAAGGTCGCTCATAATTTTTTTAATGTGCATTAATTTAGATTTTTTCGAGCAAGTAATGCATGCCATCTATCGGACAGGGTAAATGATATTTTGATATTTTATTCCAGCGAGGGTCATCTATTTTACATATAGTGAATTATCTATGCCGCGCTCTTTGGGTTTGAGGCGCGTGCGCTAGCCATTACGCTACCACGTCTCGTCGTCAGTTGTAACTTAGTTCCTAATTATTATTATTTTAAATACAATCCATATTATTCCATATTCTACCTATTTTTCGTACAGCTTGCTTAATTGGTTTTTGTTCGGTTAATTTTGCCGGTGTGTGTATTCAGGAAAAATGATCAAAGATCACAGATAGATCCGCTATCCTTGATTACCAGTGTAAGTCTGTCTGTACAAAAGTCCCAAAAACTCCCAGTGAAGCGACGAAATTAAACAAACGTTACAAACGCTCAAAAATATGTGAATCCACTACTGGAATCGACTCGAACTTTACTAACTCAAATTACAATTACATATCACTTGGATTACACAATTCTTTAAAGTTTAAAACATAGTGCGATCCAAAACGGTACAGCGCCATCTAGTTTTGGTTTGGTAAATTGAAATATTAATACCAATTCCGACAATCCCTTGTTTGTGTTTCACAATCAAGGATAAGTGCTATCTATCCATAGCTAACGATACATAGATTCTTCCCTCTCTTTTATACTAGCCTCTTGAAACTTGAAGCTTATTTTTTTTCATCCGTACAGGAACGGAGAAAGAATACAACTTCCTCCGGCCGGGCGGCCTGTCGTAAAAGGCGACAAAACAACCCACAACCAGGTGGGAGGGTGTTTGCCCGGACAGGATGGCTACCATTCCTGGTCTAGAGTATGTCGTCATAACAACCTTGTGTTCTGACATTAGTGGCCAGGTTCCAGTCTCCCTTAAGAGAGCAGCAGCGCATTTGTTAGCACCTTTGGTGTTACAAATGTCTATAGGCGATGGTGACCGCTTTCCATCAAGTGGGCCGTCTGCCTGTCTGCTGAAGTCTGCAATAAAAATAAAATTTTAATTTATCTATAGTATTGTTACCTCGCGTCCATAGATACGACTCTTCGCTATAGTGACTTTGACAACATATCATTCTTGACAATGACATTCCAGTGATTCGTCTACATATCTATCCCTTATATAGGGTGTAGATATTTTGCAAAAGGTGCAATGTTTGTTTGTTTGCTTATTGCGATGTGATAATGAGTGATGCGTGTGGGCCCGTTTTCGAGGCTTTATCCTTTTCGCCGCCATTAAGGTGTCGAGATTTCGAACGGTTCTGTTTGTTTGTTTGTCCGTAATGTGAAAACCTTTGTGATCACGAAAAGTGGGTTGCGAATTTTTGAGTAAATGTTTATTGGATTTCTTAAAGGTGTGTATTAGCGTAATAGCTAGCGTATGCGTCTTAGACTCAAAGGGCGCGGGTTCGATCCTGACTGGAACGCATGCACCGCTTAGGCAGTTTTCTGACCTACATACATACATACATACATAACTTCACGCCAGTTCCCTTGCGGGGTAGGCACGAACAACAGAGTGCCATTTAGGCTTATTCTTACACACCTCACTTGTCTCTTTCACATTCATAACTCTTGTCATGCAAGCTCGTCTGTTCTTAAGGCTCCTGACATCACCTTCTGCTAGTACACGACCTAATGTGCATATTGTTACAATTTCCACTTGCTAACAACGGTGAAGGAAAACATCGTGTCATACCTGCCAAGACTCCTTGGATAAGCGTGGCGGGTATACTGTCCGTTCTCTTATAATGGCAGGCCCGAGCCCAGCAGTGGGACAGTTTTGGGCTGTAATTATTATCTATATATATATATAAAAATCAATTGCTGTTCGTTACTCTCGCTAAAACTCGAGAACGGCTGGACTGATTTGGCTAATTTTGGTTTTGAATTATTTGTGGAAGTCCAGGGAAGATTTAAAAGGTGAGCAAATATGAAAAAAATCGCTTGGAATATAGTTAGCAGTGCCGGCAGATGGTCACGCCACGCTGCCTTGAATGATGTCTTACGGAGGGCGCTTGCCACCGCTAACGTGCCGGCTTTGTTGGAGCCGAACGGTATTGCACGTGACGATCGTAGCCGTCCCGACGGAATGACTCTAATTCCCTGGCAGCGTGGCAAGCCTTTGGTGTGGGATGCGACTTGCGTACACACGTTGGCCGCATCCCATTTACTAAACACGTCTAGATCAGCCGGTTCTGCGGCGGAAACACTCAAGCGGCGCAAATATGCAACCCTCAGTGAGAGTTATATGTTTGTGCCGTTTACTGTCGAGACGCTTGGACCGTGGGGTCCTGAGACCATGAGCCTCTACCAAAATTTATCGAAACGACTCATTGACTATTCAGGTGATCAGAGGGGCTGTATGGTGATCCAGCGAGGAAACGGAAGACAGACAGACAGACTGACAGAGAGAGTTACTTTCGCATTTATAATATATTAGTAGGGATACAGACGAGGAAAGTGTTTTATGTTATGTAAATATGCCGTTCAAGAATGTTCTCTAATGGAGCTGAATATAATTTCCTGCTGCCGGACGGCCTGTCGTAAGAGACGACAAAACACAAAACAAACCCACAACCATAAATTTTTTGGGGGTGTCGAGTTCGTATTAAACATGATAAAAAATTCAGAGAGTTGCTCTGAAAGAGAGTGTCGCGGTGAAGGTAAGGAAAGGAATGCTCCGATGGTTCGAGCATGTGGAAAGAATGACTAAACAGATATACAATGCAAAAGTGGATGGATGCAGAAGTCGTGGAAGGCCACGACACACCTTCCATGATCAAATTGATCGCGTACTAGCAGAAGGTGATGTCAGGAGCCTTAAGAACAGACGAGCTTGCATGACAAGAGTTATGAATGTCAAAGAAGCAAGTGAGGTGTGTAAGAATAAGCCTAAATGGCGCTCTGCTGTTCATGCCTACCCCGCAAGGGAACTGGCGTGAAGTTATGTATGTATGTAAAAAATTCAGGCGGCTAATTCGGAGTAGGATATTTCGAAATTGCAACTTTAGTATTTTCGTCTGTCTGTTAGTTAAAGCATCACGTGAAAGCTTACTGAGCGGGTTTAAATGAATCTCGAAATGGTTATTCCCGAACGAATATAGCCAAAAGGAATTGCCATGGCATCGCGAACGAAGTGACGCTGCCACCTGCTGGTATGTTATGTGAATAATATCAGAATAAACAACCCACAGCCAGGTGGTAGGGCAATTGCCCGACTTGGCTACCACTCGTGGTCTAAAGCATGTCGCCATAACAACCTTGAGTTGTATTCCGGCATTAGTGACCAGGTTCCAGTGACCCTTAAGAGTGCAGCAGCGCATTTGTACCACCTTTGGTGTTGTAAATGTCTATAGGCGATGGTAACCGCTTTCTATAAAGTGGACCGTCTGCCTGTCTGCTGCACTCGTGCAATAAAAAAAAAAAAAAAAATATTTCTGTGTGCTATGTCACTCGCCCAATTGGCCATAGTGTGAATAGTGTAACAGACCTACCGCAATCCGGTGAGCCTGTTCGGACATCACGTAAGACGCATATTTCAACAATACTAGAACAATAAGCTTTTGACCGTCTACGCCCACGAGAAAGGCGGTTTTTCAATTTTTACAAATGTGTGGTAATTTATTTGATTTATATTATTCCGACGTTTCGGAAACTTTTTTTTATTTTTTATTGCAGGAGTTCAGCAGCCATGCAGACGGCCCACTTGATGGAAAGCGGTTACCATCGCCTATGGACATTTGCAACACCAAAGGTGCTACAAATGCGCTGCTGCTCTCTTAAGGGAGATTGGAACCTGGTCACTAATGCCGGAACACAACTCAAAGCTACCACCTGGCTGTGGGTTGTTTTGTCGCCTCTTACGACAGGCCGCCCGGCCGCAGGAAATTGTATTCTTTCTACGTTCCTGCACGGATAAAACTTTTTATATAACGGACGGATAACATTTTTCAGTAGCCTTGATCACGGAAGACTACTACTAACTAGTTACTTTTTTTTTGAGGCGAGGGAAAATGCTTAAACCGATTTACGCACAAACTGGGTCGTTGCTAGGCGAACAACACGCGTCGGTCGGGGGCGATAACACTGCAGCAATAGTATGCTCTTGGCGGTGCTCCGTCCGCGATCGACTTCACAGAATAGTGTGGAAGACTCCGATTGTTGCTACACGAGCGAGTAACCCCAATACCAACTAAAAACGACTCCTCCCTGTCGACCCTGCGCTTTTGTTTGTGTTTGAAAGGCTGAGATTTAGAACATAGTTACGCCCAGCCGATCCAGCGCAATAAAGTGCCTGGAGTGTGCCCTGGGAGAACACATCCCACTTCGTTGTGCGGGGGTAGAAGGTCCTTTGCTCTACCTACTTACTAGTCACTACGTCAATTCGGGTTAAGTTCGAATTCCTACTCTCGCTGCTGTTGCAAACGTCATCAGGTGACGGTAATCACTTTCCATGAGCTCGGCCGTCTGCCTGTTTGGCAGCTTGGAAATAAAAAGATTAAAAAAACTTTTTGACTTTGTGCGATCTGCAGTATGGTTAAGCATCTATTTTCCACATAACTAGCCGGTTTCCGTAAAACGTGTCCATACCAGCTTGTCGATGATTTTTTTTGCGATTAATTATATCACGGATAGTACACGTCGCAACATATTTTTCTTATATTTATGTATATGAAAGTAAACAAAGACAATATAATTATATTCTTACACGTAATATTAACTATCTTTACATATTATAACAGAAAGTCGCTTTCCGCGTCTGTCTGTATACCCGCTAACTCCTTCTAATCCCCGCAACAGATTTTTAAGCAGTTTTTACCATAAGTTAGGTACTTTTCATTTAAGGTCCATAGACATAAAAACCTGACGATGTTTTTATGTAAGTAAAACAGAGCTACTTTCTGAGGTTTGACCTACGGCGTAGCCGCGGGGAAAACTCTAGTATTTTATATCTTGTTAATTAAGGTATACAACAGTACTTTTCATATTTTGTCTATATATTAATACGGGAAGCAAAAATTTTATATCCCTTTTTGCGAAAATTGCGCGGACGGAGGAGTATGAAATTTCGCACAATTATAGTTTATATACAGAAGGAGTGCAGAATGATAATATTTTTTTAAATTATGCATAAAAAATACATTACACACACTACTATGTATTTGACACACACACGCATATATACTCTTTTATTTATTGTTAAAGTCAAATTAACAATATAGCCTTGGCGAAATCTGTGATTATAGAAGTATAGTCTGTGACAACAGAACATTAATAATGTTCAAACTTATAATTTAAATTAATTATTATGGTATCGAATTTCGACCACGGACGACCATTAGTTTAAAGAATTATATCATTATAATGTGATTTTACCGCTAACGGCTGCATTTCTACTAAAGAAAAATCAGGATTAATTTGCTTTCTGTTGTGTTGCTCAAGTAAAAGAAATTAATCTTCCTCGGAATGGAAGAATACAATTTCCTGCGGCCGGACGGCCTGTCGTAAGAGGAGGTTGTTTTTGACAAAACAACCCACAGGCAGGTGGTAGGGTATTTGTACGAGTACTGCCATAACAATGTTGTCTTCCGACATTAGTGGCCAGGCTCTCTCTTTAGACAGCAGCAGCACAAGCATAAGACTAGCGCATTTAGAGGATGTTTCAAATATGCTGCTACTAAATGCTGGAATGATATTCCTCGACCCATAAGAGACCTGAAAACAATACATTCTTTCAAATTTCATTATAAGAGAAACTTACTTAAGTTGCAAAAAGAAGACCCCACATATAATAAAAACTAATTAGTTACAAAATATTTATATATTTATTGCATTCATAGATCTTCAAATATAATATATACTATACAAATTAATAAATTATAAATTTATTTATAAAGTTATAAAGTAATATTTATTTATTTATTTAATTATTTATTTATAAAGTTAAAAAGTATTTGTGATTTATTTACCTGCAACATCGAATATCAAAATATTATGTAAATATTATGTTAATTGGCTTGAATTTGATTTGATCATTGTACTTTTGTTTGTTTCATATGTAACATGTATATATAATAAGGGCTCTATTTAGGTTGCTTTAATTTTTTAGCTACTTATTTTTTGTTTTTTTCTTATATGTTGATTATAATATAATTTTATTTAACTTGCTTTTACCGTTGGTCACTTGCCTTTGTAATTAAGGAGGTGGGCACTGAAAATCAGTGCTGTGTCGGACTATGTTTCGGCACAGCAAAAAACTGAGTGCCAACCTCATTTCGCGAATTGCGGCACACAATTTCAATGTTATGATTATTATTATAAATCACTGTTAAAGTGTCGCATTTTTAGAAATAAATATTTTCTTTCTTTCTTTTTCACATTTGTAACGCCGGTGTTCCAATGTCCAGTGGCGATGGTAACCGCTTTCCATCTGTGTGCCTGGCTGGCAGCAGTGTAAGTGCAGATTTACAGCAATAAAAAAAAGAAAGATATGAAAAGTAACTAGCCTTCCTTCCCGCCCGTTCTATAGCCCAACGATGTAACATCATAGAGCATAGAATATTAGTAGCACAGTTGCGACACCGCTCCAAAAGACGGCACAAAAGTAATTTAAATTTATTTGAATCACAATAACGACTTATTTACTTGGTAATGCAGCTTTTATTGTCTCACTCGGGTTAAACTGGGGTTACGTTACGAAACGGTGCGGCCGAGTTTCAGAACCTCGTGTTTCACTGATCCGTCGATAACTTATCTTTGTATAATGATATATGACGCGTGATATGGGCCGTTGTGACTTTGAATATCATAAAGAAGAGGAAACTCCTCTAGTCTATTGTTTGCTGGTCTTGTTTAATCTTTGATCTTTTCTCTCTTTTATTCTAAATAATCCTTTGTGTGAGCAATAGCTAAGATATAAATATAGACCGAAGATGTAGAGATACGACGATTGCACAAGATATATTCCGAAATAGAAAGAGAGAAACAAAAACATTATTTGAAGTATTAGCGACGTACTTACATTGCTTACATATAATAACAGCCCATAACTGTCCCACTGCTGGGCTCGGACCTCCCGCTATAGGGGAACGGACAGTATACCCGCCACGCTTGTCCAAGGCGGCTTGGCAGGTTTGACACATCGGTTGTCTCGACGTGCAGGTTGCATCACGATGTTTTCCTTCACCGTTATTAGCACGCGGTAATTGTAACAAGATGCACATTAGGTCAGAAAACTGCCTAAGTGGTGCATGCGTTCCGGCCAGGATCGAACCCGCGCCTTTTGAGTTTAGGACGCGCACGCTAGTCATTACGCTACCACGACTCTTTTTGCTTCCATGTATCTTCAAAAAAGTAAAAAAACTTCGTTTAAAAAGACCGACTTCAAAAACTAAAAAGTATAAAATAACTTATTTCTAAAGCTATTATTATTAATATATATTATCTGAAACATCTTGAAGTCTTAAGTCTTACTATTCAACGGCGTGGGCGCACACTAACACGTCCCTATCACAATTTAAAATAAATGTACTTCTTCTTCTTCTTCTTCAGCCACTCTCAGTCCACTGCTGAACGTAGGCTTCCCCAAGTACGCGCCACATATCCCGGTCTCCCGTCTTCCTCATCCAGCCCCTGCCGGCAATCTTGCGCAGGTCGTCAGACCACCGAATGTTTGACAAAAAGTTTTTGGATACGTTCAATTTCGGTTATACATATGTAATAAGATTATAGAGGTATTAGGAAGGCAAAATGTCGGGATCTGTTAAATACTCTCACTTAATAGAGTTTTTCGCTCACCCAGTTCTCACTTATTCAGGTTTGACTGTATCTTCAAAAGTGTGGTAATGCACGAGTGAGCTGTTAAACTTCTTGGTAGCTCTTCAAGCCAAGTCACAGGTCATTGATAACGTCGAATTTCTGTAATATAATATAAGCTGAGGTTTGGTCCGTCATGTTTGTTCATTGCACCCTCAAACAGCGCCCGTCGAAATAATGTAACTTAAGATTTCAATGGTTTTGAAAGTACGCTGCTAACGACTGCATAGTCGGTGTCAAGAGTGTAACGATTTTACACTTTACTTGGCGCTGACTTTGAGTTTGTGTAATGCGTTAAAAAAAATATATATTGCAGGAGATCAGCAGACAGGTAGACAGTCCACTTGATGGAAAGCGGTTACCATCGCCTATGGACTTTTGCAACACCAAAGTTTTTACAAATGCGCTGCTGCCCTCTTAAGGGAGACTGGAACCTGGTCACTAATGCCGGAACACAACTCAAGGTTGTTATGGCGACATACTTTAGACCAGGGGTGGTAGCCATCCAGCCACTTGTCCGTTGCGATTCGTTTTTCCACTTGTCCGTTGAAGTTTCACTTCTACTATGTGTCCCAGCACACATGTCGATTTTTCGCAGGTTTACTGCAAATTATGATTTGGTTAGGTTAGGTACATTTTAATGAATGCATTTTTTATTTAAACATATTTTATTTTATCAATCAAAGAAACTGAATTCGATCCGGAACCAAAAACGCATACATAGTCTACTCTAAATTTATGCCGCTCTTCCACGCGGCCGTAACGCATTTTCGTGACAGAAAAATCCTAAGGCCCCCCGTCTATATAGAAGTTTCACTTCAAAAAAATTTCTTAGGGTGATCATAAGGCTGGTGCCTACCTAACGTAGCCAGCGTTCAGGGACCTTACTCCCATCCTCCTTCTCGGCATGTTTCGAGGCGTCACGCCAGTCATACATATGATTGTGGTCCCCTAGCGCCTCATTACGATGCGGAGGGACGCTGGAAGGCTTAGTGCAGGGATTCCCAAACTATTTTGTGCAAGAGACCCCTTTCCAAAAATGAACTGACACCTCAGACCTCCATAACCATATCACTTTAAAAATCCTATCTCTAGTTTTTTTCGTATTGGTACAAAATACTTACAAATTTAAAAAACTTTGCGGAAGGTGAAGTGAGAGTATATTTTACATCATTTTCAAAAATCTAAATCGAAATTTAACAAAATAAATAGACATAAAATTCAGTGAATATCAAATGGTAATTAATAATTATTAATAAAAATTACGTAAAAATACTTCAGTATGTAATTATTGATTGAAAAAAAATCTTTATTTGTACACGTAACACAACTTATACAGTACTTGATAGTTTCAAATAAGAACTTGTGTTAATTAATAGGGGTCGATTTTTAGACCTCGTCGACCCCCAAGATCATGGGGTCGATGTCCACCACTTTGGGAATCACTGGTTTAGTGGATAGTCTGGCGGTCTGTGCTTACAACTCCTTCTATTATCAGAAGCCTGTGTGCAGCGTCGGCCGTCGAGAGACCGACATACTCCTCAGTCACTTCTCCTGGGGCCCGAGAGTACTCTATTTATGTTTGCTCGTAGGCAAACTGACAAACAGATCCACTTGATGACAAGTGGTTACCGTCGCCTATGGACATCTGCAACACCAAAGGAGTCGACTCGTTGCCTACCTCGTTGAAATTTTGAATATTTGTTTACGTGCTTTTTGTAGAGCCTCGTGTTGTAGCGCTCTGGGATAGAAGCCTGTCTGCTGAACTGCTAAAAAGAAATCGCAGTAGGGCGTTCATTCCATAGTTTGCTCACGTATGGCATGAAGGAACTTTCCCCTTTGACTTCAATGACCTAGACTCACTATTCTACTTAGTCTTAAGGGATGATAGGTAGAATACAACATTAGTTTTTTTTTTAATAAGAATCGGCAGACAAACACACATATTGTATTTACCCAAATTAAGCAAGTTACGTTTGTGTTATGGGTAATATACTACGGACTACTCTGGGGCCGATCCCAGACACACAGACCATAGCAACGGAAAAAATTCGTTTCTGAAATTCACCATACTAGGAATCGAACCCGGAATAATTCAAGTTTCCTTCATTATACTTGTTTATAATTTAATGCATATTTATTATGTTTTCAGCAGATTTCGCAAATGCAACCTTTAGAATTTTGTGTCCGTGCATCATGTGAAAATTATTGAACGGATTTGAATGATATTCGACACAGAGCTCCCTTATGTATATCTTGTCAACATTTAAGATCCTATTTATCCGGACAAAATGACGTCGCTTCTATGGGATAGACGAATACAGCCAAAAAATGGCGCTGCGTTCGCGTCTTTTTTCGATGCGGCGACGCGAATGATGTTTATCTAGCATATTCTAGTTCAACAATTCAATAATTTTTATTAATATCGATACAAATAACTCATGGGTTCGTCATATGGAATTGAGAACATTTGACCTGTGCAAGCGCCGCTGTGTAAACAAAACGGTTGCCTAGCAACCGGCGTAGCAATGGCCGACTAGCGCGCGCGCGAAAAGGACAGACGCATCCGCCGACTAACGTGAGCAACAGAGACGGCGTGATAAAGGGTTTGTTGAACGATAAAGGTAGCGACTCGCACCACGGTCGATTTGAAACGTAGTTTTATTTGAAAAGTTATTACTTCCCTATGTATAGGAGTGTTATAATAAAAGGCAGTTAAAGCCTTTTGTTTACTTCCGTATGTTAGTATAACATTAGGATCGTATGCGGAATGGCATGCTATGTGGCGCCCGGGGGTCGCTACGCTTGGGTTTATGTGTTGTACACCGTGTTTAACGTCAAGTTACTTAGTATCTCTTACTACATACATACATATTGTCACGCCTGTTTCCCATTGGGGTAGGCAGAGACGAAAGATCACCTGCTACGATCCTGACAAACACTTTTCGCTTCATCAACTTTCATTAATCTTTTCATAGGTACACGCTTGTTTAAACTACTTTTTATCTGACCTTTTTTCAAAATATCTTCAATCTGATCATGGTGAGTACGTCTCGGTCTACCGGCACCGACTCTATCAGTCACATTGCTGTCACATACTTGTTTTGTGATTCTGCTTTCATTCATTCTACATGCCCAAACCACCTTAACCTTAAGAGAGCACCAGCGCGGTTATAGCACCTTTGGTGATGCAAATGTCCATAGACGATGGTAACCGCTTTCCATCATGTGGGTGTGTGTGGCCTGTCTGCTGAACTCATGCGATAAAAAAAAAATCTTGCATATACTTCTCAAAGCTCTCATATCAACTATATTTATCCTAGTTTCATGCTTCTTCTTACTATACACTCTTTATTGTACCATTGATAGGAAATTGATATTATTTTTGGTGTTTGTATCAAATTTTAATTAGTACTAATTCATAACGATATTAAGTTTTTATATTTTCCCCTGTAAAGTTTATAACCTATGAAACTCCACAGAAGCGCACGCGCCACCAACTTTACCGCATCAAATTTTAACGTGGTCGTAGCGCACGCAAAAATCTCGGTACGTTTTTTTTTCCGCAAAATTGTTACAAATTTGTATATAACACAACTACATAGAGGCGTACGCACCGGACTTTAATTCTGTACACGGTTACGGATTTGATGCGGTCATAGAATTCTCTTCATCAACAGGGGGGGGGGGGGGGGAAGTTAACGGGATCTCTATTACCCTACCCTGATTTCACCTTAATTTAGAATAATGGTCCGAAAATTAGTGTAATATTATAACTGCTTAAGAAATGTTATATCTTACAAGGGAGTTCCGATGAGCAACTTCCTCCTCCCCCTAGCCCCCCATTGCCTTTGCTGTTTGAACACTCTATCCCATTGAAAAGGTTGGCAACGCATTGTATCGCCCCCGGTGTTACGAACGTTTGTAGGCGAAGGTAACCATTTACCATCAGCTGCCGGTTCCAATATCTTCCTATGCATTAATTGCCCTTGCCATCGGCAGAAATTTGACATCACGTGTATGGAGCAAATGAACGGTCGCTATGACATAGCCATCGGCTATAGGGGAGCCGACTGCCTGTTTATCGTCGCAATAAAAAATATCTAGCTATGCCCGTACTTCGACTTTATATTCGTATCTTCTGAACTCTGAAAGATATCAATGTACCTCACAGACAGATAGACAAATATTCATGTTTTAATCTGCTAGGACACCTCTACGTTCCACTGATCAATTATAAATCTATATTAATACTAGCTGTCCCGGCAGACGTTGTTCTGCCCTGAAGAAATAAAATTTAGAACCCGATTGCAGCGCCACCTACCGGGTCCAATTGTGAAACCATCAAAACCATCATCTAAACCATCCTCGAATCCACTTGAACACACACAAAAAAATTCATTCAAATCGGTCCAGCCGTTTAGGACAAGTTCATTGTCAACACACGTACAGAAGAATTATATATATAAATCTTATAAAGAGCTAAAGTTTGTGAGTTTGTTTGTAGGAAGTAAGCTCTTGAACTACTGAACCGATTTAAAAAAGAAAATTACCAGTAGGAAGCCACATTATTCCTGAGTTACATAGGTTATATTTTATTGTGATTAATAATATATATTTTTTTTTAATGACGCCCAGCGAACTAGACACGGCTCGGCTAGTGTAGAAATGAAGTGATATTTTAAAACATATGCCAAATACATTAACAAATAATGAAGAAAATTAAAAAATATATATTTCATTTACCAGTTAAAGCTATCTATAAGTATTCTATTTAAACACTTGTGTATATACTCGGTCTGCGGGTTAAAGTGACTCGCTGCTAACCAAATTCTTTCTTCGCATGTGACTCAAAATGCAAATAAGCCCCGAGTAATTGTAAAGGATTTTACGAAAGCATTTGACAATGTCTAACACTTGTACAGACACACTCGACAATGCATTCTCTTAAGTAGTGCTGTGATTGTGCTGTGAAAATACTTATCGATTGGTCTGTGGATATTTCGGAAATGATTGTGTGATGTCATTATACAAATGTGTAGTACTTAGTAAGCTGCTGATGGCCAGTTCCGTATATCTTACTATTCATTCACTTGTCTTACCATCGGCGGGAATTTAGTATTACTTGTAATGTATGAAGTTTGTGTCAAATTAACAATAATTTACTAGTAAATAATAAGTAATTGTAGTAAATTGTAATCGATACTAGGCTCATCATCAACACCAACTGGAAATTTTTCATGTCACAACAACTAAACAATAAATTATAACACCACATAAAGTCACAAACACATAACTAACAATAAAACTTATACACATACTTAAACCTACGCGCACTACCATCGCATTGCATTACACGCACACTCCACAAACAAACCAAGACACACAAAGAGCCTAAAAATTAATAACCCAGGCACAGAAAAGAAAAAAACAACATGGCACTAGATAGGACTATATATAAGTATAGATATAAGGCCAACACTGCACATGCACTTCCTCACAACACCAGCATGTAACAGATACACTCTACATTAGTATAAGTTTAGTATTAAAATTAGAATAAATTAATATAATAAGTTATTATTATATTAATTTATTCTAATCTACACCAAAACAGAAAAATTACTACATATAATGTCACATACACTAACAAAAATAGACAATAAGCGTGTACGGAGTCTCAAATTTTTCATAGAAATTAAGTATTAAAAAAGGGTACGGAACTCGAGTCCGCAGAGATATATATAATAATTAAAAAAAAAAAAAATCGGTACTAGGCAAATAAACGGTTGGTAAGATATAGGAACCGGCTATAAATCTTCTAAGTAATAATTACCTGGCTTTTATGTTGATTAGTTATTGAAATAATATTTTGTTTAGACCAAATTATTTGAAAATTGAAATGAATTTATGAAGAAGAAACATTCAATTTTGATCAAATTTTTCATTCGTCATATAAAAATTATCTCTGTTCCAGTTGTAAAATATATCCCGACTGAATACGAGAGTGAAACGATTCGAATATGTACTTTCAAAACCTAGCAAAAGCTTCCCAAGAGAATTTAAAATACAGCACAAGAAATGTCATCCACTTCAGCGGAATGCCATTTCATAATTGTTTATTGGGCTTACAGGGAGTAATACTACTACTACTACTACTAGTGATACTAGATTTTGTTACAAACGCCTAGAAAGATAGTGATCACACAAAGATTGAATTAAAAAACAATGTCAATTGCTAGGTTTCTTAATAGCACAGCTGATTTGAAGGAAAGCTATCATTATTCATACAACAGTCATTTTTAATTGTTTTAATTATTGTATCCTTTCAATAACTCTTATTAAGTAATTGAAAAATCTGCTCTTATTTTAGTTCTTTAATCGCTAAGCCACTTTAATTTTTGGATTATTATCATTACTAGCCTAGTGCTCAAATATCGTCGTGTCAGTTTTATGGTGTATAATATGTAAAGAAAATATGCGTAATATTTTTCTTAAATACAAATGTACCTCTAAATAAATACGGAATTTGTTTAAAAGGCAATAATATATAATTTCCTTGAATAGAGAACATAATTTCCTTTAATTGATATGTCAACAATTTATTACTAATAATTCAATGCTTTATAATCTCGTTTTATCGACATCGTGACTTCTGAATACACTCGCAACACTAAAGTGGTATCTTTATGAATAGAGCAGTAAAGTTTTCGTGTCGCTAGCGCACCTTGAAATTTAGTTATAAAACAATGTATGGGCTAAAGCACCTTGTACTAGTGCTGGGTAACCAACTGAAATTCCAAAAACTTAGCTAGCCGGCTAACGGCAGATCATTGGCCGGCTAAAAAACCAGCTAATGGTTTTTTGCTAATGTGTGATTATTACTCGCTAATGGCTGACGGTTGACGGGGCTAGCGGTAAACTTGCTAGGTGTCTAGTCTAGTCTTATTCGCCGCCATTAGCCAGCCGTCCAATTGATGGCGACGTCTAACGTCTAAACTGTAAAGTCAGTTGTTGGTTTTCGTTATTATTCGACAACCAATAGCCAGTTGGCGAAGTTTTTGACGAATTAACAACCGCTAATTAGCTGGCGTTTAAAATAGTTACCCACTTTTAACTTGTACTATAGCATAGGTCCTCAAAGTGACCCCTGTGGGGTCCACAGGGGTCACTTTGGGACCAGGGAGTCCATATTGAACTTCAAGGGGTCCACGTTAGCGAAAAGAAAATCTGGAGGTCCGGTAGCTGCGAATACGTGTCCACATAACTAAATCCCTTTTAAGCAAATCGTGACGTAATACTTAACCGTAGGTAAATAGAATAATAAAATATGATAGTGCGCATTTCTACTTGCATACAAACTATACAATTTATATAAAACCAACTACTGAATCCAACGCAAAAAGAATTGTCAAAATCAGTTTCGAAATGAAAAAAGGTACCGCTGAACATATATAAATAATATATATTTACACAATGAATTGAGAATTTCCTCTTTTTTTTAAGCCTGTTAAAAAGATAGGGGATCCACAGAATGTAGTAAAAGTTGGTAAGGGGTCTATGAGACAAAATAGTTTGAGAACCATTGTATATAGCCTTATAGCTTATTACGCTGTACGAGGTCAAAAAAGTTAGTACATTTCACTGTAGTGGACAATAGGATGGGGGATTGTTAATAGGTATTTCTGTGTTTTGATATAAAATCCCACATTCCTCCGAATTGGGGTTAGTTCTGTACCTTATGTATCTAATGGCCGCTTCCTATATCTTACTTATCTTTCACTTGCCTCACCATCGATTGAATTTTGACATTACCTGCCTTACTTATATTAATCTCGCTAAGAAACGATTAGCCATCTCTTAAGTAAGAGAATCAGACTCAGACCGTAATCAGTGAATATCTTTTTTTTCACTTGTAAACGTGTATTACCCGTTGTTTACCTAAGAGGAGCGCAGATAAACGTAATTTGAACGATTAACGTAGGTTGTACCGAAAATATTCGACTAAAGAGGAGTTTATAGGTAAGATTTTCACTAATCAGTTGCTGAGCAGTTTCTTTAAATTTAAAAAACTATTATAAGTAAGGCCCGTAGTATGACACTTGTATCAAATTTTAAGCGATAGTAAGGCATATGAACGGTTGGTAATATATAGCATTGGGCCATAAGTAAAAGTAGTGTTCGGATCACACATTTCTGGTCACTTCGTCAACACTTCATCAGAGAATTGTGTCAAAAGTGACATTTTGTTGCGTCGCAGTTTAAACAATGCCTTCTGCGGTTGGGCTGACGACATTTGCACAATCGCATGAGTTCCACGCAACATTGTTTGCAGTACACTCAAATGCATATGCATAACTACCTATTTAAGTCGTGGTAGTTTAGTCGTTAATGGACTGATGTCTCATTGCATAGGAAGCTCGAATCCTGACCGGGAGCATGCACCGCTTAGATTTTTTATTTTGCAGGAGTTCAGCAGACAGGCAGACGGCCCACTTGATGGAAAGCGGTTACCATCGTCTATGGACATTTGCAACACCAAAGCTGCTACAAATGCGCTGCTGCTCTCTTAAAGGAGAGTGGAACCTGGTCACTAATGCCGGAACACAACACAAGGTTGTTATGGCGGCATACTCTAGACCAGGGGTGGTCGCCATTCAGTCGAGCAAATACCCTACCACCTGGATGTGGGTGGTTTCGTCGCCTCTTACGACAGACCGCCAGGCCGCAGGAAATTGTATTCTTTCTCCGTTCCTGCACGGATAAAATAGATAGATAGATACATATGACATAATATTTCTGTGAGTCTAGGGAGTTGCCTGGTAGGGGGCACTTCGGCGTCGGAGGGCGTTGGAGTCGATACCTTCGAAATGGGGGCGCGCTTACCTTCTCGAGTGAGGCGCGTTACAAACCGCACCACGCACAGAGAGCAGGAAGACGCCGGGGGCGTGGTTCCCTCGGCAATAGATGAGGCTGTTAAGCCACCGCATGCCAGGGCACGCGGAATGGTCACACCATGCACTCGTAGCCCTGGCATTAAGGCGAAGGACCGAACGCCGAGGGGTCTTAGTACGTATCCTCGACTCGTGTGGCAATACCACTTTCTAACAGTGCTGGTGCAACATGACGAATCTCACACTCTACATCGCGTCTCCGCCGCGGAGTACAGACCTCAAATGGATTTCCCCTCGTTAAAAAAGGGGGGTTGTCTAGAAGAGGTTTAAACGTTAAGACCGCCATTTGTTTAATATTTATCGTACTTAGTGTTTAAGAACATTGATTTTGCATGTCCAATAGGTTTTTTTTATTGCAGGAGTTCAGCAGACAGGCAGACGGCCCACTTGATGGAAAGCGGTTACCATCGCCTATGGACATTTGCAACATCAAAAGTGCTACAAATGCGCTGCTACTCTCTTAAGGGAGACTGTAACCTGGTCACTAATGCCGGAATACAACACAAGGTTGTTATGGCGGCATATTATAGACCAGGGGTGATCGCCATCCAGTCGAGCAAATACCCTACCACCTGGATGTGGATTGTTTTGTCGCCTCTTATGACAAGCCGCCTGGCCGGAGGAAATTGTATTCTTTCTCCGTTCCTGCACGGATAGGTAATGCTAGCCACTACATCAGCGCCGTCTGCATTTATGCACAACAATTCTTCTAAATCCCTTCACTATTTAAGTAACACAATTCTCTGTGTTAATTGATTAGCCTATGTAGTTTTTCCGATAGTGCCGATTGCATGCGCTGGCGCATCGTCCGCTCACCGCACTTGGCGGGAAATCGACTGGAACTCGGTCATGGCGGCGCACAATGCTTGCACGCTCAGGTATATGCGGGTTGACCTGCGACCTTCGTTGCATAGATTTCCTAGGACATTGCCGGCCGCATAATTATGGTGTTCGCCCATTCGAAAATCGAAATATTTGTTTCAATATATGCGTGTACCATTCAGTACTAAGCCTAGTCACGTGAATGCTGCAAAGTGTATAATTTTATATGAGGGTAGGTAAGGTACCTACTTCGACAATTTTATACAATAATAGCGGGCCCGACAGACGTTATCCTGCTCCGAAGAACAAATATGTAGATCCCGATAACACCTCTACCTACCGGGTCTAATTGTGAATCTAAACCATTTTCGAGCGTACTTAAATACGCACATAAAATTTCATGATAATCGATCCAACCATTTAGGAGTTCAGTAACGTATACACGAACAGATGAACTATAAAGATAGATAGATGAAAAATTCTATAAGATTTTCAAATCGGACTCGCACATGGTCACTTACAGTACTACATGGCTCCGAAATGTTGACGGTAGGCTAAAGCAACCTTTCACAATACTCATTGACACTGACATCTTTGTCTTCCGTGATCAAGGCTACTGAAAAGCGGCCGAAACGTCGGAATAATAAAAATAACGGTTTTTAAATTTTTTTATTTACAAGCACTGTTGTTTCTAACGTGTTAAAAGTCAGAGTCACTGACATTACACTATCACTCACTGTCTTGACACTATATAAAAAAAAATTACATTATCTTATCTTATAATATATATATAAATTACGTGTCACGTTGTTTGTCCGCGATGGACTCCTAAACTACTTGACCGATTTTAATCAAATTTGCACACCGTGTGCAGTTTGATCCGACTTGAAAGATAGGATAGCTTACATTTGGACCAGGTAGGTGGCGCTAGAATTGGGTTCTAAATTTTATTTCTTCAGGGTAGAACAACGTCTGTCGGGACAGGTAGTACTACTATAAATTTTTACCTGTTACAAGTAAAAAATAACGATTAAAATGTAGTGTTATTATTTATTTATTTATTTAATTTATTTGGGAAACATACAATAATTATAATTCTTACAATATAAAACACATAAATTAATACACATATCAGCTAAGTTTCCACTAAAAAAAATCATGTTACGCATTTGGCTCATACAACTCTTAGAAAATTATAATATACTAGCTGTCCCGGCTGACGTTGTTCTGCGCTGAAGAAATAAAATTTAGAACCCGATTCCAGCGCCACCTACCGGGTCCAAATGTAAGCTATCCTATCTTTCAAGTCGGGTCAAACTGCACACGGTGTGCAAATTTGATTAAAATCGGTCAAGTAATATTTTCTTAAGTTTTCGCGACTTGTATACATGATAAAACTACGTTTTATCGGTTTTAAGCGCGGTAATTTTATTTGATTTTGGTTTTTCCGACGTTTCGGCCACTTTTCAGTGGCCGTGATCACGGAAGATAAAGATGTCAAGTGTCAACGAGTATTGTTAAAGTTTTAACGTTAAGTTAAGTTTTTTCGGTCGAGTAGTTTAGGAGTCCATCGCAGACAAACAACGTGACACGTAATTTATGTATATTAAGATTTGATACAATATTGGAAAATTAGATTTAAAAAAAGGAATTAAATAATACAAGACCACAAAAAAAAATCTATACAATATACCTATTTATCTATATCATTCTTAAGTCATAATTATCATGTCATTATGTGTAATATTCGCAAAAACTTAGAAAAAGGCTGTTTGATATATTGATTCAGTTACTTTAATATTGAATGGGAATGGAGCGTTAGGTAAACTTCTAGGCGCTAAGAACCTCAGCCAGAAGGCCCAGCTTGCCATACACAACGCGGTGCTGGTACCTACGCTCACGTATGGAAGCGAGAGTTGGGTATGGAAGAGAGAGCATGAAAGTAGAGTAAACGCGGTCGAGATGCGAGCACTGCGCAAAATCTGCGGAGTGACGCTCGCGGACCGCAATCGTAATACCGAAGTAAGAGAGAGAGTTGGTCTGAAAGAGAATGACTAAACAGATATACAATGTAAAAGTGGATGCAGATGTCGCGGAAGGCCACGACACACCTTCCATGATCAAATTGATCGTGTACTAGCAGAAGGTGATGTTAGGAGCCTTAAGAACAGACGAGCGTGCATGACAAGAGTTATGAATGTCAAAGAAGCAAGCGAGGTGTGTAAGAATAAGCCTGAATGGCGCTCTGTTGTTCGTGCCGCAAGGGAACTGCCGTGAAGTTATGTATGTATGTACTTTAATATTAGCCTCAATCACCAGCTCTTTGTTTTCGGCATTTTTCTCAAATGCATTTAATTTTTAATGTTTTTTTAAAAATTGTATTTGACATTGGTCTGTAACCATTTAACGGAGACTCACTATTAACCATTTACAAATACGTAAAAAAAAACCAAGCAAATGTACTCCTTAATGCGCTATGAATAAAGTTGTTTCCATCATATGGCAATGATAATTAAATCGTTTAACATTTTTCTCATGTTTTAGCTAATTCCGTATCTATAGTATAGCGTAAAAATATACTCAATTACTTAATTGATAAAGTATCAAGTTGTTTAATATTGTCTATAATCTTTTGTCTACTTAAAACAGGAGTTTCAAGCTTATCGACTTGGAATAAGGTTGAGTGTAGTTTGAATACAATGGGGTTGTTGAAAGCGAGTGTGGCCAAAGCAAATTGAACTGTAATGTGTTAATTTCAAGGTTGAGTTCACACGCGATTGTCACGGTGGTGATCACTGAAGGACATGTAAAGACGTTTCGCTTATAAAATTGATTCCGCTCGATGCTGGTTTCGTGCCTTTTTACAAAACGGTGTTTTTCGCTTTGTATTTGTAAAGCTATAGGCGGCCTCATTGCATCAGATTCTCGATGCACATCTATACTAATACTAGCTGTCCCGGCAGACGTTGTTCTGCCCTGAAGAAATAAAATTTAGAACCCGATTCCAGCGCCACCTACCGGGTCCAAACGTAAGCTATCCTATCTTTCAAGTCAGATCAAACTGCACACGGTGTGCAAATTTGATTAAAATCGGTCAAGTAGTTTAGTAGTCCATCGCGGACAAACAACGTGACCCGTAATTTATATATATTAAGATTACTAGCTGCCCCGGCAGACGTTGTTCTGCCCTGAAGAAATAAAATTTAGAACCCGATTGCAGCGCCACCTACCGGATCCAAATGTAAACTATCCTATCTTTCAAGTCGGATCAAACTGCACACGGTGTGCAAATTTGATTAAAATCGGTCAAGTAGTTTAGGAGTCCATTGAGGACAAACATTGTGACACGAGATTTATATATATTAAGAAGAGAAGATAAAGCTGAAGAGTTTGTTAGTTTGTTTGTTTAAACGCGCTAATCTCAGGAACTGCTGGTCCGATTTGAAAAATTCTTTCAGTGTTAAATAGTACATTTATCAAGGAAGGCTATGGGCTATATTATATTTTCAAAAAAATTAGGGATCCTTACTAAAAGTCCAATAATTTAACCCAAGGTGTAAAAAAATGAACCGAAAAAATCCTTACACGGCGTGCGCTTCGAAAACTATTGATTATAGAACAAAACAATGTACTACCACTTTTCAGAACATACAATTGTCTACAAAAAATATCGCGTAACCAAATTTCTAACTATTGTAGTTATCTCACAATAAGTGTTTTCTTTTATTTTTTTAAATAATTAAAATGCCGTCGCTTCAAACTCTTTATTTTGTACCTTGGTATTAATCCTTATCAAAATAAATTACTCCATATTCAAGAATTCAATACCTTTCTAGAACTTTTTGAATTATTCAATTCGGACCTTTCATTCAAAAGATATCGCGATATTTAAAATGTAAGTATTAGTGCTGTAGCCAAATATACTATCTCAGGAACTACTGGTCTGACTTGAAAAATTCTATCAGTGTTGGATAGCCCATTTATCGAGGAAGGCTATAGGCTATATATCATCACGCTAAGACCAATAGGAGCGGAGCACCAATGAAGAATGTTTCAAAATCGGAGGGTTTTGAAAGCAAATTCCACGCGGACGACGTCGTGGGCACAGCTAGTATGACATAATAGCAAGACTAACGATTGCGAAAGGACATTTTGTTAGTAACTAGGATGTGCCCGCGATTCCGTCTCACGCTTGACTCGAAATTCCCGCGGGATTCCTGAGACAAAAGTACCGTGGCATTTAAAAAAGAATGTAAGCTATCGCTTTATAGAAAACTATGCCGGATTAAATTAATTTTTATGGACAACTACAAACCGCTCCCGGGAAACATTCCCGCGGGACTCCCGGGATAAAAAATATCACATATTTTATTACATAGACCACGACAGACCACGACACACCTTCCATGATGAAATTGATCGTGTACTAGCAGAAGGTGATGTCAGGAGCCTTAAGAACAGACGAGCGTGCATGGCAAGAGTTATGAATGTCAAAGAAGCAAGTGAGGTGTGTAAGAATGGGCCTAAATGGCGCTCTGTTGTTCGTGCCTACTGCGCAAGGGAACTGGTGTGAAGTTATGTATGTATGTATGTATAATATTCTCTTACCAATTTTTTGAAAGTGCGGAGTGATTTTGCTTGTCGTATGTTTTCGGGCAATGAGTTCCACAGCCGAACAGCCTGTACGGCGAAGGAGCTGGTGTAGAATGTAGAAGCGTGTGCAGGTATTTTTGAAGTAAGATTATCAGAGGAGCGCAAGTTACGGGTGGGTGTGAGAAGTATGGAGGAATTCGAAACTTTCCTTAAGATAGGCAGGGGTAGAGGGATTAAATAGTATGCTATACAATAAATGAAGAAGGTGAGCATTCCGGCGAAATGAGATTGACAACAACTTGAGCTTCTTACGATATTCAGTGACATGGTCATATTTCTTTAAACCAAATATGAACCTCATACAGAAGAAACTTTTTTTTTTATATTGAATAGGTTCGCGTTTGACTGACATTGCACCTGACGTCAGGTGGAAATGCAGTCTAAGGTCGAGCACGCTTACCTAGAAGATACCTGTTCACGCGAGACTTAAACGACACCTAGATTGTATTCTTCATGAAAAACAGACGACGGTAAAGAGTTCCACTCTTCAGCGGTGCGTATGACGAAAGAGGAAGCATAGCGTTTCGTCCGCTTCGTTGGTTTTCCCACCATATATCGGTGGCGTGAGTGCGTACGTCTTCTTGTCCGGTGGTAGAATGGTGGGAGGAACCAATTCATGTAATTCCGCGGCACACTCCCCGAAGTGTATCCTATAGAATACCGACAAACTGGCGACCTTACGTCGATGACTTAGGCTCTGAAGCCTCTCGTATGATACGAAACCATGTTACTTTAAAAAAAAAAACATATTCGACTGTGGCACAGAAACCTCATAAGTCTATTCGTGCCGCAGAGTCGTGTAAAATACACAGTGATAAGTTACGCTATATGGAGACATTTTAAAAATGAATTTATATCAAAATAATAATTTCATGTTATATCAATAATAGAAGCAAGAGGCATGGAATTGTTATCATCATTCAAGTGTTTACTCCTAATTTGATAATAATAAACAGGGTTATCATCATTCTAGCACAGTGTAAACTCCATGTAACGTCACTCGATTTAACGACAAACTCCGTTAAGCGTCGAAATCACTTGGTTTTGGTTAGTTTAGCTTGTCTTCTATATAGTGATACACTCTACATTTTAAAAATGAATTTATATCTAAATAATAATTTCATGTTATATCAAAAATAGGAGCAAGAGGCATGGAATTGTTATCATCATTCAAGTGTTTACTCCTAATTTGATAATAATAAACAGAGTTATCATCATTCTAGTACAGTGTAAACTCCATGTAACGTCACTCGATTTAACGACAAACTCCGTTAAGCGTCGAAATCACTTGGCTTTGGTTGGTTTGGCTTGTCTTCCATACAATGATACACTCTATATAGAATTACACCCACTCTCAATACGACAACAATTAAGTAAAAAAAGTACCTTTTAAGTTGCCAAAATTAGTAAAAACTGTGCAGCTGTGTACGTTGTTTTATCGCTTGATAATCCTAGCCCGTAATAACTCGACTGTCGGCATCATGCATACCGAAATTTCTATTTCGGAATTTATTAATTCCGAAATACCGAAATTGTTAAGTATTCCTTTATCACCAAGATGCCTCAATATCGCAAGATATGAATAAAATAAGTAAAAAATACAACAAAATTACTGGTGCAGCAAAAGACGTCAGACAAAAATAACAGATTTCTCTCCATTTAACGACAACTCTCTATAACGCCATAAAATGCACAGTGTCTTCAGTGTCGTTATATAGAGTTTACACTGTATATGGTTCTGATTTAGTCCCAGGTCTGCACATGTGAGCCTGATGGTCCGCTTTGCTAAATGCAGAAATTCTCTCATAGATTTGTAACATTGTCCTGGGGCCTATTGTATTAAGCCTGTATTGGGTACATTCTATTCTAGCCACAACACTAATTGTTGTATGGTTCCAGTTTTAGCGTATAATAACAGTTCGTATTGATAATTGTAATTATACTCGTAAAACTGAATATGACTATGTTAATTTGGTCTTTCTGAAATAGAGGCATTGGGAGTGAATCGGTTGTTAAGAAATGTTGTATATGTGAATGCATATTTCCCTATTTTAACATTATAAATGCGGAAGTAACTATTGTCTATCTGTTTCACTTCCTCGAAAATAGCAGGAATTTTGCTGAAATTCGATAGAGATGTAGTCTACGTACCGAGAATAGACATAGTATACTTTTTATCTCGGAAAATATGATAGTTTCCGGGATAAAATCATGTACAATTTCCGGAAATGAACAACGCCCATATAATAGTTTAATACCACGTAACCTGTGTTTGTTTGTGTGTCATTAAACGGACTTAACGTAGTCTTAGAATCGCCATGTCTTTTGTATACCCACTGTCCCTTCTATTCCACCGAAATAAGCATCAGTCAACAGTATATTAGTTAGCGTCGTAGACCTGCCAGTAACCTCGATCAAATTATTAATATTCTGATTTTTATCATAATTAATTCATGCAATCAAAAAAGTAATTGTAATTTATATATTTCTTTCATTATCATTATATTGCTTGAACGAACTGAAGTTATAGACGACTTCCTTGATCAGGCACATAGATAAGAAAACATGTTGAAACTACCCAAAATTTTGATTTGTTCTTTAACATGTTTAGAATATAGTGTTAAGCTATGTACCCACGTATTTAATCACTGTATGCTAAAATTATGTTAAAATCAATATACAGTTTTGCAGACCAAAAAAAAAATAAACCGCTGGCAATGAAGCCATACCCGCTATCTCAACACTTTCAGGTGTGCGGGCCTATGTTTTGTAAACTTGCGATCTTGCTTTGCCTCTGATTGCCAGCCAGTACGTGGGCACCTCGCCCTATTGTTCTACCGCGTCGTAATGACTGAAGTGATGTTCGAAGTTCAAATTTACATTTTCAAATGTTGAGTTCTAGAATCAATTTGTTTTCTTTTTTTAAATTTAAACGTGTGATTTTATTGGTGGCCTATCATAGTGTAGTTGACTGCGTCAGAGACATTAACATATTTTAAATTAATAATCTTCATTATCTGTATTAATTATTCCTTATTAAGGGCAGGTTATCCTAGATACTCGAATTTATAAATGTTAATTAAAACAGAGTATTTATTATTGATAAATTGTCAATTGGAATAGCGTCATGCTACGATTCTTTTCAAACAACAAAAATATGACTAAAGAGTTCGTAAATCCGTTATTGAAACGGCTTTTCCTATCTCAATCAAGTTGTTTAACAATAAAACCATCATAGTCGATATACGTAATAAAAAGAACGGTTAGTTTTTTTTTCATGATAGATAATACATTAAAATATCAATAAAACACATCAAAAAGGTTTGAACGCTTCGTGATCAAACAGCGTGTAGGCAAAAGCGTGTAGCAACAATATAAAATAATAATTATACACGACATACAGAGCGGAAAAATGGCCGAATCTTTTCAACGAGAATTAACCCGTGTGAATGTTCATATTATATATCATTTTTAACATACATTTTTGTATAATTGTGTATATCGTATTTATTTTTTGCTATAAGTTGGTCTTTAAATTTTGCCAAGCTTGTGGGCGCTTTAAAATATTACTTACATTATTTAGCTTACCGTTATAAATTGTTTGATTGTTTGAAATTGTGGAGTTGCAACTTACATACATACATAACTTCACGCCAGTTCCCTTGCGGGGTAGGCACGAACAACAGAGCGCCATTCAGGCGTATTCTTACACACCTCACTTGCTTCTTTGACATTCATAGCTCTTGTCATGCACGCTCGTCTGTTCTTAAGGCTCCTGACATCACCTTCTGCTAGTACACGATCAATTTGATCATGGAAGGTGTGTCGTGGCCTTCCACGACTTCTGCATCCGTCAACTTTTGCATTGTATACCTGTTTAGTCATTCTTTCGCGAGTTGCAACTTCTTGTACTAATACCAAAATGAATAAGGTTAATAATATAATATCAGCCCATAAATGTCCCACTGCTGGGCTCGGGCCTCCCATTATAGGGGAGACGGCAGTTTACCCGCCACGCTTGTCCAAGGCGGCTTGGCAGATTTGACACATCGGTTATCTCGATGTGCAAGTTGCATCGAGATGTTTTCCTTCATCGTTATTAGCGCGTGGTAATTGTAACAATATGCACATTAGACCAGAAAACTGACTAAGCGGTGCGTGCGTTCCGGCCAGAATCGAACCCGCGCCCTTTGAGGTTAGGACGCGAACGCTAGCCATTACGCTACCATGACTTAATAACGACTTAATTAATATTGTTATAACTTAGGCCCCGACAAAGACAAATACCACTTACAAATTTGTAAAAGCACATTTTATTACCTGTCGGCATTTGAACTAATTGTAATACTTTTATGATCGTTTTCTTTTGTTCACTTATTTATTGGCATACGTTTCTAAGTTATTGTGGAGAACAGCCTATTGTTCTACTTTACTCGCTCATTCGCATCATTAGCCCGGTGTTGCGGATTACGATTACAAGCTAATTCTAAGAAATCGTGTCGATCTTGTCGGGCGGGCACATTTTGCATTAGTGAAGTATAAAACGACGGCCTGACGGAGAGAGGAGCAGTTGAGCTACGACTACGATACGGGCGTGACGTGTGTACATATCGGGAATCTAATAGCGACGGACTTTCCGCGTTTTCTTAAATTACGACCTTCTGCATTACGTTTGAATTGGTTATGTTCGGTTATATTTGTACCTGTGTTATATGTGTGTGTATAGTTCTAATAAACTATAATAATTTTAACGGCATTTTAATTCGAGTCCTGCAACCCGTAACAATATGTACCTCTGAATAGAGCGATGTGCAATATGTCCTATTTTATGTTTGCATATAGGCAAACTGACAAACGGGTCCTTTTGTTCGCAAGTGGCTACCGTCGCCCATGGACATCTGCAACACTAAGGGAGCCGATGCGTTGCCTACATCGTTGAGACTTTAGATATCTGTTTACATCCTTTTTGAAGAGCCCCATATTGTAGCGCTCTGGGAATACAGCTCATTCTACAGCTTACTCACGTATGGCATAAAGGAGCGAGCGCCACGTACAGTGGATAACATCCAGGTATCAAGGAAGTGTTGATGAACTCCCAGTCGCCGGCGAGCAGTGCGGTGTTAAAATGGCGACGGAGGTACTGTTAGTCCCGAGCACTTTATGTTTAAAAAAAACTTGAGAGGTGTCAAGGTACACCCGGATGGAACGAAGTTCCTTTCGATTAATTAGTGAAGGAATTGTAATAATTTTTTTTTATTATTATTTATTATGTACAAAAAACCTGTATACACTCAACAAAAATAATCGGCGCGACACCACACTGTTCAATGCGAAATAGAAAGACGAAACGAGAATAACTGGCTTGCTTTCTATGAGAGAGAGAGACAGACAGAGAAACACGCGCACGCCGCACGGCTTACAACTATAGCAAAAAGTGTCGTTACAACTTTTGGTCTTAATTTTTTCCGTCTAGCTCACTTTCGCAACGCGCGATAAGGAACTTCGTTCCAAAAACACTTTTGGCTATTAGGACCCTTTTTACTTCACTATTATTAATAACTAGCTACTACCCGCAACTTCGTTCGCGTAGAATAGTTAAAAAAAGCCTCCCGATTTTGAAACATTCTTCATTTGTGCTCCGCTCCTATTGGTCTTCGCGTGATGGTATATAGCCTATAGCCTTCCTCGATAAAGGGGCTATCTAACACTGAAAGAATTTTTCAAATCAGACCAGTAGTTCCTGAGATTAGCGAGTTCAAACAAACAAACTATTCAGCTTTATATATTAGTATAAGATATAAGTGACTTGGAGTCTCAATATACAGGACCTCAAAGGTCTACCAGAACGATAGGGTATTAGCCTAGGCAATCCAGCCGGCAGGCATAAACCAGGTCCGTAGCTTTAGACCACAGCTCTAATAACCAAGAGAACTCTCTGAATTTGGAAAATTTATAGGCAATTATTGCTGATCGACATTTTGGAAACCGATGTTAGTGAACTGTTTGACTCAGCAACAAGTGCTTACCGAATAGGGTTGTAACAGTACCAAACCAAATAGCTCACAACACACATGGCACTAGATAGAACAATATATATAAGTATAGATAAGGCCCACACTGCACATGCACTTCCTCACAACACCAGCATGTAACAGATACACTCTACATTAGTATAAGTTTAGTATTAAAATTAGAATAAATTAATATAATGTATAGAATAAATAAACCTCAGCCAGAAGGCCCAGCTTGCCATACACAACGCGGTGCTGGTACCTACGCTCACGTATGGAAGCGAGAGTTGGGTATGGAAGAGAGAGCATGAAAGTAGAGTAAACGCGGTCGAGATGCGAGCACTGCGCAAAATCTGCGGAGTGACGCTCGCGGACTGCGTTCGTAATATCGAAGTAAGAAAGAGAGTTGGTCTGAAAGAGAGTATCGGGGTGAAGGTAAGGAAAGGAATGCTCCGGTGGTTCGGGCATGTGGAAAGAATGCATGATGAAAGAATGACTAAACAGATATACAATGCAAAAGTGGATGGATGCAGAAGTCGTGAAAGGCCACGACACACCTTCCATGATCAAATTGATCGTGTACTAGCAGAAGGTGATGTCAGGAGCCTTAAGAACAGACGAGCGTGCATGACAAGAGTTATGAATGTGAAAGAAGCAAGTGAGGTGTGTAAGAATAAGCCTAAATGGCGCTCTGTTGTTCGTGCCTACCCCGCAAGGGAACTGGCGTGAAGTTATGTGTGTATGTAAATTAATATAATAAGTTATTCTTAAGGTACACCAGAACATAAAAATCACTAAATTAATGTCACACACAGTAACAACAAATAAACAATAAGCGTGTATGTACTCTAAAAACTTTCATAGAAATTAAGTTGTGAAAAGGGGTACGGAACTCAAGTCCGTAGAGTTGTTAATAATAAAAAAAATCAAATAGCTCCTCGGAATATTCTCCATTGTACAGACGGTGTATTGTCTACTTTAAGCTATAGATAATTAATCCCAACTAACACAATCTGGTCTTGATTAGGACGCCTCACGTATGCTTTGCCGTGACGTGGTTCGAGGTCGTAATAAAAATCGTATACATTGGTCACGCTCGAGCGAGGCGTCCGCGTCGCTACTAGTCACGGCTTTGACGCTGCGTCTGCTCGCAACGAGGCTAATATTATGATATTAATTACACTGTATTATGTACCTGCCGTGTAATGATTTGAGAATGCCTGAGATAATGTCGTAGATGCTTTGCGAATCGATATCAAGGTTCGCTCCCTTTCCGCGTCACATAATCTATTAACACATACATATTATCACGCTTTTTTCACTTGCTATGATCTTGACATGCCTCTTTTGCTTCATCTACTACATCATCATCATTAAACTCCATATGTATAATACATGAACAATGCTATGATTTCAAAACCATATGAACCCAATTTCCAACTTGCTTTAAAGTATGTATAAATAACTTCTTTTTGTTAATTCTAGGGATTCAAATTCAGATTAATATTTACCCCCCTGATAACCTGTCATAATTACATAAACGAAATTAAAACTAAAATAATCCTATACTATTAATATATATATATAGTACAGCTCAATTTACAAAAAAAAAAATACAACTAGTCCCAAATCACCGTCAGTTGGGAACGTTTCCAAAACGCCGGCTGCGTTGCCACGTTGTATGGCAACGCTTTTGCGTTGCCCAAAATACAGATCAGCGTTTGGTCGCGTGAGACATTTATCAATCGTATAAACGCTTTCCCCTTGTTAATTGAAACTATCAAATTCTCGGAGTCCTCTTAATCAGTTTATTTTAGAAAAATCAATAATAGTGTTATCAATTGAATAAAATATTCGAATGCAAAAATGAAGACGTTGATATGATATCTTTGGAAGTGCAACTTTTGGTGATACAGCTGATACAGCATCTGAGTTCTACCCTGGTGCCACTGGACACTAGCGAGGTAAAATAACTTTCATATATCTTTTTTTTTATTGCAAGAGTTCAGCAGACAGGCAGACGGCCCACTTGATGGAGAGCGGTTACCATCGCCTATGGACATTTGCAACACCAAAGTTGCTACAAATGCGCTGCTGCTCTCTTAAAGGAGACTGGAACCTGGTCACTAATGCCGGAACACAACACGAGGTTGTTATGGCGGTATACTCTAGACCAGGGGTGGTCGCCATCCAGTCGAGCAACACCTGGCTGTGAGTTGTTTAGTCGCCTCTTACGAGAGGTCGCCAGGCCGCAGGAAATTGTATTCTTTCTCCGTTCCTGCACGGATAAAATATATCTTATATATCTTTGACTGCCGTTAAGTGACGAATGTCATCAATATTACTAAACAGTTAAGATTCATCACAAACAGACATTTACTGAACATCCTACAACTAATGTATTTACTTTTTTTTAAATCACCAAACAAGCACATTGTATGTATATCCGCAAGCGATGCAAGTTACGCTTCTTTTTTTTTCTAGACAGGGGGAAACACATTTCGTAAACTACCGGGTCCTTTACTGGGATTAGACCAAAGCAGAGAGTTATTCACTTAAGATAGCGCATATAACAGAGTCGATTGCCGGTTTGTGTGGAGACTCAGCAAGGTATCCCTCTTTTAGGGAGGTAATCCATGGACTAATACTCCACTAAGACCGCCTTCCTCCCATTTGCACCGCGCTTATAACTAGTACATACATACATACATAACTTCACGCCAGTTCCCTTGCGGGGTAGGCACGACCAACAGAGCGCCATTTAGGCTTATTCTTACACACCTCACTTGCTTCTTTGACATTCATAACTCTTGTCATGCACGCTCGTCTGTTCTTAAGGCTCCTGACATCACCTTCTGCTAGTACACGATCAATTTGATCATGGAAGGTGTGTCGTGGCCTTCCACGACTTCTGCATCCATCCACTTTTGCATTATATATCTGTTTAGTCATTCTTTAATCATGCATTCTTTCCACATGCCCGAACCACCGGAACATTCCTTTCCTTACCTTCACTCCGACACTCTCTTTCAGACCAACTCTTGCTTATAACTTGTGTTAAGGGTAATATACAATGGAGCACTCTGAGGCCGATCTCAGACGCTCAGACCATAGTTATAAAGTACGTTTATGAAGTTTACCATGAATGAGACTCAGAACCTCTGTGTAGCTCATTTAATAATAGTGACCGTCAAATTATTATACCTTTTGGAAAATAAAATTGCGATAGAAAATATTACCCTTTAAATTTTTGTTAATAATTCTTACAACACGAAATTATCTACATTAGAGTCGCATTCACTTAAATATGTTGTTAATTGATCATTTCTTGATTATACTGGTTTGATGCCTAATCAACAATTTACATTAATTACGTTGACGTTTTAACAATTTTAAGTGCTGAATTTTATTTCGACATTTCAATCGCTTTTCAGTAGCCGAGATCACGGAAGACAAACGTGTCAAGTGTCAATGAGTAATGTCAAAGTTATTATTTAGCCTACACCCAAGTTATCCGTTTTAATGGTCGGTTCCTATGTCTTACTGATCGTTTATATATGTCTTACTATCGGTTAAAATTTGACATAAGCTCCATACATCTAATGTCAAAATTAACCCGATTGTAAGGCAATTGAATGTATAGTAGTAGTTACAAACACACCCACGCACACACACACACCCACGCACACACACACACCCCCACACAAACACACTCACGCACACATACACACACACCCACACACACACACACACACACACACACACACACACACACACACACACACACACACACACACACACACACACACACACACACACACACACACACACACACACACAAAACTTTCTTTTTTGAACTTTTGTTAAATGTTATGTTAAATGTACATACATACATACATACATACATAACTTCACGCCAGTTCCCTTGCGGGGTAGGCACGAACAACAGAGCGCCATTTAGGCCCATTCTTACACACCTCACTTGCTTCTTTGACATTCATAACTCTTGTCATGCACACTCGTCTGTTCTTAAGACTCCTGACATCACCCTCCGCTAGTACACGATCAATTTGATCATGGAAGGTGTGTCGTGGTCTTCCACGACTTCTGCATCCATCCACTTTTGCATTGTATATCTGTTTAGTCATTCTTTCATCATGCATTCTTTCTACATGCCCGAACCACCGGAGCATTCCTTGAGCATGTTAAATGTATTTGATGTTATTGTGTTTACATTAAGGGAGAGTACACTAGCCCCTAGAAAGTGCAAACAAATTTAGGGGCTAGTAGAATATTTAATTTGAATTATTAAAATCCTACGCACACTTCTATAATCCATTCTGAGGTTATCCGGAAGAAATTGTTTTATGATAAGACTGCCTATTGTTGTCTGTACCTAAACTTCTTCAACTGTGTCGTAATATTATGCGATATATTCTATTTTATTTCGTAAGCAAATGTGTATAATTATAAATATGAATAATAAATATGACGGAGTGGAGATCTCTAGAGCTAAGACTCAAGCTCCAGGGGTGGAAGTGAGAAATGGCATAGCGTCGGAAGTAGTTTCGGCGAATCTGCAACCCACCTCTCGACACCCCTTAGCCACTCACACCCATGTTGCCACTCGCCAATCTGCAGACAAACACACATATTGTATATCCCCAAATTAAGCAAGTAACGCTTGTATTATGGGTAATATACAACGGACTACTCTGGGGCCGATCCCAGACACCCAGACCAAAGTAAATAACGGAGAAAATACGTTTCCGAAATTTACTACACCAGGAGCCTCTGCGTTGCAGTGAGGTAGGCCGGCAAAGGCTTAGCCCGCTCAATCACAGAGGCCGTCGTCCATGTTCCCCGAACATTGCGACGGACACCATAGTCCCAGATCCCTAGTTCCTTTTGTTCTCGTTCCCTACAATAGTCCTACACCGACCGGGGCTTGTCCTTGGGTGCATGGTGTAGACAGGGATAATCGCCGGTCAGTGTCACGCCACGTTTACGTTAAATTTGTCAAGGGGCCTCTACGTGTTGGCCTTCTCATGGCCCCACGCAAGCCCTCCAAATGTCCGGGCCATTTTTATGGCCCGAGGTCTGCAGAGACATAAATATGAATAGCTAAGATAGCTTACAGTTAACCATTCGTTTCTTCAAAGCTGTGAATGTTTAATGGAACAATTTTTTTTTACTTTTTCACTTACATACATACATAACTTCACGCCAGTTCCCTTGCGGGGTAGGGTAGGCACGTACAACAGAGCGCCATTCAGGCATATTCTTACACACCTCACTTGCTTCTTTGACATTCATAACTCTTGTCATGCACGCTCGTCTGTTCTTAAGACTCCTGACATCACCTTCTGCTAGTACACGATCAATTTGATCATGGAAGGTGTGTCGTGGCCTTCCACGACTTCTGCATCCGTCCACTTTTGCATTGTATATCTGTTTAGTCATTCTTTCATCATGCATTCTTTCCACATGCCCGAACCACCGGAGCATTCCTTTCCTTACCTTCACCCCGACACTCTCTTTCAGACTTTTTCATTTACCCACCCATCAACCATTTAAAGCGACTCAATGTCAAATATATCCCACGTACGCTTTAAAGCCAAGTTCTATGTCGTGTGAAATGAATATTATGTACTCATTCATTTGTTTTTTCTATGCTTAATAAATCATGTATAATGTCTTAAGCTTTGTATCACACGTGCTTTTTAAATGAAAAAATATTATTTATGATGTATAATAAAATTATTAAATAGCTTTTTAATGGTGACATCTAGGAGGTAACTGTTAGGAATAATTTATTGAATACATTGTATACAAGCTCATTGTTTATTATAAAAGCCAACCTGATGGAAAGTGGTCATCGTCGCCTATGGACGTTTGCTGCCCTCGAAAAAATTTTTTGACTTAGATCATAGCGTCTTGGCAAAAACCGAACCATTATAAGAAGTCGTCAAGTTCGTCCATTTGTCCTATATTAATTTGTATGATTTTTTACACATACGAAGTGAAAAAGTTTAATATTTGGTTTTATAGTAATATATAGGAAATAATTTTGTAAGAAATAGACAAGAATGCCAATGTCAATTAATTGTAGAAGTTATTTAGAAAAATAGATGATCAAAAAGCTGGGCGTGCAATGGCTTATAGCCGGTTCCTATATCTTATAATCGTTAATTTACCTTACTATCGGTTAAAATTCGACATAAGCTCCATACAAGTGATGTAGAATTTCAACCGAGGGTAAGGCAAGACAATGAGTAAGATATAGAAAACAGCCATTAGACAATTCTACCATCAGCTGGATCGTCTACCCGTTTGCCTACAAGTGTTTAAATTATATGTTTAATATAATTATTATCTTGATTACAGCTCTTAGAGTCAGCTCGATCAGTATGATACCACTTTCTCACAGAATATCGGCGTGAAACGGTTAAGCCTTGAGCTATTCGTGTTTCGTGCGACGAGTGGGGGGGTTTTTTTCCCATTCCTCTTATGTGATCTCTGTATCCCACTTCTCCTATTCAATCCCCTCTATCCATTGGCGTAGTTTCCTTAGACAGACCGGGAGGGGGGGGGGGGGGGCAAAGGAAGTGTAAAGTTTTGTGAGAAATACAATTCAAATCAAAGATACAGTCTTCACGCCTTTTTATTCGCAAATTTATCTATCAAATCATCTATAGTTGAAGATGACCTCAGTTTTTCTAGATTTTCTGCCTCTACAGACAATAATGAGGAGTTTGATAGCCGTTTCTATTGGCCCAGCAGTTATTCTCAAAAATGTTATTAATCTATAAAAGATTGTGGATAACATTTTAGAATTTTTGCTTAGACACTTTTGGGGTCGGTAGCTACGCCCCTGCCTCTATCCCATTTTAAAGGCTGGCAACGCGTTCGCTTCGCCCCCTGGTGTTTCAAACGTGTATAGGCGACGGTAACCGCTTTCCATTTGATGGGCCGTCTGCCTTTTTCTCAGCTTCGCAATGAAAACGGGCAAAACAAAATTGTCCTAAATAAACTTTTTTTTTCTAATAGTCTCTATATGCAAATGGGCAATGTACACATACCGTTAAGCGTTTGACAATAACCGTCGTTACGTAATCGGGTACTCTGCGAGCGGTAACTGACAATTATGGAAGTTTGAAAAGAGAATCGGCGGGAATTCGGTCAAGGTTTCGCCGTTGCGGTGTGTCGTGGCGCTAGTGTCGCTTTTTTATAATGCATTCTCTAACTTATGCTTATAACCTGTGCTATTTTAAAACGCTTTTATTTTAGGGAGTTTTTGGCGGGAACTGAAAGGAGATGTTGTGCTGTGCAGTTTTATTTTCTAAAAATATGTAAAATTACTCTAAAATGAACAATAGTTGTCGGATGTTGATAGTTTTGCCAGGTGGTAGGGCATTTGCCCGACTGGATGGCTACCACCCCTGGTCTAGAGCATGCCGCCATAACAACTTTGAGTTGTGTTCCGGCATTAGTGACTAGGTTCCAGACTCACTTAAGAGAGTAGCAGCGCATTTGTAGCACCTTTGGTGTTGCAAATGTCCATAGGCGATGGTAACCGTTTTCCATCAAGTGGGCCGTCTGCCTGTCTGCTGAACTCCTGCAATAAAAAAATATATATACTACGGGTGGTCACCGACGATCGTGAAAAATGGATCACGTAGTTTGGGCACGTTCCCTAAGAGCTGTAATCAATACAAGGATTCCAGCATGGCTCTATGCTGTACTGTTTCCAAGAGTTTATTTTTCTCTTGACGTTTGCACGTCTATCAAGTTACATATTTCCTGACAATGACATAATTGTCGTACTTTATTCTTGCGGGTGACGTAATAGTGATGTTCTGTGAGTCACATCGACAGTAAACGTGATTAAATCGCAAGTAATCGATTTGAAAATAGAAAATGTTCTAGTTTAAAGAAAAAAATATCGTAATTATTATAAGTGCTTATAATATGCCTTATTTGATATATCGTATAATATCTTCATTGAAATATATATAATATTTTTATTTTATTTTATTTGGGGGGCTAACGGCTATCATTATTAATAACTAAAAATAAGATAGATTTAGAGAAGCTGTTAATAAGCCTCCACAGATAACAGTAAAAATAAGAAGAGAAAAAAAAAATTATACAAAGAAACAGCAATAAAAATGTGCATAGAAATACAAGGTACTTAAACTGATAAATCCGAGTTTGAATAGGACTTGACCAACTTTGCGCTAAACTTTATCCGTGTAGGAACGGAGAAAGCATACAATTTCTTGCGGCCGGGCGGCCTGTCGTAAGAGGCGACTTAACAACCCACAGCTAGGTGGTAGGGTATTTGCCCGACCCCTGGTTTAAAGTATGTCGCCATAACAACCTTGAGTTGTGTTCCGGCATTAGTGACCAGGTTCCAGTTTCCCTTAAGAGAGCAGCAGCGCATTTGTAACAATTTTGTTGTTGCAAATGTCCATAGACGATGGTAACCGCTTTCCATCAAATGGGCCGTTTGCCTGTCTGCTGATCTCCTGCAATAAAAAAAAAAATAATAATATATAGATAAGTTGTCCTCGCAAGTCTAAAACATGCTGCTGATTCTATTATAGTATGATATGTCTTATTTTTGTATATTAAATAAAGTATTCTTCCGTGCAGGAACGGAGAAAGAATACAATTTCCTACGGCCGGGCGGCCTGTCGTAAGAGGCGACAAAACAACCCACAGCCAGGTGATAGGGCATTTGCCCGACTGGTTGGCTACCACCCCTCGTCTAAAGTATGTCGCCATAACAACCTTGAGTTATGTTCCGACATTAGTGACCAGGTTCCAGACTCACTTAAGAGAGCAGCAGCGCATTTGTAGCACCTTTGGTGTTGCAAATGTCCATAGGCGATGGTAACCGCTTTCCATCCAGTGGGCCGTCTGCCTGTCTGCTGAACTCCTGCAATAAAAAAAAGTATGCTTATTATTATTTACTTATTCTTGGAATGTTTGATTGTTTCTTATTATTTATTGTCTTCACCGCCACTGTTGTCTTCATATTTTCCCCTAGTTTAGGGGGTTGCCTGGAAGAGATCGCTTTAAGCGATAAGGCCGCCCTCTGTTCAACATTTACTGTACCTTGTTTTAAGAAGGTAGTTTTAATTTTTGGTGAACAATATAGTGTTTTCATTCGTTCATAAGTTCAATTGATTAAAACTTATTTATAAATGAAGTCAATGCTATGAAGCTGACAAGAGCTATGAATGTCAAAGAAGCAAGTGTGGTGTGTAAGAATAAGGCTGAATGACGCTCTGTTGTTCGTGCCTACCCCGCAAGGGAACTGGCGTGAAGTTATGTATGTATAAATGAAGTCGATTTTTATAGTAATTCGAGTCGGTAACGCATTAGGACATTACTAATTGATCTGTCATCGAGCTGTCAGAAGTAAAATAAATATTTGGGAGGGGTTTATAGTATTTTTAGTTTTCGGTGCCGATAGCTTGGTCCGTGTGACAGGTTTACCTGTATACCTATTAGTGTGCTGTGCGTCTGTTTAAACATGCGATAACTTATCATGCTTTGCCGGCTTTATGGCTCAACGGCTGACTCAGGCGATGTGTAATTGGTATCGACCGCGCATGTGTGTGCTTTTCGAACGCTATTAGCGTAGCGAGTAGTTGTGTGTAATTTCTTGAAGTGAAACTTCTATATAGACGGGGGTGTATTAGGAAAGAAAAGAAGAAAGAAAGAATTTATTTGTTAGGAAAGCGACAATACATGGATGCAGAAATATTCATACATACATTTTTAATAAGATTCAATCAGAGGTCGGCAACTCAGCTTTATGCTGTGTTGGAGTTTCCTCCAGCACATCGCTGATTTTCAGTGCCGACCCCGCCTCATTGATTTATATCATAATATATATAAATTACGCGTCACGTTGTTTGTCCGCGATGGACTCCTAAACTACTTGACCGATTTTAATCAAATTTGCACACCGTGTGCAGTTTGATCCGACTTGAAAGATAGGATAGCTTACATTTGGACCCGGTAGGTGGCGCTGGAATCGGGTTCTAAATTTTATTTCTTCATGGCAGAACAACGTTTGCCGGGACAGCTAGTATATATGTGTTACTCTGTCTTATTATATATCCTGTTACTTGTGCACATTTACTGTAAATGTGCACAAGTAACAGGATATATAATAAGACAGAGTAACATATTATATGAAAACATAAAAACAGACGAGACAAACACGCGCACACAAAATAAAAAGAAGGATTTAGGGTTTTTTCTGTCACGAAAAAGCGTTACGGCTGCGTGGAGGTGCGGCATAATTTTAGAGTAGACTATGGATGTATAATGTATGTATAAATATACCTAACCTAACCAAAAAACGTAAAACTTCAAGTTAAAATTGCGTTGAGATTGTTTTGCCACTTGTCCGTTGCGATTCGTCTTTCCACTTGTCCGTTGAAGTTTTACTTCTACTATGTATCCTAGCACACATTTCGATTTCGATAAATAATGACAGACCGTAACCGTCCCACTGCTGGGCTCCGGCGTCCCATTATAGGCATCATAGACTAGGCAGATTCGACACACCGCTTAATTCGATGTGCATGATCATGATGTTATCAAAACAAGAATTAAAAAACTTTACGGTTAGTTAAGTTAGTAAACTTGACATCGTTTTGATTAGTAAAATAGATGGCGCTGCAATCGCGTTATTCTATTGACTAACAAATACCTACTGTGTCCTAAGAGCAACATGTCGTTCATTGTATTACTTACTTCAAATCAGGTTGGCTTCTACTCATTTCTACGTCTTACTGGGCAGTTGTCTAGACTTAGTTTCTTTGTTATTATTATGTGTAATTATATTATATGTAAAAATCCGAATTCAGTTTTTTATGTAAGTAAAATAAGCTTGTTTGAAAATATTTTTAAATACAAGCTTTTGAGATCCTGTATATCATGTAGCAGCAGAGTGCTAGCCAAGATAAATAAAACGAGGCTAAATACGACGGGTCTATCTTGTTTAGTACAGAAGTTCCTATGGCCACCTTCCGACTCCATCATCAGATCAGCTCCACGGTACCATATTATTGCATTGTCACGCGATATACATATGCGTGCAAAATTTCAGCTCAATCGGAAACCGGGAAGTTGGTCAAATTTAACTGGCAAGATTCCACCCAAACTTACATACATACATATGTACGAAATATATTGGTAACTAGCTGTTCACGCGTCTTCGCCCGTGAAATTTTAGGAACCCTAATTTTATAAGTAGCCTAAGTTACTCCTTACAACATCAGCTATCTGCCAGTCAAATTCCCGTTAAAATCGGTCCAGCCGTTTCAGAGATTAGCTGGAACAAATGGTTTTAATTTTTTTTCGCGAAACCTTAAAAAGAGTAGCTTAAGGTACTCCTTATAACGTCAGCTCTCTGCCAGTGAATGTCCCGTCAAAATCGATTCAGCTGTTTCAGAGATTAGCTGGAACATCCAGACAGACAGACAAGAATTCTAAAAGTTGCACTTTCGCTATCTCCTGGTCCGAAATAAACCCCTGTTTTTTTTTTCAAATTTTTATTTTGACATTACAAACAGACACTTCAATTTTGTTTATCTACTCGTATATAGATTTTTAAATAACATATGTGAATAGCGGCGAATCCATTCGAACGTAATATGGTAATATCCGCCGAAAATACCTACTTATAGTATACGTAGCAATCTTTGTCCTTCCGACGTCTACAATGTTAAATGAAAGTCGATACGTTGTACAAAGACAATTTGTTTCGGGCGTATAATATCTTCTTAAGTTTTCGCGACTAGTATACGTAATAAAACGTTATAACGGTTTTACATACATACATAACTTCACGCCAGTTCCCTTGCGGGGTAGGCACGAACGACAGAGCGCCATTCAGGCTTATTCTTACACACCTCACTTGCTTCTTTGACATTCATAACTCTTGTCATGCACGCTCGTCTGTTCTTAAGGCTCCTGACATCGCCTTCTGCTAGTACACGATCAATTTGATCATGGAAGATGTGTCGTGGCCTTCCACGACTTCTGCATCCATCCACTTTTGCATTGTAAATCTGTTTAGTCATTCTTTCCACATGCCCGAACCACCGGAGCATTCCTTTCCTTACCTTCACCCCGACACTCTCTTATAACGGTTTTAAGCGCGGTAATTTATTTGATTTTTATTATTCCGACGTTTCGGCCAATTTTCAGTAGGTAGCCGTGATCGCGGAAGACAAAGATGTCAAGTGTCAATGAGTATTGTTGAAGTTTTATTTAGCCATTCATTCAGAATGATGCGTGAGGCTATTGAAATCAAAGTACACCCAAATTTCAATTGAGAAGATGGTTGGCAAGTACCACCTTCTTTCTGCGTGCAGCGGGGCACAAACCAACTTGATTGATAATTTCTTTTTATTGTTCCTCCCACCCATTTTAATTTTAATATTATATAAAATATTAGAGGTAAAGTTTGTGACGTTGTAGGGGGTAATCTCTGGATATACTAAACCGATTTAAAAAATTCTTTTACTGTTGGGAAGCTACGTTAACTGGGAGTGTCATAGTCTATATAACACGACGATGAAACCGCGCCAGGCCGCTAGTATTATATAAAATATTAGAGGTAGGCATGTTTGCTGAAGAGTTTCTTGCGCCGCTTCTTCTCTTCAAGCCATAACATGTTGCGAAGCGGTGATAAATTAGATCTCCCATAGAGTAAATAATAACTACAAACAAAATTAAAACTAAATAATTAAAAACAACAAGTTGGCGGTAGGCTACATAAATTTTCAACAATACTCATTGACACTTGATATTTTTGTCTTCCGCGATCACGGCTACTGAAAATGGCCGAAACGTCGGAATAATAAAAATCAAATAAATTACCACGCTTAAAACGTAGTTTTATTAGTCGGGTGCTATGTTACTGCTCCATCTGGGATAATGTCAGCGTTAGTCGCGGTTTCACGCAGATGTAGCTATGGGTTTAATGCGTTATCTGTGATGCGATGTTGTTATTAATTGTCAATGACATTAAATATTGACTGATAATATGTATATACACTAATGTAACTTCATACGTTAGCGGAGTTATTTTGAACGCTATAAACAAGACACATTTGGCTACAGTCAATAATTATAACATTAACCCAAATCGAGCCTGGACTGTATAACTATATGCGTATCTGAACTGTATGTATATTTATATGTTAAACTAGGATATGCCCGCGACTTTGTCCACGCTTGACTTAAAGTTCCTGCGGGATTCCCGGGATAAAAAATATCACACATTTTATTACATAAAATTTCCTGTCGATCAGTGAAAAAATCGCATCGGAATTCCATTTTTTTTTCAATCTGGACATTTAAATAATTTCCCGAAAATTTCCACGTGATTCCCGGAATAAAATGTAGCGCAGATTTTAAGTCTAAAAATTAGCTGTCGGTCAGTAAAAACTGCATCAAAATCGGCTCAGTAGGTTTTACGTGAATCCCGAACAAACAGACAAGAAATGTAAAAAAAATGCATCGTGTTCTCCGCTGTTTGTATAGTCTATATTCCAGTTGATTTTTTTTTTAAGTAGCTACAATGTACAAACGCAGCATGTTTAGAATTGTATAATATGCAGTTTTTCTTATTTGAGAGATCCCACTGAGTAAAGATTCGAAGATTACGCGAATAGACCTACCTGTGAAATATTAATATATTCGAGAAGTTAATTTGTTGCTTTTCTTCTTTCCAGAGGCTCTCAAGAAAGAATGGCGTCAGAGAAGACGAGTCCAGTTGGTACTGGGACCCACCTCCACAAAGTTCGAATTTCGACCATCATCACATTGAAGACAAATACAAGTTACAAATACGGGCGCTGCAAGATGAAATATCCACCTTGAGGGAAAGGGAAACCATCGACCTAAGACCTGATGCAGAAGAAGAGATAAGTAGATTGAGATTGGAGAACCAAAATTTAACAGCTAATCTCGAGGATTTGGATAACCAACATCAGTTGGCGATGGAGAGACTTTTGTCTCTGAAAAAAGAATTGCAGAAGAACTTTGAAGTTTTGAAACAGGAGCACGAAGATCTGAAGAGTTCGAACGATGAGTATACAGCAGAAATTAAAACTCTGTTAGGAACAGTAGGTGAGAGAGATAAAGAAATTGAAAATTTAAAATCAATGAAGTCGGACTATGATACACTGTATCATAAATATCAGAACTTAGAAAGAGTTCATAGTCTTTTGAGAGAAAATGCTGAAAAATTTCAAGAAGAGAATCAAGATCTGCATGAAGAAATATTTAAACTGCAAGAACAGGTTACAAAGCTAGAGCATGATTTAGAAGTAGCAGCAAATGCCTCTGACTTATCACACACTGTACCGAAGGAAAAATATGAAGAAGTTCTTAAAGAAGTGAGTGAGTTAAAAAGTAGAAGAAATTTAAATACAATTCAGTTAGATGAAGTGAACATAGACGATAATGCCAAAAGTGTAATAGAAAACCTAAAGCGGGATATTAATGACTTAAAACACCAAATCACGCAAAACGATTCAGATCATTACAACGATACTAAATCGGTAAAATCTGAAAAGATAATGCAGTTATATAATAAGTATGTGAATTTCGAACTTCCAGTTGATTATGTAGGTGAAATACCGGTAATGGGTGATAACATAGTATTGTACAAATTAGAAAGTGCTTTTAAAACATTGAATTCGTTTAAGAAAGATATTGACAATCTCGAACATAAATTATCTGAAAAAAATCACAATATTAATCATTTACAAACACAAATAGATGACTTAACAACTGAAAATGATTTCCTAACAACTGATATTCAACATTTTGAAAGAGAACTCAATGAAATGAAGAAGAATAACGATTTCTTGATATCTGAAATAGCTGCCTTAAAGAATACGTCCAAGCTAGAGCCAATAATAGAGACTCATGAAGACAATTTAGCTAAATTGGAAACGGAACTTGCAGATTGCAATAGAATAAATAAGACTTTTGAATCTGAAATTAAAAGAATAGAGACTGAATTGGCTGAAGTAAGGAAAGAAAAGACTATATTACAAGGTAGTTTAAGTGATCTTAAACTTAAATATACATCAATGTTGGAGGAATTGGAACTATTTAAGAATCAAACGAAAGCAGTACAAGAGTTGGAAAATAATACTAATTGTCATAATACAGAAGTTCTAAAGAGATTGACAGATGAAATAGACGAGCTTAAAAAGAAATTAAACGCTGCTAATGCCAAAAGTGAACAGTTATCTATTGATTTACACATTATTGAAAATGACAAGGTATTGCTTACGAAACAAGTCGATGATTTAAAACATACTTTAGAAGAAAAATCATCGGCACATAAGGAGCTAGAATGTCTGAAAGTCGCTTTAGATCACAAACTACAAGATTTTGAATCTAAAATCGATGAAGTTATTAAACATAAAGAAGAAGCAGAAAGTGACAAAATTATATTAGAAGAAAAAGTGTATGTTCTGCAAAAAGAACTAATGTCGAAAGATAAGACTACTGTTCCCTCTCCAGATTTTGAAAAGGTTATTGCTGAAAAGTTAGACACTACAAGTAAATTAGAAGCTATTTTGAAAGATAATACAACTCTTACAAAAACTATTGAAGGACTAAAGATGGAAATAGAAAATTTAAATCAAAAACAAAATGAACTAGTAAAAGAAAATAGTTCTCGAAAAAAAAATTGTACTAAAACGAACGAGGAAAATACTGATGCACTTCAGAAAAAAATAGAAGAATTAAAAGCTAAGATTATTCAGCAAGATCTTATTAACGATGAAATTTCAAATCTTAAAACAGAAAACCAAAATCTTTTCGATAAAAAATTACACCTTGAAGCCGAACTTTCATCAACAGATACAAAAATAATTAATTTAGAAGAAGAGTTTGAAAAACTTATTACAGATCTTAATGAAAAAGACACTATTATTGATACATTAAATGTAACTATAACGAAAAATAATAATACTTTAGTCACATTAAACGAAACTGTAAAAGATTTAGAAAAACAGGTTGTGCTTAAAAATGATGAGTTGCAGCGATTAAAGAAAGATTTTGATGAACTTTCAGCACAACACAACGAGTCTAGCGTTAAATCTAATAGAAGCGTCGAAGAACTGAATAGATTGCACATCGAAAAGGAAGAAATCAGTAAACAAATATTCAATTTACAAGAAGAAGTGAACACTAAAAACAATGAAATATCATCCCTAACAAATCTTTTAGAAAATATTGAAAAGTCAAATGCAGAGTTCAAAAATACAATAGAGAAAAAAGATAAAGAGATAAAAGAGCTTAATCAATCAATAGTTGAAATGACGGACAAAATTAAAACGGTAGACAATACTACGCATCATAATGATGAATATGCTAAATTAGTTCAAGAGAAGGATACAATAGAAAACGCGGTTACTGAACTTAAAAACAAAATGATAGATAAAGACAAACAACTCTTTGAAATTAAAACTAAATGCGAACAGTTAGACAAAGTTGCCTTAGAATACAAAGCGATCATAGATCAAGTATCTGTAGAAAAAACCGAACTGATTAATCTAATTAATTTAAAACACAATGAGAGTGTACAATATCATAATGAGATTCAAAGATTAAATGCCCTAATACTAGAGCAGACGAATGAATTTAAGAGAATAATCGAAGAGAAAGACAGATTATTACAAAATCATTCCGATTGTGCTAATTGTGTAAGGTTAAGAGTAACTCTTAAAGAGAAAGATGAAATTATTATGGCTTTGAATCAAAATGTTACTGAATTTGATAGGATTAAAACTGAATTGTTTAATGCAAGTGAAACGGTGCGATTACTAACAGAGAAATGTGATAATTTGGATAAGAGTTTAGCCATACAGTTGGAGGCGGTGAAGAAATTGACTGCGGAAAATATGCAGGTAAGCTATTTGTTACTTGATGGGATCAATTTTTCAAGTGAGCCTTTAGGGCCAAATCCTGAACTATACGAAATAGCGTATAGTACTCAAAGAAGCCTCGAGGCCGACTTTGACGTAAACTAAAGCGGTATCTTTTTGAAAAATCATTTACCCTTGTCAGGAATCTGCTGATTTTGAGAATTAGTTTGTGTAATGAATTTGAAAATGAGAAACAGTAATATGCTGGCCAATTCGGAACCACCAGATTCCGAGTATACAACTTTTAGAATTGTTGTCTGTCTGCCCGTTAGAGAATCCCGTGGAAACTACTGAACGGATTTAAATGAAACTCAGAGCTAGCTTTTGACCCGTGTTATAACTGACTATATCGATAAAATTAAATGACGTCATTTCCTCGGGGTAGACAAACATAGCCAAAAAGATAACGAACGCTGCTGTCGCGTTTCTTTGATGCCCTCTAGTCTTCTTTTTGGAACGAACTTCCTTTACGTGGCTTAGAGTGAACTTTCAGAAATCGTCACGCAAGGAAAAAGCGTTATGCGCCCCAGGGGCGACTTTTTTTTTACAATTTCGAACTTTTATGACAAAGACATAAGATCTAAAGCAATATTAATAAGTGTATAAACCTATAGTGTTTTGAAATTAGAAGGCCTTGTAAACTTGTAACTTCTTGGCATTTCTTTAACATCCACTCTCAATTTCGGCTCCTATATTGAAAGTGTAGCTCAGCTGGCTGCTAAAAAGCTGAGTATAAGGTGAGTCGCTACTTCACTGCAGAGCAACTACTTAATCTTTACTGTGCTCAAGTAAGATCCTGCATGGAGTACTGCTCTCACCTTTGGGACGGCTCAGCCAAACACCAGCTTGAGGCGCTGGAGTCAATTGAGAGAAGAGCCAAGAGGTTGATTGGTAGCGACCAGCTTGTCAATACAAGGCTTCAAAGCTTAGAGCATCGACGCCGGGTTGCTAGTCTGTCGGTTTTTTATAGGATTCATTTCGGAGAGTGTCCGCTTGAACTGTTTGACCTGATTCCCCCTACACCATTCCATCTTCGGACCACAAGACGCTCTGGTTTACGCCATCGTTTCACAGTGGAAACGATACCAGTGCGTACTAAACGTTTCGCCTCCACGTTCCTTCTGCGTACGGCAGAATTGTGGAATGCACTACCAAAGTCCGTGTTTCCAGAAAAGTACAATCCGGGAACCTTCAAGTCTCGTGTGAATAGGTATTATCTAGGTAAGCGTGCTCCATCTTCGACCGCATCATCGTCCGGCACTGGACGTGATCGTGGTCAAACGCAAATCTATCTATAATAAAAAAAAAAAAACCACCCTTATTCGACTGCTTTCGTACGATTATATGTTCCGGGTTTATCAGTAAAACGTCGATGTAGTTTATCTCACTTGTTGTAATATTCAAATAAGCGTTTACTCTTCTGATCAAAACTCCAAAAGTTTTTATTCAAAATAATTGCCAATGGAGAACACTTTTTGAAGTGCATACATATCAGTCAGATTTTAATTTATTACCTATTCTATGTATACCGCTTCGCAACGTGTTATCGCTGTTTAAAGGAGAAGAAGCGCCTAGAAACTCCCCAGTAACACGTCTAGCTACAAAAAATTTTTTTCGTCATAGTTATTTATTTATCTCGGGCCTTTAAAAAACAATACATATGGAAGTTGTTATACAATTGTTTTTTAAATAATTAATGGAGTTGTATTGAATGTTGTTGTCTCCTTTGCAAACAAGCTGTTGAATCTACCCGAAGAAATTCTATTAATTGGCATTTACGATTGTTTAATTAATTACCTGTGGGTTGTTAATTAACGACTTAACAATCCACAGCCAGGTGGTAGGGCATTTGCCCGACTGGATGGCTACCACCCCTGGTCTAAAGTATGTCGCCATAACAACCTTGAGTTGTGTTCCGGCATTAGTGACCAGGTTCCAGTTTCCTTTAACAGAGCAGCAGCGCATTTGTAGCACATTTGGTGTTGCAAATGTCCATAGGCGATGGTAACCGCTTTCCATCAAGTGGGCCGTCTGCCTGTCTGCTGATCTCCTGCAATAATTTTTTTTTAATAATTTTGGAGCGAATTACGCGTCTTACAGTTGAGTGAATTGGCACAAATCTTCACGTAAGGAAAAAGCATTATTCCCCCTCCAAGCGACCTATATCGTAAGGAGCAGCTTTGTTCCTGTCGGAAGTCCCCAAACAATACGTTTTTTCCTATTTATCTTACGGCTAATGAAAGTCTATTTCTGAAGTTGTTAGAACAGGAGCATAACTCTTCTCGGGAGCTGGAGCGCCTGAGGCGACATCTGGTTGAGACCGAAGAGAACTATACACAGGAGTTGATGAGCTCGGAGCAGAAGTTAACGGAGTGCCAAGCGAGGTTGCACCAAGTCGAAGAGAGAGCGAAGCAGACCAGCACTGTTTATACTAGCAACAGGTGAGTTCACTAACAGATCTATATTATTGATAGTAATTTCATTACAGCTGTGTAATTTTTTATTTATTGGAGGAGTTCAACAGACAGGAAGACGGCCCACTTGATGGAAAGCGGTTGCCAAAGGCGCTGCTGCTCTCTTAAGGGAGACTGGGAGACTGGAACCTGGTGACAAATGCCGGAACACAATTCAAGGTTCTTATGGCGACATACTTTAGACCAGGGGTGGTAGCCATCCAGTCGGGCAAATGCCCTACCACCTGGCTGTGGGTTGTTTTGTAGCCTCTTACGACAGGCCGCCCCAACGCAGGAAATTGTATTCTTTCTCCGTTCCTGCACGGATAAAATTAATAACTTCAAAAACCTAGCAACTGACATTAGCTAGATAGATATTAGTACATTATGGTACTAGTGTGTAACATTGGTGATTACCGCCGAGGCGCCATTGAGACTCGAGCCGTAGGCGAGGGTCTTAAGAGAGCCGAGGACGGTAGTCATCAATACACACGTGTATCATAGGACGTTTTTCAACACACTTGTGAATAAAATAACAACAAAAACTCATTTTATTTAGTAGATACAAAAAAGTTATATATGAGTGAAAGTTTTATTTATTAAACACGTACGAGTTAAAATTATCTATTTAAATAAGAAGTTGCATGAAATGAGCAAGCAATAGGAACATTAATTTATTTGTTCTATAGAACACGACCTTTTTTTTTGAATAAAAACTTTTTTAAGAACAAAGCAACTCAACCAATAAAATTAAAAAAAAAACTATAACTCACTAGTGAGTTATAATGTTTTTTACTCACAGTTTGATAATGGGTGTCATTCTGTGCCTAATTGCGGTGACCATAGAGCCACTTTATGAGCAAGTGTGTTGAAAAATGCTTTATTGCTCACCAAAATAACAGACGCAATACATTTTGAAATAAATGGATTCATTTTAATTTTCAATATCTTCAAAAGTATGGTATGAATGAATGAATGAAAACTCTTTATTGTTCACCATAACTTAAACCAAGACAATTTAATATGAATACATTTTCATTAGAACAGTGGGCGGCCTTATCACTCACAGCGATCTCTTCCTGGCAACCCGGTGGTCAAGGAGACGTTAAAAGAAAAATTAAATAACATTTGGTGGTTTAACAAAATTAAAACTTCGTAATTAAATATAATTAAAGAAAAAAACAACAACAATAATAATTACTATTACTTTCATAAAAGAAAAATGTCATAAATTTTTTTACAAAAAAATGTCTAGGTATTTAAAAAAAACGTAAAATTTTTGAGAATAAATAAATACAGTACAATAATAATAAACTACCATAGATATAAATAATTGAATAGATTATATTAATATAAATTACATCGTGTACTAGCAGAAGGTGATGTCAGGCGCCTTAAGAACAGACGAGCGTGCGTGACAAGAGTTATGAATGTCGAAGAAGCAAGTGAGGTGTGTAAGAATAAGCCTGAATGGCGCTCTGTTGTTCGTGCCTACCCCGCAAGGGAACTGGCGTGAAGTTATGTATGTATGTAAATTACATGCGAACAATAATTTTATTTAGTGCAAGAAATTATTATATTAATACGTGAAGCAAAAACTTTGTACCCCTTTCTACGAAAATCGCGCGGACGGAGGAGTATGAAATTTCGCTCACTATGGTTTATATAGAGAAGGAGTGCAGAATGCTAATTTTTTTTTAATATGCATAAACAATACATTAAATCAATAGAAAAAAACATTACACACACTACCATGTATTTGACGTACATACGCATATATAAGTATACTCTTTTGTTTATTGTCTAAGTCAAATCAACAGTGTAGCCTTGGCGAAATCTGTGATTATAAAAGTATAGTCTTTGACAATAGAACCTTAATAATGATCAAACTTATGATTTAGATTAATTATGGTCTAATTTCGACCACTGGGCGACCAGTAGTTTTATTTAATGGACAAGTAATGGTCAGTGATCTAGTGTTTGAATTTAGAAATGGATGTATTTTTTCTGTTTTTCAAGGGGAGGGAGTTCCACAGGCGATGGTAATTTACGGGCTGGATAGCGAACATCATCTAAGTATTCCTTTACTCTCTTCATACATGCACATTTAATTTCATTAGTGGTCGCCCGTGCTCGAATTTTTTTTTTAATTGCAGGAGATCAGCAGACAGGCAGTCGGCCCACTCGATGGAAAGCGCTTACCATCGCCTATGGACATTTGCAACACCAAAGGTGCTACAAATGCGCTGCTGCTCTCTTAAGGGAGACTGGAACCTGGTCACTAATGCCGGAACACAACACATAGTTGTTATGGCGACATGCTTTAGACCAGGGGTGGTAGCCATCCAGTCGGGCAAATGCCCTACCACCTGGCTGTGGGTTGTTAAGTCGCCTCTTACGACAGGCCGCCTGACCGCAGGAAATTGTATTCTTTCTTCGTTCCTGCACGGATAAAAATTAGACCATAATATTGACCACAGATTTCGCCAAGGCTACACTGTTAATTTGACTTGATAAACATGATAAACAAAAGAGTATATTGAGTATAATGTGTGTCAAATACATGGTAGTGTGTAATGTTTTTTTTATTGATTTAATGTATTTTTTATGCATAATTTAAAAAAATATTAGCATTCGTCGCTTCTTCTCTATATAAACTATAAGTGTGCGAAATTTCATACTCCTCCGTCCGCACAATTCTCGTAAAAAGGGGTACAAAGCTTTTGCTTCACTTATTAATATATAGCTTCGGTGGTTCGGGCATGTGGAAAGAATGCATGATGAAAGAATGACTAAACAGATATACAATGCAAAAGTACATGTATGCAGAAGTCGTGGAAGGCCACGACACACCTTCCATGATCAAATTGATCGTGTACTAGCAGAAGGTGATGTCAGGAGCTTTAAGAACAGACGAGCGTGCATGACAAGAGCTATGAAGGTCAAAGAAGCAAGTGAGGTGTGTAAGAATAAGCCTGAATAACGCTCTGTTGTTCGTGCCTACCCCGCAAGGGAACTGCCGTGAAGTTATGTATGTATATATGTATTAATATATAGAAGATTTGAGGTGCTTTTGTTTTAAACGAGAACATTACCATATTTCCAGCATCCGAGCGAATCAAGAAGTGGAAACATTAAGGAATCAAATCAAGCTATTGGAGAAGCAGCGCGAAGATGTCCAAGCGAAGCTCAGCGAAGCGGAAGACGCAAGGAGTAGAAGTGAAGCGGCACTCACTAACTTACAAGTTGTATTGGAGCAGTTCCAGTTAGGTCAGTGTTGGTTTTTAGACTTTCGTAGCCATTTTGGAAAATCTTCCTTTTTTCTTACTTAGATCTTCGTCATGTTTTATTAACCGACTTCAAAAATAAGAGGAGGACCACAATTCGTCGTGTAAATATTTTTTTATATAATTATGTTCAGCGATGACTTATTTGTTTCCGATCCGATTTTGACGATTCTTTTTGCTTTGGATTCAGTCAAGCTTCAGATTAGATTCGTATAAAGTTCATCGTTATTAAAAATAACAGCTCATAAACTTCCCACTGCTGGGCTCGGGGCCCCCCATTATTGGGGAACGGACAGTATATCCGTCACGCTTGTCCAAGGCGGCTTGGTAGGTATGACAGACACATCGGTTATCTCGATGTGCAGGTTTCATCACGATGTTTTCCTACACCGTTGTTAGCACGTGGTACTTGTAACAATGCACAAATTAGGTCAGAAAACTGCCTAAGTGGTGCATGCGTTCGAACCCCGGGCCCTTTGAGTTTGGGACGCGTGCGCTAACCATTACGCTATCACGACTTTTATTGTTATTGGATATCATATACTATTAACTTACAAGTGAATAATAAAAATTGTTCTATTAAAAAAGAAATCTACTTCAAACCAGGACTTGACACAGCTGTTTTATTGAAAATTGTGTCGGAATAAGGTAACTTTTATGCGCCATAACAACTTTAAATCGCTCCCGGGAAAATTCTCGCTTGATTTCCGGGATAAAAAGTCCCGCGGATTTGAGTTTTAAAAATTTGCTATCGATTGGCGAAAACCGCATCGAAATCGGCCGAGTAGTTTTTACGTGAATCTCGAACAAACAGATAAGAAGTTTGAAAATTTGTTTTGTGTTCTCCATCATCGTTCATGTAGTCTATCACGGTTATTTTTTTCTTCTAAATAACTTCAATGTACAGACACGGTATTTTTACAATTTTTATAATCTTATAGATAGATAAGTATACTAATACGTACTTGTAATTTTTTTTTAAATAAAGGTATTTTTCAAAAATTACAGACAAAGAACGCGACATCCTATCAACGACGGAGAAAATAAGAAACAAAATGGAGGACTTGAAACGTCAGAACATTGGGCTTCAGGAGGAGATATCAAGGCTCAATGTCAAGCTGGAGGAGGCTTTAGCTGGTCTCCAAGCTGCCACCAGGCTTGGTGACCAGGTTTCGACTAAAACTGCACAAATTAACGATTTAAAAGAGCAAGGTAGGTATTTGATTTTTGTAGTGATACTTTTCTATCCACGTAGCGCAGAAATTTTGTACGGTTTTGTTAGATTATTGCACTATTGTAATGAGTTTGTTTGCTGACAGATTAATATTAGAGGGTAGTTTGTATCGATTACTCGGCCACTACTCGACACGTTCCGTCATCGCTCGAGTATAAAAGCGTGCGAACGGAGCGACGAGACAACAGTCTCAAGCCGACGTTAGTCGTGTGCACAAGTGCGATTATTGTGCGAGAGTCATGATGTATAATTAAGTGAACATAATTAAATTGATAAATTAGCTACGATCGCCGCGGAATAGTTCGGTTATTACTAGTGAAAAAGAAAACCGTCACATTTTGTTTTGTAACGTTTTACCATCACAACTGTGTATATACGTGTACAATTGGCAGATAGAGCTTAGAATTACTGGTATAGGAGGATGGGTAGAAGTATGTTCCATAATGGAAGAAGAATGCTAAGGAATGTGAATTCCGTACTTGTCTTTATAGAAAATCTAGGTCAAAACGTCTTATTGTTTGAAATATATTTTTTAAGCTTAAATTTGTCATAATTGAAAGTCTTAATTCACTGTGAGAATTCAGAACGCCGTCATCTTATTTTTTTATTTCAGACAAACACAGTTTCATCAAGTTTGATTTTTGATATGAAATGGCCTAGAAGTTTTTAAACAATAAAGTGTTGATTGAATGTCAGAAGAAAGATTTTGCGCCCTCTATAAATATTGTTCTTCAGGGTTAAATTGCATATGATACTGCAAAAGCGGCGATTTGAAAGCGATCGATTTAATTAGATTATAGTACGAGCAAAACTTTAATGCGTCTTCGAAGTTCGTAGGTGTCAGTGCACAGAACGCGAAATTATAAGGTTCACTCTCGTGTTGCGCTCTCGCTCGACCACTAGTCAAACTCTCATGACACCATCTCTCTCCCACAACACACCGTGATGTGTAATAAAGGGTAACATTTGACTGGAACTGCGCAAATTCACGGAACTAACTTCACTCAAAGCGCATTTAAGTTCTGCGCTTACTCTTAAGAAAGTAGCTAAAAATGTAATATAGTATATAGATTTTAGTACATCTTGTAGAAAATGCGATGGTCATTTAAATATCAGCTGGTAATTCTGGGGTTTGGACACTCAGGCTACTAGTTGGTATGCAAATGATCGTTGCGACACTTCACGAATAGAATACACTTAGAAACACAGGCATGTAAGTTAAATTTCTTTAATATCGCTTGTGTTATGACGTTGTTTTCATTTATGCATTGTTCTCGTTAAAGCTAGCCTTATGTGAATGTCTGACACTGCGTACTGTCTTGAAAAAGTTTTTTATTGCCAGAGTACAGCAAACAGGCTATCAACCCACCCGATGGAAAGTGATTACTGTAGTCTATGGACATATGTAACACTAGATGTGCTGCCAGTCTCATAGGAATTTAAGGACACTTTTTTTAAGAAACCCCAGTCATAGCTCTGAGAGAAATTTATTGACACATTTTTTAAGAAATCCACATCGGAGTGCTCAAGAAGAAATTTAATTTAAGAAACCCCACATTTTAGTGCTATGGGAGAAGTTTTGTGACATTTTTTCAAATAAATCCCATATCATAGAGCTCAGAGGGAAATGTAATGACACTTTTTTTAAAAAACACTCCACATCTTAGTGCTCAAGGAGAAATTTAATTTAAGAAACCTCACATCTTAGTCCTATGGGAGAAGTTTTATGACATTTTTTCAAATAAATCCCATATCATAGAGCTCAGAGGGAAATGTAATGACACCTTTTTAAAAAACACTCCGCATCTTAGTGTTCAAAGAGAAATTTAATTTCAGAAACTCCACATCTTAGTGCTATGGGAGAAGTTTTATGACATTTTTTCAAATAAATCCCACATCATAGTGCTCAGAGGGAAATTTAATGACACCTTTTTTAAAAAACACTCCACATCTTATTGCTCAAGGAGAAATTTAATTTAAGAAACTAAATTTTAGTGCTATGGGAGAAGTTTTATGATATTTTTTTCAAATAAATCCCATATCATAGTGCTCAGAGGGAAATTTAATGACACCTTTTTTAAAAAACACTCCACATCTTATTGCTCAAGGAGAAATTTAATTTAAGAAACCCTACATCTTAGTGATATGGGAGAAGTTTTACGACATTTTTTCAAATAAATCCCATATCATAGAGCTCAGAGGGAAATGTAATGACACCTTTTTAAAAAACACTCCGCATCTTAGTGCTCAAGGAGAAATTTAATTTAAGAAACTCCACATCTTAGTGCTATGGGAGAAGTTTTATGACATTTTTTCAAATAAATCCCATATCATAGTGCTCAGAGGGAAATTTAATGACACCTTTTTTAAAAAACACTCCACATCTTATTGCTCAAGGAGAAATTTAATTTAAGAAACTCCACATTTTAGTGTTATGGGAGAAGTTTTATGACATTTTTTCAAATAAATCCCATATCATAGTGCTCAAGGAGAAATTTAACGAAACTTTAGTGCTCGAGGAATATGTATGCTACAAGGTCATTTTAAAGGTTTTGCTATAGAAAAAAGTCAATGTACTTAAAATTTATTTTGTACTAAAATACAGATTATTAATAGGTTACATTGAAAGAAGTTTTACAGCTGGTCAGTTTAGACGACTTATCACTGAATAGGGAATATGCATGTTATTTTATAGAATATTATTATTTTTATTTTAAAATCTTTACTATCGTTGAATTATACGAATAACGACATTACACGCATTTTTTGCTTTGTTGTTGTTTGTATAGTTTTAAAAATTGTGTGATGTCAGCGTCCAATAATATTTTTATGATAAATGTAGAAATATAACACTTGCTTATTCCCTATTCCTTGCGAAGTTTTAGCATGGATTTATTCGTTGCCTTATTGTAGATAAGAAACATACCCATAGTACATGACCTGTTCATGGGGGGGGGGGGGGGGGAGCTCTTCAAAATACCACCGGCTTAGGTTTTCGTCGCGTAGTCAATGTCCTCTTGGGAAATCTCGCTGTTTTTCGAACTATATTCAAATATGGTGCGCAAAGTTTAGCGATTTTTAACCTCTTTGAGGGACCAAATTTTTTATTATATTTTTTTCCACAACCTGCCAGCTGTCATCAAAATTGCCGCGCCAAATCCAAGAGAATTATATCGTCTCTTTTATTCTAATACAAATTCTATGTAGTTAGAGGGAGAAAGCATCAGTTCAACGTTCATTTCAATTATGTGTATTTGAGCACAAATTTGTGGTGCTTCCCAATTAGCCGTGTGTGACAGTTCGGGCAACAAATCTGTGGTGGTTCCGTCTTACGGGTTAAACGGCTCATGAGGCAAAATAATTTTTATTAACTTGCCGTTTGCAAAATATTATTTAAAACCGTATTTATGAATTACTACTTAAAAATTAGAGGCGTAGCGGGACAATAGATCACGTGGTATGGGTACGTTGCCATATTTAAGCTGTGTTATAATTTATGTTCAGCACCATTCGTATGAAGAGAAGCTTTCCGCCTACTTCGGTCTAATCTCATTTGGTAACTGTGAGGCGTTGATATGCCGCGGCTGCGCTGTCAAACAGCCATTGACAGCCGTCACTTTGACACCTGTCACATTTGACAGCAGCAACTCCGCTAGCTACTCAGATTACCATATGGGGTTTGATCGAGGATTCTGGCTTCACGTCGTGACGTCCTTGTGTTTTTTTTTTTAATATTTTGTCTTTTTTTACGCTTGTGACATTTTATGATTGTTTGTGGTTGAGATTTTTGTAAATAAATTCTGATGTAGCTTTTTGACTAAGTAAAAGGTTTATACGAAGAATGCAGGTTGAAATTCAACCTGAGGACATGTACTGTTTAGTTTATTACTTCTTACAGGGCGTTCCATTTGTAGCTCACAACGCCCAAAATACTCAGTAAGCCGTTCCACAAGGCGACCGCGGTCGTTGTGGTCGTGGCGAAAACGTCACTAATGACGTCATCATTTTCGATCACACAACGCTCACAATGACCCATGTCAACAGGCGGGTCGAATAGCCGTTCCACTTGGGTTTAAGATTATAACGCCGGCAAGCAAGTGGGATAAATCGCGGTCGTGATGGTCGTTGTGAGTCCCTAATGGAACGTAGCCTTAATATATCGATTACGTCGTTTATAATACGTCAACGTATCGGCACGTAATTTTTTTAATTTTTGTTTTATTTTATGGCTTGGTTTCTATACCTTTAAGCCAAGTCTGTTTTGGATATTCGGCACTTCACAGGTACCGGTGCGTGTTTTTTATGGTCTATTTGTTTTTGTGTTCATGATTTGTATAATTGTTGCAAACCTGTTATACAAGGTTATTTAGTACAGTACAAGGAATTGTTTTAAAAGATGTTTAGTTACTTTTTACAAAAATTTCAACCGCACTATTTGTTTTTCATTACGCACATGCAGGCTTATGTCTTGCAGCACATTGTATGATAGTTTTTTGTATTGTCGTATTTTTATGGTTTTTTTTTTTTGGAGGTATCAACTTGATCGGGCTTTGAAAATTTATTTTTTGAGTTAAAAAAGTAATATCATGACTTCTGTCCAGCTGCTGAAATGTTGAATTAATCATGAAGATGAAAAGTTTCTATAGTTGTACAAGACGTATAAATTTTAGTAAAATAAAATTATCTAGTTCAAGTTGTACAGATACAAAAACTAGAAAAGATCAATTAAGTTTACTCAAGTTAATTAAACCAAAATTTGCATTAAAAATTATGCATAAAATAAACTTTCAAAGCAAGAGATTTTTTTTGTGTTTCGTAGTTGTCCCTTTCGTTTTTTAGTTAGAAGAACGTAGAAAATTCCAGAACGCGGCTCTATCTCTGAGTATTACTTCAGGTACTGGTGGTAATTTAAAATGGGAGGTCTTGAAGTCACGTGCGCTGCTATTTCATCAGCTACGGTCAGAACTTTTGGTTGGTTTACGTTAAATCGTATATCCGTCATTTTGATTCCCATTTATCCTCATATCCTATTTATTTATCCCAACATAACACCGTGGCATCGTGATTCATTTTACTATAACGTGATCGCATATTTATCATCAACAAAATTGATCATATCGACAAGCTTGATCATATCGATAAGCTTGATCACATCGACAAGCTTGATCACATCGACAACCTTGATTACATCGACAACCTTGATCACATAAACAAAACTAATGTTGAATCAATCAAAAGTATGTTTGTGAAACCTAAAGCTAAAGCCAAGCATGTAGTGACTCCAGCCTCCTGGCCAGTGGCTGAATAATACTTTGAGTTATTGCTAGCAAACTCATCGAGCGTCGCATTTGGACATCTAGAAGCATGGTAAGAGTAGATTATAGATAATATTTTTTTAGTTCTGTAAGAAGCTCGGAACAAAATTACAGAAAACGTGTTAAAATAACGGCTGAGTAACAGCTCTTTTATTCATATAACGTAATACAATATACGCGAATGTGAGTGAGATAAAAATAGTATCGTAGGTGTCTTTTCTGTTCTGTTTCTATTATTTCGGATGAATGAAAAGTGTAAATAAACATTAATTCACAAAAATGTATACAGACTACACTACTAAATTTAAAAATTGTACTCTTGATAATGACGAATGTACGACTGTACACGCATCCCTTTCCAACACGCTTTCAACGTCACAAGTAAAAGTAGTTTGGATATATGTATTTGTTAGCTACCTTAATGCGATTTCTATAACTTTAATAATAATTTTTTTTATTTTAAATTTAGCAGGAAGACTTGAAACAATGTAGAATATAAAACTTTATCGTGAAATTTTTGTCTATAATTTTGTCATATAGATGAAAGATTTAGCAGGCATGTCTGAATGATATTTTTTTTAAACTCTGTAGAATTTGCATGTATGTCTTTTATATGTTAAAACATAATTTTGACTTCATATATCACTCAGTTTTTTTTTGACATTATGAGAAATATATCCTACTTACAATGTTTGATGATTTGGGACATCCGGTATAATATGCTAGAGTGAAAGTAGACTAAATAAGATGGATAGATTATGTGTAAGAATGACATGATGTATTGTAGATGTTTTTTATTTTGCAGCCATACAATACTAGTGATGATATTATTGTATGACTACAAAGATGTAAATAAAGGGTTAAGATTTATGTTAATATGTTGGATAAATTGACACGGTACCAATCATTGTGGGGTTGTCAACAATGATATAGTATTTTTTTATTGCCTGAAGCGGGCAAACAGGCAGACGGCCCACTTGATGGAAGGTGGTTACTGTCGCCTATCGACACCTGCAAGACCATGGGCGTTGTCAATGCGTTGCCGGCCTCTAAGAAATTTTATAACGCCCTTAGACGACCCCATGTCGTGGAGGGAAAACCTCTGCGGGAAGCTCTCTGCAGAAAATTTTTGTACGCGGAATAAACGTTCTAAAGGATCGTTGCGTAGTTGTGTGTGGGAGCTCCAGGAAATGGGGGTGAACAGCCCGTTGATGGCCAGTGGTTGAGTTGTAGTTTACCATATATAGAGTTAAATGTAACGTATCATTGATATTTTGATCATACATAGATTTAAGGAAAGGAATGCTCCGGTGATTCGGGCATGTGGAAAGAATGACTAAACAGATATACAATGCAAAAGTGGATGGATGCAGAAGTCGTGGAAGGCCACGACACACCTTCCATGATCAAATTGATCGTGTACTAGCAGAAGGTGATGTCAGGAGCCTTAAGAACAGACGAGCGTGCATGAGGTGTGTAAGAACAAGCCTGAATGGCGCGCTGTTGTTCGTGCCTACCCCGCAAGGGAACTGGCGTGAAGTTACGTATGTATGTATGTACATAGATTAAAGGTGCGATATGCTGTAACAGTATTTTTATGTCAAACAGTCCGCACGTTGCAAACGTCAGTTGCGGCTGCCGAAGAGAGGTATTACAACGCGATATCCAACCAACAGGACAAAGTCGATAAGAATTTAGTAAAGAACCTAATCATCAATTACGTGCTGACTTCACAGAACAATCTTAACAAGTAAGATGTTTATTGTATTTTAAGCTAGCGTAGCCGTTTTGATTAAACCATAAATCAGTACATAACCCTTGCTGCTGTTATAAGCTGACCATAATGTCTAGAACAAGTTTTTTTTTTGCTGGCAATACTCTATTTTATCTTTTCGAATCTCATGTTAAGAATCACGTCGGGGTCACCACTGTGAGGGTTGAAAGTGTTTCCTATACGTTACCGCTGTGGTTATTAAGTAATCAGAAGGTTGCATATCCGAAGGTGTTCTTGAGGTGTGAGAGAAATCAAACCAGGTGTTAGATTTTAACTATTCACACGGTTATATTGTTAACAGACAAAAATGTACGTATTGTTACGAGTTACGGGACTCGAATTAAAATGCCGTTGGGATTTCTATAGAATTTATTAGAACTATACAAACACGTTTAACATAGGTACAAATATAACCGGACGCAATAAGTCCAAATGTAACGCACAATTCAATAACACGCGCAAAGTTCGTCACTAAATGTACACACGTCTTGCCGCGCTTGTGTTATCGCTTTGACTGGCTCCCCCCCCCCCCCTCCCCCCGTTCGGGCATTGTTATATACTAAAACTATACAATATGTCCCGACTCGACCGCGTAAACAATCATTTCCAAGACTCACACCTGGCCAATGCCTACCATAAAGGATTGCAATACACAATAGGCTGTTTCTAATTGCAAATTTTAAACACAAAGTAAAAAAAAGAAGTATAAATGCGGAAAGGTAATAAAGTGTGTGATTTATGGCAGGCAGGTGTGCATTTTTTTTAATTGCAGGAGTTCAGCAGACAGGCAGACGGCCCACTTGATGGAAAGCGGTTACCATCGGCTATGGACATTTGCAACACCAAAGGTGCTACAAATGCGCTGCTGCTCTCTTAAGGGAGACTGGAACCTGGTTACTAATGCCGGAACACAATTCAAGGTTGTTATGGCGGCATACTTTAGACCAGGGTGGCAGCCATCCAGGCATATCGGGCAAATACCCTACCACCAGGCTGTGAATTGTTTTGTCACCTCTTACGACAGGCCGCCTTAACGCAGGAATGAGTACTCTTTCTTCGTTCCTGCACGGATAAAAATTATCCATTCATTACTTGAATATAGCACGAAATAGCGCGAGATGTTCCTAGAAGATATTGACTACATGACGAAAACTTAAGTCCCCTGTGATTAAGCGGGTATTTTGAAGACCTCCCTGCTCCCCTGAACGGGTTGGATACGGCCCCTTACGATACACCATAAGGCACCCAGGAGTCAGTATTCTTTCTCCGCTCCTGCACGGTTCTTGAACTGTCTTGATCTGTTTTTGTTTTAATATAAATGTTTTCTTTCACCTTTCAAATAATTCTCTATGTCTTCGACCAGGGTCCAAGTTCTTCGGATTCTCTCGACAGTTTTAGACTTCAACCAGACCGAGTGTGAGAAGTTGGGTCTGGTCAAGGCGGCCAATGCCACTGACAGCCTAGCGGCGGAGTTCGTCAAGTTCTTGGAGAACGAGTCCAAGCCCAGGACCCCTTTGCCCAATATGATGGGTCTGACACAAACGGGCAGTAGAAGTACGACTCCTAATTCCAGGAAGAGTTCTACCATTGGTGAGTAAAATTGTGTCACACACCACATTTTTAGAATATGAGGTGGAAGTTTTTGAAAGTAATCAAGCTTATACAGAGTGAATTTTTTAAAAAGGCCTTTAGGGCCACATTTTAACTTATAACGAGATAGCGAACAACAAACTAAAGGAGTTTTGAGGCCGATTTTCACGGAAAATACAGTGGTTTAATTAGATTTTTGAAAAATCTTTTTTTTTTATTGCTAGAGTTCAGCAGACAGGCAGACGGCCCAGCATATGGAAAGCGGTTACCATCGCCTATGGACATTTGCAACACCAAAGGTGCTACAAATGCGCTGCTGCTCTCTTAAGGGAGGCTGGAACCTGGCCACTAATGCCGGAACACAACTCAAGATTGGTAACCAGTCGGGCAGATACCTTACCACCACCTGGCTGTGGATTGTTCTGTCGCCTCTTACGACAGTATTCGACGTATTCTTTCTCCGTTCTTGCACGGATAGAAGTTGCCTTTGTCAGGAATCGAATCGGCTGATTTTGGAAAAAACACAAGACATCTGTAATAATACACCAAATCATAGTGTAGCTCATAAGGATCATATTCTGTGAAGAAATTTCAGACTTCTTTGGCTCCGAGACTCTTTTGAGTGTTCACCATCCGAGCGTTAAATCCCGGTTGCGATAGGAGCATTCACTCCGACGCCCAAAGTCCGCTTTCGTACTTTTCTACTCTACTTCGCGCGGTGTGTTAAGCATCCTCCGTTTTGGGATCATCGGTACGCATGTCATCCTTCACAACGTCTAATGCGCCAGTTCGTGTAGTCTAGGATTTTGTCCCGAAGGCCCACTTGAAAAATTCACCTGTATAGAGCTTGAAAAACACGTTTCACTGAAAAATATTTTGAACAATATCTGTTGATAGTATTTGGTATGCGGTATATTTTCGACTAAATGCTTTATTATGGTCCGGTAACCAAACACCTATAACTTCTCTCTCTATGGAACCTTTCAACGCGTATTACTTCGACAGGCACTTGGTCCGATTATTATATTGTAAAAATTGTTTTTAGGTCCAAATCCAACTTTTGAGCCGAACCACAGGCGTAACCCTTCCACTGGGTCCAACAATCTACTCTTCCAAAATTTGGAAAATGTCGAAACATCATCCCACGTGTCTAGGGAGTCGGACAGAGACGTCAAAGTGGTGTCACCACCACTAGACACTGGTGTCAATCAAACGAGAAACACTGAAGGAGCCATACTAAAATATGTTTTGAAAGATATGTGATTCGCGTGATATGATAATATATCTTATGATATAATATGATATCGACATTGTATAAGGTGATATAATATAATATATCGAAACATCATCCCACGTCTCTAAGAAGTCGGATAGAGAGCTCATAGTGGTGTCATCGCAACTAGACACTGGTGTCAGTCAAACGAGAAACACTGAAGGAGCCATACTAAAATATGTTTTGAAAGATATGTAATTCGAGTGATATGATATAATACCGACATTGTATAATGTGATATGATATAATATATCGAAACATCATCCCACGTCTCTAAGAAGTCGGATAGAGAGCTCATAGTGGTGACATCGCAACTAGACACTGGTGTCAGTCAAACGAGAAACACTGAAGGAGCCATACTAAAATATGTTTTGAAAGATATGTAATTCGAGTGATATGATAATATATCTTATGATATAATATGATATCGACATTGTATAATGTGATATGATATAATATATCGAAACATCATCCCACATCTCTAAGAAGTCGGATAGAGAGCTCATAGTGGTGTCATCGCAACTAGACACTAGTATCAAGCAAACGAGAAAGACTAACAGGGCCATATTGAAATATGTTTAGAAAGATATGTGATACAATATGATATGATATCGTACGATATTATATCATATTGGACATATAACTGGATACGGGTATTAATCAAACGATAATCATCTGAAGGAACCATATTAAAATACGTTTTAAGGATATATGATTTTTATACAATATAATATGATATCCTACGATTAATGTTGAAATCCTACGATATATGATGATATCATAAAATGTTGTATGATGAGTTATGGTATGTCGAAAGATCATCTCTTGCCTCTAAGGGACCTCAAACTGGTGTCGACCAAATTAGAAACACTGAAATGGCCATATTTAAATATGTTTTGAAAGATATGTGATTTATGTGACGTGATTTTTTTAAATATAAAATATGATATGATATCGTACGATATTTATTCATATCGTACAATATTGTGTGATGTGATATGATATCTCAAAACGTCATCCCACGTCTCTAATAGTGATGTCGACCAAACGCAAATCACTGAAGTGGCCATATTGAAATATGCTTTGAGAGATATGTGACTCATATGATATGATATCTTAAGATATGATATTGTATGATAATATATTATCATATATGATGTATTTAAAGTTTACATTGCTAACATCTGCTTCGTCGGTCTAATATTTGTATAAATGAAGTTGTTTTAATGAATTTCTATGTTTTAAATGTTAATACTTATAAAATTTAATTTTTAATTTCGAAGGTAATAATTAACGTCGTACTCAGAGAGCTTAAGTGAAAATTAAAGATAATTTAATTTCTAGGATAGGTTTTTTGGAACTTTAAAATGTCTATAATTATTATTTAATTTTAATAGTTTAGATGTCGTAGTAATTGAGTGGATTTTACGACCTCGTTTCATTCCAATAATGCGGGTTCGCATCCCGGACCATATACCTACCACTCAGGCAATTTTTTTGACTTAACCTGCATATAATTACAATCACTACACGCTGACTATGAACGAAAACATCACGATGAAACCTGCACATGGAGACAACCGATGTGTGAAACCCGGCAATCTACCTTAGACAAACCCCCATTCTCCGTAAGATTTATGCGTTCAAAAGCACTTTTTGATAGCATATTTGCTTTTAAGGAGCTATTGGAGTTAATTTACTTACGATAAGTCTGTATTCTACGAATCTCAACAATGATATTACTAACTAGGATATGTCCGCGACTTCGTCCACGCTTTACTTGAAATTCCCGCGGGATTCTCGGGATAAAAAATATTACACATTTTATTACATAAAATTTGCTATCGATCACTGAAAAAATCACATTGGAATTCGCTTTTCTGTAATCTGGCCATTTTTTATTATTCCCAGAAAAAATCCCGCGGGATTCCCAGGATAAAAATTAACGCAGATTGGACTGTAAGAATTTGCTGTCGATCAGCGAAAACCGCATCGAATTCGGCCTAGTATTTTTTACGTCAATCCCTAACAAACACAAGATATCTAAAATAAATTGCATCGTGTTCTCTATTATTTTTATAGTGTATTCCAGTTATTTTTTAATAGCTTCAATGTACAGACGCGGCATTTTTAGAATTTTATATATATATATATTATTAAATAAAATAATTTTTAAATAAAATCAATTATTTAACAGGTACTTGCTATTTTGGTTAACATATTGTTACGACCTAAATGCCGACAAAAGACAAATTCACACCTGCATCTTTAGAAACACATTTTATTACCCTTTTGGCATTTGGACTTCTTTTGTTTACTTTGTGTTTAAAATTTGTAATAAAAAAAGAACAGCCCATTGTGTATTGTAATCTTTTATGGTAGTCATTAGCTAGGTGTGATTCTGCGAAATTCAGTCCCTGCGGGCGAGAGACATATTGTATCGGTGCAGTATAAAGCAATGGCGCAATGGAGAGATCGGCAGAGTTTGCGCGTGTTATTGAATCGTGCTTTACGTTTGGACTGCTTGTGTTCAGTTATATTTGTATCTGTGTTATACGTGTTTGTATGGTTCTAATAAATTCTATAATAATTCCAAAGGCATTTTAATTCGAGTCCTGCAACTCGGTAACAATATCTAGGTCACAATGAGATTTTGTGAATGTATAGGAATTCATTCAATTCATATTTTCAAGTGTGGTAATGCGCGAGCGACTTAACGGAACTCCATTCAGATATCCTCTTAATCGACCATTACGTGACTCTGGGTGCGATGTTAATGTGTCATTAATTTTAACGTTATCTTATTAGCATTTACTTGTATAATATTTTAATATATTTCATAAAGACAATATATTAGTGAATATTTTTCTTGTTACATTGTTTATATAATTATACTTGCATTGAAAAAAATTGTTATGAACTACACTTGAAAGCAGAAGTTAAGAAGTAGAAGAATGTTAAGGTATGAGAATAGTGCAGTTAAATATGTAACTCGTAACAGACTGCAATCACAGTTCTTTCGTCTTGTTATAGAAAGTCTCAATAGGGGAGCGGACGTATGTCTCAATCTATCTATATATTAATACGTGCAGCAAAAACTTTGTACCCCTTTTTTACGACAATTGCGCTCACGGAGGAGTATGAAATTTCGCACACTTTTAGTTTATTAAGAGAAGAAGCGACGAATGCTAATTTTTTTTAAAATTATGCATAAAAAATACATTAAATCAATAAAAAAAAAACATTACACACACTACTATGTATTATACACATATACGCATATATACTCTTTTGTTTATTGTTGCCTTGGCGAAATCTGTCATTATAGAAGTATAGTCTTTGACATTCATTATTATGGTCGAATTTCGACCACGGCTGACCATTAGTATATACTAATATCGGAACGAAGTTCTTGATCGCGCGTTACACTCTCTCAGCGGATGAGAGCGAGACCGAAAAAAGTGTATTGAGAGTTTTTGCCGACACTTATTGTTTTATTATGCAATTGCAAACTTTAATGCAATGAAATAAGATCTAAAATTATATCCATTAGTGTAATATACGCTGTTTTTGATACGATTCGTTTATTTATGTATTTCTATACATACATACATAGCAGAAGGTGATGTCAGGAGCCTTAAGAACAGACGAGCGTGCATGACAAGAGCTATGAATGTCAAAGAAGCAAGTGAGGTGTGTAAGAATAAGCCTGAATGGCGCTCTGTTGTTCGTGCCTACCCCGCAAGGGATCTGGCGTGAAGTTATGTATGTATTTATGTCTATACATAGTTTTCCCCTTACAACACTCCCCTTTTAACACTCTTTATAATATAATAATAATAATATTTAGCCCGGTACTTTTTGTCCTCATTTCCCACAATAGTCCTACACTGGCCGGGGCTTGTCCTTGGGTGCATTACTATATGGTGTAGACAGGGGTAATCGCCGGTCAGTGTCACGCCACATTTACATTAAATTTGTCAAAGGGTTTCTACGTGTTGGCCTTCCCATGGCCCCACGCAAGCCCTCCAAAAGTCCGGGCCATTTTTATGGTTTGTCTACAAAGATATACATTATAATAATACTTCCTTATTGAAATTTCTACCTTAACCTAAAGGATTAATAACACTAAGACCTTCATTTCACGACCCCTCATCAGTTTTTTTTATCTGTAAAAGCTAACGCTTTAAAATAACAACTTGTCATCGAACTTTTAAAGAAAGATAGTAATAAGTAATAACAGCCCATAAATGTCTCACTGCTGGGCTCGGGCCTCCCACTATAGGAGAACACACACATAGACACAGACAGACACAGCGGTTAGGTTGCATCACGATGTTTTCCTTCACCGTTATTAGCACGTGGTGCTTGTAACAATATGCACATTAGGTCAGAAAAATGCCTAAGTGGTGCATGCGTTCCGGCCAGGATCGAACCCGCGCCCTTTGAGTCTGGGACACGTGCGCTACCACAAAGAAACATGCCAGAAACAATTTTGATTACTTTTCACAAAATAATTGATGCGCTTTTTGACTCCTGATACTTGTACCTTAAGAGAGTGTCGGGGTGAAGGTAAGGAAAGGAATGCTCCGGTGGTTCGGGCATGTGGAAAGAATGACTAAACAGACATACAATGCAAAAGTGGATGGATGCAGAAGTCGTGGAAGGCCAGGACACACCTTCCATGATCAAATTGATCGTGTACTAGTAGAAGGTGATGTCAGGAGCCTTAAGAACAGACGAGCTTGCATGACAAGAGTTATGAATGTCAAAGAGGCAAGTGAGGTGTGTAAGAATAAGCGTAAATGGCACTCTGTTGTTCGTGCCAACCCCGCAAGGGAATTGGCGTGAAGTTATGTACGTATGTATGTACCTTATGACGTCATGAGTAGGTACACTCGTGCAGAATCAAGTTACGGAATTACGTTTTTACAAGGCGATTGTTGCTCCTAAACATTCTTCATGCTTCTAATAACTGGAAAGTAGTTTTGATTATCTTTAACAATTGCAAAAAAGTAAGATGACATTATGTTCATAAAAGTAACATTATTAGGTTCCGTAGCTGTTATTATTTGTGCCTTATTGATGTTTTAATAGTAATAATTATTATCGGTGATCAATGTACAATAATTGAATTTTAAATATTAATTTTAGCATAGACTAACATCACAAAGATTGAAATAATTACATATATGTATATAATTAACGCATTCAATAATATTGTCAATAACTTAAATCATGTTTTTTGTTAAAATCGTAAAAGAATAATACTAGGAGATTATAATATAAGAGATTCTGTTTATCTAGAGGAAACCAGAAGTACTGTATCCTCTTGCATTTTGATATAAATAAGCTTTTTTAAAAAGGTTTTTAAATACAAGCATTTAAGATCCTGGATATCATGTAGCAGCAGAGTGCTAGGTAAGACAAGTAAAACGAGCCCAAACACGACGGGTCTATCTTGTTTAGTACAGGAGTTCCTATGGCCACCTTCCGACTCCATCATCAGATCAGCTCCATGGTACCACATTATTGCATTGTCACGCGATATACATATGCGTGCAAAATTTCAGCTCAATCGGAAACCGGGAAGTTGGTCAAATTTAACTTGCAAGATTCCACCGGAACTTGCATACGTACATCCATTGCAAGTTAAATAAAAGCTTGTAAAAATACCGCTTGACTCTCAACCAACATTATAAAAGTATCTAAATATAGAAACTATGTCGTTATAATACTTTCATCTGTGACGTATTTAGCTGCTAATTTAAGCAGTAAAAATAAACACATTTATAAAAGAAGTGATATTCGATTAAAATTGCCTCTTTTCTCTCCAAATTGTAATAGAGAAATGGATAATCTAAATGCCAACATTTTTGATAAAATATTGTTGTATTTGTTGAAGAACGTCAATATTATTTACATTTATTATTGGCAATACTATTGATAGTACTGTGTTTGCAACAATGTCAATATTATTGATCACCACACACAAAATAGTTGTTAGTTTTTTTCTTATAATTCAATTGTTTTGTATGATATAAATGATTATGATTATGTAATTTTATGAATGAGCAGTTTGTTTTTAATTTCGCCTATTATTCATTGTGATTTAATTATAGTATTATTATAATATATAATTAGTTTAAACAGGTTTATTTTGCTTATTTAGGTGCAAAAGTGTTTTCACTACTTTTACAATTGGATAATTATATAGAGTGATTTAAAATTATGTGTTATCATACGAGTAAAGCTGGGTAGCTATTGTAAAAATCAGCTAAATAACGGTAGTTTACAAAATAACTACAGCTAAGTTTTTGATTAATTCACCAGCTAGTGTATCGTTGTCGAATAAAACCGTCAAGTGACAATTTAACGGCTTAGCCGTCAGCCGTCGGCTGGCGAGTGATTCATCCATTAGCCATATAGCTGTCAGCTGGCTTACTAGGCAGCTACTGTACGAGCATTAGCCGGATGAATAAGTTGTTGAAATTTAGCTGGAATCCAGTTCGAAAATAAAAATGCCGCGATGCGCTAAATAATGCCATAACGATGTAAAAGCTCTGATTTTAGACAAAATTTTCAAATATGTATTATTTGAGATTTTTCGATATTATCATTTTAAATATTTACTGTACATACATACATTTTCGCACTTCAAACAACTTTCTCGTTTCGCTATTAACATTTTTTACAGATATATTTATCGAGTTGCACTTTTGTACCCTACTGTACTAATTCGTTGTAATTATTTTGTGAATATAAATTAAATAATATAATTAAATATATCAGTTACTTTACTACTACTGTAATCATAACGTAATGATTAATAAATGCATTTGAAAAAATATTTTTGGTTTTTTATTCTTATATCTATAAACCCTACCCTTAATGGAATACAAAAGTATACTATAAAAGGAGCCTTTTTTTACGAGGTGTAATCCGTCATGGACACCCTACCCTTCGGGGACTACGGTAGGGTAATGTTGGACTCCATGCATGCTGGGACCCACCAACTAAACTTGACGCCGTATGTCAGGACCTTGGGAACCAAAGACACATTCGATAGGCCTGACAGCGGTGGTTCTTATAGAGCCCCTCCTACATAGGGTGGGTTGTTGACACAGTTACACGCGCGAGCGGGAACCCCATGCAGCGCCATCTCTCGACCACTATTTGAACGATAAGTACACCCTAGTCTTATATTTAAGGCGGTGGATTGAGGCCACGGGTGCTCCATGCTCCTGTCCCTTTCTGCCGTCTCCTTTTTGCGACATCACCACGTCGCAGGTTTGGACCGCCTCCCATGATCTTTCACTGTTGGCCATATTGCGTACTATGGCCGACAGTGATAAGTCAGTGGCGTAGCGAGCGGGGCATCATGCCCCGGGCGCTACTCACACAGAGGCGCCAAATGGTCCGCAAAACAAAAAAATATATAAAATAATATACATATATAACTTCACGCCGGTTCCCTTGCGGGGTAGGCACGAACAACAGAGCGCCATTTAGGCTTATTCTTACACATCTCACTTGCTTCTTTGACATTCATAACTCTTGTCATGCACGCTCGTCTGTTCTTAAGGCTCCTGACAATAAACCATAAGTGAGCTATAAAATAATATATTATAATAAATAATGTTATGAATGTCAAAGAGGCAAATGAGGTGTCTAAGAATAAGCCTAAATGGCACTCTGTTATTCGTGCCTACCCCGCAAGGGAACTGGCGTGATGTTATGTATGTATTTAAGTACATCGATTAGTATAGAAAACACGCCAGATACAACACACCGAAAACGAGCACGTTCCGCTAGCAGATTCTGCCGCCAGGCGCGGGGCAGACCGCAGCAGGAAACACACTGCGCTCCGCAGTATCGCGCCTGTTTTCTTCTATTAGGTCTACTTATTTTGCTTATGCAAAAACCATATTACTAAAACAATTGCAGCGTCTTATAATAAATTCTAGATGATCATATATATTTCAAAATCTAGTCTTGTTTTCTCAACTACATTTTTTGTCTCAAATTTAAAGACTAGCTTGAGCCTATGACTTTATTTATTTATTAATTTGTGAGTGTATGTAACATGGAATATTATATGGCTTTCGAATAGGGGGGGGGGGGGGGAGGCGCGAGTTAAGCTCGGTACGTCACTGAAGTCAGTCTGCAATACGAATGAAATAAAACCCCACAATGAAATAAATTGAATATCGAGTAGGTATATGGGCGCGGCGCGCGTTGCTATTTTCGCTTTCAATATTCGCCACACTTGAAGTTTTATTAGGCGCTGTTCTATCGAAGTAAATAACAGCTGTGCGGGGCTGATTCGGTGAAAGACCGATTTGAATTAGGTGTACATAGCCTCTTAATTAACATGCGTATTCCGCCCACCTGCATGATTGCAGTGTATGATGAGCAGTATCCTCAAGGGAGATATCATAGATCGTGACATCACGAATCTGGTTCCCTTCCAGCAATCCGACACAGGTACCTTCCGAAACATTCATGTCCCGAAAGTATCTGTGTCAGACGAAATGTAAGGGAGCCATGTTGCCGGTTTAGCTGTTGCGGGAGAACGGAACAAATTGCTGTAGCAGTCATCATCATCATCCGAGCGTTAAATCCCGGTTGCGTTCGGAGCGATCACTTCACATTGGTACGCATGTCATCCCTCAAATTGAAATTGCTGTAGCAGTGTGTGGCCAGAACTGGGCCATGTCAGTCGCTGTTGCCCCTGCTGTGACAACAGCGATACTTATAAAAGATATTATCTGTACCCGACAGACGTTGTCTTGTCCTTAAGAGATAAATAGAAACCGATTGCAGCGCCTTCAACCGGGACCAATTGTTAATCTAAACCATTCTCGAATCTACATGAAAAAAACACAGAAAATGTCATCAAAATCGGTCCCGCCGTTAAAGAGGTGTTCAGCGGGGCCACCTACCAAGTCCAATCGTGAATCTAAACCATCCGGGGATCCACTTGAACGCACACAAAAATCATTCACCTAAATCAGAAAATTAAAATGAGTTTAAATGCAGTCACCTTTGCCGAAATAGGCCGGGAAAGATCATAACAAATGAATGGCTAGGTGACTGATGTTTTTTTAATGATGATTTTGTTATTGATGAATATCATATTTTAATACTTATTATCCCATTCCGGACGAAGACAATTCCAAAAACGAAAATCATAAAAATGTATCCAGCCGTTCTGGAGTTATAAATGGTGTACCTAACACGACTTTGTTTTATGTATATCGAGAGCTTCATAACAAATGGGCGTACAGACAAGTACAGTTTTACACAAGGGACAAAATTGTGAATAAAACAAAACTCGTGGATTGTATAAGGCTGAAATTGGGAATACTCGTCTATTTAGGTACATTTGCATACTGGTAAGACTTTCTAAACTGTAACATGCATAGATTTTAGTAAACAACAAATAAATGGCATTTTTACGTATACGCCCATTTGTTATGAAGCCCTCGATATATAGATAATTAATATATTTTTATTTTTTTATGGCTTGGCAGCTAGGCTTTTAAGACAGATCAGATTAGATTATTAGATTTAATGCAGTTTCTTGATTTTCTTAAACCTATGTGTAGCACAGCTGAACTGTAGGTTATCAGCTGGTGCCATTCAACGGAGTTCTTGTGACAACTCAAAAGGCCACATTTGACTTTACAGTTCACATTTCTCACAAAACACAAATTCTACTCAAAAACTAACAATATCCTACAACTATTGTTCATTTTAGAGTAATTTTACACATTTTTAGAAAATAAAACTGCACAGCACAACATTTCCTTTCAGTTCCCGCCAAAAACTCTCCATAATTAAAATATTATTGACGTTACCACAGAAAACAAAATAAATTAGGGTATTGTTTTTTGTCAATAGATAATAAAGCCAAATAATTAAATTCCATATAAATGTCATACAGCCACATTTATGTCTTGTTCCAATTAAAATAATCATGCACCAAGTAAAAACATTTCTTTAATAACCAATCGTGTAAACACAGCACAGCACATATCAACAGGCAAATTATTAAATATTTTAACGCACATAAAGTTAGAATTTTTTGTAAGGACAGGTTGCACAACGGATATAAAAGTCGGATATAAAAGTAGATTCTTTATGGAGGGCCTCAGTATCATCCCAGTGGATCTCCCCTACATCATCAAAAAAAAAAACGGAAATTAGCGCCATCAAGTGGTCCAGGAACATCAAAAATTATATTAGTTTTCATTTAGTCCACTTAACTTCACTTAAGATGGCGCTGTGCAATATCGTTGAATAAATACATCGCGCTGATGAGATCTTAAGAGCATGAAACCACAAGTGAAGCTCTTCTTTGGTGAATTTCGCACACTATCACACAAAGTTTAATGTAAGCCATTTTCTACTTTTGGAATAAATTATAGTGTTATGTATAAGGTTTTTAAACTAATTTTATTGTCTTTCCCATTTTTCCAATTTAGAACAAGTTATAACTTTGAGTACTATCTAGTGGAATTTATAGAGTTATCAATTGTAGCGCCATCTATCGGACAGGGTAAATGATATTTTGTTATTTTATTCCAGAGCGGCTCATCTATTTTATATATAAGTGTATTATCCATGCTCAGTAGTCTCTGACTTGATCTTGATTCTCCGTACATAGGAATGAAATCTGGATTCTGTTTAACGAAAACTGCTAATTCCTTAATGTAAACAGAGGGTACAGTAATAATTAAGATTATAGATTAGGAAACTTATTCGTGCAAGTAACATTTTTTTCTACACTTTATTCTATAAATAACTTTTATCTCGTGATTGAAAAATCGGCTCATAAGTTATAAATAAATTAAAGTTTTAAACCATGAGTTCCGTTACTTCTGTTTTTTTACGTAGTAGGATAGGCAAGTAACAAAAAAAAAAAAGAATTTTCAAATCGTGGTCAACAAATTTGAGAATCGTTCATGTAGCTGTTAGCAATTAGCCGTTATATAAAATGTATGGTCCCGACGAGCCCAGAACGGCGTACGTAGCCGATATTTCCCTAATGTAGCTTTAAGGCTTGTAGCAACGCCAAAGTCCTTGAGGAGTTTTCGGACGATAGCGGGGCCTCAATAGACGCGATCGTTCTGGACGGATTATTATATTATTGTGAATAAGATAAAGCAGTATTTAAAAAAAAAAAACCAAATTATTGATCTCTTTTCTAAAAATGTAAACATTTTTTCTATCCTGTTTTGATAAAAATAATTGGAGTAAAATGATTTCATGTCGAATTTTTTGTTTGTGAATTGTTGGTCAATTTTTTCTTAACTTAAAATATCTATAATAAAACTACGTTTTAACGGTTTTAAGCGCTGTAATTTATTTGATTTTTATTATTCCGACGATTCGGCCAGTTTTCAGTAGCCGTGATCACGGAAGACAAAGATCTCAAGTCGCAATAAGTATTGTTAAAGTTATATTTAGCCCACCGCCAACTTGTTCATTTTAATTATGTTTATGGTCATTATTTACTCTATGGGAGCCTAATCTAATTTACCACCGCTTCGCACCCTGTTGTGGCTAGAAGAGAAGTAGCGGCGCAAGAAACTCTTCAGCAAACATGCATAGCTCTAATAATTTTATATAATATTAAAATGGGTGGGTGGCAAAATAAAAAGAAATTGCCAAACAAGTTGGTTTGTGTTCCGGTGCACGCAGAAAGAGCTCACAGTGTCTTGAAATTTTTAATGATCGGATCCTAAACGGAAACACATCATTCTGGGTATGAAACAATTTTGAATCTGTTGTAGTGGTTGGGTTTATCCAGCTTGTGTTCACTGATCGCAGACTTCGAAAACCTTGTGTGTTTCATGTCAGCAATGTGTTTTTATGCTCCCTTTGTTTGCCCAATGTACAATCCACACCCGCAATCGAGCTTGTAGATACCTGCATCATAGTGTGGGATAGTGCATTTTACAGGTCTCAAAAACTGGATAATCTTTTAAAATATCTATAGAAAAATTACGAAAAAATCACGTTACGTTTTTATTTTTTTATTGCAGGAGTTCAGCAGACAGGCAGACTTGATGGAAATTGGTTACCATCGCCTATAGATATTTGCAACACCAAAGGTGCTACAAATGCGCTGCTGCTCTCTTAAAGGAGACTGGAAACCTGGTCACTAATGCCGGAACACAACAAGGTTTTTATTTCTTTTTTTTTTAATTTTTTTTATTGCTGGAGTTCAGCAGACAGGCAGACGGCCCACTTGATGGAAAGTAGTTACCATCGCCTATGGATATTTGCAACACCAAAGGTGCTACAAATGCGCTGCTGCTCTCTTAAAGGAGACTGGAAACCTAGTCACTAATGCCGGAACACAACACAAGGTTGTTATGGCGGCATACTCTAAGACCGGGGGTGGTCACAATCCAGTCTAGCAAATACCCCACCACCTGGCTGTGGGTTGTTTAGTCGCATCTTACGACAGGCCGCCAGGCCGCAGGAAATTGCATTCTTTCTCCGTTCCTGCACGGATAAAAACGTCTTATATCGTAAAGGTTTATGATATTTTTTTTGAAGTAAATTATTGATCAATAAGTACAAACAAACAGTTGTTTCGTTTGCATCCCACTATTGGACTTTTGCGGCAATAGGAGCCTTAAAGTACCTATTGGGATCGTAATATTCTTTCGTAGCTATACAAAAGTGGAATAAATTTATAAGCTAGGTGCGGCATTGGCTGCATTTCTAATCTCTTTAATGTGTTTAGTACAGTGAGTTTTGACTTTATGCGTTACGATACGATTTCTAAATTTTAGAGCCATATTCGTTCCTGTTGTTGGTAGCCCAATACAGGGCGAAATATCTGAACGCTCTAGGTAGCCTCTAAGAAGTCTTCAGCGACGTCAAGAAACTGGTGGATTTCCTGGAGGAGCTGGGCTGGATGGAGTAAACCCTCATCCACTCTCGCACGCAAAATACTTTGACGTCGAGTTGCGGAAACCGCCCTCTCGCAGAAGAAGGCTCCTCTTGCTGCAAAATATCGAAACTGGGGTGCAAACTAAACAACTTTTCGTTGGTAATTACTGATCAACAATTTACCAAAAAAAATCACAATATCCCCTCCAAATTATTAACATGAAACCATTTTACTCTTGCAATTTTTATCAGAACAATATAAAAAAATATCTACATCTTTATTATAAAAGAGAGCTAATTAATTTAGTATTTTTTTAAATACTCTATGTAACGTCACTCGATTTAACGACAAACTCCCTTAAGCGTCGAAATCACTTGGCTTTGGTTGGTTTAGCTTGACTTCCATAATAGTTCCCCATGGGCCACAGCCTGCCAGCGCCAGTGGAGGAGCTATGCCATAAAGCCGTGGCCCTGGCATCAAGGGCGAAGGACGGAATTCCGAGGAGTTTTAGTGGGTATCCCTAACTGTGGTGTGGCAATAGCATCTTTAGTTCTGCCTAGAGGTGCTAGTGTTACCCCGACCTGGCGTAGCCTTACACATCGGCCGCGACTTTCCTACAACGCGCGGCTGATGGCCCTCAACCGGGTTTCCCCTCGATAAAAAAAAGGTTGTCTTCCATACAATGATACACTCTATATAGCATTACACTCACTCTCAATAACGACAACAATTAAGTAATAAAAAGTACCTTTTAAGTTGTCAAAATTAGTAAAAGCTGCGGAGCTGTGTGGGTTCTTTTATCGCTTTATTATCCTAGCCCGTAATAAACTCGACTGTCGGCATAATGCATATCAAAACTTCTAAGAAATTCCGAAATATCGAAATTTCTAAGTACTTCCTTTGTCACCAAGATGCCTCAATAACGCAAGATATTAATAAAATAAGTAAAAAAATACAACAAAATTATTGGTGCAGCAAAAGACGTCACAATAATAACAGACTTCTCTCCATTTAACGACATAAAATACACAAGCCCTTCCGTGTCGTTATATAGAGTGTACAATGTTTTATTTTATATTATAATAAAATAATAATGCATTTGAGTAACGACTGCATATATTGAATCCCCGTTATCGACTCTCTAATCTGTGCTGCACAATGTAAAACTCATATCTCATTCTCTCGCAGACTTAGTCCTATAGATTTATATGTTTATAAATTTTTAGTGTCACCTTTCGTTTCATCGAGTTTCAAAGGGATTCTAAGGAAGTTTCACTTATAAAAAAGTGGTGCATGCTTTGCGGCCGAAATTCGAGTCTGCGCCCTCTGAGTTAGGGCAGAAGCGTGCTAACCACTAAGCTACGACGACGTCAATATTACAAACCCTAAACCTTCCCAAATAACTTTCATCGCGCATAAACACAAATTAACGAGTCCAAAATAATCAAATTCGCAACATAATGACGTAAATAAAGCAAAATAAGTGTTACAAGTGTATCGAACATGACACGGTTGCCCCAAAAAGTGGCAATGAGCGCAAAAAAGGCGAACGCACCACCTTCATAATTAAAAAACAAAATTATTCCACCCCCTAGCGTGATTAACTACCACCCCTAAATCGCCATACCTCCCCTCTTTTCGCGTCGTGGTCAGTTGTAATATTGCCTTGGTACGCCCAGTCGCCTTAGAAACTTCATGCAAAACAAAAATAACAATATTTTCATTCAAATTTGCCAAAAAAATCCATTTAAACATGAACATGCAATATTAGAAGATATTCGGTGAAGTGTGAATGCGTCTAGTGTTTTATTATTTATCTATGGTATCACTTTTTTATTACAATGTATGAAGACATATACTTTCTACATAAATACTTTTTTATAATAAATTGTCTATTAAATAATGTTAATACAGTTTAACAATGTGCATTATTTAAATAAGTAGATATTTTACAATTTGTAAATTTAAAAATATGTTGCCTTGGATATTTGGCGCCACAAAAATAAAAATGGTCGACTGCTCCGTTATATATTACGTTTTCAAAATCAAATTGAAATGACGAATTTTGAACTTCGTAAAGTGATAAATACTGTTTCAAAAATGTGATTATCAAGGTGGTGTGCAACTTTGGATTTTGAAGTGTGTCTGTCTGTGTACACTTTGGATTTTATAATTTAGCAATAAGGTTTGTTAATTCTTATGTACTAGAGCTATTAATTTCACGCGTCTTCACTCGTGTGAGTTTCTAATTCGGCGATGAAATGAAAACATCGTGATGACAACTGCACAATTACACAACGCCCGCCAATCCTTCTTGATAAGCGTAGCAGGTATTCTCCTTGAAATTGTGGAGGTCCAAGTCCAGCAGTGGGATGTTTATGGGACTGTTACTAATAACAGTATTGCATGCTCGATAAACATACATACATATGCGTAAATACATATATATGTGTAAAAACACAGAAACACGTGTCGTGGCGTTATCTTACTATATGTTTACTTATTGCATAAAAAGGCATATTGTTAAAGAATATTTAAATGACAAAAATGCATTTACATAACAGCTAGCTCCAGCATTTTATAACTTACTAGGGTATGCCTGCGACTTCGTCCACGCTTGAATAGAAATTCCCGCGGGATTTTCGGGATACAGCATTCAAAAAAGAATTTAAGCTATCGTTTCAGTGAAAATTGTGTCGGATTAAGCTAATTTTTTATGCACCCGAATAACTGCAAACCGCTCCCGGAAAAATTCCCGCGGGATGCCCGGAATACAAAATATCACACATTATATTACATTAAATTTGCTATCGATCAGTAAAAAATGTACATTGTATTTTTTTTATCTGGCCATTTGAAATAATTTCCAGAAAAATTCTCACGGGATTCCCAGAATAAAATGTAGCGCAGAGTTAAAGTCTAAGAATTAGCTGTCGATCAACGATAACCGCATCAAAATCGGCCCAGTAGTTTTTACATAAATTTCGAACAAACAGACAAGAAATCTAAAAAAAATTGCGTCGTGTTCTCCATGGATCGTATAGTTGTATTTTTTTTTTAATAGCTTCAATGTACAGACACGGCATGTTTAGAATTTTATAATATTATAGAACTTCTGCATAACGTTTTATTTAGTTAAATATGTTAGGAATTTATGAGAATTATGTTGCACTGTAATTTTTTAGTATATGCTTATTACTATGCTAAACTATTTTACGATCTCGTGTACTGTTTGTTATTTTTTTTGTTTAATAATTGTTTGCTACGAGTCCATTAATTCTTTGATAAGTAGTTAGTATCATATTGTTATGACTGCGGGACTCGAATTAAAATGCCATTGGAATTGCTATAGAATTTATAAGAACTATACAAACACGTATAACACAGGTACAAATATAACTGGACACAACCAGTACAAACTGCACGATTCAATAACATGCGCAAAGTCCGTCACTATATAACTTATCGAAGGTACACGTCTTGCTCGTATCGTAATCGTCGCTTGACTGACTCACCCCTCTGTTCGGGCATTCCTTTTATCCTGTACAAATACAATTTGTCTACCTGCCAAGCGTCGACGCAATTTCCCAGAAAACGTAATCCGCACACCTGCTTAATTATTCCTGCAAACGGCCATAAACGAGTACAATACACAATAGTCTGTTTTTTTAAGTAAACAAAAGAAGTCCAAATGCGGGAAGGTAATAAACTGTGCTTTATGGCAGGCAGGTGTGCATTCACTTTTGTCGGCATGTAACAGTAAAATAAAATCAGTAACAACAATTTGAAGTAAAAGAATGTTTAGTTAAGCATGTTGTTGAGGAGTTTGTTGATATTTCTTCCCTTAAAACAACAAACACACGTTGCGAAGTGATGTGCACAGAATAGGAAGTAGATTTAAAAGACTTCAGGGATGACCCTAATGGTTGGAGGAGCGAGATGGAATGCTCCTCCGTCTCAAAGGAAGATCTTCCAACAATTGCTATTGTTGTTCCTCGCAGGCCTAGGGCCATTTTTTTTTTTTTGGAGCTGGACCCAGCTGAATTGCCGCAGATGGCTGTTTCAGCGATACCGGACTTTGGGGGCTTCCCGACTCCGTGGGAGCGGAGGCGTTCAGCCCGGATCTAGGCCCATTTGTTATTGTCGAATTTTTTTTATATTCTTTGTACGTTTCGGGAATCGTTTGCGACCTCAATTATTATACAGCGCCATCTAGTCTTGTAATGGAACTTATTTGATAATATAATCATATTTTTGAAAAAAAAATCTTTGCTCTGTGTTGAATACATTTCAGTCCTTGGCTCGATTTTCATATCCCACAGATAGTTTCCCAAAATTTATCGACACTAAAGATATTTGGGGAAAAAATTGTATGTCTGTGTGCAGTTCACACGCAATAGAAGTGAAACTTCAGAAAATATGCAAGAGAATATAATTATGTCTACAACGCTTAGTAGACAAGAGTGAGGAGGGTACGTAGCACCGCACAAAGAGCCCAAGTTGTATGTAACGACAACTCTCTATAACGCCATAAAATGCACTGTCCTTTCAGTGTCGTTATATAGAGTTTACACTGTATTACTTTATATTATTCCCAATAAAATACTAATGCATTTGAGTGACGACTGTATATACGGAATTCCCGCTATCGACTCACTAATCTGTGATGCACAATGTAAAACTTATATCTCATTCTCTCGCAGGTTTAGTCCTATAGATTTATGGGTTTATCACTTTTTAGTGTCGCTGTTTCGTTTCATCGAGTTTCAAAACGATTCTAAAGAAGTTTTACTTCAAAAAAGTGGTGCATGCTTTCCGGCCGGAATCCGAATCTGCAGCCTCTGAGTTAGGGCAGACTAAGCTACGACGACGTCAATATTACAAACCCTAAACCTTTCCAAATAACTTTCATCGCACATAAACACAAATTAACGAGTCCAAAATAATCGAATTCAAATTCAAATCAAGTCCCAGATTTATGTGCTTATCTCTTTTTAGTGTCGCTTTTTCGTTTCATCTAGTTTGACATCACAACGGCTCTAAAGAAGTTTCACTTCAAAACACTGTTCCAAGATTCAAGCGATGGTCATAAAATACATACATACATACTTGCTGCAGAGACCTTGCAGCTTGTCAATGTTTCGCCCTTGGCGGTGTACGATTTTCAAGCTTAAGTTATAAACCTCAGCCTTTATTATACGAATTGGCGGTATCAGGTAATTTCATAAAGTGTTATTATACTAGGTAAGGAAAGGAATGCTCCGGTGGTTCGGGCATGTGAAAAGAATGCATGATGAAAGAATGACTAAACAGATATACAATGCAAAAGTGATCAAATTGATCGTGTACTAGCGGAGGGTGATGTCAGGAGCCTTAAGAACAGACGAGCGTGCATGACAAGAGTTATGAATGTCAAAGAGGCAAGTGAGGTGTGTAAGAATAAGCCTAAATGGCGCTCTGTTGTTCGTGCCTACCCCGCAAGGGAACTGGCGTCAAGTTATGTATGTATGTTATTATACTTAAATACAAATTTAAAAGGTTTTTCAAATTAAATTCCACTGGAGAAAATTTTTGGAAAGTAATCTTTATATATATAATTTAGATTCACAATTGGAGTCGGTACGTTGCGCTGGAATCGGGTTCTAAGATTTTGATAACGATTTTGTCCTGACCTACGGGGCCGAGACATGGACACTGACGGCAGGATTAGTTCACGGGTTCCAAGTCGCTCAACGGGCTACGGAGCGAACTATGTTGGGTGTTTCTCTTATTAATATTTTATCCGTGCAGGAACGGAGAAAGAATACAATTTCCTGCGTTGGGGCGGCCTGTCGTAAGAGGCAACTCAACAACCCACAGCCAGGTGGTAGGGCATTTGCCCGACTGGATGGCTACCACCCCTAGTCTAAAGTATGTCGCCATAACAAACTTGAGTTGTGTTCCGGCATTAGTGACCAGGTTCCAGTTTCCCTTAAGAGAGAAGCAGCGCATTTGTAGCAACTTTGGTGTTGCAAATATCCATAGGCGATGGTAACCGCTTTCCATCAAGTGAGCCGTCTGCCTGTCTGCTGATCTTTTAATTCTTTCGAATTATAGTAATAATATAATCTTATCTTCCAGGTTTTCCATCCAAAAAATGTGGAATAAACAGAAATATGCTTAAATTAAATTCTTATTAATATTTCTCAAACCGATTAGATTTTATCTCATGCAGAGGTATGATGTAAAGATTTGCAGATTTACCAAATGTTTATAACTTTAAAGTATGGGGTCGCGACCCTGGGACCATGGGGGCCTGAGGCGCACAAAATTTATCAAGACATTGCGAAACGCCTGGTAGATGTCTCACGTGAGCAAAAGACTGGTCTGTTCCTCGGAGGCTCGGACAACGCATTAGCGTTGCGATACAGCGAGGTAATGTGGCCAGTCTTTTGGGCACATTTCCAACTGACAGCGGTCTGGGACTAGATTTTATAGTTTAATTTTAATTTGTACGTATACTTATTTATACTTTAAAGAAAATAACAAATATTTATAATTTTAAAGATTTTTTTTAAATATTCAATATTACACGGTGACATGTATTTCTCGAAAATTGCAATTTTGAAAGGATGGTATACATAATAAAACTGCGTTTTAACGGTTTTGAGCGCGGTAATTTATTTGATTTTTATTATTCCGACGTTTCGGCCACTTTCTAGTGGCCGTGATCACGGAAGACAAAGATGTCAAGTGTCAACGAGGATTGCTAAAGTTTTATTTAGCCTTGTTCATCAACTTGTTCATTTTAATTATTTAGTTTAAATTTTGCTTATGGTTATTATTTACTCTATGGGAGCCTAATCTAATTTACTACCGCTTCGCAACATGTTGTGGCTTGAAGAGAAGAAGCGGCGCCAGAAACTCTTCAGCAAACATGCCTAGATCTAATAATTTTATATAATATTAAAATGGGTGAAAGGAAAAATAAAAGAATTATCAATCAAGTTGGTTTGTGTTCCGTTGCACGCAGAAAGAGCTCACAATGAGTAAGTATTACGTATACAAGTCGCCAAAACTTAAGAAATTATTATACTCTGGCGGTAACCTTCACTGTCTGTAGATAAACACTTGATTTTTTTATTCATAATTAATTTAATAAAACTTTCTATAGAGGTAAATTAGCAAAGAAAGCCTTTTAATTTTTTTTCTTTTATTGCAGGAGATCAGCAGACAGGCAGACGGCCCACTTGATGGAAAGCGGTCACCATCGCCTATGGACATTTGCAACACCAAAGGTGCTACAAATGTGCTGCTGCTCTCTTAAGGGAGACTGGAACCTGGTCACTAATGCCGGAACACGACTCAAGGTTGTTATGGCGACATACTTTAGACCAGGGGTGGTAGCCATCCAGTCGGGCAAATGCCCTACCACCTGGCTGTGGGTTGTTAAGTCGCCTCTTACGACAGGCCGCCCGGCCGCAGGAAATTGTATTCGTTCTCCGTTCCTGCACGGATAAATGAAACCTATTAGAGTAATGAGAATGATATCGACTATCGATAGCCACCTGTCGATAAATTGTGATCATTAATCATAGCCATCTGCTAGACATGCCGGTAATATGCTAAATTAACTGCCTGATACTGCAAAGTCATCGGCTCATCGTGTAGTAGGCCCCCACCTAAATATATTAATATCACGACGGGGTCGTTAATTTAAGGATGACTCTAAAGGTGTATGCATATTATAAGTTGAGACCGACGGACGCGGCTTACAACGTATCTTTTTTGTTTTTTTTTTAATAGCTGGAGTACAGCAGTCAGGCTGACGGCCCACCTAATGGAAAATGGTTACCGTTGCCTATGGACGTTTGCAACACCAGAGATGTCACCAACGCGCTGCCGGCCTCGAAGAAATTTTATGACACCTTTTTTGAAAAACTCCATATCGTAGCGCTGTGGGAAAACCTCGGCTGTGAGCTTATTCCAAATCCCCACGGTGCGCAAGAGAAACAGAACCGTTGCGAACATGAACGAAGCGGCTCAAGGAAGTGGGGGTGAACTCCCAACCGATGGCCAGCGGTGCGATGGTAGAAAGAGGACGAGGGCACCATTCTAAACAGATCCTCGGAACACTCCCCTTTATACAGTCGGTAGAATATCAAAATCAAATCAAATCATCAAAATCGGTCCCACCGTTAAAGAGGTCTGCAGCGGCGCCACCTACCGGATCTAGTCGTGAATCTAAAATATCCTGGGATCCAGTTGAACACACACAAAAATAAATCACCTAAATCAGACAAATGAAAATGAGTTTAAATGCAGTCAGATCATAACAAATCAATGGCAGAACTGAAGTTTTTTAATGATGTTTTTTTATTGATGTATATCATATTTTAATACTTATTATCCTATTCCGGACGACGACAATTCCAAAAACACAAAAATTCAGTCAGAAGCGTCTTTTATCTGTGCAGGAACGGAGGAAGAATACAATTTCCTGCGGCCGGGCGGCCTGTCGTAGGGCATTTGCCCGACTGGATGGCTACCACCCCTGGTCTAAAGTATGTCGCCATAACAACCTTGAGTTGTGTTCCGGCATTAGTGACCAGTTTCCAGTTTACCTTAAGAGAGCAGCAGCGCATTTGTAGCAACTTTGCTGTTGCAAATGTTCATAGGCGATGGTAACCGCTTTCCATCAAGTGGGCCCTATGCTTGCACTACAGACTACGTATATAAAAATGATATGAAGATAAACATCATTAAGAATAAATTTCGATCTCGACTTGCTAATGAACATCATCATCATCATCATCATCCGAGCGTTAAATCCCGGTTGCGTTCGGAGCGATCACTTCGACGCCCAGGGTCCGCTTTCCTACTCTTTCTTCTCCACTTCGCGCGATCTTCGGCATCCCTTGTATTGAGACCATTGGTACGCATGTCATCCCTCACAACGTCAAGCCAGCATTTCTTGGGCCTATCCTTTCGACCGGGACCTGGCGGAGACTTGCTAATGAACATCTCCAGGATTTAATGTCAATAGCTTGCATCAATTCTACTCCAAACTGCAGACAAATAGTCCGTAACAAAAAATGTCGTGCGAACCGCGATTGTCTTTTCATTTCTTAAAACAGACCCCAAATGAAACTAATTGGTGACCCTTGGTCTAGGGTATTGACTAAACAGGGGCGCTACATGGGCTAGAGCCGCCTCTGCTGACAATTTTCACTTTATTAATAAGTTTTTATCCGTGCAGGAACGGAGAAAGAATACAACTTCCTGCGGCCAGGCGGCCTGTCGTAAGAGGCGACTTAACAACTTACAGCCAGGTGGTAGGCCATTTGCCCGACTGGATGGCTACCACCTCTGGTCTAAAGTATGTCGCCATAACAACCTTGAGTTGTGTTCCAGCATTAGTGACCAGGTTCCAGTTTCCCTTAAGAGAGCAGCAGCGCATTTGTAGCACTTTTGGTGCTGCAAATGTCCATAGGCGATGGTAACCGCTTTCCATCAAGTGGGCCATCAGCCTGTCTGCTGATCTCCTGCAATAAAAAAAAAAGTATTTAGTATTAATTCTAAAAAAAACAAACAAAACTTCCTGCCCATTGCCACCAAAATTAAGTTTACAGAGTCGCTAATTTTACCCATACTTGATTATGTCGACGCCAGCTATTTAGATTTGACTCAAGAGCAACTTAATAAACTTGAGCACCTCCAAAACTTTTCCATAAGGTTCATATTTGGTCTACGTAAGTTTGACCACGTTTCTGAATTTTGTAAAAAACTCAAGTGGTTGCCAATTCGTTTTCGCCGGAATACTCACATTCTTTCATTGCTTTATAGTATTTTATTCATCCCTAATACTCCACAGTACCTTAAAGAACGCTTCGAATTTATTTCTTGCTCTCACAATTTACGCCCTTCCAGTCAACATAGACTTATTACTCCTATTCATAATACAACGTTCTTCAATAATTCTTTCACGGTTAAGGCTGTCCAACTTTGGAATTCATTGCCTGTTGCGGTCAGACAAGCAAAATCCCTAATAACATTTAAGAACTTGGTCAGGAAATTCTATCTGCAATATAATGATATGCAATTTTATATAATTAGTAGATGTTATAATGGTGGTGTGGTGTTACAAGAATGGATAAGGTGAGAAATGAGTACATAAGGGGATCTTTGAAAGTTGCACCTGTGACAGAAAAATTGAGAGGAAGAAGATTAAGTTAGTATGGGCATATAATGAGGAGGGATGAAAGTCACGTGACAAAAAGAATGTTATACTACAAGATCGATGGGTACAAATTTAAAGGTAGACCAAAAAAAGATGGATGGATTGTGTGAAGGATGACATGATGATATGCGGTGTGACAGAAGAGGTATGTCAGAATAGAAGAGTGTGGAAGGAAAAGACATATTGTGCCGACCCCAAGTAATTGGGATATGGTGAAAGAAAAGAGAGTTATATTGCATATGGTTATATCTTTATTATGTTTAAATAGTTGCATATTATCACCATATCTTGTATATGTATATAACTTATGTGTATATTTGTATAGATTAGATTTATTATTAGATTAGATGTTAGATCTGCCTTTCACTAAATTTAAAACTAAATAAAAAAGCATCTTGCTAAAAAGGGGATACTACACTATTGAAGAATACTTAAATGACAAAAATTCATTTACATAGCAGCTCGCTCCAACCTCTTATACTAAATTTTGTATAACTTTTTTTTTTCTTGCCATGCTTGTAAGGAATTTGTGGAGACATATTGCAGCATAACATTTTAGCATGTCATGTCATTATTATAACTATAACATTATTTTTCTTTCCTTTTATTGTCTTGGTCTTATTGAGTATGCATTATTTGCTACAACTCCATTAATTCTTCAAAAAGTAATTCTGTAACATACTTCTGTACAAAACTTATAAAAAAAAAGAATTTGAGATATAAATAGAATATGAAATATAAAGAAAAACAATATTTAGCTAGACGTGTTGCTGGAGAGTTTCTTACCGCTTCTTCTCCTTTACAGCATCAACACGTTGCGAAGCGGTGTACATAGAATAGGAAGTAAAAAATTCAATTTTAACTTACATGTATGACCTTCAAAAAGTGTTCTCCAGTGGAACTTATTTTGAATAAAAACTTTTGAATTTGAATTTGAATATATATATATATAGTATAGTTATATATTTATTATTAAAATGTAAGTAATCGTACAATAATTATGTATACCACCATCGCCACTCCTAATCAGAATATACTTGCCACGGGTTGTCTGGAAGAGATCGCTTTTTAGCGACAAGACCGCCCTTTGTACCCAATTAGAAATATACCTAATTCGTAAGTTTTCTGTAATGGTGTACAATAAAGTGTTATCTATCTATCTAATTCTAACTAAATCTATCTAATTATGTATATATATATGTATATATATATATATATATATATATATATATATATACACACAATATACATATAATATACATATAAAACAAAAAAATATCTATTTATTCGTATGATGAAAATGTTATTTTATGGCTAATCTTTAATATATATTCCTTATTACAAATTTGTAACTAATTATATTATATATTATAATATATAGCTATTATGTATTTATCAATACTGCAGAAAATAGATGTATATGTGTATTATGAATAAAATATATGTGTATATTTATTTTACTAAACAAATAATGTTGGTGTCTCTGTATTCGTTACATGTACTGTCTAATTGGTAAAGTACGAACTCATTTTTTGTGTGCTAACAAATTATTTCAAAGGTAGTTTGAAACAAATATCTTTTTAACTTACGGGACGTGAACTTACTCTGCCGTAACACAGTTTAAAACTAGTACGGGGAGTAATGATTGTCGCATATTGTTAAATTAAGCACTATTGTATATTGTACTTGTTTAGCTTATAACTGAAAGCAAATTATTTCTTATTTCTTAATATACCGATAGGACTCTCAATATTGGTTTTAATTACTAACATGTCTTCTACTTATTTATGCTACTTATTTAATTCTATGGCGTTACGGGTATCCATTGATAGTATTCATAAGGGATGCAAAAAGACCTGAATTGACTGATAAAACTACATTAACGTGAATGAAGTCGCAGGCAAAAGTGAGTCATAAATAATACTTCAAAGTTGCAACTGTTTTTATCGTGTTGAAATCTTTTGATTAAAAGTTCATGCAAATGTCAGTATGCTGTTTGGATATGCAAGATAATTGGCCACTGCTGACTGTTCTAGCTGCGTCAGCAGGAAAACTGAGTCATTGAACTTGGATAGGCATACCTATGTACAGATAGCATGACAAGTTACTTAAATACATATATACTACACTAGGAACACAAATTAATTGGAAATTCCCACGTGTAGGTTTCATAAATTTGTAATTCTTTACTTAGTGTACTTGCTGCGTCAGCAAAAAAACTGAGTCATTGAACTTAGGTAGGCACGCATATATACAGACAGCATCAAAAGTAACTTAAATACATATATACTACACTAAGAACAAAAATAAATTAGATATTCCTACGTGTACCTTCCATAAAATTTATAATAGTTTACTACTGAACTTGCAGCGTCAGCAAAAAATCTGAGTCATTGAACTTGGGTAGCCAAGCATATATACAGACAGCATCACAAGTTACTTAAATACATATATATAAAAAAAAACCTTTATTCTACTGTCATTTTACAAACATAATAAAATTAATAAATTGTTACATAGTTATTTTTTTTAAATATATCAAATTAATAAAATCTATCTATGTCCTTTTTCTAAAAATTTAAAACATTATTATTTCTCTACGGAAGTCGCCTCAGCGGCGTAGGCCTCCCCCAATTTTCTCCATTCATCCCTATTTCTTGCCAGGCTTGTCCAATGTGGGCCACATCTTTCCTTGAATAGGTCTTCCCATCTTTTATTTGGTCTTTTCCTCTTAGCGCCTCTAGGTATCCGTTCTGACACTTTCCTCGTCCATTTTTCCGTGTCCATTCTCTGCACGTGTCCTGCCCAGTTCCTTTTGAGATTTCTTACCTTTTTTAATACATCACATACTGTTGTTTTCCTTCTTATACTTTTATTAGGAATTTTATCCATCAGTTTCCATGGCCAGGTGGGAGGGCATTTGCCCGACTGGATGGCTACCACCCCTGGTCTAAAGTATGTCGCCATAACAACCTTGAGTTGTGTTCCGGCATTAGTGACCAGGTTCCAGTTTCCCTTAAGAGAGCAGCAGCGCATTTGTAGCAACATTGCTGTTGCAAATGTCCATAGGCGATGGTAACCGCTTTCTATCAAGTGGGCCGTCTGCCTGTCTGCTGATTTCCTGCAAAAAAAAAAAAAAATTTTCACGCCTAGCATGCTTCGCTCCATTTTTCTCTGATGAACAGCTAGTTTATTTTCATCTTGCTTACGAAGAGCCTGTTAAACACGGAAGAATTGCTACATCATATTTTTGCTTAAACTCTATGTCTACCTCCTTATTTTTCATGATTTCCTTATAATTCCAGTACTTTCTCCGTGTAGTTGCAATCCTTACATTTTACTTACACTTTAAAACACTCCTGGGAAAATTCTCGCGGGATTCCTGGAATATGAGCTATTGAATCACTTGAAAATAAATAACGATATTGTTACTATAATAACAACGCCACATCAAAATACATCTGCGTGACTAACATTATCCCAAATGTTGTAAGAACATAACATGGTATAAGAGATTACTTACTTACGATACTTTTACTGACCGTACTCAAGCCTTGTTTGCATTTGCAGCATAATATGAGATCGATACACGTGTTTTATCCACGGGTTAGGTTCAGATTGCTAAGAACATGCTAGTTCATTATAATGTGAAAGCATTTCTTCATAAAGCTTATTAACTAAAAAATGTATGTGTGTGCAGTTCACACGCGGTAGAAGTGAAACAAAGTATGACAAGGGGTGGGTGGGATTCTAAATTTCGTGACGTCACATTTCATCCCTATTAATATTATAAATGCGAAAATAACTCTGTTCCGTTTTCACGGAAAAACTACTAGACCGATTTGGCTGTAACTCAGTATATATATTTTCGATGCCGAGGATGGACATAGGATAGTTTTTATCCCGAAAAATGGGATAGTTTCCGGTATAAAAAATTGTCTCTCTTTTTGTTATGCTTTCAAGGAAAAGCTATTGGACCAATTTGACTGAAATTCAGTATATATGTAATTTTAATACCGAGGGTGGACAAGAGATATTTTTCATACCGTATAATGGGATAGATTTTGGGATAGATTTATGTAAAAGTTCTTCCAAAAAGTAGGCTAGGTTTTTTATGATTTGCCATTTTCGTAATTTTGGTCATTTTTGTCGTTTTTTGCCGTTTTTGTCATATTTGTCATTTATGTAGTTTTCATAGACGGGGTATAAATAAATAAAACTAGGACGGTTAGAAATGCTCTTTAAACAAGAGGCACGCACTAGAGGTTGACCCGCAGCTCACTCGCGAGGTAAACTCTAGTATTATTATAGCGTTATAATATATTTAAGCTTTAAAAAGGAAATTTGAAGTATTAACGAATAACATCGAAACGTGTTTAAATTGTAATAATGCGTTCTATCTCATTCTCTCGCAGGCTTAGTCCTATAGATTTATGTGTTTATCTCTTTTTGGTGTCGCTTTTTCGTTTCATCGAGTTTCAAATCACGACGATTCTAATGAAGTTTCTCTTCAAAAAAATTGATAATGAGTAAGGATTATTCTCTTACAAAGAATACAAATTTTCGACATTATAAATGCGGTAAAAAAATTACTAATCCTGTCTTCGAGGTGCGAGGCCCCTAGGAGTACGAGGCCGTAGGCGATTGATTACCCACGTTGCTTACACTTTATATGATAACATTGTTCTTCTTCTATGACAATATAAACGTCTTCCAATTCCATTAGCATTTGAATTTGGAACTTCTTATCATTCATTATACATTAGAGTCTCACTAATCCGGCGCTTCAGTAGTCCGGCACCTTTCGCTCACTACTCCCTTAACACTCCCTACTCTCGTTTCGCCCTTATCTCAGCACCGGCATTAGTATAACCTCAAAAATAATGGCAATAGCATTTTTTGTTTACCTTATTTATTTACCCATTGTTTTCAAGTTGAAAAGAATGTAGCTAAAATGTCAAGTAAGCTACAGCCTGCTTTATTTTATTTACATATATACGTTGCCTCTGGATAACATTATTCTTCTTCTATGACAACATAAACGGCTTCCAATTCAATTATTAAATTATTTGGAACTTCTTATCATTATATAGTAGAGTCTCACTAATCTGGCACTTCCGTAGTCCGGTTCCCTTTGCTCACGACTCCCTACTCTCGTTCTGCGCTTGCCTCAGCACCGGCATCAATATAACCTCAAAAATTATTACAATAGCACCTTTTGTTTACCTTATTTATTTACCCATTGTTTTCAAGTTGAAAAGAATGTAGCTAAAATATCGAGTAGGCTGCAGCTTGCTGTGTTTTATTTACATATTTACGTTGCCTCTGGATAACATTATTCTTCTTCTATGACGACATAAACGGCTTCCAATTCAATTATTAAATTATTTGGAATTTCTTATCATTACAGTACAGTAGTTTCACTAATCCGGCACCCTTCGCTCACGACTCCCTTGCCACATCCTACTCTCGTTTCGCGCTTAGCTCAGCACCGGCATCAGTATAATCTCAAAATTCACCTTTTGCTTACCTTATTTATTTACCTGCTGTTTTCAAATTGCAAATAATGTAGCTAAAATGCAATTTAAGTCTCACTAATCCGGCACTTCTGTAGTCCGGTTCCCTTCGCTCACGACTCCCTTACCACTCCCTACTCTCGTTCTGCAAAAATTATTACAATAGCATCTTCTGTTTACCTTATCAATCAATCAATCAATGTTTTCAAGTTGAAAATAACGTAGCTAAAATGTCAAGTAAGCTGCAGCATACTTTATTTTATTTATATATTATTAATCTTTCTACATAATTCGAAATTTCCAATAATCCGGGACCTCTTAGTTTTTAATAGTGCCGGGTTAGTGAGGCTTCTACTGTACATACATTCCAAAGAAAGTTGCCTCAGCGAAGGGCGTTCTGTGTCCTTGATTCAGCGCCGTCCAGCTATCGGCCCATCTGTGTCACGGCCGCCGCAGCTGACCAACATTATTATTTTGGTCACTATTTCACGCATTTACATGCGTGTTTTTCGCACATATAAATCATATCATCACGAGCTAGTGTTAAAGGGCTTCCGTTACGGAGCCTAGAGTCCGTTTTCTTGCTATTTAACGGGCTATCATGGAATTCGCTTTCTTACTCACACATTACGTTTTTGAGGAAATAAATTGTCAGAATTTGTAAGTACATACATACATACATACATACATAACTTCACGCCAGTTCCCTTGCGGGGTAAGCACGAACAACAGAGCGCCATTCAGGCTTATTCTTACACAACTCATTTGCTTCTTTGACATTCATAGCTCTTGTCATGCACGCTCGTCTGTTCTTAAGGCTCCTGACATCACCTTCTGCTAGTACACGATCAATTTGATCATGGAAGGTGTTGCGTGGCCTAATACGACTTCTGCATCCATCCACTTTTGCATTGTATATCTGTTTAGTCGATTGTTTTCACATGCCCGCACCACCGGAGCATTCCTTTCCTTACCTTCACCCCGACACTCTCTTTCAGAGCAACTCTCTTTCTTACTTCGGTATTACGAACGCGGTCCGCGAGCGTCACTCCGCAGATTTTGCGCAGTGCTCGCATCTCGACCGCGTTTACTCTACTTTCATGCTCTCTCTTCCATACCCAACTCTCGCTTCCATACGTGAGCGTAGGTACCAGCACCGCGTTGTGTATGGCAAGCTGGGCCTTCTGGCTGAGGTAATTTGTAAGTACTTACGATAAAACTGTATTCAATTAATAATTCGCAGGATAAAAATTATCATCACATATTTTATTACATTAAATTTGCTATAGACCGATGTTAAAACCGCATTGAACTTCTATAATTTTTTTCCAATCTGGATCGTTTCCGGGGATAAAAGGTAGTGCAGATTTTAAGTGTAAGAATTTAGTGTCGATCAGCGAAAACCGTATCGATATCGGTCTAATAGCTTTAACGTGAATCTTGAACAAACAGACAAGAAATCTAAAAAAATTGCATCGTGCTCTCCATCGTTTGTATAGTCTATATTCTAGTTATTATTTTTTTGTAATAGCTTTAATGTACAGACACGGCATGTTTAGAATTTTATAATAGATGCCTCACAGACATTTTATTTCTATCTATACTAATTTGCTCCGGTGGTTCGGGCATGTAGAAAGAATGCATGATGAAAGAATGAATAAACAGATATACAATGCAAAAGTGGACACCTTCCATGATCAAATTGATCGTGTACTAGCAGAAGGTGATGTCAGGAGCCTTAAGAACAGACGAGCGTGCATGACAAGAGTTATGAATGTCAAAGAAGCAAGTGAGGTGTGTAAGAATAAGCCTAAATGGCGCTCTGTTGTTCGTGCCTACCCCACAAGGGAACTGGCGTGAAGTTATGTATGTATGTATACTAATATATAAAGCTGAAGAGTGTTTGTTTGCTTGAACGCGCTAATCTCAGGAACTACTGGTCTGATTTGAAAAATTATTTCAGTGTTAGATAGCCCATTTATCGAGGAAGGCTATATGCTATATGTAATCACGCTAAGACCAATAGGAGCGGAGCACCAATGAAGAATGTTGCAAAATCGGGGTTTTTTTAAATACTTTTTTTTACTATTCCACGCGGGCGAAGTCGCGGGCAGAAGCTAGTATAAGTATAAACCTAGTTTGAATCATATTTAACATAACATTCGTAATACGTGTTAAGATCTATAGAACACAGATTTGCCGTAAATAATTCATAAATATGTAGTTTAAGTATACAATGCAAAAGTGGATGGATGCAGAAGTCGTGGAAGGCCACGACACACATTCCATGATCAAATTGATCGTGTACTAGCAGAAGGTGATGTCAGGAGCCTTAAGAACAGACGAGCGTGCATGACAAGAGTTATGAATGTCAAGGAGGCAAGTGAGGTGTGTAAGAATAAGCCTAAATGGCACTCTGTTGTTCGTGCCTACCCCGCAAGGGAACTGGCGTGAAGTCATGTATGTATGTATGTAAGTATGTCTGTTTAAGCTATATCTAATAATCTGCTCCACCTACATCGCCAGATTAGGTTAAATTATTCTTTTTGTTAGGTTGCCTGGAAGAGATTGCTTTAAGCGATAAGGTGGCTTATCGTTTCTACCATGACAATATTGTACATACATACATAACTTCACGCCAGTTCCTTTGCGGGGTAGGCACGAACAACAGAGCGCCATTCAGGCTTATTCTTACACACCTCATTTGCTTCTTTGACATTCATAACTCTTGTCATGCACGCTCGTCTGTTCTTAATGAATTGACAATATTGTAATCATGCATTTTTGTAATTACATTCGTTTATTATTTTTTATTGCATGAGTTCAGCAGACAGGCAGACAGCCCGCCTAACGGTAAGCGGTTACCATCGCCTATGGACATTCGGAACACCAAAGGCGTTACAAATGCGCTGCTGCTCTCTTGAGGGAATCTGGAACCTGACCACTAATGCCGGAACACAACTAAAGGTTGTTATGGCGGTATACTCTAGACCAGGGGTGGTAGCTATCCAGACGGGCAGATACCCTGCCAAAGTGTTATCTATTCTAAATTCAGGCAACTATTATCTCCATAAATGTGATATTGCGTGAGTAAGATACAGAATTCAGGCAGCTCTTTATCACGCTTCTATGTATGTATGAACACATTCCTTCAATGTATTTTCACCTACTTTGAAATTTTATACACGTCGTAAGGATTGTCAGGTGGTAGGGCATTTGCCAGACTGGATGGCTACCACCCCTGGTCTAGAGTATGTCGCAAAAGCAACCTTGACTTGTGTTCCGGCATTAGTGACCAGATTCCAGTCTCCCTTAAGAGAGCAACAGCGCATTTGTAGCACCTTTGGTGTTGCAAATGTCTATTGGCGATAGTAACCGCTTTTCATCAAGTGGGCCGTCTGCCTGTCTGCTGAACTCATGCAATAAAAAAAAAACTCCGTAAAGTTTTTTCTCATAATTTTCGCGTTTTCCCAAAATTACCCCTAAAATCAATTTTTCGTATTTTTCTCCTTGTTCTGTTGTGGAGACCACCTCTTTTTACAGCTCCAATCGATTGGAATCCTCAGATCGTCGAATGAGACCCTCAACATTCCTGCTTAACTCAGAACTGTCCTTTCTGAAACTATGTTGACCAGAAGGTACTAGCAGAAGTTGATGTCAGGAGCCTTAAGAACAGACGAGCGTGCATGACAAGAGTTATGAATGTCAAAGAAGCAAGTGAGGTGTGTAAGAATAAGCCTAAATGGCGCTCTGTTGTTCGTGCCTACCCCGCAAGGGAACTGGCGTGAAGTTATGTATGTATGTATGTTGACCAGTTGACCACCAATTTTACATGTTAATCACTACAGCATCCATAGAACGACAGTAAATATTGTCCTACTTTATCGAAACTCCATATTATTACATTTGAGATCGCTTTAAGACAGAAAAATAAGTTAACTAGGTTTAAGATCTTGGTACCTACGCTCATGTATGGAAGCGAGAGTTGGGTATGGAAGAGAGAGCATGAAAGTAGAGTAAACGCGGTCGAGATGCGAGCACTGCGCAAAATCTGCGGAGTGACGCTCGCGGACCGCGTTCGTAATACCGAAGTAAGAAAGAGAATTGGTCTGAAAGAGAGTGTCGGGGTGAAGGCAAGGAAAGGAATGCTCCGGTGGTTCGGGCATGATGAAAGAATGACTAAACAGATATACAATGCAAAAGTGGATGTATGCACAAATCGTGGAAGGCCACGACACACCTATGATCAAATTGATCGTGTACTAGCAGAAGGTGATGTCAGGAGCCTTAAGAACCGACGAGCGTGCATGACAAGAGTTATGAATGTCAAAGAAGCAAGTGAGGTGTGTAAGAATAAGCCTAAATGGCGCTCTGTTCTTCGTGCCTACCCCGCAAGGGAACTGGCGTGAAGTTAAGTATGTATGTATGTAAGAGCTTCTCAAAGTTACATTTTTACTAAGCATTGTCCTTGATGGTCCTGATTACGAATAGAAGGGAAACTGCTACCCACTAATGCAGGTCAAACGAGCCATGCAGCTAAAGGAATGCAAACTTGCAATTTATTTAAAATATTAAAAACACAAGTAAATAGCGCTGTTACTAAATAATGGACTTTCATATTACAATTCACAGCTTATGTTTGTTACACACTGTAGGATATGCGAGCAAAGCTATGTAATTTTACGCTTTACAGAAGATAATTACTTATACATACAGTATACGTTTATGCAGAAGTCGTGGAAGGCCACGACACACCTTCCATGATCAAATTGATCGTGTACTAGCAGAAGGTGATGTCAGGAGCCTTAAGAACAGACGAGCGTGCATGACAAGAGTTATGAATGTCAAAGAAGCAAGTGAGGTGTGTAAGAATAAGCCTGAATGGCGATTCTGTTGTACGTGCCTACCCCGCAAGGGAACGGGCGTGAAGTTATGTATGTATGTATATGTTTATGTTTTATTGTGTGAGTTCAACAGAAAGGCAGACCGCCCACTTAATGGAAAGCGGTTACTTTCGCCTATTAACATTGTAACACCAAAGGCGCTACCAATTTGCTGCCGCTCTTTGAAGGGAGATTATAGGGATTAGAATCTGACCACTAATGCTGGAACGCAAATCAAGTTTGTTATGGTGACATACTTTAGAACAGAGGTGGTAGCCATCCAAACGGGCAAATAATCTTTTACCTGGCTGTGGGTAGTTTTGTCGGCTCTAACGACAGGCCGCCCAGCCGCAGGAAAATGTATTATATCTCCGTTCCTACTCGGATAAACACTTTTAGTTTGGTTTCAACCACTGATTTACTGGATTTTTTCAACATATATCATAGTTACATCAGTTGTTATTCGTTTTAATTGATAAAACAAATAGTCTTTTTGTAGCTAATTATGCTTTTCAAGTAGATCTCGACTACTACTCCTGCTCTGAATAAATATTACTCACGCGTAGAGGAATATATATGAGTAATCAAACTTTTTAATAACATTGATAAACGATTTTGCAAGGCCGTTGGCGGCCACCGACTCCTAGCGCTGTCACTGCGGATTGGTAGGTTTGAAACACCACTTATTTTTATATGTAACTTTCATCACAATCTTTCACTGTCAGCACGTGGTAATTGTAACAATATACAGATTAAATTATATCAAGAAACTGTAAGCCCACGACACACCTTCCATGATCGAATTGATCGTATACTAGCAGAAGGTGATGTCAGGAGCCTTAAGAACAGACGAGCGTGCATGACAAGAGCTATGAATGTCAAAGAAGCGAGTGAGGTGTGTAAGAACAAGCCTGAATGGCGCTCTGTTGTTCGTGCCTACCCCGCAAGGGAACTGGCGTGAAGCTATGTATGTATGTATGTAAGAGGTGCATAATCTGAAACGCAATTTTGAGACTCAAAAGCATCAGCCACAGATAGTAATCTACCAATCTTAAAGACTAGTGTCAACGCGGCATCCCTGTGTTAGGTACTGAACGCGTATCGCGAAAGAAGGGAGAGTAACCTGCGTGCCTCTGGGCTGCACTAACTATGCGTGCTGATCACCAAGTCGTGAGCCTTGCAGCAAATCTTCTGGCTTGTCTCCTTCTTGCGGCTTGCATATTATATGTACACACGCGGCGGGTATGACTACACTTATAGGCAAGTTGTGGCGCAAAAGATGTGCAGGTTATCATACGAGGAGACAGCAGACTCACTCGTAAAGATGAGCAGTATTAGTACAGCGGTAAGTACGACAAGGATAATTGTATGGAACGGAAGATGGCGGCTGGAACAAGGTGATTGGATAACGCGATTAGGAAAACGGGTAGTTGTGGAAATAATTTGATAGGACAGGATTTTAAATAAAGCGGCGCGAACAACTAGCATAGCTTTTATTAGGCAACAAACCTGATTGAATATTTAATACGGCACGGCTGAAGCGTTCAAGTGATTTAGGTTAACATATTGTTGTTATTATATAACTTGGAAACATTTAGCTGTACAAATAACTTTTAATTAGGTTACACGATACCACACCGTAGTAATTTTTACACTTTAACTGTCTTGTAAGGCAAATTAATACTTAGTTACATTTGTAGTTAATTAATTGGTAATAAGGGGATCTTTGAAAGTTGGACCAGAGACTGAAAAATTGAGAGGAAGAAGATTAAGGTATTATACTTGGTGGTATCAATCAATCAATAACTCTTTATTATGCACCAATACAAAACAAGAACTTACAGACTAAAACTATGTCTCATTATGCACAAAGGGCGGTCTTATCGCTAAAAAGCGATCTCTTCCAGACAACCCCAAGAATGAATTGAGATGATAATGATGTTGGTGGTATACATAATATATATTACATTCTAGTTGTAAATATATAAATGCAAAGAGTTTCTTCAAATAGATTTGCAAGAAACTCTTCGATGCCACCCGTGATCAGAAGGCTGGCTCATATTTCGCCCAACAAATAAGCATCGCCATACAGTGCGGCAATGCAGCCAGCCTTCTGGGCACGCTCCCATCTGGCAGCGATTTGTTACACAGCCTATAATCGCTTGTACTGTATAACTTAGTTTATTTTAGTTTTTAAAAGACAATTTCATATGTTAATTTAATAAATAAATAAATTATGGTTGAATTTCGACCACTGGGCGACCACTAGTACTACTAAATAACCATAACATATAAATTTCATAACTTTTTATGTAACTTATTAAATATTGTAAATTATGTTAACAAATAAAACACTTTTGTGACAGTATAAATGCAATATATACGGATGTTCTATATATTGAATAGATATATACTTAATATACATAACATACAAATACATATCTACAAAAATATATAAAATTTTATATATTTTTGTAGATTGGTTGATATTATTTTTACTTATGGTATGTAATTATTTATGCTTATATTATGTTAGGTATTTTATTTGTGTAAATGTTGTGTGCAGATGTATGTGCAGTATACATATTAATCTACTAGCTGCGCCCCGCGGTCTCACCCGCGTGGTGACGGAAAATCGTCATATTTTGGATAATTCACATGTGTTATTCTGATGTGTAAACTGTATTATTGTAAAGTTTCATCAAAATCCATTCGGTAGTTTTTGCATGAAAGAGTAACAAACGTACATGCATACATTCTTACAAACTTTCGCGTTTAGAATACTAGTAGGAAGTAGAATAGTAGGATAGGATTACATTTTGTTTGTTAAATGTTGGTGCCTTTTTTGTTTGACGTTGTGTGTTATGAATGTAACATGTGTTTGTGTAGTATGCTAATGTGTGTGTGTGTTGATGGCGTCACTGCATTGCATCGAGTATGAATGTATGGTTGTGTTGGGTTTTTAGGGACAATATAGGTATTATGAGAAGTTCGGGTTTATCTTGATGATGATGAGTGATGGTGGTGAGATAAGATGATGATATTACATGTGTGTGTGTAGTATGCTAACGTGTGTATGTGTGTTGATGGCGTCGCTGCTTTGCGACAAGTATGAATGTATGGTCGTGTAGGGTTGTTAGCGACAGTACAGGTATTATGAGAAGTTCGAGTTTATTTTGATAATGATGGGTGATGGTGCTGTGATGAGATGATGATATTACATGTGTTTGTGTAGCATGCTAATGTGTGTGTTGAGGGCGTCGCTGCTTTGCGACAAGTATGAATGTATGGTCGTGTTGGGTTTTTAGGGACAGTATAGGTATTATGAGAAGTTCAGATTTTTATTGATGATGATGAGTGATGGTGGTGAGATGTGTGTGGCCCTGAGCCAGTTCTTGAAAATGGTCATATCACGCTCTCCTGGGATCGATCTATTATCACTGACAGGACTATTGTTGCCAATAAGCCTGACATTGTGATAATACATCGATCTGCGATGTGTTTGTGTAGAATGCTAATGTGTGTGTTGAGGGCGTCGCTGCTTTGCTACAAGTATGAATGTATGGTCGTGTTGGGTTTTTAGGGACAATATAGGTATTATGAGAAGTTCGGGTTTATCTTGATGATGATCAGTGATAGTGGTGAAATGAGATGATGATATTACATGTGTTTGTGTAGCATGCTAATGTGTGTGTGTTGATGGCGTCGCTGCTTTGCTACAAGTATGAATGTATGGTCGTGTTGAGTTGTTAGGGACAGTATAGGTATTATGAGTAGTACGGGTTCATCTTGATGATGATGAGTGATGGTGGTGAGATATGATGATGATAACGATGAATTTGTCTTTAATCTAGGCAATATTCACTGGACTGGCAACAGCGCTTCGTGGCGTATACACGTTAAAATATTCTGCTTTTGACTGTACATTAATTTCATTATTACTTATACCCTGCTTATAGTTAGAAAAATCTAATGCGCTACTCTTGACCTACTTAGTCGTCGATCCGAGAGACAAACACGACTATGTATTTATCCAATTAACTGTTTAATTTTAATATAAAATATATACAATTTAATATCTTAACATCAAGCCTAATTATGTTTTAACGTGGAAGAAGGAATGAAACGAATATCGTCGAGTAAAAAACGTATATACATTTATTTACATCGCAATATGTATCTTTATTTATACATATAACTAGCTGTGCCCGCGTGGAAATTGTTTTCAAAACCCCCCGATTTTGAAACATTCTTCATTGGTGCTCCGCTCTTATTGGTCTTAGTGTGATGATATATAACCTATACCCTTCCTCGATAAATGGGCTACCGAAAATTGAAAGAATTATTCAAATCAAACCAGTAGTTCCTGAGATTAGCGCGTTCAAACAAACAAACTCTTCAGCTTTATATATTAGTATAAGATTGGGGAGCCCGGTAGACATTATCCTGGCATGAAAAAATTAAAATCTAGAACCTGATTACAGTGCCACCTACCGGGTCCAATTGTAAAGCGGATCTTAATTCTTCGAAAAGTAATTGTGTAACATATTTCTGTATAAAATTTATTTAAAAAAAGGACTGAGCTAGATAAATAAGAAGAAAAACAATTTTTAGCTAGACGTGTTGCTGGGAAGTTTCTTACCGCTTCTCATCAGCAATAACACGCTGCGAAGCGGTGTACATAGAATAAGAAGTAAAATTAAGTTTTAACTTATAAGTATGACCTTCAAAAATAATTCTGCAATGGTACTTATTTTAAATAAAAACTTTTTAACACACAAAAATTTCATTAAATACTTGGAACCCGATTCTCTGTCAGTCTGTCAGTCAGTCAATCAGCCAGTGAAGTCATGTAATATATTCTGTACTCGCAATCCCGGCAGACGTTATCCTACCCTGAAAAAATAAAAATCTACTAATTCTAGTGCCTCCTACTTGTTCCAATTGTGAATCTAAACCTTCCTTCTAGACCTTCGGAGACCCCCTCAAATACGCACAACAAATGTAATGAAATTCGATCAGCAGACAGACAGACGGCCCACTTGATGGAAAGCGGTTACCATCGCCTATGGACATTTGCAACACCAAAGTTGCTACAAATGCGCTGCTGCTCTCTTAAGGGGGACTGGAACCTGGTCACTAACACAACTCGAGGTTGTTATGGCGACATACCTTAGACCAGGGGTGGTAGCTATCCAGTCGGGCAAATGCCCTACCACCTGGCTGTGGGTTGTTGAGTCGCCTCTTACGACAAGCCGCCCCAACGCAGGAAATTGTATTCTTTCTCCGTTCCTGCGCGGATAAGTCCTCGGACAACGGATAGTCGTTCTCAAATTTTGCTATTATTATTAATAATTTTTATTTATATATATTAGATTAAGGTTCACATACTATTAATTGATGCTTATGTGACTTAGTTGACAGCAGAACTTATACTTACCGACCTCTCGGTTTAAAAATAAATGCAATAATTTTTTTAAAATTATAAATTACAATGAGACCTATCCTTTGTGTAAGTTGAAACATATCTAGCAAAATGAGAAAAAATCATCAAAATCGGTTGAGTAGTTTCGGAGTTCATCGCGCTCAAACACTGTGACAGGGAATTTATAAATAAATCAATAAATAATCGGCAGACAAAGACACATATTATATATCCCCAAATTAAGCAAATTACGCTTGTGTTATGAGTAAATACAACGCACTACTCTGGGGCCGATCCCAGACACCCAGACCATAGTAAATAACAGAAATTTGCCATACCAAGAATCGAACCCAGAGCCTCTGTGTTGCAGTGAGGTAAACCGTACAAAAGCTTAGCCCGTTCAACCACAGAGGCCGTCGTTATCATTATATTAATACGTGAAGCAATACTTTGTACCCCTTATTACGAAAATAGCGCGGACGGAGTAGTATGGAATTTCGCACACTTATAGTTTATATAGAGAAGGAGTGCAGAATGCTAATATTTTTTTTAAATTATGTATAAAAAGTACATTAAAACTAATCAATAAAAAAATATCACACATACTACCATGTATTTGACACACATACGCATATATACTCTTTTGTTTATTCTTAAAGTCAAATTAGCAGTGTAGTCTTGGCGAAATCTGTGATTATAGAAGTATAGTCTTTGACAACAGAACCTCAATAATGTTCAAACTTATAATTTAAATTAATTATGATCGAATTCTGACCGCTGGGCGACCACTAGTATCTATAGATATATATATATATATATATATATATATATATATATATATATATATATATATATATATATATATATATATATATATATATATATATATACAAAATCGGCAGACAAACACACACGTTGTATATCCCCAAATTAAGCAAGTTACGCTTGTGTTATGGGTAATATACAATATAATATATAGATAGATTAAATTGTCTGTTTTCTAATTCCAGCCACAAACAATGCAAACCTGAGCCATGGCACTGAAATTCAAATACAAGGACGAACATGGTATACTCCAGATCAACATGAGCCCAACATCCAGCCAGAAAACAGAAGACTTAATAGACCCAAAATTCGATACAATCAACACCCGCTTCGGACAGTACGACCTTTTCGGGGGGAAGTATGACGACCTAGAATCTGGTGGGGAGACCCCACGCTCGCTCTTCCGAAGCCGCTACAACAGCGTCGAGGAGGAGCTGGCAAACACGCCGTACGCGTTCGCAACGCGCTCTCCGAACCTCGATATAACGATCAACAACATCGATTCCTCGTCAAGAGAATCGGATATTGAGGATAATCGATTCTTCACTCGGAATATCGATTATGATTTTAGTGATGTGGAAAGTAAATCGTTTACCGTGACCCAGTTGATACATGCGCAGGATCGCTACTTCGACTTATCATCGCGGACTGGTAGTACAGATGTTAAAGTGCCAAGTGACTGTGATGGGGCGTTTAGGGTCTTGGGTTCAGTGCACAGTGTGAAGCCTAAGGGACTGCCGTGAGTATTCTGTTTATATATATTTCTTAATCTATACAAAAAAAACATATTTATTGTAACAACCAAAATTATTTTAAAAATTAAACTAAACTATAAAATAGAAACCTAAAATTAAATAAAAAAAAGGAGAGCAAAATTATAGATAAAATATTGGTCCCAAACCACTGTCACTTACCGGGAACGTTCCCAAAAGGCTGGCGGCGTTACCACGACGAATAGCAATGCTTACCCTTTGAGCAAAATAGACGCCAGCCTTTTGGTCGAGTGAGAGGTCTACTAAGCGCTCGGCAACATCTCGATAAAGTTTTAGAACGTTAGGACCCCACGGACCCAGAGTCTATACATATAAAATATAATCTAATTAATTAATTAATTAATTTTTTTTGACAAACACACATATTGTATATTCCCAAGCTAAGCAAGTTACGCTTGTGTTATGAGTAATATACAATGTATCACTCTGGGGTTAATCCCAGACACCCAGACCATAGTAAATAACAGAATGTTCGTTTCCGAAATTTACTATGCCAGGAATCGAACCCAGAGGGGTTCCAGCGAGCTCGGCCGGCTAAGATTTAGCCCGCTCAACCACAGAGGCCGTCAATATAAGTGTATAATTACATATAATCGAATACAATGCAAGAAAACTTAACTTATTTGTATTGTATTCTACTCATAGTCCCTTAAGACTATAAGTAGAATACTGAGCCTAGATCACCGTCTTCTATGGGTAAGGTGCCCAGAAGGCTGGCTACGTTTCCTCGCTGGATCGCCATACTGATCCGTTGGCCGAGGTGAGCACCAGCCCTCTGATCACCTGAAGAGTCAATGAGTCGTTTCGATAAATTACATACTAATTACTACATATACTAAATCTGTAGAGGTCGAATTTCTGTACAATGAAAAGAAATGCTAAAAACCGAGACAGAGGGATGTAAGAAATTAAATAGAATTTAGATTTTTTTTTAAATTTTTTGTTTCTCTGTCTGTCTATTTGTACCGGCTAATCTCCGAAACGACTGGACCGATTTAAATGAAATTTTGTATGTTGCTAGCTTATATCCCTAGTCAATATATAGGATACTTTTGATCCTGAAAAATTAAAGAATTCCCGTGGGATAGTGAAAAAAACCGAACCACGCGCGGGCATCAGCTAGTATTAAATACATTTAGTAGTAAAGATAAAAATATTACTTAAAAAGGAGACGGATACGACTGATACATTCTTAGGCCCAGATTGTAAAAAATGAGAGTTTATTATGTTCATATCCAATGTTATAAAATTCTAAACATGCAGTGTCTGTAAATTGAAGCTATTTATAAAAAAAACAATTGGAATAGACTATATAAACGATGGAGAACATGATGCATTTTTGTTTAGATTTCTTCTCTGTCTTTTTATCTGTTGTTGTCTGTTTGCTCGGGATTCACGTAAAAACTATTGAGCCGATTTCGATGCTGTTTTCGTTGATCGACAGCAAATTCTTAGACTTAAATTCTGCGCTACTTTTTATTAAATTAAAAAAAAATGATTTTTTGTAATATTTTCTTAAGTTTTCGCGACTTGTATACATAATAAAAACTGCGTTTTAACGGTTTTAAGCGCGGTAATTTTATTTGATTTTGGTTTTAACGACGTTTCGGTCACTTTTCAGTGGCCGTGATCACGGAAGACAAAGATGTCAAGTGTCAACGAGTATTGTTAAAGTTTTATTTAGCCTACCGCCAACTTGTTAATTTTAATTATTTAATTTTAATTTTGTTTATGGTTATTATTTACTCTTTGGGAGCTATAAATTAGATTAGGCTCCCATAGAGTAAATAATAACCATAAACAAAATTAAAATTAACAAGTTGGCGGTAGGCTAAATAAAACTTTAACAATACTCGTTGACACTTGATTTTTTGATTAAAAAAAATGAATTCTAATGTCTGTTCGATAACAAATTTTATATGATATATGAGACTTTTATCCTGGGAATCCCGCGGGAATTTTCCCGGGAGCGCTTTGAAGTTTTTCGTATGCATAAAAATAGCTTATTGCGACATAGTTGCCACTAAAACGCTAGCTTAATTTTTTTTCAAATACTGCGATACTTTGTGTCCCGGTAATCCAAAGGGAATTTTAAGCCAAGCGTGGACGAAGTCGCGGTTATATCCTAGTTTTTAACATTGTAGTGGGTTTAGTTATTTTGAACGAATTAAGCGTGTGGTGTTAAGTGTTTTCATATTATTTAATTGTTGGAATTATTAATAATAATAATAGCAGCCCATAAATGTCCCACTGCTGGGCCTCCTCCTCATGGGGGAACGGACAGTATACCCGCCACGCTTGTCCAAGGCGGCTTGACAGGTTTGACACATCGGTTACCTCGATGTGCAGATTGCATCACGATGTTTTCCTTCACCGTTATTAGCACGTGGTAATTGTAACAATATGCACTTTAGGTCAGAAAACTGCCTAAGTGGTGCATGCGTTCCAGCCAGGATCGAACCCGCGTCTTTTGAGTCTGGGACGCGTGCGCTAGCCATTACGCTACCACGACTTGGGAATTAATTCACATATACAATTGTTGGAATTAATATAATTATATATTTGAACATATAATCGAATACAATGCAAGAAAACTTAACTTATTTGTATTGTATTCTACTCATAGTCCCTCAAGACTATAAGTAGAATACTGAGCCCAGATCACCGTCTTCTATGGGTTTATCCGTACAGGAACGGAGAAAGAATACAATTTCCTGCGGCCGGCCTGTCGTAAGAGGCGACAAAAAAACCCACAGCCAGGTGGTAGGGCAATTGCGCGACTGGGTGGCTACCACCCCTGGTCTAGAGTATGCCGCCAGAACAACCTTAAGTTGTGTTCCGGCAATAGTGACCAGGTTCCAGTCTCCCTTAAGAGAGCAGCAGCGCATTTGTAGCACCTTTGGTGTTGCAAATGTCCATAGGCAAGGGTAACCGCTTTTCATCCAGTGGGCCGTCTGCCTGTCTGCTGAACTTCTGCAATAAAAAAAAGGGTGCCCAGGAGGCTGGCTACGTTTCCCCGCTGGATCGCCATACTGATCCTTTGGCCGAGGTAAGCACCAGCCCTCTGATCACCCGAAGAGTCAATGAGTCGTTTCGATAAATTTTGGTAGAGGCTCACGGCCTCAGGACCCCACGGTGCAAGCGTCTCGACAGCAAACGGCACAAACATATAACTCTCACAGAGGGTTGCATATTTGCGCCGCTTGAGTGATTCGGCTGTATCCGCCGCTGAACCGGCTGATTTAGACGTGTTTGGTAAATGGGATGCGGCCAACGTGTCTACGCAAGTCGCGTCCCATACATGGAATTAATTCAATAAATCCATTATGGTAACCGATAACTGATTTTATTTCTGGCTTTAGTTTTAAGCTTTCTCGTCTTGCAGATAAAAATTAAGGTTCATGTTTTCCATTTTGTAATAGAAAAATATGACGCTTTTCTTTAGGCCATATCCCAACTCATTACATTTCTTAGGCCCAAAGTCGCCGTCTCCTTTGACTCGTCCATGATAAACTAATAGTAAAATTAAACAAATGAAAATTTTGATAGAATAATGTAGAGAAAATTGTAGAGCGGACTGTAATACTAGAAAGAAAATTCTGAATTTTCGAAATGGTTTTGAAAGAGATGTTTTGTAATTTTAAACATTTGCAAAATGTAAGTAAGTTAGCTCTAAAAAGTCATACATCAATAATATTGGTTATCATATACAGGTGAATTTTGAAGTGGGCCTTCAGGGTCAAATCCTACTCTACAAAAAAATGTATATATATAACTAGCTTCTGCCCGCGACTTCGTTCGCGTGGAATAGTTAAAAAAAAGTAAGTTAAAAAAAGCCCCCGATTTTGAAACATTCTTCATTTGTGCTCCGCTCCTATTGGTCTTAGCGTAATGATATATAGCCTATAGCCTTCCTCGATAAAGGGGCTATCTAACACTGAAACAAGTTTTCAAATCAGACCAGTAGCTCCTGAGATTAGCGCGTTCAAACAAACAAACTCTTCAGCTTTATATATTAGTATAAGATATATATTGATGAAAACTAAGTGGTAACATTAGATTTTTGAAATATCAATGATCCTAGTCAGGAATCCAGTCGGCTGATTTTGATTAAAAAAAACTTGTATTACACCAGTAGATAGAGTAGCTTATAATGATCAATTTCTCTGAAGGAATGTCATATTTAATTTGGAATATATGTACTTTCGATGATGAACATATGATTAACGGGTTTCACACATCGTGATACGAGACAGTTTTTCTCACGATGATTACACTGTTAGCACTCGGTAATTAGATTAGAACAACTCAACTATGCAATTTTAAAACCTAGCAAGTGCATTCTAAAAATATTTATACAGCACAATAAAATGTTAAGAACTTCAGAATTATACCGTATCAAGTTTACTGGGGACTATATCATAATTTGAAAATTATGATATAGTCCAGTCTTTGCATGTTTTGGCAAACATGGACTAATGAATGCCTAGCAAGTTAACTAGTTTATATCAGTGCACGAGCGGAGAATACAATTTCCTGCGGCCAGGCGATCTGCCGTAAGAGGCGACAAAACAACCCACAGCCAGGTAGAGCATTTGCCCGTCTGGATGGCCACCACCCCTGGTCTACATACATACATACATAACTTCACGCCAGTTCCCTTGCGGGGTAGGCACGAAAACAGAGCGCCATTTAGGCTTATTCTTACACACCTCACTTGCTTCTTTGACATTCATAACTCTTGTCATGCACGCTCGTCTGTTCTTAAGGCTCCTGACATCGCCTTCTGCTAGTGCACGATCAATTTGATCATGGAAGGTGTGTCGTGGCACTTTTGCATTGTAAATCTGTTTAGTCATTCTTTCATCATGCATTCTTTCCACATGCCCGAACCACCGGAGCATTCCTTTCCTTACCTTCATCCCGACACTCTCTTTCAGACCCCTGGTCAAGAGTATGCAATAACAACTTTGAGTTATGTTCCGGCATTAGTGGCCAGGTTCCAGTCTTCCTTTAGAGAACGGCCGCACATTGGCAGTACCTCTGGTATTGTTAATGTCCATAGGCGACGCTAACCACTTTCCATCACAGTTGGGCCGTCGGCCTGTGAAATTTTGACGTAAGAAACGAACAGCGTAGGAAACTACCGAAAAAGTCGTAGTCAGCGTAATGCAAAGTGCTGCTGCTAAAACCTGGTGAAACTGTTAACATTGACCGCTGCCAACAGCAAATGAATGAATCGTGAAAAACAACCGGAATATGAAAATAAGCAACACAAAATCAGCAAATTGATCGTATACTAGCAGAAGGTGATGTCAGGAGCCTTAAGAACAGACGAGCGTGCATGACAAGAGCTATGAATGTCAAAGATGCAAGTGAGGTGTGTAAGAATAAGCCTAAATGGCGCTCTGTTGATCGTGCCTACCCCGCAAGGGAACTGGCGTGAAGTTATGTATGTAAAATCAGCAAAGTTATGAATGTCAAAGAAGCAAGTGAGGTGTGTAAGAATAAGCCTAAATGGCGCTTTGTTATTCGTGCCTACCCTGCAAGGGAACTGGCGTGAAGTTATGTATGTATGTATGTATGTAAAATCAGCAAAAATTCTCGTTATATATTTTTACACCTGGTAATACAATGTCAATTACCAAGTTTTGAAATACCACACCTGAGCTGTCTGTATGGTTTTATCCGTGCAGGAACGGAGAAAGAATACAATTTCCTGCGGCCGGGCGGCCTGTCGTAAGAGGCGACAAAACAACCCATAACCAGGTGGTAGGGCTACCACCCCTGGTCTAGAGTATGTCGCTATAACAACCTTGTGTTGTGTTCCGGCATTAGTGACCAGGTTCCAGTTTCCCGTAAGAGCGCAGCACCGCATTTGTAGCAACTTTGGTGTTGCAAATGTCCATAGGCGACGGTAACCGCTTTCCATCAAGTGGGCCGTCTGCCTGTCAGCTGATCTCCTGCAATAAAAAAAAATAAAAAATTGTTAATATATCCTGGCTGGGATTCAAACCCACGTCATTTGAGACGCCAGTTTGAGATGCAAGAGTTATAACTACTAAGCTACCACAGTAATTTTATTCGAGAGTCTGATTCGTCTGCCAGAAATGAATTAGCCACATTCTTACAAACTTAAAAACATTTCTAATATAAAACTTGCAGCTCTAATAATTTTCATCAGCGGAGATCTCCGACAGAAGTGTATATATTTTACGCTATGGCTTTATCGTGACTTCGCTTACTTAATTTTTAGTTTTCACGATTTACCGGAATTTTTGCATTTTTCCGTGTAGAATATACCTTTAGAGAGCGGCGGCATAACCGTAGCATCTTTGGCGTTACAAATGTCCATACCGCTTTCCATCAGGTAGGCCGTCTGCCTGCCTTTCCATGTTTTCCAATCGATTTCAAAAAGGAGGAACTTCTCGATCGGAACTGTATGTTTTATTTTGTAGTAGCGGCTTGCCCCGTCTTCGCACGGATATCTAAGATTTTTTTTATAACCTATGTCAAACGGGAATAGTGTAGCTTGCTAACAGTGAAAGAATTTGTCCAATCGGTTCAGTAGTTTTGGAGCCTATTCAATGCAAACAAACAAATCTTTCCTCTTTATAATATTAGTATAGATAATTGTTATACGATTTCTCCGTCAATTGTGGACCGGTTTTCGAATTTTCTTTTATTCGAAAGGGTCCTAAGATGTATTAGATATAAGAAAAAACGATAGAAAGAGAAAAGAACAAAAAGAAAAAACACAAAAAAGAAATAAATTACCGACGACCACATTTATTTACCCCTCGTTTAGTATATAAGAAAACAGAACAAATAATAATAATAATACCTAGACCTCGCGCACGATATTACTGACATATGGCATATGGAGTCAACGATCATCGTACCGATAGTGGTGTCCGTTAACGGTTTAGTAGCGAAGAGCCTCGACCGACATCTAGAGAGGCTTTCGCTCTGTAAATGGGTGAAGGGCCAGATGCAGAAGGCAGTTCTCCTGAGCACGGCACGCATTGTGAGGAAGTTCCTGTCTCTGGAGCCTTAACCACCGGTAGCTTGGACCCTAGGCCCCGCTGCCGACGGTCGTCATCTTTTTATATTTTTTTAATATATATATATGTATTAAAAAAACATAAAAAAGAATATAAATAAATATAATAATAATAAGAAATAATAATAATAATAATCGGCAGACAAGCACACATATTGTATATCCCAAATTTAAGCAAGTTACGCTTGTGTTATGGGTAATATACAACGGACTACTCTGGGACCGATCCCAGACACCCAGACCATAGTAAATAACGGAGAAAATACGTTTCCGAAATTTACTATACCAGGAATCGAACCCTAGCCTCTGCGTTGTAGTGAGGTAGGCCGGCAAAGACTTAGCCCGCTCAAACACAGAGGCCGTCGAAACAAAAATTAAAGATAAAAAACGAGCTCTGCCCTGAAAGCGAAAAAAAAGGGTCTTAAGATGATCCCATTGTCACTAAGATCCTGTCTGATGAGTGGATCCCAGGTAATCGAAAGCAACCCTCCAGTACTATAGGCACGTACAACATATTTCATATATAGCTTTCTAAAACTATTCAAGTATATGTGTAACTAAGAAGTATAAAAAAATACAAAAAAAACAACTTGAAAGAAAGAAAGAAAAAGATTTATTGACTTAAAAAAGTCGACGCTATACATAAAAAACACATAATACATTCACAATAAATTTTACACAAAACAAACCTGATTCACAAAACACAAAATATATACAATAAAGAAATATATAAGGCTTGTACGTCGAGTTTTTTAGTCAACCAGGTTGGCAACTCAGCATTGTGCTGCATCGAAATTTTAAAAAATCCCGATATAGCGTTGATTTTCAGTGCCAACCTCCATACACTTGACCCAATAACTCACATATCTATACATATTGTATATATATATATCTATATGTAAGTATATGTTGTCATAAACACATACAGCATATACACAAATACATACATACATCTATATAATTCTGTAACATACTTCTGTACAAAACTTATAAAAAAAAGAATTTGAGATATAAATAGAATATGAAATATAAAGAAAACTAATATTTAACTAGACGTTTTGCTGGGGAGTTTGTTGCCGCTTCTTCTCCTTTACAGCATCAACACGTTGCGAAGCGGTGTACATAGAATAGGAAGTAAAAATTAAATTTTAACTTACATGTATGACCTTCAAAAAGTGTTCTCCAGTGGAACTTATTTTGAATAAAAACTTTTGAATTTGTATTTGAATATATATATATATATATATATATATATATATATATATATAAAATTATATATATATATATATATATATATATATATATATATATATATATAATTATATTAGGAAAACAGTTTATTACCTTCCCGCATTTAGACTTCTTTTGTTTATTTAGAAAAACAGTCTATTGTGTATTGTACTAGTTTATGACCGTTCGCAATTAAGCAGGTGTGCGGATTACGTATTTCTAGGAAATTAAGTCGACGATACGGGCGGGCACACTTGTATTTGTGAAGTATAAAACGACGGCGGGATAGAGAGGGGAGGCAGTTTAGGGAGAACCGCAGTCAAGCGACGATTACGATACGAGCAAGACGTGTGTACATTCGACGAGCTATATAGTGACGGACTTTGCGCGTATTATTGAATCGTGCAATTTGGTACTGGTTGTGTCCAGTTATATTTGTACCTGTGTTATACGTGTTTGTATAGTTGTAATAAATTCTATAGTAATTCCAAAGGCATTTTTAATTCAAGCCTCGCACTCATAACAATATTATAAAAAAATATTGATATTAAAAAGACTTAAGGATATATCGAAAACATAGTGCTGTGACTAGCTGTCCTTTATCACCAAGACGCCTCAATTTCGCAAGATATTAATAAAATAAGTATGTAAAATACAACAAAATTACTGGTGCAGGAAAAGACGTCAGACAAAAATAACTGACTTCCCTCCATTTAACGACAACTCTCTATAACGCCATAAAATATTGTCGTGTCGTTATATAGAGTTTACACTGTATAACGTCGTCATAGCAACGCGAGCGAAGTTTCGTTGGCACATGCCAGTAATACAATAATCTCAAACAAAATAGCAATATAATGAAGCTAATATGTCTAATAATTTATTTCTATAATAAACAGCACTTTCTTACGTCTGTATGCGCTTTCGACAAATTAATTAAATTGCAAAAACATCTAGCTGCTTTATAACCGCATTCTTATGAAAGTAAAAGGACGATAAATAACAGTGTTTTATGTATATATATGTAGGTTTCGCCATACAATCGCACTTCGTAACTACTATACTGATTTTGAAAATGGGTGTACGATCAGAATGTGTCATTGCATCATTGCTGTTGCAGATTTTTGACAGCCTCTTTTGAATATCTCGTTATTATCGAATATATTAATTACGTTGGATTATTATATTGCAATATCTAATACCTACTTATTACATACATACATACATAACTTCACGCCAGTTCCCTTGTGGGGTAGGGGTACTTATTGATTGTAATATTTTTTTTATTTTTTTTATTACAGGAGATCTGCAGATAGGCAGACGGCCCACTTGATGGAAAGCGGTTACCATCGCCTATGGACATTTGCAACAGCAAAGTTGCTACAAATGCGCTGCTGCTCTCTTAAGGGCAACTGGAACCTGGTCACTAATGCCGGAACACAACTCAAGGTTGTTATGGCGACATACTCTAGACCAGTGGTGGTAGCCCTACCACCTGGCTGTGGGTTGTTTTGTCGCCTCTTACGACAGGCCGCCCGGCCGCCGGAAATTGTATTCTTTCTCCGTTCCTGCACGGATAATAGTATTTATTTCCAACATTTACACAGTATTTTAAAGTTGCAATGGAGAAAACTGAACCTCAGCTCAGGGGCGTAGCTGCTGCCGTATCAGCCATATCAATGATACAGGGCCCCCAGGCTACAGGGGCCCCGAAAGTGTGTAATCAAAATTTCCGAAAATGTTATTCACAATCTTTTATAGGTTAGTAACATTTTCGACACACCTTCCATGATCAAATTGATCGTGTACTAGCAGAAGGTGATGTCAGGAGCCTTAAGAACAGACGAGCGTGCATGACAAGAGCTATGAATGTCAAAGAAGCAAGTGAGGTGTGTAAGAATAAGCCTGAATGGCGCTCTGTTGTTCGTGCCTACCCCGCAAGGGAACTGGCGTGAAGTTATGTATGTATGTATGTAACATTTTTAAGAATAACAGCTGGGCCAAAATGTACGGCTATCAGACTTGTCATTATTGTCTATAAAAGAAGAAAATCTAGAAAAACTTAAATCGCCTTCAGCTATGAATTATCTGATAAATAAGTTTGCTGAATAAAGGAGAAAGTGTATCTTTGATTTTAATTGTTTGTCTAACTTAGCTCCTAGAAGTATTAAGTTTAAGTAATAACTTAAATTAATATATAATTAAATACTAAAACTAAATAAAAAAGGGAAAAACGCCTAAAAATAGGTTTATGGTCTCAAACCACTGTCATTTTCCGGTAACGTTCTCAGAAGGCTGACGGCGTTACCACGTTGTTTAGCAACGCTTAATCTTTGAGCAAAATAGACGCCAGCCTTCTGGTCGCGTGTGGCGTCAACCAGACGTTTGGTGACGTCACGGTAGACCTTTACGGCGTCAGGATCCCACGGACACAGAGTTTCCACCCCAAATCCCGCAAATGTGTAAACATTTCCAATTGTGGCATATATAATTATTTTAATTCAATAACAAGCATTTTTTTATTCTTTTGCCCCTTCCTTCGGGCTCCCCAACATATTTTGATACAGGGCCCGTCTAAGCCAAGCTACGCCACTGCCTCAGCTCAGACAATGACTATCTGTACACTTAAATCAGAATAACAAAATGTCTGTGTAATTTATTTTGTAAATTTCGTAATTTTAAATTATATTTTAATACTAGCGACCTCGGCAGACGTTGTCATGCCTTGAAAAAAATAAAAATCTAGAACCGGATTCCAGCGCCACCTACCGGGTTTAATTGTGAAACTAAACCACTCCGGCACCCACTCAAACACACATAAAATTTCATCAAAATCGTAGAACCCGATCCCAGCACCAAATATTTTGTTTACATTATTTAAGTTTTAATAGGGATCCCTAATATTTATATAGCAATAAAAATGTAATAAAATGTGTTTCTACAGACGCGGGTGTGAATTTGTCTTATGTCGGCATTTCGGTCGTAACACTATTTTAACTAAATAGGTTATGAATAACAAAAATCCGTCTACCGGTTCCAATTGTGGATTTAAATCATCCGCGGACCCACTCAAACACACAAAAACAAAATCACCAAAATCGGTCCAGGTGATTAGGGAGATTTTAGAACCCGATCTCAGCGCCACCTGCCGGTTCCAACGGGATAAAAAGTATCCTATGTCCGTCTCCTGGTTCTAAGCTACCTCCCCATCAATTTTCAGCCAAATCGCTAGAGCCGTTCTTGAGTTTTTATTTTATTTTATTATTATTAACATCTCTACGGACTCGAGTTGCGTACCCTTTTTTTACTACTTAATTTCTATGAAAAATTTTAGAGTCCATACACGCTTATTGTTTATTTTTGTTACTGTGTGTGACTTTAATTTAGTGATTTTTATGTTGTGGTGTACCTTAAGAATAACTTATTGTATTAATTTATTCTAATTTTAATACTAAACTTATACTAATGTAGAGTGTATCTGTTACATGCTGGTGTTGTGAGGAAGTGCATGTGCAGTGTTGGCCTTATATCTATACTTATATATAGTCCTATCTAGCGCCATGTGTGTTGTTTTTTTCTTTTCTGTGCCTGGGTTATTAATTTTTAGGCTCTTTGTGTGTCTTGGTTTGTTTGTGAAGTGTGCCCCGCCGTTCTTGAGTTATAAATAGTGTAACTAACACGTCTTTCTTATATATATATAGAATTTTATATAAAATATTATATTTAATGTTCTACACATAACAAAATAAATGTAACACAGAAAAAAAATCTATCACTTTTGCCAATATGAAAATAAAATGTAAATTACCGTCTATATACAAATGAGAGATTTTAAATTATAATCTAATCTTACATTTACCACATGATACTAGAAATAAATATTGTTACATATAATTATGGTAAATTATAGAAAACTACTTTATACTCTATATTTCTTATCCGTGCAGGAACGGAGAAAGAATACAATTTCCTGCGGCCGGACGGCCTGTCGTAAGAGGCGACTTAACAACCCACCAGGTGGTAGGGCATTTGCCGGACTGGATGGCTACCACCCCTCGTCTAAAGTATGTCGCCATAACAACCTTGAGTTGTATTCCGGCATTAGTGACCAGGTTCCAGTCCCCTTTAAGAGAGCAGCAGCGCATTTGTAGCACCTTCGGTGTTGCAAATGTCCATAGGCGATGGTAACCGCTTTCAATCAAGTGGGCCGTCTGCCTGTCTGCTGAACTGCTGCAATAAAAAAATACAAAACAGGCGCTAATCACAGAATAAATAGAAATATAACAGAATGATTACTGTATTTATATTGATTTTTGTATCGTTTAAAAATAAGCTCAGGAAGTACTGGTCTGATTTGAAAAATTCTTTCAGTTTTAAATAGTCCATTTATTGAGGAAGGCTGTAGGCTATATATCATCACGCTAATACCAATAAGAGCGGAGCACCGATGAAGAATGTTTCAAAATCAGGGGGTCTTGAAAACAAATTCCACGCGAACGACGTCGCGGGCACAGCTAGTGTATTTAATTTAAGTTTTGTAAAATTTTGAGTAGTAATGAAATACTGACAATAAATTATACATACATAACTTCACGCCAGTGCCCTTGCGGGGTAGGCACGAACAACAGAGCGCCATTTAGGCTTATTCTTACACACCTCACTTGCTTCTTTGACATTCATAACTCTTGTCATGCACGCTCGTCTGTTCTTAAGGCTCCTGACATCACCTTCTGCTAGTACACGATCAATTTGATCGTGGAAGGTGTGTCGTGGCCTTCCACGACTAAATATTATAATAAGTTGTAAATAATGTTACGTGTCAGCGTGGGGGGAGGGGGGGGGGGTAATGCAGTTAGGATTGGAAGGCTTTTTTTAACTAAAGGCTTTAAGGTTTTTTTGAACTAAATGCTTTTATTAACTTACACAGCCGTACGTGATTCTACTCCGCAGGGTTGCCCTACACAACGGTTCTCTAGAAAGTTACTCTTGCGCACCGTGGGCTTTGGAAAGAGCTTTTCCCACAGCGCTATAATATGGGGTATTTTAAAAAGGATGTCAAAACATTTCTTCGAGGCCAGCAGCGCGTTCGAACGAACGGAAAGAACGGAGAAAGGAATACAATGTACTGCTGCCGAGCGGCCTGTAGTAAGAAGGGACAAAACAACCAACAGCCAGGTAGGGTATTTACGCGTCTGGATGGCTACCACCATGGTCTAGAGTACGAAGCCATAACAACCTTGATGTTCCAGCATTAGTTCCAGTCCGGTTCCGTCTCCTCTAAGAGAACAGCAGCGCATTTCTAACGCCTTTGGTGTTGCAAATGTATATATATATATATATATATATACACACAATATACATATAAAAACAAAAAAATATCTGTTTATTCTTATGATGAAAATGTTATTTTATGGCTAATCTTTAATATATATTACTTTATACAAATTTGTAACTAATTATATTATATATTATAATATATAGCTATTATGTATTTATCAATACTGCAGAAAATAGATGTATATGTGTATTATAAATAAAATAGAATAAATGTATATTTATTTTACTAAACAAATAATGCTGGTGTCTCTGTATTCGTTGCATGTACTGTCTAATTGGTAATTTACGAACTAACTTTTTGTGTGCTGACAAATTATTTCAAAGGTAGTATGAAACAAATATCTTTTTAACTTACGGGACGTGAACTTACTCTGCCGTAACACAGTTTAAAACTAGTACGGAGAGTAATGATTGTCGCATAATGTTAAATTAAGCACTATTGTACAAAAAATAAAAAATGGAGGCGATGGTAACCGCTTTTCATCAGGTAGGCCTGCAAGCTCTTCACACTCAACTCCGTCCAGCGTCTTCATTATTAACACGTGGTCCAATCACTGTTGCGCCACTAGTCCGCTGTTGTTTTTCTAATTTTACTTATAAACTATTTATTGCATGTCAAATCTAATTATAAAACACAGTTTGCACGTCCGATCAATTAACTCAATGTTAATTATATGAATGGCGGTAGTATTTTAATTAGAAAACAATTGACATGTCGATATTTTGATTGTACTTAATTGTGTTTACAAAAAGTAAAGGCACGTTGACGTATTTGATTTATTATTTATTTCCGTTTATGGCTTGGCATCTAGGCCTTTAAGCCAGATCTTAGTTAACAATATAGTTTCTTCATTTTCATAAACCTATGTGTAACACATCTGAACTGTAAGTAATCAACTAGTGCCATTCAACGGGAGTTCTTGTGACAACTCAAAAGGCCACATTTGACTATACAGTTCACTTTTCTCACAAAACACATAATTACTACTCAAACACTATCAATATCCTACAACTATTGTTCATTATAGAGTAATTTTACACATTTTTAGAAAATAAAACTGCTCAGCACAGCGTCTCCTTTCAGTTCCCGCTAAAAACTCCGACGTATTTGATTTCCTTTGTAGGATTCCACAGATATTTTGTCAAAAACGAAATCTTTACAAAATCATGTCTGTTTATGTAATTTTTTTATTGCGAAGCTTGCAAACAGACAGAAGGCCGAGCTCGTGGAAAGTGGTCACCATCGCATATAGAAGCTTGTAACAACAACGGCGTAGTCAACGCTATCACTAGCCATTAGGATGGCAAAGAGAGGATGAAATAGCTGAATCCGATAGAGGGATCAGACAGGATGAATGGGGTGGGATTGTTTTTCGCTGGAGGGTCAACAACCCTCCCTATGTAGGAGGGGCTCTGTAAGAGCTACCGCTGTCAGGGCCATCGGATGTGCTTTGGTTCCCGAGGTCCTGACGTACGGCGTCAAGATGGAACAAAGAGGTGATTTAGTTGGTAGGTCCGAGCATACCATCGGGAGTCCAACATTACCCTTCCGTAGTCCCCGAAGAGTAGGGTGCCCATGACTGTATTACATCTCGTAAAAAAAGGGAAGGATGGATAGGAGGGGGCAGGAAGTGGGCCATCGGAACTCTCACTCATCGCTCGAACACCATTAGTTTAAGGTTAGCCGTTTCACGCCGAGATTCTGTGAGTCCGGCAATGCTTGAAGTCGAAAGTCTTCGAGTAGTGCGTCCTCGTCTTCCTGACCTATGCGTAGACACTGACTGCAGGATGGGTCTATAAGTTCCAAGTCGCTCAACGGGCTATGGAGCGAGCTACGGTGGGTGTTTTTTTTATGGATAGAATTAGAAAGAAGGATATCCGTAAGAGACCCACGGCCGGTCATGTCTGTTCCAGGAGCGATGGCCGATGAAGCAGACGAGTCCTGGAATGGAGACCGCGTCTCGATAAACGTAGCGTCGGACGCCCTCCAGCCCGATGGACTGATTACCTGCGTAAGGTCCCCGGTAGGCGCTGGATGAGGCAGTCAGAGGATAGGCATGAGTGGCGCCGACTTGGGGAGGCCTACGTCCAGCAGTGGACTGCGATTGGATTTTCTATAAAAAGATTAACATACCAGTGGCGCCATCTATGATTGCAGACTGTGTTACGAGTTACATTGTTTTTTACGCTTTTGTTATTATTTAATATTCCTCTATGATACAAAATTTAAAGATTGTTTTGGCCCCTTCCAGTTAATATAATTCATACGCCCCCAAGTATATTGCACTCTTCGACCTTTTGGTCAAAAAGCCATTTTGATATTTTTGACTCATAGTCTGTGCCCACACTGACAATTATCATAAAATTATAGCAATCACAAAGTCATCGACTGGCAACACTTGTTATGGAAACCTGGTTAGTTTAGGGTTGCTTGGGTAAATAAGAAATCACCTTTCTATCAAACACTTGAAGGTCAAATGATATACGAGTTGTTAGAATTTTATTTGTCGTTGCTTAAGAATCGGCTAAGTGCGTGTCGGGTCAGCCAATTCGAAGTGAACGTCTCTAGTTGATACAAGCTTTTATTTACTTGCAATGGATGTACGTAAGTTCGGGTGGAATCTTGCAAGTTCAATTTGACCAACTGCCCCGTTTTCCGACTGAGCTGAAATTTTGCACGCATATGTATATAGCGTGGCAATGCAATAATACGGTACCATGGAGCTGATCTGATGATGGAGTCGGAAGGTGGCCATAGGAACTCCTGTGCTAAACAATATAGACCAGTCGTGTTTGGGCTCGTTTTACTTGTCTTGGCTGGCACTCTACTGCTACATGATATCCAGGATCTCAAAAGCTTGTATTTAAAAACCTTTTTAAAAAAGCTTATTGAAATACAAAAAAACCCTACACCTTGAAGTCGGTGCGAAATAAAAATTAAAAATTACAACACGTTGTAAATTTGTTGTTTTTTTAAATATTTTTTTTTGTAACAGATTTCAATATTTAGAAAATGTTTATTTTGCTTCTTAGTCACTCTTGAAGTCAGTATCTTTTTTGCTAGAAAATATTTATTTTTCACTTTTAAGTTACATATGTGTTGTCCAATAACAATGAAATCTATATGAAACCATCCTGAAGCAGTATTGAATTCAATTTAAAAACAATGATCAAAGTCGATTCAGAAAAAAAATACACGACGAATGGGGAACCTCCCCCTTTTTTTGAAGTCGGTTAAATGACAAATTCAAATAATTCTTTTTGGCAAGGGGTCGCAGGCTGATTTTCTCACTCCGTAGCTCAATATTGTTAAGAGAGTCCTGAGGCCCAATTCTGCTATTACTATCTCATCAGAATCACCAGACACTGTCGTCTCAATCGTGGGTTTGCCTGATACATTCTGTAATTCCACTCCATTTTTGCAAGCATTGGTATGTCACTTATTCCTTGGAAGATGGCACGGCTGCTTGTTTGGGACGCGACATGTGTAGACACTGTAGCGCCGTCACATCTTCCAATGACCGAGTTAGAGGCTGTTAACGCTGCTTCAAAAGCTGAAGCTCTCAAATGGCACAAATATGGAACCTTAGAAAGGGTTTACATATTTGTGTCGTTTGGAGTTGAAACGTTAGGTCAGTGGGGTCCATCGGCAAAGAGTTTCTTCAAAGAAATTTGCAAGAAAGTCTTCGACGCCACCCATGATCAGAAGGCTAGCTCATATTGCGCCCAACGAATAAGCATCGCTATACAGCGCGGCAATGCAACCAGCCTTCTGGGCACGCTCCCATCTGGCAGCGGTTTGTTACACAGGCTATAATCGCTTGTACTATTTATAACATACTTTATTTTTAGTTTTTAATCGTATTTTTTAAGTTAGTTTTAGTTGTATTGTATTCTACCCATAGTCCCGCAAAACTATAAGTAGAATACTGAGCCTAGACCAACGTCTTCTATAAGTAAGGTGCCCAGAAGACTGGCTATGTTTCCTCGCTGGATCGCCATACTGATCCGTTGCCCGAGTTAAGCACCAGCCTTCTGATCACCTGAAGACTCAATGGGTCGTTTTGATAAATTTTGGTAAGGCTCATGGCCTCAGAACCCCACGGTTCAAGTGTTTCGACAGCAAACGACACAAACATATATCTCTCACTGAGAGTTGCATATTTGCGCCGCATGAACGATTCTGATTCAGCTGTTTCCGCTGCCGCACTGGCTGATCTGGACGTGTTTAGTAAATACGATGCAGCCAACGTGTCTACGCAGGTCACATCCCACACCAAAAGCTTGCCACGCTGCCATGAAATCAGAGTCATTCCGTCATTTTCTATTATTATTCCGTCACAACGATGTCGATATGTTATGGGTTTAGTAGAATACGAAACTTTGACACTATCGTAACGGAATCGTACTTTGACTACTTTCGCAACGCCAAGATATTGATTTAATTAGCCAAGAAAACCCCGTTCGTACATGCGCTGCAGTTCCAAGGAACATCCCTTACCACCTCTAAGAGTATTGGGATCCTTGGTGTCAACAATGCAAACAATGTACAGTTCAGGGGCCACCTTGAAAGCTAGGCAAAACTTGCTTCCAAGAAGCTGGGAATGCTAATCCGGTCTAAGCAGAATTTCATTCCGCGGCAACGCCTTGTGCTTTACAAAGCCCAGGTGAGGCCGCATATGGAGTACTACTCACACTTGTGTGCCGGGGTACCCGCGTACCAGCTAAATCCCTTGGACAGTATGCAACGTCGAGCCGTTCGCATTGCCGACGATCCCATACTCACAGACGGCTTAGATACGCTTGGCCTTCTACCGACTGTACAACAATGGGGAGTGTTCCGAGGAACTGTTCAGATTGGTGCCTTCGTCTTGCTTTTACCACCGCACCGTACCCCATCGGCTGGGCGTTCACCCACACTTCCATGAGCCGCTTCGCTCTTGTACGCAACGGTTCTCTGGAACGTTCCTCTTGCGCACCGTGGGATTTGGAATGAGCTCCCAGCCATGGTTTTCCCACAGCGCTATAATATGGAGTTCTTTAAAAAGGGTGTCATAAAATTTCTTCGAGGCCAGCAGCGCGTTGGTGATATCTCTGGTGTTGCAAACGTTTATAGGCGATAGTAACCGCTTTCCATCAGGTGGGCCGTCTGCCTGTCTGCTGTACTCCAGCTATAAAAAAAATAGCAGAATTGGATACCTAGCTTAAATATACACGGAACCATATAATCTCGAATCCGGTTCGCGCTTAGCCGGCTTTATGTTTATTTGCCAATTTTTAAAGCGTGTTACCAATCGCGAATGTTTTGAGGAAGTTAAACAACAGACTGCTTTTTTGCCGATGAATTGTTTGTTTTGGACAGTTTCCTAGTGTTTCTTATGTAATAACAAGTATAGTAGAGCGTATTTTATGCTCAGACATTTTAGTTGTGCTTTCATGTATCTATACTATATATTTTTATTTTATTTAGTTTCACATAATATCTAAAAATAAACTAAATTATAAATTAATTAAACGATACAATAAATTAAAGTAAAAATAAACTATATATACAAACTAAAATTAAACTATAAAATCTATAATTCTCCCTCTCTCCGGACGAACTACTGGATTGTCCGGGCTTATCACTTTTTTGTTTGTTTTCTTTTTTTGCTATTTTTATTTTCTTTTGTATTTTGTTTTCTCTTTTTTCTTTATTTCCAAATGTTACAAGAGTCCTTACTTACTAAACATTTCTATGTTTTTTTTTTTCTTTTCTTTTTTTTATTGCAGGAGATCAGCAGACAGGCAGACGGCCCACTTGATGGAAAGCGGTTACCATCGCCTATGGCCATTTGCAACACCAAAGGCGCTACAAATGCGCTGCTGCTCCCTTAAAGGAGACTGGAACCTGATCACTAATGCCGGAACACAACTCAAGGTTGTTATGGCGGCATACTTTAGACCAGGGGTGGTAGCCATCCAGTCGGGCAAGTGCCCTACCACCTGGCTGTGGGTTATTAAGTCGCCTCTTACGACAGGCCGCCCGGCCGCAGGAAATTGTATTCTTTCTCCGTTCCTGCACGGATAAAATGTTTTCGTACTTATTTTGATATCTTAGGAAGGTAAGAAAAGGAATACTCCGGTGGTTCGGACATGTAGAAAGAATGCATGATGAAAGAATGAATAAACAGATATACAATGCAAAAGTGGATGGATGCAGAAGTTGTGGAAGGCCACGACACACTTTCCATGATCAAATTGATCGTGTACTAGCAGAAGGTGATGTTAGGAGCCTTAAGAACAGACGAGCGTGCATGATAAGAGTTATGAATGTCAAAGAAGCAAGTGAGGTGTGTAAGAATAAGCCTAAATAGCGCTCTGTTGTTCGTGCCTACCCCGGAAGGGAACTGGCGTGAAGTTATGTATGTATGTATGTATGTATGTAGTAAGATATAGGAACTGGCCACTAAATGAAACTTGAAGCTCGTAACATCGCTTCGTCTGACATTGTAGAATCAAATAAATGCTCAGAATCGAATCATAAATGTTTCATTACAGACGAATGCTCGTCAGTCAAGGAGACATTGTAACGTAATGCTCGAATCATAAATATTACCCTACAGGCGAATGCTCGCGATGAGGGAGAACCTGAATAGTAGTAAGACGTAAGGTGGCCAGTAAAGGAGACGGGGACTTTTGGGCCAAAGAAATGTAATGAGTTAAGTCTTTAAAAAAAAACTAATGAGGTGTCTTTGGGACACATGTTTGGAACGAAGTTCTCCTAAAATGTCTTAAAAATTCTCAAAACGTCTCAAAAAGTGTGTCGATAAGCATCGAAAACCATCGAAATTTTATCAAAAACCTATGTATAGAAAGAAATACATAAACAAACAAATAGTATCAAAAACAGCGTATATTATTACACTAATTGATATTTTAGATTTTATTTCATTGCATTAAAGTTGAAATTGTATAATAGCTTACTATAGCAAAAAGTGTCGTGACAACTTTTCGTAAGAATTTTTTCCGTCTAGCCCCCTTTCACAACGCGCGATGAGGAACTTCGTTCCAAAAGTAAAATTTTTCTATTAAAAAATGGATGACTTTAGTCCTAAATACTACCTGGAAGACGAGAAATCTTAAAAATAAATAATAAAATAAGTTATGAATTATCATCATCAATTTATGTGAATGAATTTCAATAATTCATAATATGAAAACCCTTCCACCACTAATGTAATTACATTAAATCTACATTAGTATACGTTTAGTATTAATACTAGAATAAATTAATATAATAAGTTATTCGTAAGATACATACACCTCAACACAAAAATCAATAAATTAATGTCACACACAAGAACCAAAATAACTAATAAGCATGTTAAATTCAAAAAATTAAATCTAGAAATTAAGTTGTAAAAAAGGCTACGGAACTCGAGTCCGTAGAGTTGTTAATAATAAAATAAAAACCCCTTCCACCACACCATTAATTCTTTCAAACAAAACCCACTAACATCATAAAAATAGTACCAACATATCAAAAAAAATCTTAAAATCTCATCTTTTTACAATCTGGGCCCGAGAATATATGAAAACGGCGTATCCGTCTCCTTTGTTTACAGTTCCAACAATATCACCATTTATTTAAATTCAACATTTTAAATTGGTCAGTTATTAAATTTTGCTACGACGGTGACTACAGTAGTGTTGTGACCACGTTTAATAATGCCTAATTTGTCCGTCTGTAAAAACAAAGAAAATGACAAAAAAGCGTAATAATCAGATGAATGCTGCTTTAGACTGAGGCCGTTCGTCGTTGCAAACTGTTTATTTCGTAGTGATATCGCGAGTGACTGGTTTTTGTGAATTGAAATTATGTCTGGTACAACATTCTGCTCGGATTGGGTGTATTATACACCTGAAGAACGAGATAGGTATGTACATATATAAACTATTTATTATTCAAGTGACCAGATGCAATCAGTATGACTTTTGATTATAAAACCTCTATAATCGGCCTTTGTGGTTGAGCGGGCTAAGCCTTTGCCGGCCTATCTCACTACAACGCAGAGGCTCCGGGTTTTCGATACCTAGTATAGTGAATTTCGGAAACATATTTTCTCTGTTATTTACTATGGTCTGGGTGTCTGGGATCGGCCCCAGAGTGGTCCGTTGTATATTACGCATAACACAAGCGCAACTTGCTTAATTTGGGAATATACAATATGTGTGTTGTCTGCCGATAATTATTTGTTATATATATATGTATGTCATTCAAGACCATGGGTTTTTTATATATCAATGACCACGGGTCATAAAAATGGCCCGGAGATTTGGAGGGCTTGCATGGGGCCATGGGAAGGCCAACACGCAGAGGCCCCTTGACAAATTTAATGTAAATGTGGCGTGACACTGACCGGCGATTATCCCTGTCCACACCATATAGTAATGCACCAAAGGACAAGCCCCGGCCAGTGTAGGACTATTGTGGGAAATGAGGACAAAAGTACCGGGTTATAGAAGGTGAACTGCTAGTGGTACTGGGGGTCTGGGAATATGGGGACTATGACGTTTGCCCGTCGCAATGTTCAGGAAACATAGAAAAATGGGCAGACGGTGACTCGCCACTCCCTGCATGGGCCCCAAAAACTGCCATAGAAGACAGGGGCAGCATGGTGTGAAGCTACTTCTGACGTGATGCCATTTATCACTTCCACCTCTGGAGCTTGAGTCTTAGCTGTTTTATTATTATTAGTCAAAGCAGTGAGGCGATCCAGTGCCGTAAATAGCCTTTTTTGAGCCCTATGCGAGCTTCTATAACTGCGCCCTTGTTTTTGTTAGATATTATAGGTACCCTACCCAGAGCAATGCTATGTATAGGCCTACATTATTTCATTCAGGGTGATAAAATAACGCACAAGGACCTTGGTGTTGGTGGACTAATTATCTAATATTTTGGAAGAACTAGAACAAAAAAATGAGCGCGATGATTTGTCTAATTTAACAGACGTTTTGATGATACTGACATGTAGGCGCGTATGTGTTGGAATCGAGCACTAGGGGCGCAGCGGGAACTTATCCGGAGCAAACCGAAAAAAATAATAGTCCTACATGGTCTGGCCATTCTTGCGTCCCTCCAGAGTCTACACCCTGAGCCGGGGCATCGGTGGCACCGCCCTATTTACGGCACTGTGGCGATCCAGCAAAGTAACATAGCCAGCCTTCTGGAACCCTTAGGACTTCGATGACCTGGGCTCAGTATGCCACTTATAGTCTTACGGTCTTATTCATGTTGAGTAAGAGTAAGTTTGTAGGCTTCATTAATGGTTCTGATGTTCTGTGTTTTTTTTTACAAGCTTTTATTTAACTCGCAATGAATGTATGTATGTAAGTTCGGGTGGAATTTTGCAAGTTAAATTTGACCAACTTCCCGCTTTCCGATTGAGCTGAAATTTTGCACACACATGTATATCGCGTGACAATTCAATAATATGGTACCATAAAGCTGATCTGATGATGGAGTCGGAAGGTGGCCATAGGAAATCCTCTACTAAACAAGATAGAACCGTCGTGTTTGGGCTCGTTTTACTTGTCTCGGCTAGCACTCTGCTGCTATATGATATCCAGGATCTCAAAAGCTTGTATTTAAAAACCTTTTTTTTAAGCTTATTACAGTTTTTTTCATTGCCTTCTCCTTCATTATTATAGCTAAAATGGAGATTTTTATTTTTCTTTTCTTTACTATCTAGGGATTAATAGAGGGGGGGGGGGGGGGGGTATTTTTATTTTATTTTCTTATTATTTTTTAACAAATCTTAAAATCTATTACATTTTGCTTAATACTAATACGATTATTACTTCTTATATTGCACGTGTTTATACATTTATGTTTTATTTCTTACATTCTTAATATCTGTTTAATATACTTTTCTACCGAATTTTTCACACTTTTCAGCTTATCTATTTACACTATTTATACGTCAATTACTTTATGGATACCTCGATCTTCTGTGTTTGCGTGCTATCACACCGAACGAGTCGATGTGCAGAGATTTAATCAAGATGTTAATGATTCCAGCCATTCAAGCCGTGGTAGCGTAATGGTTAGTACATGCGTCCTAAACTCAAAGGCCGCGGGTTCGATCTTGGCCGGAACGCATGCACTAGTTAGACTGTTTTCTGACCTAATATGTATATTGTTACAATTACCACGTGCTAACAGCGGTGACGGAAAACATCGTGATGAAACCTGCACATCGAGATAACCGATGTGTCAAACCTGCCAAGCCGCCTTCGACAAGCGTAACGGGTATACTGTCCGTTCCCCTACAGTGGGAGGCCCGAGTCCAGCACTGGGACGTTTATGGGCTGTTATCTTATACTAATATATAAAGCTGAAGAGTTTGTTTGCTTGAACGCGCTAATCTCAGGAACTACTGGTCTGATTTAAAAAAAAATTCAGTGTTAGATAGCCCATTTATCGAGGAAGGCTATAGGCTATATATCATCACGCTAAGACCAATAGGAGCGGAGCACCAATGAAGAATGTTTCAAAATCGGGGGGTTTTTTATTTACTTTTTTTCTAACTATTCCTAACTTTATTTTTTCTAACTATTAATCTATTTTTATTCGAAGTCGCGGGCAGAAGTTAGTTATATATAATTCCAGCATAGATTTACCACGTAAAATTTCCTGGTCAGAGGGAAGCTTAGCCAACCACGACTTTATTTGTATTATGTGTGTCGTGTTGTACAACTTTCTTTGCACAACATTCCAATATAATTTTAGCCGCAACTATTACATCTGTTGCGTATTATCGATTTTACGGTTAGATGCGCGCGCGCAGACAAACAATTAACGTCTTGTTTTGTGTGTTTTTATGGATATTGAATAAGAAATGTCCTTTATCAAGGTAGGAAACGCATCGGCAAATATATTATAAGGTTAATATTCATGGTAGCCTTAAGAACAGACGAGCGTGCATGACAAGAGTTATGAATGTCAAAGAAGCAAGTGAGGTGTGTAAGTATAAGCCTGAATGGCGCTCTGTTGTTCGTGCCTACCCCGCAAGGGAACTGGCGTGAAGTTATGTATGTATGTAATATTTATGGTGGAATGCCACTTAAATAAAAGTGACTTAAATATTAATGTATACTATGGGAACGTACCCAAACCATCTGACCCATTTTTTTTTTTATTTTTATCCCCAGCCGTAGTGTATACCAAGACGCCTTTCTGTTTTACACGTAATAATTCATATATATTTTTATAGCTGATGCCCGCGACTTCGTCCGCGTGGTATTTGTTATTCCTTCAAAGCTGTTTAAGTAATTAAAGTTTTTTTAACTATCCCACGCGAACTCTTTAAATTTTCGGCATCAAAAGTATCGTATATGTTGATCAGGGATGTAAGCTACCATCATGCAAAATTTCATTTAAATCCGTCCATTAATTTTGGAGATACTACCGTACAAACAGACAGACAAACAGAAAATCAAAAAAATTGAAAGATATCTAATTTTTTTTTTATTATTTAAATTAGTTCTATTTCACTTCTTACATCCCCCTGACTCGGTGTTTAGCAAACTTTTTTCATTTTACAGAAATTCGACCTCTACAGTTTTATTATATGTATAGACTAGCGGTCTCGGCAGACGTTGTCCTACCTTGAAAAAAAAAAACAAAAACCTAGAACTCGATTTCAGCGCCAGAAACCGGCGATTCTCAAAGTGGTCATATCGACCCTCTGGGGTCGAGTCGGTTTCCCAGGGGTCGACATAAACGAGTACTGATTTTGGAGGTCGACGAAGTTTAAAAATCGACCCCTATTAGTTAACACAAGTTTTTATTTGGAACTTTTGAAATATTGTATAAATTGTGTTACATGTACCTATATAAGTATTTACATAATTTATATTAATAATTATTAATTACACTTGATATTTAGTTACGTCTATTTATTTTGTTAAATTTTGATGAGAAAATGTTGTTAAGTTTACACACTTAATTACCCGCAAACTTTTTTAAATTGACAAGTATTTTGTATTAATATGAAAAAAACTAGCGATAGCATTTCTAAAGTAATTTGGCTATAGGGGTCTGAGGTATGAGCTTATTTAGGGAAAGGGGTCTCTTGCCCAAAATAGTTTGGAAATCTCTGATCTAAACCATTAATCAATATCGGTCCAACCGTTTAGGAGTAGTTCAGTGATATACACACGAACAGACGAATTTTATATACGCAAATATATAAATATCTAAACTAAATCCCGTCCAGGCCAAATCATAGATATATAATTACACTCGTAGTTATATATTTACACGCGTGTTTTTATATATGTATTTAATGTAAAACATGCTCGTCGCCTGAATCCTTCGTAGTTCGTGGAAAGTCACGCACTTGGCCGATATTTTTTCTTTAATTAAATTGTTGTTTCGGTAAACATTGTAATTGCTTGTAATTTTATCATTATTATATTATTTTTAGTAACATTATTCAAATGTAATAGAGCGTAATGCATTGTTCAATGTTGACCTTTTAACATTTTTTACTAATTTCCTACTTCCATTCGTAAATTATTATTGTATTTGCTTCTAATGAAGAAGTATGTTATTTTTACAATAAACTTTATAGTTATTATGATTTTATTACAGTTTCTGCATTTAAGATGCGTTAAATATCTTATGGCCGGATCCTATATCTTACTATTCATTATTACAATGAATTGATACTTACCATCAATACAATCATAAAATCTATGTATTCATAAGGACAACATACGGCTTGTAACCGAAACTACAAAAAGTTTGTATGCCTGTGAAGGCGAAACATGTAACTCGAGACTTAGCATAACATCTGCAAATATCCATGTTACAAACAAATAAATTACTTTGACTTTGATTACCATTGGTAGAAATTTAGCATTACTTGTATGGAACTTATGTCAAATTTTACTGATAGTTAGACAGAATGAATGGTTAGTAAGGTATAGGATGCGGCCGCTAATAGATTATGATGAGTAAATAATTCTTTAAGGTCTTTGTCAGTTACTTGAAAGTTGAGCATTTGTTGTGAAGTTGTTATTTTGTTTCATGTATGAAAATCTATTTGGTGTATAGAGTTATTTCTATTGCGAAAGTACTGCAGACTGGCTGATGACCCACCTGATGGAAAGCGCTTGCTATTGCCCATAAACATTTGTACTCCAGAAGTACTACTAATGCAGATCTCGAAGAAAGTTTTTAACACCTCTTTTGAAAAATCCCATATCGTAGCACTGTTACAATGAATTTCAAAGAGAAAAAATCATAGCACTAATTCGGGTTAACAGATTTCTCGTTAACAGATACCGGATCAACACTTAGGGTACTTTTTTACCTGATAATTGACATTGTTTCAATGGCATACACCATAGACAAACAACCAAAAAGATGACACTGCTGGTACATTTTTTTGATACCTCCGTTGCAATTCACCAACAAACACGTCGTCCTAGTAACGCGAACGAAGTTTTATTGACATCTCTAGTTTTTAAACAAATATAGTTTACATACAAAAGTCAGCAAATACTCGTTGGTTTCTGATTAACTTCACAAACCCGCGTGGCGGGTATACTGACGGCTTGACAGGTTAGACACGTTTATCTCGATGTGCAGGATTCATCACGATGTTTTCCTTCACCGTTGTTAGCACGTGGTAATTGTAACAATATGCACATTAAAACTGCTCAAGTAGTGCATGTGTTCCGGCCAGGATTTGAACTCGCGCCATGTTGGGACGCGTGCGCAAGCAATTACGCCCCCACGACTTATATAAATCGGTAAGTATTTTGTATCAACACGAAAAAACTAGATACATACATACATAACTTCACACCAGTTCCCTTGCGGGGTAGGCACGAACAACAGAGCGCCATTTAGGCTTATTCCTACACATCTCACTTGTTTTTTTGACATTCATAACTCTTGTCATGCACGTTCGTCTGTTCTTAAGGCTCCTGACATCACCCTCCGCTAGTACACGATCAATTTGATCATGGAAGGTGTGTCGTGGCCTTCCACGACTTCTGCATCCATCCACTTTTGCATTGTATAACTTTTTAGTCATTTTTTCATCATGCATTCTTTCCACATTGCCCGAACCACCGGAGCATTCATGCATTCCTAGATACATATAGCATTTTTAAAGTAATTTGACTATGGGGGTCTGAGGTATCCGTTCATTTTGGAAAAGGGGTCTCTTGCCCAAAACAGTTTGGGAATCCCTGCACTACAATAATCATAAATAAATAAAACCACGGAAAAATATTGCAAAAAAATGTTCAAATTCAACATCATTTTATTGCGAATATAGCTAAGATAAAAGGTGTAAGTAGTTAGTAAGTAGTTATCTGTATATTCTAGTATACTAGTTTGCAATATTTTTTAATTTTGTTTGTTATCATAACGTGCAATCTTGACCTTTTAGTTAACATTATCATAAAATAAACTACTAAATGGTGTTTGTATATTGCACAGAATCGTTTCTGGTTTCGGTGGAGGCCGCGGTTTTTTTTTTGAATTGACGTGGTAGAGACAGGGCCGTAGCTACCGCCGTATCAGCCGTATCAATGATACGGGGCCCCCAGGCTGCAGGGGCCCCGAAAATGTGTAATCAAAATTTCCTAAAATGTTATCCACAATCTTTTATAGGTTAATAATATTTTTGAGAATAACTGCTGGGCCAAAAAGTACGGCTATCAGACTTGTCATTATTGTCTATAGAAGCAGAAAATCTAGAAAACTTAAATCGCCTTCAGCTATGAATGATTTGATAAACAATTTTCTGAAAAAAGGCGAAAGTGTATCATTGATTTTAATTGTTTGTCTAACTTAGCTCCTAGGAGCATTAAGTTTAAGTAATAACGTAAATTAATATATACATACATAACTTCACGCCAGTTCCCTTGCGGGGTAGGCACGCACAACAGAGCGCCATTTAGGCTTATTCCTACACACCTCACTTGCTTCTTTGACATTCATAGCTCTTGTCATGCACGCTCGTCTGTTCTTAAGGCTCCTGACATCACCTTCTGCTAGTACACGATCAATTTGATCATGGAAGCTGTGTCGTGTATTGCATTGTATATCTGTTTAGTAATTCTTTCATCATGCATTCTTTCCACATGCCCGAACCACCGGAGCATTCCTTTACTTACCTTCACCCCGACACTCTCTCTCTTACTTCGGTATTACGAACGCGGTCCGCGAGCGTCACTCCGCAGATTTTGCGCAGTGCTCGCATCTCGACCGCGTTTACTCTACTTTCATGCTCTCTTTTCCATACCCAACTCTCGCTTCCATACGTGAGCGTAGGTACCAGCACCGCATGTGTATATATATATATATATATATATATATATATATATATATATATATATATAATATAGGATATTTTTAGGGATAAAATTAAGTAAAATTTCGGGGGCGAATATATATAACAAAAATGAATCCAATGTAACCTGTATGAATGCTTTGACCCGAGGCGAGGCAAAGTCGCGGAAAAAACATTAATAATACAAGTCACGAATAAGAAACCGCATAAATAGTTCAATGTAGGAATTCCACGTAAACATATAACGCGCATAAAAAGCCCGACGCCATTTGTCCCAATTCTTTCAGTCATGAAGCGTGAAAACTGTAGTTAATTAACTCAACTTACATGTTCGGAAGGATTATAAAGTTTAATAAATGAGTGGTTTAGAGAAATATTAATCGGTCAAGTGCGTGTTGGTGCATGTACAGCGAACGCGTGTTTTTATTTGTGCAGGAACGGAGAAAGAATACAATTTCCTGCGGCCGGGCGGCCTGGCGTAAGAGGCGACTTAACAACCCACAGCCAGGTGGTAGGGCATTTGCCCGACTGGATGGCTACCACCCCTGGTCTAAAGTATGTCGCCATAACAACCTTGAGTTGTGTTCCGGCATTAGTGACCAGGTTCCAATCTCCCTTAAGAGAGCAGCAGCGCATTTGTAGCACCTTTGGTGTTGCACATGTCAATAGGCGATGGTAACCGCTTTCCATCAAGTGGGCCGTCTGCCTGTCTGCTGATCTCCGGCAATAAAAAAAAGCGCGTATTATTACTTTTGTCATTTGTGTACGAGCCCCTTTAAAATGAGAACATAATCAGGCGGCTAACTCGGAACAACAGAATTCAAAATCAGAAAATTTAGGAACGAAGTTCCTTATCGCACTTTTCTCGGCGGATGAGGGCCAGATGAACAAAAGTGACAGCGAAAGAAAAAATGCTGACCGTTGTATGTTATTATACAATTTCGAACTCTAATGCAATTTGACGGCATACGTGGTTGAACGAGCTGAGCCTTTGCCGGCCTATCTTACCGCAACGCAGAGGCTTCGGGTTAGATTCTTGGCATGGTAGATTTCGAAAATTTCTTCGTTATTTACTATGGTCTGGGTGTCTGGGATCGGCCCCAGAGTAGTCCGTTGTATATCACCCATAACACAAGCGTAACTTTCTTAATTTGCGGATATACAATAATGTGTGTTTGTCTGCCGATTATAAAAAAAATATTAAAAAAAATGCAATGAAATAGGATCACAAATAATATCCATTAATGTAATATACGCTGTTTTGAAAATAGGTCTTCTAGTTGCCCTCGTTACTAAACAATTGTTTCGATAGTCTTGGACGGCCTTCGTTGGTCTCCGTTAGCCTTTGATAGACACTGATGGCCTCCGATGATCTCAATTGGCCTCCGATGGTCTCCATTTTTTTTCTTCGTCAATAAATGGGCTATCTAACACTGAAAGAATTTTTCAAATCAGACCAGTACTTCCTGAGATTAGCGCGTTCAAGCAAACAAACAAACTCTTCAGCTTTATATATTAGTATAAAATTTTTGCGTCTAAACTGTGTACAAACCAAATAATTACAAGTATCATATGATTAGATTAAAAAACCTCCAAGGTAATGTTTGCAGCACAAAAAGCGGTGACATTAGTCCACTGGTCTGTGACGTGACCAAGGTCTCCCAAGACTCTTGAGCTACAGATTTATGGATTTTTCTATAAGGTTAGACTGTATTGAGGTCAAATACATGTTACCATGACTTTTCTCACAATTTTTTTTTTAGGATGTCTTAGACCATAGCCAAATTACTTTAAACATCCTATCTCTAGTTTTAATCGTATTGATACAATCAGGCAAAAATAATAGACTGATCTCTATTTAACGACAACTCTCTATAACGCCATAAAATGCACAGCCCCTTCGGTGTCGTTATATAGAATTTACACTGTACTTTTAAACATAATTATTTTAAACAATAACCATTGAGTAGATTTTGAGACGTAGAATATTTTCGTTTAAATGCTTTTTATCGAAAAAAAACCAAATCAACTTCAAAAGTGACTAAAAACAAAAAACAAATACTTTCTACAATATTTTGAAGTTAATTCGAAGTGAAACATATAAAAAATATGCAAAATTTTGGCATTTTTTTTTTATGTTTACTTGGCGCTGATTTCAAGATGTTGTAGATAATATATTTTTTTTGCTTTTTAGTTACTTATGAAGTCGGTTGTGTTAAAAAAAAAATGTTTTCTACTTTTTAGTTACGCAAATACTTGAATAGCTTTAGAAAAAAATGAAACACATATGTGGTTATAATTCTCTCGATTTAGGGTCCACTCATTAGATCTCGATTTGGTAACATCATTTATCCGTGCAGGAACGGAGAAAGAATACAATTTCCTGCGGCCTGGCGGCCTATCGTAAGAGGCGACTAAACAACCCACAGCCAGGTGGAAGGGTATTTTTGCTCGACTGGATGGCGACCACCCCTGGTCTAGAGTATGCCGCCATAACAACCTTGTGTTGTATTCCGGCATTAGTGACCAGGTTCCAGTGTCCTTTAAAAGAGCAGCAGCGCATTTGTAGCACCTTTGGTGTTGCAAATGTCCATAGGCGATGGTAACCGCTTTCCATCAAGTGGGCCGTCTGCCTGTCTGCTGAACTCCTGCAATAAAAAAATAAAAAAAACAATGAACCCATATCAAAATTATTATATATATTAAGTGACCAGGTTCCAGTCCTCCCTTAAGAGAGCAGCAGCGCATTTGTAGCATCTTTGGTGTTGCAAATGTCTATAGGCGATGGTAACCGCTTTCCATCAAGTGGGCCGTCTGCCTGTGTGCTGATCTCCTGCAATAAAAAAAATATATATATAATACTTTTTTCCATAAAAAAATCGGTCTACAATTGACGGAGAAATCGAGTAGCAAATGACATACAATCGAATTGCAAATACTATAATGTTGATTTCAAAACACTACTGCATTAGATTACAAACACGATATACATTCATATCACTATAAACATAATAATATATTGCGAATTAAAGCAAAAAAATGAAGGAAAATCGTTTAACTTTTGCTTAACTATAGCGTTGCATTAATCTTTTGTTAAAAACAATTTTGCAATAGTGTTTACTACAACATTTTAAGTTTCGTAAACTTGATACAAAAAGTTAAGTAGTTACTCATTTACCTTACTATCGGTTAAAATTGAAATATACGATCCTGTTACATTCCCGGAAAGCATCGCTTTACCGGTAACATTTCCTCTTCCACTTTAATTTGGCCGGTACTAACCAGAGGGCGCTGCGCACACGCATGCATTTCATTGGCCGAGCCGAATCTTTTAATGGCTGCCTAGATATCGTCGCGACGCCACGGTCGCCGATAAATAGTCCAAAACCGTCGGAAAACTACTGCATTGTGCCCTATAACCGCTCCCTAAAGTGCCAACTGTGTCCCGAACGTCTAGTTTAGTGTTTGTGTAAAAGCAGGACGCGCGAATCCGGCCGAAATCCTGCATAACTCCTTACACAGTTCCAGTGACGGTAAGTGTTCATTTTTTTCTGCTTGGTTCACTAAGATTTGCGAGGCGGCCTCAGGTCTAGTAGAGAAACAGGGTTTGCTCCTGCTAAGTAGCCATTCATATCTTATCAATCCGTACAAGTAATGTTGGGAAGGACACGATTATAAAATGAGTTTGTAAGAGTAACATGACATTTTATACTGAACCAATACAATGTAACCACTTCAAATGTGGCGAGGAGATTTGTACGGTTTGTACCGCGGCAGTACATTTGAAGCGATGAGGCCGGTGAGACGGCGAGTGTGATTCGGTTCAAAACTTCTAGTTCGGAAATGTTCGTAAAGAAGCGGATGTGATCGGCCTCGGTCACCTCATTTTATTAGCAGTCGTACATGTCATGTTGTCCCTCTCTGTCATCTGAATATCCGTAGGGGCCTTAATGCACTGTAGTCCACGTTCCGGCCTTCCTCTTACATTTAAAGCGTGTGTAGTAGCGGGACAATACTTTTAAATTAGTAGATTTTCTAACTTTGAGCCGTGTCAGTACAAATGTATTTTGCATGGGACAAATGTATTGGATCACTTAACTATACAACAGATCGTCACAAAAATTTTCATACACGTTGCTGGGGTATAGAAAAGCATAAATGGTACCTTGCATAAGAATAAAGAACTGTTAACGAAGGATATACGAAGATAGCTGAAAATATGGTGTAATGGAACACTTACAAGCCAATAGATGGCGCTGTGCAATAATTGAGGTCGTAAACATTTCCCGAAACGTACAAAGAATATATACAAATTTTCAACAACAACAGATGGGCCTAGGCCTGCGAAGAACAACTATAGCCTCGCCGGAAGATCTTCCTTTTAAAGACGGAGGAACATTCCATCTCGCTCCTCCACCTAGTCGGGACTAATCATGGGAAAAATCACTCACCAAGAAGAAAAGAGTGATATATATCTTTATGATACAAATATATATACTCTTTTATATCTTTAACTCTTTCTCTTTACAGTGAACAGTGTCAGTGTCAATTGCAGACAAGATGAGTTATTATCTGTGAGTGATATACTGAAAAAAATATAAACAAATAGAGTGAAAAAATATAATGAAATTAATTACATTAAAACAAAATTACACCATAAAACTATAGGGTTACGATTTATTTTGGCTTGCTGTTATATTCGGTTTGCTCGTTCACCTACTACGCACCTAGTGCGCGGGCTAATCATTCTTTCTCTTTTCTTTCTAGTCTAGTTTCTTCTCATTCGAATTTACATTCATCGCGTGGAACAGGAATGAACTAAAGAGTTAAAGATATAAAGACACATTTTGAACGCAAGTGATATACAGATCAAATCACTCTTCGCGTCGGATATATATCTTTTGAGTTAATCACTCGGGAGTTACACACCGATACTGACATACGTCCTCTGTCTGTGATGAGACAGAGGACGTATGTCAGAACTCAGAATCGGCATCATATCATCCTTCAGACAATCCATCGATCTCTTTTTTGGTCTACTTCTTGCAGTTTAACATTCTTTTTGTCACGTGACTTTCATCGCTCCTCGGCTACGTTCCATTAGGGACTCACAACGACCACGTTCACGACCGCGATTTATCCCGTTTCACTTGCTTGCCGGCGTTACAATCGTAAACCCAAGTGGAACGGCTATTCGACCCACCTCTTGATATGGGTCGTTGTGAGCGTTGTGTGATTGAAAACGATGACGTCATTAATGATGTTTTCGCCACGACCATAACGGACCATACGGTCTTCAACTCCGAATACTAAAAGTCATCGAGCCACATAAAATCGAAGTTCGATACCGGAACCAAGAGAGTTTACTATTCAAATGTATGTATGTATGTGTTAAATGTATGACGTCATAACTTGCTACGCTCATATACGATTTAGGCGGCCTCGGCGATTGTAAGATGATAAAAATTATCTCACTCAATTGGAGAGCTCGCTTCCCTATTGTAAAAACTGCCTTAACGATGCATGAGATAGTAGAATTATTTTAAGACAAACTTTAATTAATACTAATGGTCGCCCATAATAATTTGTTGTCAAAAACTATACTTCTATAATCACAGATTTCGCCATGGCAACACTGTTAATTTGACTTGAACAATAAACAAAAGATAGATATATATGTGTGTGTGTGTCAAATACATATTAGTGGGTGTAATGTTTTTTTATTGATTTCATGTATTTTTTAAGCATAATCTTAAAAAAAATAGCATTCGTCGCTTCTCTATACAAACTATAAGTGTGCGAAATTTCATACTCCTCCGACCCCGCAATTTTCGAAAAAAGGGGCACAAAGTTTTTGCTTCACGTATTAATAGATATGTTTTTTATTAATAGCACGAGTTCAGCAGACATGTTTGTGATTTCATATGCAAACTTAAAAGAATACAATAAAAAAACTATAGTTAATAAGTTATAAACAAGTTAATATAAACTATGTAAGAAATCGCTACCAGAGGAAAGCGTGTCCGGAACGCTGACAGCATTACCAAGCTATATGGCAGTGCTGATGATTCGTTCTGATCACGGATGGCATCAAACGGTTCTTACAAAAATTGGGACAAACTGAAATGTAAGGACTGTAGTAGTTATCCAATTAAAGACTAATTGCTGGACGTTTAATTAATATAACGGTCTTTCAGTTAACGGATTAATTGCCCTAGCGTCTTTATGAAATTATCGATGCAAGAAGAAGAAAGAAAAGCTATATTACTGACTTGACCGATTTTAGTTATCGAATCAAACTCAAAAAAGCCTTTATTGCCAATAATAAGTTTGCGTACAATGCACCGAAACACACCCCAACTTGATAGAGCAATAATTTCTGAGATGAAAGTACTTTCAGCTAGGTAAGTGGATGTTTTTTTTTTATTGCAGGAGATCAGCCGACAGGCAGACGGCCTACTTGACCGAAAGCGGTTACCATCGCCTATAGACATTTGCAACACCAAAGTTGCTACAAATGCGCTGCTGCTCTCTTAAGGGAGACTGGAACCTGGTCACTAATGCCGGAACACAACTCAAGGTTGTTATGGCGACATACTTTAGACCAGGGGTGGTAGCCATCCAGTCGGGCAAATGCCCTATCACCTGGCTGTGGGTTGTTTTGTCGCCTCTTACGACAGGCCGCCCGGCCGCAGGAAATTGTATTTTTTCTCCGTTAATGCACGGATAGATGAATAGTATAGGAAACCGCCGTAAATTATTTATATGGTTTTGTGATCAAACATCAAAAACAGTTCAAATACCTGGGATGCACGATCACAGACAGGAACTCCCGAGAGGAAGAAATACACATCCGTGTCCAAAATGCCGTTAAGTGCAGTGCTGCCTTACATAAGGTGTTGGTGTCCAGGCTCCTAAGCAGGAAAACTAAAATTTGCGTCTACAAAACTGTCATTAGACCAGTTTTGATGTACGGCTGTGAGGTCTAAACACTGACACTGAAAGAGAACTGGTCACAGAGAGGAAGATTCTCAGAATAATCTTGGGCCCAACAATAAAAGAAGATTGCAGCTGGAGGGTCCGAACCAACTCCGAAATCGAAGACCTCATGGCCGAGCCTAACATAATTGGGGAGATAAAATCTTACCCTCTCCGCTGGCTTGGTCATGTAGAGCGGATGGAAGAGGATCGGGGAGTGAAGAAAGCATACTTGGGGCGACCAGTCGGTCGACGACCGGTTGGTCGTCCCAAGTATCGCTGGAAGGATAGAGTGGAAGCTGACCTGACCGCACCACATGCCCACAACTGGCAAGACACTGCGCAGGACAGAGGAAAGTGGCGTGCTCTCGTTTCGGAGGCCAAGACTCACTTTGGGTCGCTGAGCCAACGGAGTTAGTTAGTTACGTTAACCGACTGTTACACACTTGACTAGTTTTACAATTTAATAATAGGCACAAATAAGGATTGTTTGTTTGCAAAAATCTATAGAATAAAGTGGTATTTACATACATACATAACTTCACGCCAGTTCTCTTGCGGGGTAGGCATGAACAACAGAGCGCCATTTAGGCTTATTCTTACACACCTCACTTGCTTTTTTGACATTCATAACTCTCGTCATGCACGCTCGTCTGTTCTTAAGGCTCCTGACATCACCTTCCTTCCACCAGCATTCCTTTCCTTGCCTTCACCCCGACACTCTCTTTCAGACCAACTGTCTTTCTTACTTCGGTATTACGAACGCGATCCGCGAGCGTCATTCCGCAGATTTTGCGCAGTGCTCGCATCTCGACCGCGTTTATTCTACTTTCATGCTCTCTCTTCCATACCCAACTCTCGTTTCCATACGTGAGCGTAGGTACCAGCACCGCGTTGTGTATGGCGAGCTGGGCCTTCTGGCTGAGGTTCTTAACACCTAGAAGTTTACCTAACGCTCCATTCACACTATTCCCCAAATTCACTCTTCTTTCTATATCAGCGGTGTACCTTCCATCCCTGCTAAAAGCACATCCAAGATATACAAACTCATTCACTTGCTGCAGCATAACATCATCGACCACTATCCTTGCATTCGTTCAAAGCGGTATTTAACACGATTATACAAATAATTTACAACTCAGAGGTCTGTGACATATGACGTAATGTGGTGGTCAACTACGATTTGACCGCGAAATTATACCTACGCTTATAGGGGAAGCGTGTGGGTAGAAGATTTATATTCTGGTCATGGATTAAATTTGCTTCAAGACTCTTGATGTACATTAGGTAGGTTGACGATCCACCTAGTGGAAAGTGGATGCCTATGGACATTTGCAACACTAAAGGTACTACCAATGCGCTGCTGGCTTCCAAGGAGAGCCTGGAACCTGGCCGCTGATGTCGAAACACAACTCAAAGTTGTTATGGCGGCATACTCTAGGCCAGGGGTGGTAGCCATCCAGACGGGGGAATACTCTACCTCCTGGCTGTGAGTTGTTTTGTCGTGTATTCTTCCTCCGTTTCTGCACATATGAGGATTATATATTTGCAACTAATTGATATTATTATTATTTTTTATCTGTGCAGGAACGGAGAAAGAATACAATTTCCTGCGTTGGTGCTGCCTGTCGTAAGAGGCGACCAAACAACCCTCAGCCAGGTGATAGAGTGTTTGCCCCACTGGATGGCTACCACTCCTGGTCTAGAGCATGTCGCCATAACAACCTTGAGTTGTGTTCCGGCATTAGTGACCAGGTTCCAATCTCCCTTAAGAGGGCAGCAGCGCATTTGTAGCACCTTTGCTGTTGCAAATGTCCATAGGCGATGGTAACCGCTTTCCATCAAGTGGGCCGTCCGCCTGTCTGCTGAAGTCCTGCAATAAAAAATAATAAAAAAATATATTCTTTCTCCGTTCCTGCACTGACAAAAATCAAATCATATCTTTCCCAATGCAGTTATAAGCATAACATCATGAGTTATTAACTAAATTGCATAACAGTAAATGCGGAATATTTTATGTAAAGTAATGTCTTAAGTGTAAACTAAAATAGACATTTTTCTAGTTTTGAGTTAATTACTGCATGCGTAGAAAGCGTAATGCATTACCGTATATCTCGTAACATCACGACTTTGCCCAAAAGGACTAGGTATATATGTAGGCTCCGTCCAGGCTGGAGGTGTATGCCCACAACCCAGACACGTGATGTCTAGACGTGATTTGGTTAATTTATAGATAGATATATGTTATTTGTTTCGTTGCTGCTACTGTTAATGCAAGGATAATGGTCGATGATATTATGCTGGAGCAAGTGAATGAGTTTGTATATCTTGGATGTGCTTTTAGCAGGGATGGAAGGTACACCGCTGATATAGAAAGAAGAGTGAATTTGGGTAATAGTTTGAATGGAGCGTTAGGTAAACTTCTAGGCGCTAAGAACCTCAGCCAGAAGGCCCAGCTCGCCATACACAACGCGGTGCTGGTACCTACGCTCACGTATGGAAGCGAGAGTTGGGTATGGAAGAGAGAGCATGAAAGTAGAGTAAACGCGGTTGAGATGCGAGCACTGCGCAAAATCTGCGGAGTGACGCTCGCGGACCGCGTTCGTAATACCGAAGTAAGAAAAAGAGTTGGTCTGAAAGAAAGTGTCGGGGTGAAGGTAAGGAAAGGAATGCTCCGGTGGTTCGGGCATGTGGAAAGAATGCATGATGAAAGAATGACTAAACAGATATACAATGCAAAAGTGGATGGATGCAGAAGTCGTGGAAGGCCACGACACACCTTCCATGATCAAATTAATCGTGTACTAGCGGAGGGTGATGTCAGGAGCCTTAAGAACAGACAAGTGTGCATGACAAGAGTTATGAATGTAAAGAAGCAAGTGAGGTGTGTAAGAATGATCCTAAATGGCGCTCTGTTGTTCGTGCCTACCCCGCAAGGAAACTGGCGTGAAGTTATGTATACATATACATATACACAGATACAATAATATATTTCGAAATACATAAGTTATTATAATAACTTTACTTCGCTTGACACTTTTTTTGACGTAGGCTTCGTCTATCCTTTTATTCGTTCGCGTAAGATTGTTAATGAAACAAATAATGGATTGATATGTAATTATGAAATGCGTGTAGGTGCATTTAATATAATAGAGATGGCACGACCTTCGCCAAGAAACGAATGTTAGAAATCACCCACACGTCTATAGAAGGGCAATACCTTCTAATTGTTACTACTTATATGGTCATCAGCATTGTTTGACGGTGTGAAGATTATTTGAAAAAGTTTCATAGTGATATTTTCGTCATTTTCAAAATTTACATTTAACTATAGGCTACGCCGCGTGTCAGAATTTATTATTTTATTACTTACATAACAACTTATTCGATTTTTTACACATAACAAAGAAATCTAAGTCCATATACAGCGCGTTCCTTTAGTAGCTCACAACGCCCAAAATGCTCCGTCAGCCGTTCCACCTGGCGACAGCGATTGTTATGGTCGTGGCGAAAACGTCACTCATGACGTCATAATTCTTGATCACGCAACGCTCACAACGACCCATGTCAAGAGGTGGGTCGAATAACCATTCCACTAGAGTTTATTAGAAAAATCGTGGTCGTTGCGAGCCACTAGTAGAACGTAGCTATAGTCTAGACAACTGCCCAGAAAAATATAGAGTTGAGTCGAAGCCAACCTGTTTTGAAGTACTAGAATGAATTGTTTATGATAGCGTAGACATTTGGAGCGTCAACAAAAAAAGTGTCAGTTTGATAATCGGGTGCCTCGGCGCATTGATATGAGCGGTACTCATGCATTGTGCAAGTTGTACAACTTTTGTAATTTTATTATTAAAATTTCTGAAAAACAGCATTGGCTTAATTAAATTCTATCAATGTATATCTTCAAAAATGTGATAATGCGAGAGTGAGATAGCGATTTTTTTATTGCTAAGCAGACGGACAAGCGAACGGCCCATCCGATGGGAAGTGGTTACAGTCATCTGTAGATGTTTGTAACGGCAGGGGCGAAGCCAGCGTTGCCAGCCTTTAGTATGGGATAGGAGGATGAAATAGAGGGATCAGACAAGAGGAATGGGATAGAAAAGATGTGATGTAGGAATGGAATCCTTTAAGCAAATTATTTTTTCATTTCTCATATTTTGAAAGTAGGTACCTAGGCTTGGAGTTGCTTGATCACAGAGATCAAAACAGTACTTTTCCCTTACTCGTCATTCCTTGGAAACAATTTTCCCTGCTGTAATTTTTATTTTAATATTTATGGCTTGACAACTAGGCCTTTGGCCAAGCGCAGTTGTATTGTAGGCTACAATCCACACCATTCAACGGAGTTCTTGTGAAAACTCGAAAGGCCACATTTGACTATACAGTTCACATTTCTCACAAAACACATAATTATTACTCAAAAACTATCAATATCCTACAACTGTTGTTCATTTTAGAGTCATTTTACACATTTTTAGAATATAAAACTGCACAGCACATCTCGTTTCAGTTCCCGCCAAAAACTCATAACAATACTTTTTTATTTTATTTTATTTTATGGCTTGGCAGCTAGGCCTTTAAGCCAGATCTTAGATTCAATGTAGTTTCTTCATTTTCTTAAACCTATGTGTAGCACAGCTGAACTGTAGCTTATCAGCTACTGCCATTCAACGGAGTTCTTGTGACAACTCAAAAGACCACATTTGACTTTACAGTTCACATTTCTCACAAAACACATAATTACTGCTCAAAAACTATCAATATCCTGCAACTATTGTTCATTTTAGAGTAATTTTACACATTTTTAGAATATAAAACTGGACAGCACAACATCTCCTTTCAGTTCCCGCCAAAAACTCATAAAAATTAAGAACTATGTGAACCATAGATAATACATGCGACTCATGTCTCAACTTTTTTTAGAGCCAAAAAAAATATCAACAATTTTGTAACACCATTTTGTACCTACTTATAAGTTATTTTTCACTAAATTATTATTTGATTTACATAAATATGAACTAAATGTTTACTATCATCAGGGACCAAAAAAATACTGGCTGGTAAAAAGAATGCCACAGAAAAAGTAATTTACTTGATGTTTCATAATTATGTGACGTATTAGGAGTTTTTGGCGGGAACTGAAAGGAGACGTTGTGCTGTGTAGTTTTACTTTCTAAAAATGTGTAAAATTACTCTAAAATGAACAATAGTTGTAGGATATTGATAGTTTTTGAGTAGTAATTATGTGTTTTGTGAGAAATGTGAACTGTATAGTCAAATGTGGCCTTTTGAGTTTTCACAAGAACTCCGTTGAATGGCGTTAGTTGTAGCCTACAATACAACTGCGCGACTATTATACGAAGACTTAAACATCAGAATTAGCTGTATGGACTAGATTCCTTTGCCTGCCTTTGTGGCGAATACAACTACTACTACTACTATGTGACGTATTAAATGAGTTCCTCAAAGCTAGAGATGGATTTAAAGCCTGATTTCATTATCGTAGTAATTTTTTATTTAATTAATCAGTTTTTATTTACTTTCCTCATATTCAAAACTAGCTGCGCCCCGCGGTCTCACCTGCATGGTGATGGAAAATCGTTATATTTTGGATAATTCACACTATATCTTTATAAGTTATGGCCTATGTGTTATTCTGATGTGTAAGCTATATTATTGTAAAGTTTCATCAAAACCCATTCAGTAGTTTTTGCGTGAAAGAGTCACAAACATACATCCGTACATCTATACTTACAAACTTTCGCATTTATAATATTGTATATAATATATATATATAGTAGGAAGTAGGATGAACAGCAGAGTGTTAACCTCGGCTGAAAGCTTATTTAGCCACTCGAACTAGCGCCCTCGCTACACTCGTGCGCTCAAGCATCTCATGCCTAAATAGGTCACTTTCATCTCTCGTGTAAGAATCTACTATTTAATTTATACATACATACATAATAACTTCACGCCAGTTCCCTTGCGGGGTAGGCACGGACAACAGAGCGCCATTTAGGTTTATTCTTACACACCTCACTTGTTTCTTTGACATTCATAACTCTTGTCATGCACGCTCGTCTATTCTTAAGGCTCCTGACATCACCTTCTGCTAGTACACGATCAATTTGATCATGGAAGGTGTGTCGTGGCCTTCCACGACTTCTGCATCCATCCACTTTTGCATTGTATATCTGTTTAGTCATTCTTTCCACATGCCCGAACCACCGGAGCATTCCTTTCCTTACCTTCACCCCGACACTCTCTTTCAGACCAACTCTCTTTCTTACTTCGGTATTACGAACGCGGTCCGCGAGCGTTTATTTAATTTAGTCAGTATAAAAAGTTTTGCAAGCCATCAAATTCATAAACAAGCTAAACTAATTATCTAAGTACGTCAGTTTGCGAAACCGCAGTTGTGGTGAACAATGGCTCCGAGTTCCGTAGGTCGGAGGTGGGACGCGGGTTCCGTCGATTGCAACACATATGCAATGAGCTGATGAGTCAACTGTGACTAGAAAACTGCGTGGGTTAGAACTTAAAGTGCATTTATTTACAAACAAAATAGTTTATTTAGTTGTTTCACCGATCAAAAATAATAAAATTACATATAATCGAATACAATGCAAGAAAACTTAACTTATTTGTATAGTAGAATACTGAACCTAGATCAACGTCTTCTATGAGTAAGGTGCCCAGAAGGCTGGCTACGTTTCTTCGCTGGATCGCCATGTTGATCCGTTGGCCGAGGTGAGCACCAGCCCTCTGATCACTTGAAGAGTCAATGAGTCGTTTCGATAAATTTTGGTAGAGGCTCATGGCCTCAGGACCCCACGATCCAAGCGTCTCGACAGCAAACGGCACAAACATATGGAGTACTGCTCACACCTTTGGGCTGGAGCACCTGCTTACCAACTTAATCCCCTGGACAGTATTCAACGTCGAGCCCTTCGCGTTGTTGATGATCCCATACTCACAGACGGTTTAGATACGCTTGGCCTTAGGAGAGACTTTGCTTCTCTCTGCGTATTCTACCGACTGTATAACGGGGAATGTTCCGAAGAACTGTTTAGAATGGTGCCTTCGTCCTCCTTCTACCATCGCACCGCTCGCCATCGATTGGGAGTTCACCCCCACTTCCTTGAGCCGCTTCGCTCATGTACGCAACGGTTCTGTAGAACGTTTCTCTCGCGTACCGTCGGGATTTGGAATGAGCTCCCGGCCGAGGTTTTCCCACAGCGCTACGATATGGAGTTCTTCAAAAAGGGTGTCATAAAATTTCTTCGAGGCCGGCAGCGTGTTGGCGACATCTCTGATGTTGCAAACGTCTATAGGCGACGGTAACCGCTTTCCACCAGGTGGGCCGTTAGCCTGTTTGCTGTACTCCAGTTAAAAAAAAATAAAAAAATATAACTCTCACAGAGGGTTACATATTTGCGCCGCTTGAGTGATTCGGCTGTTTCCGCCGCTGAACCGGCTGATCTAGACGTGTTTGGTAAATGGGATGCGGCCAACGTGTCTACGCAAGTCGCATCCCACACCAAAGGCTTGCCACGCTGCCAGGGAATTAGAGTGATTCCGTCGGGACGCCTACCTTCGTCACGTGCAATACCGTTCGGCTCCAATAAAGCCGGCACGTTAGCGGTGGCAAGCGCCCTCCGTAATAAAAATAAAATAGTTTAACAAGTACCAGAACATTATTAACCGACGACAGGAAGGGCTATAAACTATTATCACAATAAAATAGGTTAGATCTAATTAATAATTAGGAATAACTAAAAATAATTAATAAAAACCTAGCCAAAGCTTGTACTGTTCGTACATCTGTTTCTATTCGTGCAGGAATGGAGAAAGAATACAATTTCCTGCGTTGGGGCAGCCTGTCGTAAGAGGCGACAAAACAGCCCACAGCCAGGTGGTAGGGCATTTGCACTTATGGAGTGTTGTAGGTATGGAAATGTGTAACAGGTTCTTCGTATCTCAGTTTTCATACTCTGACGTTGAAAGAAAAGAAAGAAAGAAAGAAAAAAACATTTATTTAGAACTACAGCACAAATGAGAATACAATACACAACATAAATAAATAAATGTACAATGTAACATGCATTAAAAAAAAACCAAGCAAGTGTCGCTCTAAATTGGTCCTAGCTCAGCATGTTGCTGGTTAAGTTAACCAGCGCTGATCTTCCGCTAGGGCCATTCCAGTGACATACACAGACAGACACTGAAGCAAATAAAAAACAAAATGAAAATAAAGTAAGTATAAAAGAGAAAAAAAAGAAAAAGAAAAATGTGCACAACAATTGTAAAAAAATGAAATACATATTATTTATACAGTTTGAGATAGTTATAACAGTAAGAGTTTAAAAGTAGCAATAGTAAGAAATACGTTGCTAGTTCACAGAAATGATTCTGTTGTATGGTCTTAGAATTTATGTTCACACTAATATTGGCCCACGACTTCGTTCACGTTGGACGAAAAAGCTAATTTATACGCGTACTAACTTGAAATCGCTCCCGAGAGAAATCCCGCGAGATGTCCAGGTATACACTATCACAGAAAATTCCTGTGGGATTTCCGGGATATAAAGTACTGCAGCTATCGTTTTAGTGAGAACTGTGTCAGAATGAGCTAATTTTTACGCACCCGAACGACTACAAATCGCTCTCGTGAAAATTCCCGCGGGATTTCCGGATCAAATAAACATCACACATTTTATCATTATATTAATACGTGAACCAAAAACTTTGAAATCCTTTTTACGAAAATTGCTCGGACGCAGGAGTGTGAAATTTCGCACACTTATAGTTTACTTGAGGAGTGCAGAATGCTAATATTTTTTTTAGATTATGCATATAAAATTAGTAAGCCTGAATGGCGCTCTGTTGTTCGTGCCTACCCCGCAAGGGAACTGGCGTGAAATTATGATGGCATATAAAATACATTAAATCAATTAAAAAAAACATTACACACCCTACCATGTATTTGACACACACACGCATATATACTTGTCGGGTTCACGCCGGGAGCGAACGAATGACGCTCCGAGAATAACATAATAATCTGAAATATTCCCGCAGGGGGGCTTTGTGGCGAAGCCTTAGGTGAGTAGCGACACCTCGTACCTGACTCCGGGGGCCAAGGCAGGGCCCCCGCCTCCGTGCTTGCCTTAACCAGCCGGCACGGAGTGGAGATCGCTAGAGCTAAGACTCAAGCTCCAGGGGTGGAAGTGATAAATGGCTTAACGTCGGAAGTAGCTTCGGTGAACCTGCAGCCCACCTCTCGACACCCCTTAGCCACTCACACCCATGTTGCCCCTGTCTTTATGGCATTTTTTGGGGCCCATGCAGGGAGTGGCGAGTCACCGTCTGCCCATTTTTCCATGTTCCCTGAACATTGCGACGGGCAGACGCCATAGTCCCCATATTCCCAGACCCCTAGTACCATTAGCAGTTCACCCCAATAGCCCGGTTCTTTTTGTCCTCATTTCCCACAATAGTCCTACACTGGCCGGGGCTTGTCCTTGGGTGCATTACTATATGGTGTGGACAGGGATAATCGCCGGTCAGTGTCACGCCACATTTACATTAAATTTGTCAAGGGGCCTCTACGTGTTGGCCTTCGCATGGCCCCATGCAAGCCCCCCAAAAGTCCGGGCCATTTTTATGGCCCGTGGTCTTGAAAGACATACAGTATAATCTGAAATATTATAATCAAAGTTTATTACACTAGAATTATCACAATTACGATATTAAATATTGCACAATAATACACAGAAATATTAGGACAACTCCAAGAGTTGCATCCACGCTTGTCAGGTGTCGAGCAGCAATTTGCCCTCCAATAACACTGCGATTATCAAGCAGTAATTATCGACCACTATATATTCTGTGCTCCTCGTCCAAGACTATCAATGCAGACTGTCGGTCATAGACTTGGTTATAGACTCGTAGCCTGTCGGTTTAAGACTCTTGGTTGAAGACTGCCCCTCCTCTGCCCGAACGCCCAGTATTTATAAGGTCCACGTAGTGCGCTGCAGTGACAATATCCGGTAACGCTGTGGTGCCACTTTAGTTACACTTCCTTCATAAAACCACCTTCCGCCATACGTATTAACTTCCAACATCCGGTTACTCCATTTCCGATATCCGTTTGCTTAATAATAAATGCTCCTACGTTGACATCCGGTTAAACGACTTCCGATTACTACGTCCGTCATATGGTTATTTTATAATAACAAATACGATTCCTACATACTCTTTTGTTTATTGTAGCCTTGGCGAAGTCTGTGATTATAGAAGTTATAGTCTTTGACAACGGTTTTTTTGGCGGGAACTGAAAGGAGATGTTGTGCTGTGCAGTTTTATTTTCTAAAAAGGTGTAAAATTACTCTAAAATTAACAATAGTTGTAGGATATTGATAGATTTTGAGTAGTAATTATGTGTTTTTGTGAGAAATGTGAACTATATAGCCAAATGTGGCCTTTCGAGTTTTCACAAGAACTCCGTTGGATGACGTCGATTGTAGCCTACAATACAACGTCGCCTGGCTTAAAGGCCTAGTTGCCAAGCCTTAAACATAAAAAAAACCCAGAATAAAAAGTAGCGCAGAGTTTATGTCTAAGAATTAGCTGTCATACAGTGAAAACGACAAGAAGTTTGAAACAATTGCATCGTGTTCGTACATCGTTTATATAGTCTATTCCAGTTGTTTTTTTTTTAATAGCTTTAATGTACGGCATATTTGGAATTTTATAATATTACGCAGAATATGGATAGACTAGAAAATGATTGTAAGACTTTGTGTTGACTTATGTCCGCATTTTAATAACCGTTCTAGAATACAGGCAGATTTCTAAACTTGTATAAATTTCACTTCACAATATTCGTTTAATATTGCGGTTAGTCTCATCTAACTCCAATGGGCTGCGGTTTAACCGAAGCATTGTACCATTTTAATAGAAAGTCTATATTTCATACAACTTCTTTAATTTGCATTATTATCAGTGATCGGCATATAAAATTAATTTACTTTAAGTCGGAGAAAAGATACAGAATGATTAACAGGGCGTTCCATTAGTAGTTCACAACGCCCAAAACGCTCGGTTAGCCGTACCACAAGGCGAACGCGATCGTTGTGGTCGTGGCGAAAACGTCACTAATGACGTCATCATGTTCGATCACACGACGCTCACAACGACCCATGTCAATAGGTGGGTCGCATAGCCGTTCCACTTGGGTTTACGGTTGTTACGCCAAGAAGCAAGTGGAACGGGAAAACTCGCGGTCGTGAACGTGGTCGTTGTGAGTCCCTAATGGAACGTAGCCTAAATATCATGGTACAGTATTAATGAATGTCAATCGCTGTATTTATACAGCGTACTAGAAAGAAGAAAGAAAGAAAGAAACTTTATTTGAAGAAATAGCGACGTAATTACATTTTTTAAACATTATTTTACACAGAACATATTGTTACGAGTTTGCAGAACGATCTCTCCATTGGATCATTGCTTTATACTGCACAGATACAATATGTCTGCCCGACCGCGTGGACCGAATTTCTGAGAATCAGTCCGATACACCTGGCTAATGACTGCCATAAAAGATTATAATACACAATGGGCTGTTTCCTAATCACAAATTTTAAATACAAAGTAAACAAACGAAGTCCAAATGCCGAAAGGTAATAAAGTGTGTTTTTACGGTATGCAGGTGTGAATCTACTTTGGTTGGCGTGTAGGTCGTGACAATATTTTGAGAATTTTACGCCGCTTTTTCAGCAAGCAAGGTTTGCACTCAACATATTGCTGTGCCGGAATTATATCCGACACCACGCTGATTTTCAGTGCAAACCTTTCTCTTGGCATATGACCAAAACGACCCAATTTTGTTAAATAATAATTAATAAAACTAATTCTACTTATGTAATATTTAATTAAAGTGGATAGATGCAGAAATCGTGGAAGGCCACGGCACACCTTCCATGATCAAATTGATCGTGTACTAGCAGAAGGTGATGTCAGGAGTGTTAAGAACAGACGAGCGTGCATGACAAGAGCTATGAATCTCAAAGAAGCAAGTGAGGTGTGTAAGAATAAGCCTAAATGGCGCTCTGTTGTTCGTGCCTACCCCGCAAGGGAACTGGCGTGAAGTTATGTATGTATAGGTTAATTAATTAAAAAAGCTATTTTTCTTATGCTTTGTCATTATTAAGTATGTGACTCGGTCAACAACCAGTAAAACACCGTGACGTCTTCTAGAAACATGTGATTATCATCAAACTGATTACAGATTATTTAGCCATTGTGCGTACAGTTGCATGCATACCTTTAAAGGACGTAAAATAAGCGATTCTTCTATATTTATTTTAATGTTAAATATCGTTTTAAAAATTATTAGGATTTGGCTACCGAAAGCACCCCCAATTATTCGCAAACTTTTTATACATGGCAATACTAATACAAATGTCAATGTCATTTTGGTGTAACTGTATTTTAGCAATTAGCATTTACGAGCTTAAAACATTAATAAAGTGATGTGCGAAAGTTATTACATGTTTTGTTTGATTTCCAAATTCAAGTAAGCAACAGAAGATGATGCTGAATTCAAAAAAGAACAAGATTCTTTACGTATGGTATAAATACTCATTTATAATTTGGAGTTGTCATACTGACATATTTTAAATTTGCCCCGCTTTTTTAGTCTTTATTTTCTAAGCCAAACTAGTAGATCACTAATCAAAGTAATTTGCACAGATAAGGAGTTAGAAAGAGAGAAGAATAAAAGACAGGAAACGGATTGGATATATAATATGTGAGAGGTGAATTTAACATGTTTATTATGAATATAATGGTGACAAGAAATATAAAGAAAAACAATTTTTAACTAGACGTGTAGCTGGGGAGTTTCTTGCCGCTTCTTCTCCTGAACAGCAATAACACGTTGCGAAGCGGTGTAAATAGAATAGGAAGTTCTCCGTACAGGAACGGAAAAAGAATACAAATTCCTGGGGCGGCCTGTCGTAAGACGCGACAAAACAACACACAGCCAAGTGGCAGGGCACTTGCCCGACTGGATGGCTACCACCCCTGGGTCTAACCTGGTCTTAACATCCTTGAAATAAATCTATATCATCCGCTAGTTGCTGTACCTTACAGCTGCGCAAGCGCCGACGCGTGTCGGGCGAAAGTACATTGCGTATGGCATACAATCGCTGGCTATACTCGCCGGCATTAACCTCTTAAATGCACCACGAGTACTCTGTTACCTACCTTCTTAAAGCAAGGCGCTTATCAGGAATGTTATGGAGCTCCTGGAGCCATGCTGGAGTCACTATCCTGATTACAGGTCTTAGGGTCAGCTCGATGGCCACGCAAACATAGAGTATCCAAGTGAAACGACCAGTCCTGAGCTGGTTGTGTTTCCGTTTAGAGTGAGAGTTCCGATATCTCACTCTCCTGTCCCCCTATCCGACCTTGCCTTTTTTTAACCAGTGGAAATCCGATTGAGGACCATAAGCCACGACAAGCACAGAAGCTTGGGGGGATAGTTCGAGACCCGTGTCTGGGATTCGCCAGATCTGGGTGGCACTAACATGCTCAGTCAGAACTGGTGCCATGCTATTACCATTCCCCAATTAGGGATACCCACTAAAACCCCTGGGTGTTCCGTCCTGCGCCTTATGCCAGGGGTACGGGAAAACGGGAGTCCCAACTCCGAGTGCCCTGGCAGGTGGTTGCCTCGCACACAGGCCTCTTCTACTGCCGTGGCATTACTTTTATCCCGCTCCTCGCGCTCTCATCTTGATGACATGTGCAGGTGAGTGAGAACCCCTATACGCAAAGGGGCCACACCCGCGCCATCCGCTTATGGTGACTGAAGGTCGAGTCCCGCCCTCCGGCGTCGACACGTCCTTCTTTGGTGGGAGCGGAGCAAAGACGTCCGCTCACGCTCCCGCTCCGCCTCCTCCTTAGCAAGCATGACGCGTTCGCAGTAGGAGATCCAACTTTGCCTATCCTATCCTATATCCCATCTCTTCTATCCCATTCCTCCTGTCTGATCCCTCTATCCCCATCTTCTTTATTCCATCCTAAAGGCTAGCAACTCGTTGACTTCGCCATTGGTATTGCAAAACCCTATAGGCGACGGTAACCACTTTTCATCAGCTGGGCCGTTTGTCTGTTCGTCAGTTTCTTAATGAAAAAAACTTTCACTGAAATTATTCTGTATCTATCTTCTAGATAGATAGATAAAGTAACTCTTTATTGTTCACCAAACTATAGATAAACAGAAATAGAAAAGATAGTGCAACAGGCGGCCTTATTGCTAAAAAGCGATCTCTTCCAGGCAACCCTTGACAGGGATTGATAGATTTTTAATACTGACGATGTTGCAGTTTATAATTAATGATAAATACACATAACTACATATTATATAATATAGTAGCCGTGCCTGCGACTTCGTCCAAGTGGATTTTTTTTCGCGGTACCCGAAAACAAGTAAGAAAAAAAATATGACCTAAGTTACTCCCTAAACCATCAGCCATCTGCCAGTGAAATTCTGGTTAAAATCGGTCCTGCCGAGACCAGCCGAAACATTGACACAGACAGATAAACAAAAATTTTAAAAATAGAATTTTTGATATGAGTACCGTATATACTTACATGTGCATTTAGTAAAAAGCTGCAATTTTGACATTACAAAACACTTCAATTTTATCATCGAGTCCTAACTACCTCACAATGCATTTCTGTGGAACACTTTACTGAGAAACTATCACACTTTCAGATTTGGGCTTTGACACAGTAATTTCAATTGATTTCTAATTATCTATCATAGAAAAATTATTTTATGCAAATTATGAAACTAATAAGACATGTAAGACATCAACTGGACTATTACTACTAACGCCATCTGTTCGAAATCTAAAGAACTAATATCGACGTAAACATGTAAACAGAAAGTTGTTTAGTTTAAAATACGCTGGATTTTTTGGTTAAGCATAAATAAATAATCAGTAATTAATTAATTAATTATCTTTATAATCATATTTTATAATTATATATTTATATTTACTAGTGGTCGCTTGTGGTCGAAATTCGACCATAATAATTAATGTCAGAGACTATACTTTAATTATACTTAGATTTCGCCAAGGCTACACTGTTAATTTGACTTGAACAATAAACAAAAGAGTATATATGCGAGTGTGTGTCAAATACATAGTGGTGTGTGTAATGTTTTTCTTTAATTAATCTAATGTATTTTTATGCATAATTTAATATAAAAATTAGCATTCGTCGCTTCTTCTCTATATAAACTATAAGTGTGCGAAATTTCATACTCCTCCGACCGCGCAGTTTTCGTAAAAAGATAATTAGTAATAATATAAACATTGCTGATGAAACGCTTGGACCGTGGGGTCCTGATGCCATAAGCCTCTACCAAAATTTATCAAAACGACTCATTGACTCTTCAGGTGATCAGAAGGCAACGGATCAGTATGGCAATCCAGCGAGGAAACGTAGCCAGCCTTCTGGGCACCTTACCCATAGAAGACGGTGATCTAGGCTCAGTATTCTACTTATAGTCTTGAGGGACTGTAGATAGAATACAATACAAATAAGTTAAGTTTTCTTTTATTGTATTAGATTATTTATAAATTTCGATTATTTAATAACTCCGCAAGCCCTCCTAAATCATCGCTTTTTGCTAATTTATTTGTATAGATTATATAATAGACCTGTAGATGGATCGAGATTGTGTAATGATTTTACATACATACATACATACATAACTTCACGCCAGTTCCCTTGCGGGGTAGGCACGAACAACAGAGCGCCATTTAGGCCCATTCTTACACACCTCACTTGCTTCTTTGACATTCATAACTCTTGTCATGCACACTCGTCTGTTCTTAAGGCTCCTGACATCACCCTCCGCTAGTATACGATCAATTTGATCATGGAAGGTGTGTCGTGGCCTTCCACGACTTCTGCATCCATCCACTTTTGCATTGTATATCTGTTTAGTCATTCTTTCATCATGCATTCTTTCCACATGCCCGAACCACCGGAGCATTCCTTTCCTTACCTGTAATGATTTTAATAAAGAGATAAAATCAAGTAGTATATATACTCTGCCTAGGTCACAACGAGAATAACAGAAGCTTGTAAAAACAAGACAGCCTCAGCGATGCGTGGCTGAGTTTAGCTAGCACAGTTAAAGAATCTACGCGAAAATTTCGTAAACGCTTCGCAGGAAATAGGAAACGTTTCCGCAGGTGTGCCAACATTATGTAACTTTATATGATGTTAATTATCACACGGTTTACTTACATTTATAATAACAAACACATAACACGTACATAACGAACAGATGTAGTTTAAAGTAATTATAATCTTCGTCTCAACTCTCTAAACCAGTATTCCGCAAACTTTTTGTGTTCAGGGTACATCTAGGAAGACGAAAATTTTCGAAGGTACATCACAAATAAAAATCATTTTTTAAGTAATATTAATCAACATTTATTTGTTAATCATCGAAGCAATATTTGTTATTGATCAACAAACATAAAGTTTAAATTGCAGCATAACCTTATTTTTCCGAGGCACCAATTAATGACCACGGTGCACCAGTGTGCCGCGGTACATACATTGCGAAACACTGCTCTAAAGTCTAAACTATCGTGAACCAGCTAAGGCACTTGTAGAATAAATACTTATTAGTTTAAATTTTTAATACTGGCAGCTCGGTTTTACGTTATTACAATTCAAAGACAATCGAGTTGGTTGCGATTGGAACGTAAGGAAAAAATGGCGTTTTATTTTCTCTGGCTCCATTTTAATTTAAATATATAGTTCGCGCCACGTAAAAAGAACGCTGAGCGGTAGTGGAGGGGATGTGTCTGCGCTGGTGTACAGTCGTATCACCCCGTCTCGCCCCCTTCATACCACCAATTTGATTGATAAAACGCTCACTGCGCAGGTTCAGAGCTAGCGTTCTTTTTACGTGGCGCGAACTGTACATAATTTTGCCTCGTTCGGGTCCATCACAGCACTAGTTTTTTTTCCATAAATGATGTATCTTACGGAGTTTTTGGCGGGAACTGAAAGGAGATGTTGTGCTGTGCAGTTTTATTTTCTAAAAATGTGTAAAATTACTCTAAAATGAACAATAGTTGTAGGATATTGATAGTTTTTGAGTAGTAATTATGTGTTTTGTGAGAAATGTGAACTGTACAGTCAAATGTGGCCTTTGGAGTTGTCACAAGAACTCCGATGAATGGCACTAGCTGATTACCTACACTTCAGCTGTGCTACACATAGGCTTAAGAAAATGAAGAAACTATATTGTAAACTAAGACCTGGCTTAAAGGCCTAGCTGCCAAGCCATAAACCTAAATAAATAAATGATGTATCTTAGGGAGTTTTTGGCGGGAACTGAAAGGAGACGTTGTGCTGTGCAGTTTTATTATCTAAAAATGTGTAAAATTACTCTAAAATGAACAATAGTTGTAGGATATTGATAGTTTTTGAGTAGTAATTATGTGTTTTTGCGAGAAATGTGAACTGTATAGTTAAATGTGGCCTTTCGAGTTTTTACAAGAACTCCGTTGAATGATGTCGATTGTATCCTACAATACAACGGCGCCTGGATTAAAGGTCTAGTTGCCAAGCCTTAAACTTAAAAAAAAAGATGTATCTTAGTGATAGAATATTAAAATTACAATCTAATCTAATAAATAAGACTAATAAATACATTTACAATTAACAAATTTTTGAAAATATAATATAGCCTATAAGCCTTCCTCGATAAATGTACTATTCAACACTGAAAGAATTTTTCAAATCGGACCAGCGGTTCCTGAGATTAGCGCGTTTAATCAAACAAACTCTTCAGCTTTATACGTACATACACATACATAACTTCACGCCAGTTCCCTTGCGGGGTAGGCACGAACAACAGAGTGCCATTTAGGCTTATTCTTCCACACCTCACTTGCCTCTTTGACATTCATAACTCTTGTCATGCAAGCTCGTCTGTTCTTAAGGCTCCTGACATCACCTTCTGCTAGTACACGATCAATTTGATCATGGAAGGTGTGTCGTGGCCTTCCACGACTTCTGCATCCATCCACTTTTGCATTGTATATCTGTTTAGTCATTCTTTCATCATGCATTCTTTCCACATGCCCGAACCACCGGAGCTTTATAATATTAGTATAGATATAATAGCAGAATAATAATAATATCAAGCTCCCATGATTCCCGCCCCTCCACTAAATACAGAATAAACACACCAGCACACAGGTCCAGTTTTTATAATAACTCTTTTACGGTCCAGGCTGTGCGTCTCTGGAATGAGTTACCTATTGCTATAAGACAAGCCAAATCCGTGCTTTAGAAATCAGATTCAGAAGCATTACCTTTCTATTATGTATTCCTAATGCTATGATATAAGTATATGTATATTTCTATTGTCATATGTATATATACGTGTGTGTGTATATATGTATATATATATTGAAGAATTCGAACATGGCTGTATTTACTGTTAATATACTAACAATTATATTGAAAAATGAGTCTCCATAAAAAGGCAAATGCCGAAATAACGGTAGCAACGACCTCGGCTATTTCTCAAAAACAACTGGACCGATTCTAATGATGTTTGTCGTAATCACGAATTATAAATTCAAACTCTTATTTTGATCGAGTGTACGTGCATTCGAACGCTGTTAACTGTTTTATTTTATATGTTTAACATGTTTGGTATTGCTACCATTGCTTAAGATTTGATCTCACAATCATCGGCAACTGTAGGTATACAGCGTGAATTTTTTAAAGTGTTACCAAATACGATTTTTGAAGTGAAACTTCTATATAGACGGGGGTCTTAGGATTTTTCTGTCACGAAAAAGCGTTACGGCCGTGTGGAGGAGCGGCATAAATTTAGACAAGACATGGTGAGAGGCGGCATAATTTTAGAGTAGACTATGGATGCGTTTTTTGGTTCCGGATCGAATTCAGTTTATTTGTTTGATAAAATAAAATATGTTTAAATAAAAAATGCATTCATTAAAATGTACCTAACCTAACCAAACCATAATTTGCAGTAAAGGTTTTCAAATTGGGCAAGTACATTAACAATCTGCCCGTAAAACTTCAAGTTAAAATTTTGTTGCTATTCGTTTTACCACTTGTCCGTTGAAGTTTCACTTCTACTACGTGTCCCAGCACACATTTCGTTTTTTTTTATTGCTGAACCACAACAGACAGGCTGACGGCCCAACGTGTGATGGAAAGTGGTTACCGTCGCCTATTAACATTTGCAACACCAAAGGTGCTACAAATGCGCTGCTGCTCTCTTAAGGGAGACTGGAACCCGGTCACTAATGCCGGAACACAACGCAAGGCTGTTATGGCGGCATACCCTAGACCAGGGGTGGTAGCCATCCAGTCGAGCAAATGCCCTACCACCTGGCTGTGGGTTGTTTTGTCGCCTCTTACGACAGGCTACCCGGCCGCAAGAGTTTGTAGTCTTTTTCCGTTCCTGCAAGGAGAAAAGAAATCACAAGATATAGCGAAGAATTCTCAAAGGAGGCTAATTTGAGAATTTTTAGCAATAACGATTAATATTCCTTGACAGAAATTAATCCTTATAAGCTATACTATGTATGATTCGTGTTACGACATCCCGTCACATTCCCGGAAAGCATCCCTTTACCGTTAACATTTCCTCTTCCACCTTAATTCGGCCGGTAATAACCAGAGGGCGCTGCGCACACACATGCATTTCATTGGCCGAGCCGAATCTTCTAATGGCTGCCTAAATATCGTGGCGACACCACGCTCGCCGATAAATAGTCAAAACCGTCGGGAAACTACTGCATTGAGCCCTATAACCGCTCCCTAAAGTGCCAACCGTGTTTGTGTAAAAGCAGGACGCGCGAATCCGGCCGAAATCCTGCATAATTCCTTACACAGTTCCAGTGACGGTAAGCGTTCATTTTTTTCTGCTTGGTTCACTAGGATTTGCGAGGCGGCATCAGGTCTAATAGAGAAACAGGGTTTGCCCCGGCTAAGTAGCCATTCATATCTTACCAATTCGAATGTACACTATTAAAAAAAAAATGCTGTTATTATAATATGAACATGTTTATGGACGATAAAACAATATGGCCTCACATAAATAATAAATAAATAAATAATCGGCAGACAAACACACACATTGTATAGCCCCAAATTAAGCGAGTGACGCTTGTTTTATGAGTAATATACAACGGACTACTCTGGGGCCGATCCCAGACACCCAGACCATAGTAAATAACGGATAAAATACGTTTCCGAAATTTACTACACCAGGAATGGAACCCGGAGCCTCTGCGTTGCACTGAGGTAGCCCGCAAAGGCTTAGTCCGCTCAACCACAGAGGCCGTCATATATTTGACATTGCTGTAATGGTAGACATTTTTTATTTAGATTAATTATAGATTATTATTATTAATTTTAATTGTATTGATTAATTGATTGAGTGTAAAAAAGTGTTTATAAATCAATATTGTAATTTTAATTTTGTAAGCCCAATTAAGGGCCGAATGCATTGATACTGTAAAAACCGTAACAACTTTGTACATGCATTACGCAATAAATATATATTCTATTCTATTTGATTCGATTCCTGACCGGGGTAGATGATTTTTCAAAAATCTAATGATATACCACTTTACCAAAATTGGCCCGAGACTCCTCCGAGAATTATTCGCTATTTCTTATAGTTTCGGATTTGGCCATGGAGGCCGATTTGAAAAATTCACCATGTATATAATTCTTCTGTACATATGTATGTCGCTGAATTCCTCCTAAACTGCTGGACTGATTTTCATGAAATTTTTTGTGAGTGTCCGAGAGAGTCCAGGCATGATTTAGATTGACAATTAGATCCGGTAGGTAGCGCTGGAATCAAGTTTCAATATTTTAATGATTTTAATATTTTCTGCAACGGGTAACGTCTGCCAGGAAAGCTAGTTTTATAATATTGAGAAAACGATGTTAATGTTAATACATATGCAATATTTGAACACAAATAAAAAATGTATACAGGTAAAAATCTTTTACTAATATATAAAGCTGAAGAGTTTGTTTGTTTGTTTGGTTGAACGCGCTAATCTCAGGAACAACTGGTCTGATTTGAAAAATTATTCCAGTATTAGATAGCCCATTTATCGAGGAAGGCTATAAGCTATATATCATCAATCTAAGACCAATCGTAGCGGAGCACCAATGAAGAATGTCTCAAAATCGGGAGGTTTTTTTAAACTATTCTACGCGGACGAAGTTGCGGGCGGAAGCTAATCTACATATAAACACTTTAGAATCGTTATTTAATTGAAATGTTCTGTCCTCGTTTCCAGCGTGGTGCCAACAGCGAAAAGAAAACGCGAGTCGTCGTTCGCGATACTCACGGACACCCCCGTAGCGTCCAGGCCGAGCAGCCCAAGGTCCCTGCCAGTATATATACGAAGAGAGAAGATATCGCCCTTCAGAGGTAATCTAAAATATTTCATTAATAAATTCAATCTCCCTTCCCCTTTGAGAAGACTTCAGTTGCATTTCCCATAGGAATTTCATGTTTTCTTGGATAATAGTACATTATGGTACTAGTGTGTAACATTGGTGATTACCGCCGAGGCGCCATTGACGGTTATCATCAACACACACGTGTATCATACGACGTTTTTCAACACACTTGTGAATAAAATAACAACAAAAACTAATTTTATTTAGTAGATAAAAAAAAGTTATATATGAGTGAAAGTTTTATTTATTAAACACGTACGAGTTAAAATTATCTATTTAAATAAGAAGTTGCATGAAATGAGCAAGCAATAGGAACATTAATTTATTTGTTCTATAGAACAAATAAATTAAATTTATTTTTTAAATTCCAAAAAGTTTTTTTTTTAATAAAAACTTTTTTAAGAACAAAGCAACTCAACCAATAAAAAAAAAAAAAACTATAACTCACTAGTGAGTTATAATGTTTTTTACTCACAGTTTGATAATGGGTGTCATTCTGTGCCTAATTGCGGTGACCATAGAGCCACTTTATGAGCAAGTGTGTTGAAAAAAGTATTTTATATTACTCTTTATTTTTGTAAATTTATATAATGCATTTTGATGTTAAATCTTATTATTTCTTTCATTAACTCCAGTCGCTTAAACTTTTAAACACCAAGAAATGGCGTAATCCTCACACATCCCTATTTATAGTATAAACCATACGTGAGCACACAATTTTCTCTTAAATCAGAGATTCCCCACACAAAGTGGTCGGTATAACTGAAATCGGTTTCTACAAAGACTGTATTAAAGTTTGTAACAAATCGATTGAACGGTGTAACCGTACAGAATGCACAATCAGCATTTATGCGAGCCGGCGTTATTTTCGACAATCAAATTACGAGTTCACGTAAAAGCACCGCGACTCGCATACGTGTTACTTATACATCATATCATATCATATCTAGTATTAAGTAAATATCAATAAATCATAGTTCAAGTTATTTTATCTAGTTATTTAATATCCTCAGATGTAAAAAACGGTACATCTTTATGGTCCTTCGAGCCGGATCATAAAGATGTACGGTTTTTTACATCTGAGGATATTAAATAAGTAGATAAAATAACTTGAACTATGATTTATTGATATTTACTTAATACTAGATATGATATGATGTATGAGTAACACGTATGCGAGTCGCGGTGCTTTTACGTGAACTCTTAATTTGATTGTCAAAAATAACGCGTGCTCGCGTAAATGCTGATTGTGCATTCTGTACGGTTACACCGTACATCGATTCATAACTACTATACTACATAGGGTATCACAACGCGTTCTATTACAACTAAGATGTCCTATAATATAAAATTATTTCTACGCTAATAGCTTGTTTATTAAGAAAGGTTATAAATTTTGTCTCTTTGGTCCACAGGGCGAGGCTTCAGAGAAGAAACATCCCGGCACACCCCCAAAACCTCAGCAACCAATTCCAGAAGCAATTCACCAACTCGAAGAAGAACGCACTCACTACCGCGGATCGACAAAATGGCAACAGCCACGTTACCCCCTCCCATCCAACTAATTGCTCCGAACTCACCTCGCAACTTCTTGAAGGAAAACATAGAAGAGGTGAGAGGATTAAGTGAACTTAACAGAGAGAAGCACGAAGCAGAAGCTGAAAAGAAAAGACTAGAAGAGGAAGAAGCTTTGCTTAAAGAAATGGGGTTATTAGACAAGAAACCCAAAAGTCGAGCTGCATCTAGGTCGACTTCTAGAAGTAATTCTCCTAATAAAATTAATTTAAGATCAAGATCAAACTCTCCTTCAACAATATTGCGTTTTGAAAACATCTCCTCTGGTAGTAGGGATTATATAAATGAAGAAAATATGAAACCTGTGACCCATAAATCCAGATTACAATCTGTATCAAGGTCACAACCTCAATCTAATGATTCATCTCCGAAACACTCCAAAATACCTAAAAGACAGAGTTCGGTATCACCTAGTAGGGGTAGATTAGACTCGAAATCGAAGTCCAGTGAAAGTTTAAACAAGACTCAAAGATTTATATCAAATAGTAATAGCAGTATACACGAAACGATCAAAATTGGAAGTCAGGTTCACGACAAAAGAGGCATGAGTAAAAGTACACAGCACTTGGATATATCGCCAGGTCATATTATGGGTAAACCTCCAATTTCTCCTGGAAGAGGCCCCCCACCTGTAAATAAGACACTAAGTGCAAAACGACTTTCTCCAATTGTAGGTACACCGAATAAAAATCCAACAGATGAGATACTTTCACCTAAAACTGCCAAACCTATTCCAGCTGCTAGGAAAAATGTTAAATCAACAGGAAACACACCTGCTACGTCTAGATTGAATTCTAAACCTGCTAGCAGAGACCCCAGCCCGGAAAAACGTAAGGGCACTGTTGCTAACACATCAAAAACTACAAATGCTGCAACTAGAACATCAAGTATGAAATCTAAACCTACAGTTTCTAATAAAACAGATCCTAAAACACCTATAAAAAGAACTAATAGCGTGAAAAGCTTAACTAGAACGCCTAGTACTAAAATATTGAATGAAAAACCTCCCTTGTTGAAAAATGCAAATAGTAGAAAAGATCTAACAGAAAAAATTCCAGCTTTTACAAAAATTACGGAAGTTGGCAAAAAGAGTACTTATAAAGATATTAGAAAGCCCATTAAAGGTCGTGAACCTATAATCCCAAAAAAAGGTAAAGCGAAAAAAGACGACGCGCCTAAAAAGGATACAAACGATACAAGCGAAGAAAAAAAGCAAGACGACGGTACGCAATACGACATATCGAACTTACCAACTGAATTAGTATTAATGACAAAGAAAAATATAGTGTCAATGGCGGCAGCAGCAATAACGTCACAGCCTTTAGAAATTGTAGCAAAAGTTACAAGTCAATTGCCAGTTGCTTTTGAAAAAGCTAGAGAAAAGGGGATTTTTGAACGATTGAACTCTAGAGACTCTCTTGCACCCAAAGAGGACGAAAAGGATAAAGAAAAAGAAAACGGCAAAGATAAGGAAAAGGAAAAGGAAAAAATAAAACCAAAAGAACCTCCAAAAGTAGAAACTAAAGAAATTCCTAAAGAAAAAGAAATAAAAGAAATAAACGAGATAAAAGAAGAAAAAGAGCATGCTAAACCTCAAAAACCAAATCTTGATCGTACATTTTTTATTGAGGACAACATCAAATTGCGACCTTTACAGCCCCCATACAATAATCCATATGTGGAAAGAGTAAAACAAAAAATAGATAACATATTAAAAGAACCAGAAGTTTCTACAGAAAATATCCTTACAGCGTCAGCAAAATCTAGAGAAGCGAAGTTCAAAGCAGAGGCAGAAAAGTCTAAAGAAGATGTTAAAGAAATTAAAGAAGTCATCGCTGTCAAAGAAGAAGTTACAACAAAAATTACAGAAGTCAAAGATAATACTGTGAAAGAAAATGACAAAGTAACTTCTGAAATCCGATCAGAAGCTACTAAAATTGTAAATAGCATAATCACTCCAGTGGAAGAGCCAAAAGATATAACAGAACAGCCACCTTCAAAAATAGCGGAAGAGAAGAAAGAATCAAAGAAAGAGATTGAGCCTATTGTGACGGTAGTTAACGAGAAGAAGAAAATAGGTACGCCAGAAGTGGTTGAGAAGAATGAAACAGTTATTGGTGAACCTGAAGTAGAAGTGCAAAGTTCAAACGTCTCGACTCCTGCGGTTGACAAGATAGTGTTGCATACTAAAGCTACGGAGGGGAGCGGGTCGGATAAATCTACACAAAGCAACGGCGGGTGAGTAATTTAATTATTTTCATCTATAAGAAACAGAAACTTTTTGATACTACCCATGATCAAAAGGCTGCTACAGAATCTACTTTAAAATTTTATTTTATTTATAATAAAACCACGTTTTATCGGTTTGAAACGCGGTAATTTATTTGATTTTTATCATTCCGACTTTGCGAGAAAGATGCGTGAGGCAATAGCCTTTCAATAGAAAGGTTGATCATCAAAACTATTAAGACCCACACCCAGCGAAAACCAACTGCCAGATCTCATGACACTGTGAGCTCTTTCTGCTTGCACCGGAACACAAATCAACATGATTGACAATTTCTTTTTATACAATAAAATTACATCTCTTCTCTATATATAAAATTCTCGTCTGACAGAGTTTGTAACCAAACTACTCCGAAACGGCTTGACCGATTTTTATGAAATTATTATCATTATAAACTATTTTTTATACTACTAAGTGATAAGGGTGGCCCACCCCAAAAAAGTATTTTTATTCTTTGGAGATTTTTTTTATTTTATTTTTTTTATTTGGAATTAAAAAATACATACAATCCTTTATTTTCACTCTTCTACCACCAACCACCTTTTTGTTATTAGCGATATTAGTCCTGTAATAATCTTCAACTGTCAGTGATCGACAGCTGATCAATTATCAATCGATCAGTCATCCCGGCGTCTACCGGTGTCACTTCTCACCCAGCAAACAGCACGGAGTGGGGATGAGAACAATAAATTAGTTATTTTTTATTTAACTACTAAAATATTCACTAGAAATTATTTATATGGCAAAACAACATTTGCCGGGTCAGCTAATAATAAAATGAAACTTTAACAACTCATTGACATCAAAATTTGACATCTTTGTCTTCCGTGATCACGGCTACTGAAAAGTGGCCGAAACGTCGGAATAATAAAAATCAATTAAGTCACCGCGCTTCAAACCGAAAATATAATAGCAAAAACTTAAGAAAATATTAATTAGACGTTGATTGCGTTTGAATTGAGATTTTTATAAAAATAAAAACTGACCAGTGGCGCCAACTGCGCCAGAAACAGTGTGTTACGAGTTACGTTCTTCACTAGGCAATTGTCATTTAGGTATTCTTTTTCTATGATACTCCTTCTTGTTCAGCGCTGTCTCCTGCCAGTCCAGTATGAAGCTCACGCAGATCACCCTGCACTACGTCACTCAAGCGATGGGTCGACCAACTGGTCGCCGTCCCGTCGGTCTGCCCAGATAGGCTCTTTTCACCGCGCGATCTTCCCCTGTAGGTGGCCAAGCCAGCGCAAGCGATGTGCCTTGCTCTCGCCTATTATATTAGGCTCATCCACCAGTTCTTCGATTTCGGCATTTTTTCGGATCCGCCAGTTTCCATCGCTTTCCGGTGTCGGACCCAGGACACCAAGAACTTGTTCTCCTTCTTAAGTGATAAGGTCCAAGCCTCATTATTGGGCGTATAACAGTTTTTAATACGCTTTTATTAGCTTCATACGTATGTTAGTATGTAACGGAATCTTTCAAGTTAAATTTGATCGACTTCCCGGTTTCCGATTGAGCGGAAATTTTGCACGTATGTGTATATCGCGTGACAACGCAATAATATGGTACCATAGAACTGATCTGATGAATGGAGTCGGAAGGTGGCCATAGGAACTCCTGTACAAAACAAGATAGACCCGTCGTGTTTGGGCTCGTTTTACTTGTCTTGGCTAGCACTCTGCTGCTACATGATATGCAGGATCTCAAAAGCTTGTATTTAAAAACCTTTTTAAAAAAGCTTATTTTTACATAACGTTCCATTTTATCATAAGAGTGTATTTAATTCTTTTTTCAAAGTTTCCACGGAGAAGGGAATTAAATCACTAAATAATCACTAAAAAATGAAAAATAAATAATAGTTTAAAAAAAAACTAAAAAAATACGCTTTTATAGAAAATCCAACTAAAAAATAGAAAATAAATTTGAATTAAAAATAGTGTAAGAAAAAATGATTTTATTGTAAAAAAAAGCGTGGGGTGCTTTTCAGGATATTATCAAAATAACCCTTCTACTCATATCTGTTCATAAAATATTTATAACTATTGATACCATGCACCCCACGCTTTTTTTACAATAAAATCATTTTTTCTTACACTATTTTTAATTCAAATTTATTAAAATTTATTTTCTATTTTTTAGTTGGATTTTCTATAAAAGCGTATTTTTTTAGTTTTTTTTTTTTTAACTATTAATTATATATATACGTGTCTTGGTCTTGCAGCTAAGAAGCTTGGATACCAAAACTTTATGAAGCGCCGCGGTACATCGTAGGGTATTCTGAATACGAATAACTATATCTTCCTCACGGGTGTTAGTGTCTGTTAGAGGACAGCCCAAGTATTTGAGGAGTAGAGTATTCTCATTTCGGAGGCCAGGACTCATTTCGGGTCGTTGAGTCGCAGCAGTTAGTTAGTTAGTTTTCTATGATATCAATATGGATAATGGCATACAGTAAGTCGTGGTAGCGTAATGCCTAGCGCACGCTTCCCAAACATAAATGACGTGCGTTTGATCCTGGTCGGACCGCATGCACCACCTAGGCAGTTTTCTGAACTAATGTGCATATTGTTACGATTACCATGTGCTAACAACGGTGAAGGAAAACATCGTGATGCAACCAGCACATCGACATAACCGATGTGTCAAACCTGCCAAGCCGTCTTGGACAAGCGTGGCGGATATGCTGTCCATTCCCCTATAATGGGAGGCTCGAGCCCAGCAGTGGGACAGTTATGGGCCTTTATTATAATTTATTATAGTAGCATACAATTATCATCATCATCATCCGAGCGTTAAACCCCGGTTGCGTCCGGAGCGTTCACTATAACGCTCTGAAATCGCTTTCCTACTTTTTCTTCTCCACTTCGCAAGGTCTACGGCACCCTTTGTATTGAGACCATTGGCACGCATGTCATCCTTAACAACGTTAAGCCAGCATTTCTTGGGCCCACCCCTTAGACCGGGACCTAACGGAGGCGGCCTGGCTACATATTTGTTCGCCCACATACAGCGTAAGCGACTCTCTTGCAGTTTATCTGCTATGTCACGGACATGAAGGCTGCTGCGGATGCGGGAGCTCCTGACGCGGCCTTTCCGCGTGACTCCACAAATCCATCGCAACATATGCATCTCCGTGACGCGTAGCTCTTGTTTGTGTCGCTCAAGTACAGGCCACGCTTCACTGCCATACAAAGATATATATATATATATATATATATATATATACGAGTAAATCCTCCAACCGATTTCTTTTATTGCATGTGATCAACAGACACGCAGACGGCTCTCCGATGGAAAGCAGTTACCATCGCTTATGGACATTTGAAACATGTAGGTGCTACCAATGTACTGCCGCTCTCTAAAGGAAGACTGGAATCTGCCCACTAATGCCGGAACACAAGTCAAGGTTGTTATGGCGGCATACTCTAGATATATATAATTTATTTATAATATATAATTTCGAACGAATACAAAGGGTAATGGTCGATGATGTTATGCTGGAGCAAGTGAATGAGTTTGTATATCTTGGATGTGCTTTTAGCAGGGATGGAAGGTACACCGCTGATATAGAAAGAAGAGTAAATTTGGGGAATATTGTGAATGGAGCGTTAGGTAAACTTCTAGGCGCTAAGAACCTCAGCCAGAAGGCCCAGCTTGCGATACACAACACGGTGCTGGTACCTACGCTCACGTATGGAAACGAGAGTTGGGTATAGAAGAGAGAGCATGAAAGTAGAGTAAACGCGGTTAAGATGCGAGCACTGAGCAAAATCTGCGGAGTGACGCTCGCGGACCGCGTTCGTAATACCGAAGTAAGCGTTCTGATCTGCCCAAAATGCAAGCGAATTTTTGCAAATAAGGTTGGTTACATTAGTCACAAGAGGGCGCACGAATATCACAACATTAAAGACTGAAGTAGTTTCCATAGCTGAATCGGCTCCAAATATACATATATAACTTCACGCCAGTTCCCTTGCGGGGTAGGCACGAACAACAGAGCGCCATTTAGGCTTATTCTTACACACCTCACTCGCTTCTTTGACATTCATAACTCTTGTCATGCACGCTCGTCTGTTCTTAAGGCTCCTGACATCACCCTCCGCCAGTACACGATCAAATTGATCATGGAAGGTGTGTCGTTGCCTTCCACGACTTCTGCATCCATCTACTTTTGCATTGTATATCTGTTTAGTCATTCTTTCATCATGCATTCTTTCCACATGCCCGAACCACCGGAGCATTCCTTTCCTTACCTTCACCCCGACACTCTCTTTCAGACCAACTCTCTTTCTTACTTCGGTATTACGAACACGGTCCGCGAGCGTCACTCCGCAGATTTTGTACACACAATAATATATGCAATTTCACAATCCTTTCATATTAAAAAGAAAGTGTTATTACCTAAATCCCTCTAGAGATCGGCTTACTTTTACGAAGTCCCTAAGGCTACGATGATTGGAATGTGAATTGACTTCATTCTCCATCCGCGTGCGTAATGCGATGACATATAAGGATTTTGTGAAATCGTCATTGTTGAAGAACAATGGTAAGAGTGTTCAATGCCCAATCTATACTAATATTATAAAGCTGAAGAGTTTGCTTGTTTGTTTGTTTAAACGCGCTAACCTCAGGAACCGCTGGTCCGATTAGAAAAATTCTTTCAGTGTTGAATGGTACATTTATCGAGGAATCTATACGCTATATTATGTTTTCAAAAAAATTAGGGATCCTTACTAAAAGTCCAATAATGTAACCCAAGGTGTAAAAAAATGACCCGAAAAAATCCTTACACGGGGTGCGCTGCGAAAACTGTTGATTATAGAACAAAACAATGTCTTACCACTTTGCAGAACATATAATTGTCTACAAAAAGTATCGCGTAACCATATGTCTAACTATTGTAGTTATCTCACAATAAGTGTTTTGTTTATTGTTTAAATAATTAAAATGCCGTCGCTTCAAAAACTCTTTATTTTGTACCGTGGTATTAATTCTTATCAAAATAAATTACTCCATATTCAAGACGAATTCAATACCTTTCTAGAACTTTTTGAATTATTCAATTCGGACGTTTCATTCAAAAGATATCGCGATATATAAAATGTAAGTATTAGTGTTGTAGCCAAATATACTAATATATTGTTTGATTGAACGCGCTAATCTCAGGAACTACTGGTCTGATTTGAAAAAAAATTTCAGTGTTGGATAGCCCATTTATCGAAGAAGGCTATAGGCTATATATCATCACGCTAAGACCAATAGGATCGGAGCACCAATGAAGAATGTTTCAAAATCGGAGGGTTTTGAAAGCAAATTCTACGCGGACAACGTCGCGGGCACAGCTAGTAACTAATATAATTTTAGAAAGCTACAGATATAACTAACTAGCTCCGTTGGCTAAGCGACCCAAAATATGTCTTGGCCTCTGAAACGAGAACACCGCCACCTGTTGCTGCCCTGTGCGATTTCTTGCCAGTTAAGGGCTTGAAGCTCACACAGGTCAGCGTCCCACCTGTCCCTCCACCGGTACTTTGGGAGACCGACCGAACGTCCCAAACGGGCCCTCTCCACGCTTCGATCTCCTCCCATCAGTTCTACGTGACCGAGGCAATGCAGACTGTGAGATTTTATCTCTCCTATTATGTTAGGCTTGGCCACGAGATTTTCAATTATGCATTGATTTTGCCAATGTCGAGTGCATAGAAAAGCCTGGTGATATAAAAAGGAATTTTGGCCGGTAAATTAAAAAGAAAAAGAAAAATCTGCCAATCTAATACAATACAATAAACATAATATTTACAACAAACGATAAGAGCAAAGGACAAAACTAAATAGTAACTAACTTCAAAACAATAGTTTCAACGTTGGTTCGGACTCTCCAGCTGCCATCGTCGATGACAGATGACAGATATAGAGCTCATGTATAACCTTCTAGCGCCCACGGTCCTTAAAAAAGTACATCATAGAAATAGTGAATAAATCCCAACACCAAATTCAACTAACTAAATTAAATAAACGCCCATGGTACTATATTAAGAAATATAATTAAATGTTATCTTTCTTAATCTATATCTTCTTAAATATCATGAAAAGTTGAAAAAAATTGATGAAAAAGAAACAAGTCTAGTGGTTTTGCCCCAAAGACCTACCAAAAGGTAATCAATTTTTGTCCTTTTTTTCATTATCCTCGTTCACCTGATACAAGAAAAAAGTCATACTTGTGAGATTACTGTAAGGTACAATTTTTAAACTTTAAAGTCTTAGGTCTTCGCCATGGTAACCTTTTTTAAGGACTTTGGGCGTTTAGTGAATGGAAGCGTTGCAAAACCTGGGCGTTAGGAGGATAATATAATAATTCTGTACGATTATTTATCATTACATTTTTCATCTACATTAAAATGTATCAGGCTTAAAAGGGGCTGATACATTATTGAAGAATATTTGAATCAGAAATCTGCAAGTGCAATTGCAGCCTTTTATATTTTCTGTATAATGTTTTATATTGTCAAATATGTTTGATATTGTACAAGGTGAATTTAAAAACAGAAAAAGAAGTATGGAGCCAATTCGGACGAGAACATTTCGAAAATACTTTTATTAGAAGCTTCGTCCGTCTCCTAGAGCATCATGTAAAAACTGCTGAACGGAGTTGAATGAAACTCTCCAAAGAGCTAGCTTATATCCCGGTTCAATACTTGGGATATTTTTATCCCAATGAATGACGTCTTTTCCGTGAGATAGACGAATATAATATAAACAAAGTGGCAACGCCAACGAAGTTTCGCTAGCATTACTACATTTTTTTTATTGCAAGAGATCAGCAGACAGGCAGACGGCCCACTTGATGGAAAGCGGTTAACATCGCCTATGGACATTTGCAACACCAAAGTTGCTATAAATGCGCTGCTGCTCTCTTAAGGAAGACTGGAACCTGGTCACTAATGCCGAAACACAACTCAAGAATGTTATAGCGACATACTTTAGACCAGGGGTGGTAGCCATCCACACCTGGCTGTGGGTTGTTTAGTCGCCTCTTACGACAGGCCGCCCGGCCGCAGGAAATTATATTCTTTCTCCGTTCCTGCACGGATACAACTACTACTAGTTATTACTAGAATAAATCTGTATAGACTTGTAATTAGAAATATTTGTATTTATTTACTTAATTTATATGACTGTTTATCTTTAAGCTTAACTAAAATAAATATCTATACATACATACAGATAAGTAAAATTGAAGTGTCTGTTTGTAATTTCAAAATAACAGCTTTTTACTAAATGCACATGAATGTATATACAATATTTATTATATAAAAAAATCATTTGCTTTTTCATTTTTGTCTGTCTATCTGGATGTTCCGACTGATCTCTGAAACGGTTGGACCGATTTTGACGAAACTTTCACTGGCAGATAGCTGACATTATAAGGAATAACTTAGGCTACTTCTTTTAGGGTTCCGCGAAAAAACTGCCACGCGGACGATGTCGCGGACACAGCTAGTTAAATAATAAATAGACTCAACATTTTTGAGAAAAACAGAAAATGTAGTGACAAACATGGACGGACGGACATGACGATATTACAAGGTTCCTAATCTACCTAAATGACTACAACGTAAAATGTATGTACTTCGAAGAAGGAGACGATCTCGTGTAAAGTCCTCCATGTGTTGTTATTGAAGAAGCGCTCCGTATATTGGCCAAGGTCCACCCCCAAACATCGAGGGTCCGGTCAGCTGAATGTATCGAACGGCGTGGCGTGACCGCAGCATATTTGCATACTACGAGATTCAGGGCTGTCCAAAATATATTTTCAAAAGAAAGAAAGAAAAAATATGTTTTCAGAAAACCAAACAAACCAAAACATACTTATAAAGACAATACAACTGTGAAATGAAGTTCTGAATCGGTCCTAACTCAGCATGTTGCTGGTTGACTCAACCAGCGCTGGTCTTTGCAGCGCGTGCCAATGCGTCTTCTCGAGATCGCCGGCCTTCAGCTGGCACCCGGAGAGGTAGGTACGCGCATTACTTCCCTCCCTGAGTTAGGTTCCGTTTACCGCGGGGGGGCCTTTAGCTTGCTAGGAGAGCAAAGGACCTTCTACCCCCGCACAACGAAGTGGGGTGTGTTCTCCCAGGGCACACTCCAGGCACTTTATTGCGCTGGATCGGCTGGGCGTAACTATGTTCTAAATCTCAGCCTTTCCAACACAAACAAAGCGCAGGGTCGTCAGGGCGGAGGGGGTTTTTAGTGGGTATTGGGGTTGCTCGCTCGTGTAGCAACGCTCGGAGTCTTCCACACTATTCTGTGACGTCGATCGCGGACGGAGCACTGCCAAGAGCATACTATTGCTGCCGTGTTATCGCCCCCGACCGACGCGTGTCGTTCCCCTAGCAACGACCCAGTTTGTGCGTAAATCGGTTAAGCATTTTCCCTCGCCTCAAAACAAAAAAAAAAAAAAACCATCGCTGGTCTTCCTCTGGGGCCGTTATAGTGACTCACGGATAGACAAAATGAAACAAACAAAAAATAAAGAAAATATGACGAGTACTATTGGAAACACATATGGTTTTTAAATACAAGCTTTTGAGATCCTGCATATCATGTAGCAACAGAGTGCTAGCCAAGACAAGTAAAACGAGCCCAAACACGACAGGTCTGTCTTGTTTAGTATAGGAGTTCCTATGGCCACCTTTCGACTCCATCATCAGATCAGCTCCATATTATTGCATTGTCACGCGATATACATATGAGTGCAAAATTTCAGCTCAATCGGAAACCGGGAAGTTGGTCAAATTTAACTTGCAAGATTCCACCCGAACTTACATACTTACATACATACATAGGTACATTGCAAGTTAAATAAAAAGCTTGTAAAAATTAATATAAAAGAAAAAATTGTTTGCGAATGTTTCGAGTCAATGAAACAAGTTAGTCGTGACTCGCACTCTTATGTAGCCCCGATACAAACTCAAAAGTTTTTGGTCACAACCAGCTGTGTGCACTACTTCTTTCGCGGTTCTTACGCGGGTCCCTAAAAAAAGTAGGCTAAGTTACTCCTTATCCCCCAGAGCCACCTATGTGCAAGTATTAGACAAAGCCCGGTTTGCATCAGCCCAAACCTCTCTACTTCTACTCATCGCCAGCTCTATCCGTGCAGGAACGGAGAAAGAATACAATTTCCTGCGTTGCGGCGGCCTGTCGTAAGAGGCGACTTAACAACCCACAGCCAGATGGTAGGGCATTTGCCCGACTGGATGGCTACCACCCCTGGTCTAAAGTATGTCGCCATAACAACCTTGAGTTGTGTTCCAGTCTCCCTTAAGAGAGCAGCAGCGCATTTGTAGCACCTTTGGTGTTGCAAATGTCCATAGGCGATGGTAACCGCTTTCCATCAAGTCGGCCGTCTGCCTGTCTGCTGATCTCCTGCAATAAAAAAAAATCAAAATCCAGTACAACGGCAGCGGTCAAGTGCGCAGGACATTTTATTTTATTTATTTAGGATAATAAAGAGATATACACTCGAGTTACATAAGAAAGAGAAAAAGGAATCGCAACGGACAAGTGTAATCGCAACAAAATTAATAATGCAGGTAGTCCAGTTTACAAAATAATGATCTATACATCTATACACTACCGAGGGCCGGACACTATACCCGTCAAGCTTGTCCATGCCGATTTGGCAGGTTTGACACATCGGTTTTCTCGGTGTGCAGGATTCATCACGATGTTTTCCTACACCGTTGTTAGTACGTGGTAATTGTAACAATATGGCACATTAGCTCGAAAAAACGGCTAAGAAGTGCATGCGCTCTGGCTATAATTCGAATCTGCGCTCTTTGAGTTTGGGACGCGTACGCTAGCCATTACGCTGTTCGTTAGTCTCGCTAAAACTCGAGAACGGCTGGATTGATTTGGCTAATTTTGGTTTTGAATTATTTGTGGAAGTCCAGGGAAAGTTCAAAAGGTGAGTAAATATGAAAAAATTGCTTGGAATATAATATAAAAAGAAAAGAAAGAAAGAAAATATTTATTACAAATTGCGACTCACTCAACACAAACTGATAAGAAAATAACAATAAAAGAAAGCCGCAATATATGAAATGAGGTTGGCACTCAGTGTTTCGCTGTGCCGAAACATGATCCGACACAGCACTGGTTTTCAGTGCCCACCTCCATAACCTCATATGTCCTAAGACCCCAAGTATGTAGGTGACTTTGAACCAGTACATTAATAAACAAAATATATATATAAGAATTATACAATAATATACCCAAACAAAACAAGTAAATAATAAAAACTACCTATAACTAAATGTTAGTGAATTTATTCTAGAAACTGTAAACAGCTATAAGTATATAAAAACAATTTCGCTTTCCCTTAGAAACTATTCCTGCCTGTCAAACATTTGATGTTCGTCCCGTCGTTTAGAAATCAATTAAATTTAAAAGTCGTTCAGAAAGCAAATTAAATTTAAAAGTTAAGATTTTTTTCTTTTTTTTTTGGTTTTGAATGTCAAACGTTTGATGTTCGTCCCGTCGTTCAGAAATCAAGATGTTTTTTTAAATTGATTCCGAGGCGATACGAAGTTTGCCGGGCCAGCTAGTAATAATATAAAAAATAATTTAGCATTTTAGGGCCCAAATTTGCCATTGTCCTTTACACATATGCGGCCATACTATCTTCATTACACCGACGCAATAACGGGACCGAGGTCACGCCATTTTTCATTTACCAAGAAAACTTCTAGCGTAATATTGATCTAATTTCCGTTGCGTTAAATTATATTAGATTAAACTTCGGCAACCCTACCCAAGTGCGATGCGGTACGATGTTTCGGCAGTTAAAATCTGACCTAAAAAGTTTGCCCTGTAAGTTAACAGCTTTTACACACTAGTGTTGTGTAATGATTCTTAATTTACTCTAAGAGGCGATAAAAACAACCCACAGTCAGCTGGTATTTGCCCCTGGCTAACATCCTTGGTCTAGAGTAGGCCGCCATAACAACCTTGACTTGTGTTCCGGCATTAGTGGCCAGATTTCAGTCTTCCTTTAGAGTGTCATCACATTGGTAGCAACTTTGGTGTTAAAAATGTTCATAAGCGATGGTTACCGCTTTCCATCAGGTGAGCTGTCTGCCTGTCTGCTAAACTCATGCAATTAAAAAAAAATAACTATGATAGACAATCATTTGTTGAACGTAAGCCTTCCTTCCTTGAACATCAAACTTATTAGTATTTGTTTTTAACTTGAACTAACAGCTATAGTGCACACACTAGTGTAATGTAATTCGGAGTCTAAAAATATTTATAGCCATTGTTGAACGTAGGATTTTTTTAAATGGCAACCTGGCAAAGGCTTACAGCCCATCTAATGAAAAGTGGTCACCGTGGCCTTTAGCCATCTGCAACACCACGGCGAAGCATATTTGTTGCCGGCATTTAGAATTGGATAGGGGGGATTGAGTAGGAAGGAGGCGATAAAGAGAGTGGAATAAAAGAGGATGGATAGCGAAGGGGATGGGATAGGGGCAGGAAGAAGGGGACCATTGGAACTCTCATTCATCGCACGATTCATGATTAGTTCAAGGCAAGCCGTTTCACGCCGATATTCTGTGAGAACGTGGTGTCACACAGATCGAGCCGGCCTTAAAAGCTGTAATCAAATAATCATTCCAGCATGGCTCTATCGTGTCAGATAGGCCTTCCAAAGTTTGCGCCACATATCCGTTTTACATATGTACATGAACTCTTTGTGTTTACGACAAGGTGTGATGGCATAATACCAATATGTAAGTGGCAACACTAGAGGTTGCGCAAATTGGGTTTGTTAACCTGGTAACGCAAACAGTTCATGAAAATTGTAATATATGTGTGGCAACACCAATAAAGTCTTCTTGAATACCACAGAGTACGTTTATATACTTTGACTATGCATCCGTGTAGACAATTTCGCAACAATCGCATAATTTAGCGATCAAATAATTAAACCAAACACTTTGGATATCAAACTTACTCGTATTTACTTATAAGCTCCACATCCTTTATATACACACTGGTGTAATGTAATGAGTCGTAATTTAAAAACTTTGAAAGCCGATCGTTATTTGCCTCGCTAGGCCTTTCAAAATTTGTGTCACACATCCGGTATATATGCAAGTCCGTAATCCTTGGTCAGGTGAGGTGAGGTGAAAGCCTAAGTCAAATACCCTGCTTTAAGTTTAGTAGCAGGCGGGATCCAATTGCAAATTATAAACCGAAAGAAAATTAATGGGTTCCGCTTGCTACTAACTTAATGCGGAATTTAACTTAGGCTTTCAAGTCATAATATACTATTTTGAACCGAAGAATAGTTTACTAGCTGTGCCCGCGACGTCGTCCGCGTGAAATTTGTTTTCAAAGCCCCCCCGATTTTGAAACATTTTTCATTGCTGCTCCGCTCCTATAGGTCTTAGCGTAATGATATATAGCCTATAGCCTTCCTCGATAAATGGGCTATCCAGCACTGAATTTTTCAAATCAGACCAGTAGTTCTTGAGATTAGCGCGTTTAAACAAACTGTTCATCTTTATATATTAGTATAAGATTTTATTTATTTTTTATTCTCAATATTGTTTCGGTCTTTTAGTGCATTGCTTTTAAATTGTATTTTTTGCTTTTTTAAATTATTTATTTTTAATATTTACTTTTATTTAAGCTAACAGCTGTTATGTACACACTCGTGTAAGGATTCGTAATTTAAAAACTTTGATAGCCAATCGTTGTTTGCTGAAAATAGACCTTCCAAATTGGCGACTCCTTCAACGTTAGACTTTTTCGAATTTACTTTTAATTTTATCTAAGAGTTTATATATACACGCTTACGTCAAGTATAAATTCTTAATTTAAAAACTTTGACAGTCAATCGACTGTTGCTACTACTGCTGAATGTAGGCTTGCTTAAGTTTAATCATATTTCATACTAATATTATAAACGCGAAAGTTTGTAAGTATAAATGTATGGATGTATGTTTGTTATTCTTTCACGCAAAAACTACTGAATGGATTTTAATGAAACTTTACAGATATGTAGCTTACACATCAGAATAACATATAGGCTATAATTTATAAAGATATATTGTGAATTATCCAAAGTATGACGTAGTCAAAGTATGAAGTATGACTGGATGGCTACCATCCCTGGTCTAGAGTATGCCGCCATAACAACCTTGAGTTGTGTTCCGGCATTAGTGACCAGGTTCCAGTTTCCCTTAAGAGAGCAGCAGCGCATTTGTAGCAACTTTGGTGTTGCAAATGTCCATAGGCGATGGTAACCGCTTTCCATCAAGTGGGTCGTCTGCCTGTCTGCTGAACTCATGCAATAAAAAAAAAAAAAAAAAGTATAACAATTTTCCACCACCATGCCGGTGAAACCGCGGGGCGCACCTAGTTTTGACATATACTGTTATAAATTCGTAGTACCTTCTTACACTATATTTACCAAGATACGACTCCCAGCTGAGGCGTTTCCATAGAGCTACGATATGGAGTTTTTCAAAAAGGGTGTCATAACATTTATTCGAGGCCGGCCTCGCGTTGGTGACATCTCTGGTGTTGCAAATGTCCTGCGACGGTAACCGCTTTCCATCACGTGGGCCGTCAGCCTGTCTGCTATAAAAAAACTACTTTTATATAAATCAAATAAATATCCAAACTTAAAATACTGTACCGAGTCAAACGACCTAATAACTTCGACCAGAAATGAATACGAATAATCGAGTGCCTTTCGAATCGATTTGTTTGTCTTCCAAAGCCGTTTTTAATGCACGCCTCTATTTTTTATACTCAAGAAAAACGTCAATGTACATGAAAATATCGAAGTGGCAATGAATCGTGATTTATTTTTCTTTTAATAAGTAATGTTTCGCATGCTTCAAATTTTGTCCTTCTAAAATGAAATAATTAGAGTAACGAGAAGGTTAGTTTGATTACCATTTTACTTCGCGACTGTTGTGGTGATAAATTTAAATTATGTGGATTTACCAGCAGATTGGTTAGATGTTATTAATTCTTAAATAAAAGAATTATTGAAGTGAAACTTCTTTAGAATCGTTGCGATTTGAAACACGACGAAACGAAAAAGCGACACTAAAAGGAGATGAACACATAACTCTATAGGACTAAGCCTGCGAGAGAACGAGATACGAGTTTTACATTGTGCAGAACAAATTAAAGAGTCAATAAGATCGATGATTAAACATAGGTCCAATTTGGACCGAAATAAAATTGATAATATTTTTTAGACTAAAACAGTGAAAAATTGAAAGTGATACTTAAGTTTATTTTAAATTTTAATATGTTGACGGATGTAGGCTAAAGGAATTATATTTATATTAATAAAAATTAGAGAAGAAATATCTGTGAGTATATTCTGTGAAGTTTTACTTCTACTGCGTGTGCGGTTCACACACGCACAACTTGTTTTTATATATAATTTATTTTTATGTGTTGCCATACTAAAAACAACATATAAAAATTCACGTATAACTTAAAATCACATAGTGAGATTCTATAATATATTTAATTAAAATGTTAATGTTTTTAAAGCTTCTGGGATTTTGGCTTTTATTGCATAATTTCAAAAAAATTGGATATTTCAAAACCCATTTACAAAACCCTGTTAACTATTAATCATTCAAACATGTTAATAACTGACAGTTATATAAGAAATAATTAATGTAAGAACGGAACAACCATAGTTTAAAAACAAACTGAATTAACGACTAAATATAAAAAATAATCGGTTATAAAATAATCGAAAATCTGTCGTCACATAAGCAATCTCGAAGTGGGTACATATCTTCATGTGAATAAATTAAACAATCTGTGCTAAGCCAAAATTGAATGTACAAAGAAAAAACCTAACAAATGATTTTGAAAATAGAACACTTTCTCGGAATCAAAGGACGAATGGCGATAATAATATGTCGATACAACACCTCGTAAGTTGATATTCTATATTTAAAAATATAAAAACAATTAAGAGAAGAGAACATAATTTAAACTTTTTGACGCGCATTTTTATAGTGTTGCCCCATTATTGGAATCTGGAATAAAGCTTGGAGAATTCTGGACAGTCTCACGTGAGGATGAAAAGTTTGATGATCAGAATGAGCAGTCGGAAAATGCAGAGTCTATGCAACATGAAGAGCTATCTTATGTGGAAAATGATTCAATACTTGAAATAGAATTGGAGCAATATGACGAAGAAAACAATTCTACACATTCGTATGTTTATTACCAAATTTAGCATATGTCTTTATACCAGAAATAAGTAAAGTTATTTAGGATGGACAACTTTTATCCAAAGCATTTATTACTTAATGTATAATGTAATGATAAGTAGTAGTATAGTAGTAGAATTCGCCACAAAGGCAGGCAAAGGAATCTTAGTCCATACAGTCAATTCTGATGTATAAGTCTTCGTATAGTAAGGTATTGTATTGTAGGCTACAAATGACGCCATTCAACGGAGTTCTTGTGAAAACTCGAAAAGCCACATTTGACTATACAGTTCACATTTCTCGCAAAAATACGTAATTACTACTCAAAAACTATCAATATCCTACAACTATTGTTCATTTTAGAGTAATTTTACAGATTTTTAGAATATAAAACTGCACAGCACGACGTTCCCTTTCAGTTCCCGCCAAAAACTGATTGATGATTGAAGTTCATTAGAAAAGCGTCAAAGATATTACTTAAGTGCAATTAGAAGTTTTAAAGACTTTCGTTTATATTTTTGAATTATTTGGAATCAGGGGCGGATTTAGACCTTTGCTGCCTGTAAGCTATTCAGTTTTTGCCACCCCTACCGACCTCTACAAATCGATATCTTACTTCACAATCATATTAATTGGCAATAAAATTTTAACATTATAATTTGTGAACTATCGTCTTAATTACACCATCTTTTTCCCGTAATAAGTAGATTGTGAACTGTTTGTTTTTGCCGAAGCCAAATGCTACTACTCAAATTATAGAAAAGTTTGCCTAATTGGTGAAACATATTGGTTTTTTTTTAATTATGGCTATAATGCCTTTGGCCTTGCTTTGCCAATGTCAAAGTTAAAAAATACACATGCTAAGCTAAGTGCAATTTTAGCCACTGAAGTTTGGTCGGTGAATTATACGCGTTTTTGCGAATCTGTGGACAAATCAAAGTTACTAACTACATTACACGTTATTGAGCATAAAAAATTACAAAGGACATTCAGAAAATTACTATGTAGGTACTAATGTTAGTAGGAAATGTCCATTAATGGGACAGGGACAATCTACAGGAAGGATATCATATAGAAACAGAAATTTTCGCACAAAATAATTGTTTGTATCCAGGGATCAGGTCTTATTAGGTCCACACTGTGGGTGTCTGTAAGACAAAAAAGGTTTTGACCCCAAATTTGCCGCCTCTCCAAAATCTGCCGCCTTAGGTTCTCCAGCCTACTAGGCCTATTGGTAAATCAGCCACTGTTTGAAATAATAATACACGTTTTAAATAATAAAATGTCGTGTGGGATTTAGTAGCTTTACAGATTTGCGTTTCGTGCTACACCAAATAACTGAGAGTGGTCATAAGGTAGGGTGTAGCTTTTTCTATAAATTTACCATAATTTATTATTATTCATAATAGTTTGTAATTCATAATTGGGAGATATGGTGTTGACATTACGAACGATGTGCAGTTCAGGCACTTTGGCCAAATGCGCCTTACTATTTATTTATTTAGGTTTATGGCTTGGCAGCTAGGCCTTTAAGCCAGATCTTAGTTTATAATATAGTTTCTTCATTTTCTTAAGCCTATGTGTAGCACAGCTGAATTGTAGGTAATGGTAGCTAGTGCCATTCAACGGAGTTCTTGTGACAACTCAAAAGGCCACATTTGACTATACAGTTCACATTTCTCACAAAACACATAATTGCTACTCAAAAACTCTCAATATCCTACAACTATTGTTCATTTTAGAGTAATTTTACACATTTTTAGAAAATAAAACTGCACAGCACAACATCTCCTTTCAGTTCCCGCCAAAAACTCAATGCGCTTTACTTATAGCGTAAACTACGTTAGTGTATGTACATAAGTTACCTGTCAATATTTAACGTCATTAACAATTAATAACAATATCGCGTTATAAACAACGCATTAAACCCATCACCACATCTATGTGGAAACGGTCAATAACTATAACATTATCCCAGTGGAGAAGTAGCATGTCAATAAAGCATTAATAATTTCTGCTACATTCCATTTGACATATGTCAACAAGGGTTACGTATTTATTTTTAAAATCAGTTTAATTAATCGTATTTAGAATAACAAAACGCGAATAGAATGTCTTTTTAACTTTCCTTTGTGTGAGCCCTCATTAAGTCAACACGCGACGCGACACGTAATTCTTTACACTCGACAGTACAACCCTTAAGAAATTGGTAGGAGCCTTAGTCCGACCCCGCGCGGCGCCCGCCTCGCCCGCCTAAACAAATGGCGCGAAATTATTTTACTTCTTCTAAACTTGGGCTTTACGCCTGTGTGTCATTGTCATGAAAAAAATAATATCTTTTTAATCTCCGCATAGTGCTTCCAAGTGTTACCGATTTATTTTTTATCGATTTATTTAATTATGAAAAAAAATAATAACATGATACACAATAGGACTGTTTATATTTTGCCAAATGAGTTGCTACCAAAGCGGTACGACAATGACGTTGGGTAAAATTACATTTTTCTAAATGAATATATATAAACAAAGTTGTGTTTGTTTGTTCCGTGTTTACGAGCTTGCTAATAAACAGAATTTCCATCTGGAATTTATATACATGTATTTATGTTAGAGTACTAATAAAGGAATGCTCCGGTGGTTCGGGCATGTGGAAAGAATGCATGATGAAAGAATGACTTAACAGATATACAATGCAAAAGTGGATGGATGTAGAAGTCGTGGAAGGCCACGACACACCTTCCATGATCAAATTGATCGTGTACTACCAGAAGGTGATGTCAGGAGTCTTAAGAACAGACGAGCGTGCATGACAAGAGTTATGAATGTCAAAGAAGCAAGTGAGGTGTGTAAGAATAAGCCTAAATGGCGCTCCGTTGTTCCTGCCTCCCCCACGAGGGAACTGGCGTGAAGTTAGCTATGTATGTATGTAATACTAATAAAGAGTTTAAGATTAGACGCCAAATAGTAGTACACAGATTGATTTTATTCGATTAAATAAAATGCTGCGCTTATAACCGTTAATACGTAGTTTTAAAGAAATGATGGTTGTGTTGTTACCTCTAGATTAAGTTATTCAACTTACGCATTCAACATTATTAACTTTTTTTATATATATTATGAACAACTCTACGGACTCGAGTTCCGTACCCTTTTTTACTACTTATTTCTATGAAAGATTTTAGAGTCCATACACGCTTATTGTTTATTTTTGTTATTGTGTGTGACATTAATTTAGTGATTTTTATGTTGTGGTGTACCTTAAGAATAACTTATTATATTAATTTATTATAATTTTAATACTAAACTTATACTAATGTAGAGTGTATCTGTTACATGCTGGTGTTGTGAGGAAGTGCATGTGCAGTGTTGACCTTATATCTATACTTATATATTTTACACATACATTATTAACGTTAATCAAATTATAAACAACATGTCTGCCTATATTTATTTTCAAATTTACTTATTTTAGGTATCCAGGCCAATCTACATTACAAAGGTAATGGGTGTCTTTTTCGAAATTTGCATGTTTGTTGAAACTCACTTTGTTTACCAACATTTACGATCCAACAAATTTTGTAATAATGTCTACATAAAAGAGCGGGCTTGTAATAATCTTACTGTTAAAAGTTCTCGGCAATTCGTGGATCACACGATGTTTTCTCGTTGACCACGCGAGGTTCACTGGTTGTCAACGCGGCGTCCACCCGGGGATGGCAGCGGTTGTCAGGTGTCGGGTGGCTCTAATGACCTATGGCCCCTTAGTGTTGTAAATGTTCATCGGCAACCATAACCAGTTTATTTATCAAATACCGGCCGTTTGATAAATGATTTTGATAAATCAGCTGTTTCGGCGGCGGAAACAGCTTAACCACTGAAGCGGCATAAATATATATCCATCAGTGAGATTTTTTTTTTATTGCATGAGTTCAACAGCATGATAGGCAGACGGCCCACTTGATGGAAAGCGGTTACCATCGCCTCTGGACATGTGCCACACCAAAGGTGCTACAAATGCACTGCTGCTCTCTTAAGGGAGGCTGGAACCTGGTCACTAAAGCCTGAACAAAACTCAAGGTTATTATGGCGGCATACTCTAAACCAGGGGTGGTAGCTATCCAGTCGGGCAAACACCCTACTACCTAGCTGTGTTGTATTCTTTCTCCGTTACTGCACGGAGAGTTATTTATTAGTGCTGTTTGCTGTTGAGACGCTTTGTCCGTGGGGTCCTGATGCCATGAGCCTCTAAGAAGAGCTATCAAAATGACTTACCAACTCTTTAGGGGATCAGAAGGCTGGTACTTACCTCGGACAGTGGATCGGTATGGAAATCCAGCGAGGAAACATGGCCTGTCTTCTGGGTACCTTACTCATAGAAGACGGTGACCTAGGCTCAGTAATCTACTTACAGTCTTAAATATTACTTTTTAATTCGTTAATTAAATAAATCCATATAATTGTATATCCAAAGCATGCTAATTGCCATCCAAATTTTGAAACTTAACCAACTTTGTAAATCATTATTAATCCAACAGGTTTCCACAAAGTACGAGCACTACGCCAAAACCACCGGCAAGGACCAAGAGAGATCCAAAAGAGAAACGCCAGTCTGATGCGGAACCCACTCCGGAGCCAAAAGAGCAGGTAGAAGAGAGCAAGCCTCAAAACATCTGCCAAAGACTCGTGGGCAAATGCAAAACGTGCTGTTCTGGTGGTGCGAAAGAAGATGAAGACAGAATTGGGGAAGAGAAAAAAGGAGTGGTGAATAGTCTTAATTGCTGCAAGAAAGGAAATGAAAGAGAGGAAGAGATTGAAAGAGCTGCTAGTAAAGTGAGAGATTTTTTAGATATTAAGGTTCCCTAGCCATTTTAACAAAAACGATAGCCCTTATACAATAGTCCATCTGCTTGTCAGACAATTAGACTTGTGTAGCTCGCGAATGAGTCATAAGAAGAAATTTATCTCTCATTCACTCAGTTGGTAAATATACAGCTCAAGTAGTCAATCGGCTCACTAACTCAGTCAGCTCAGTTGCCAACACATAGCACAATGTCGTCAATACGTACCGCTTCGGGGGGCCTTTAGCTATCAAGGGAGCAAAGGATTCATCACCCCCGCTGACGAAGTGGATGTGTTCTGATTCCCGGGGCACATTCAGGCACTTTTTGCGCTGGATCGGACTGGGCGTAACTACGTTCTAAGTCTCAGCCTTTCCTACATAAAAAGCGCGGGGCACATGGAAGGAGGGTGGTTTTAGTGGGTAGTGGTTGTTGCCCGTGCAACTTCTCTGAGTCTCCACACTAGCTGGCTTGATTACTATTTGGATTCGTCGTCAATACGTATAGTACAAATATCTTTGTGCTTATAAGATTGAAGTAGAGAATACCTAAGCATGTATTTATATATGTGGGACTTGAGTCCCACACAGAGTTGCAGTTTATTAAGCTGTACTAATTTAAGAGAAAAATAATAGACTAGGCTGAGTCAGATGCAATGTATGCATTCACTAACACGATGACAGAAGAAATAAAAAATAGTTAAAGTCAATAGAAAACTTAAATACATTTCTACAAGTCGCCAATGCTTTGATAATAAGTAAACGTAGGTATTAACAGTTTTAACAATATACGATTGCTACGTTCCATTAGAGACTCACAACAACCATGTTAATGACCGCGACTTATCCCGTTCCACTTGCTTGCCGGCGTTAGAATCGTAAATCCAAGTGGAACGACTATAGGACCCAGCTCTTGACATGGGTCGTTGTGAGCGTTGTGTGATCGAAAATGATGACATCACTAACGTTTTTGTACGACCACAACGACGGCGGTCGCCTTGTGGAACGGCTAACGGAGCATTTTGGGCGTTGTGAGCTACTAATGGAACGCCCTGGATAGTACTTTTCTGTTTGCATAAAGCAGTAAAACCTATTGCATAATCATATTTATTTCCTTTGAAATAAAAAATAAAAATTGTTTACTCGAGTGTGAATTTAAAATTTCGCCATTCGGGTCACAAGGCGGCTCGCTCGAGCTCGTTCGGCTCTTGAAAGAGTTAGAGTGATACGCGGCGAATCGTTCCGATTTCTATTCTATTATGTGTGTCCTATTTTACAAACTAACATGGAGACCACACATTGACTATGTAAAAAGTAAACTTATCCCAGTCTTGGGAGCACTACGCAAAATTTCTAACTGTATACCTCACAAAGTACGGCTCATCATTTACAATTCCCTTGTAAAGTCTCATCTTGAATATCTAATAGAAATATGGGGGTCAGCCGCTAAAACAAACTTAAAACTATTACAAATCACACAAAATAAAATTGTCAAAACATTATACCATCTAGATTATCTCACTCCAACTAAACATTTATACTCTAAAACTAACCTATTTAATATTTCTCAAATATACACATACAATACCTGCATATTAATAAAAAAAATAACTAATAAAAATATACACTCCAAGCTATCCTTTCCTGCTAAAACATATAAATATAATATCCGGAAGAAAAAGCAATTTCAATTAAGTGCACCAAGAACAAACTACGGGAAAAGAAATATTATGTTTGAAGGTGTACACTTATTTAATAAATTACCAGATGACCTACAAAAATGTAAAAATACAAACTTTTTCAAGATAAAACTAAAAAATCTTTTATTAAAATAAATGTAAAACAATAAATCACAACATAATTCTATCGCAGACTGCATAGGACCACATTAGTGTTAAGAATTATACTGTATTACTTACTAATTATTATCTTAATCTCATTGTAAGTGAACTACCTGTTCTTATGAGAAATAAAGTTCTTTAAACCTATTTTTATTGAACCAAATGAGCTAAAGAGCTAAAGGAGTGGTACAGTTCTTCAAATCAAAAGAGCTGTATCTCTCTTTTCGTTTAAGTGAGCTGTTTTGCACAAGTCTACAGATTGCCTTTCATACGTGCGTGGACCGACGCGTACTTAACCAATTTTTTTGCTTATACACAAAATGAACCGTGACGCTATGCCATGTGAATGTTTAATTGCTACGCTATATAAAATTATCACAGTTCGTTCTAACAATTACAACCATGAGAATTTCAATTAACTACAGTCAGTCATGAAAACACTTGCAAATAGGGATTTTATTTTTCTTACATACATACATACATACATAACTTCACGCCAGTTCCCTTGCGGGGTAGGCACGAACAACAGAGCGCCATTTAGGCGGTTATTTTTCTTGCAGAGTAAAAATAATTTTTTTATAGAAACTAAAATAGTATAATATTGTAACCAAACTAACTATACTAAATATAATATAATGGATAGTTTAATAATACATTATGGTACTAGTGTGTAACATTGGTGATTGCCGCCGAGGCGCCATTGAGACTTGAGCCGTAGGCGAGGGTCTTAAGAGAGCCGAGGACGGTAATCATCAATACGCACGTGTATCATACGACGTTTTTCAACACACTTGTGAATAAAATAACAACAAAAACTCATTTTATTTAGTAGATAAAAAAAGTTATATATGAGTGAAAGTTTTATTTATTAAAAACGTACGAGTTAAAATTATCTATTTAAATAAGAAGTTGCATGAAATGAGCAAGCAATAGGAACATTAATTTATTTGTTCTATAGAACACAATCTTTTTTTTTGAATAAAAACTTTTTTAAGAACAAAGCAACTCAACCAATAAAATTTAAAAAAAAAACTATAACTCACTAGTGAGTTAATGTTAATGTTTTTTAGTCACAGTTTGATTATGGGTGTCATTCTGTGCCTAATTGCGGTGACCACAGAGCCACTTTATGAGCAAGTGTGTTGAAAAATATATTATATCAATCAAGAACTGCGAATCACAACTGCCCACAGAGTAAGTAATCACTACGTTATCAATTGTCTGGTAAAAAACATGTTCTGTTGCCACAATAACATGCAAAGGTACTTAATATATACATCATTTTCTGATTTATTAAGGCAACATTCCCCTTGGGCTCACAACGACCCAGATTTTTCCCGTTTGCTTGCGGGCGAAGACGTTACAGTCATAAACTCAAGTGGAAGGATTATGGAGCGTTGATGTCATTAATACACAAATGTCATTAGTTGGAGTATGACTGATCTGATAATTGCGCCTTTGTGAACGTTATCAATAAAGAGAATGAATGCTCTGTGATCGACGCCAGCTACAATCCACCTCTTGACGTTGGTCGCTGTGCGAGCGAAAACTGTAACGTCATTAGTGACGTTTCCTTGGCGACCATAACGACCGTGGTCGCTATGTGGAATGGCATAAGGAGCATTTTGAGCGTTGTGAGCTTCTAGAGAAACGCGCCTTAAGTCATAAGTATAACTCAGCTAATTTCTGAAATGTGTAGTCAAATGTGGCCTTTTGACTTGTCACAAGGGCTCCATTGATTGGCGTCAGTCGAAGACCTACAATTTCGCTGAAATCTATTAGAGACTTAATACATGAGTTGAGGCTATATGGGCCAAGTTTCTTTGCCTACTATCGTGGCGAATACTACTACTATCCAATGCTTTACTTGAATTAGGGTAAGCTATCATTTCCAAATTGAACAAAAAATCGTTACTGAGTAAACACTAATAAAAAAAAAATTCTAGGCGAGCGTAGAGTTCGAGAATGAAGTGAAAAGGAAACCAAAGATGCGCGACATCTTGTGCGGGTGTTGCGGACGAGGCCGGCGCGTTGCCGACGCGTCGCAGACGCAGCAAACGGAGCCAATGTCGCCGATGTCGACTGGCGAGACCGGCTGTTGCGGACGAAGGCGGCAGGTGGGACGGCGGGACAGTATACTAAGTGATCGACCACCTTCAAGGTAAGTGCAGTACGCGCAGAACTTATTATTGCATAAGTTCAGCAAACAGGCAGACAGCTCACCTGATGGAAAGTGGTTACCATCGCCTATAGACATTTGCAACACCAAAGGTGCTACAAACGCGCTGCTGCTCTCTTATGGCCACTAATACTTATACGAGTATGCCGCCATAACAACCTTGAGTTGTGTTCCGACTCGAGCTTGTTATGACGGCATACTCTAGACCAGGGGTGGTAGCCATCCAGACTGCCAAATACTCTGACACCTCGCTGTGGATTGTTTTGTCGTCTCTTACGACAGACCGTCCGGCCGCAAGAAATTGTATTCTTTCTCCCTTCGTGCACGGATGAATGCGGTTTCAGTTAAGTTCTCTCTTTCTATCTTCTTAATGAATGAATGAATGAATGAAAACTCTTTATTGTTCACCATAACTTAAACCTAGATATTTATTACAAACACATTTAAATTAGAACAATGGGCGGCCTGATCGCTTATAGCGATCTCTTCCAGGCAACCCGGTGCCTAAGGAGATATTACAAGAAAAATTAAATAATATTTGGTGGCTTAACTAAATTGAAAATTCTTAAATATAGTTCTGCACGATTTGTACTGGAGTACAGCAAACAGGCTGATGACTAACCTGGTAGAAAGTGGTTAACGTCTCGTAAAGACAATTGCAACACCACGGGCGACGCTAACGCGTTACAGACCTCTAGGAAATTTTATAACGCCCTTCTGAAAAAATCGCAAGTTCACTCCAGATCACTATTGTACCCGGAATAAATGGTCTAAAGAACCCTTGCGAAGTTGAGCGTGGGAGCTCAAGGAAATGGGGGTGAATATCCCGTCGCTGGCGAGCGATGCGGTTATAAAAGTTAGGCGTTGGCACCAGATCAAGGAAATCCTCACAGCAGTCCCCGTTGTACAGGCGGTAAAATACGCAAAGGGACGAAAATTCTCTCCGAAGGCTAAGCGATTCTAAACCGCCTGTTAGTATCGAGTGGATATGGACGCCGCGTACGTCTGGCGCGCCGCCGCCGCCACTTGCGCGCGGCGCGTATGGTATAATAATAATCTATACTAGGATAAATGGCATCACGTCAGAAGTGGCTTCGGTGAACCTGCAGCCCACCTCTCTACACCCCTTAGCCACTCACACCCATGTTGCCCCTGTCTTTATGGCATTTTTTGGGGCCCATGCAGGGAGTGGCGAGTCACCGTCTGCCCATTTTTCCATGTTCCCTGAACATTGTGACGGGCAGACGCCATAGTCCCCATATTCCCAGACCCCTAGTACCACTAGCAGTTCACCCCAATAGTTCGGTACTTTTTGTCCTCATTTCCCACAATAGTTCTACGCTGGCCGGGACTTGTCCTTGGGTGCATTGTTATATGGTGTAGACAGGGATAATCGCCGGTCAGTGTCATGCCATATTTACATTAAATTTGTCAAAGGGCCTCTACGTGTTGGCCTTTCCATGGCGCCACGCAAGCCCTCCAAATGTCCGGGCCATTTTTATGGCCCGTGGTCTCAAAAGATTTGTATGTTGTAACAATATAAACTCAAAAACTACTGGACCGATTTCAAAAATTGTTTCACCATTAGAATGTTTTTTTTTAAGCGGGGGAAATGCTATTCACGCACAATACTGGGTCCTTTGCAAGGGATTAGACCATAGTTGATCATGGAGGCTTAACCCTTTAATAAGGGGCAATCCAAACATTAAGCAAGCCAGCTTGTGTGGAGACTCAGAGAAGTTGCACGGGCAACAACCACTACCCACTAAAACCACCCTCCTCCCATGTACCCCGCGCTTTTTATGTAGGAAAGGCTAAGATTTAGAACGTAGTTACGCCCAGTCCGATCCAGCGCAAAAAGTGCCTGAATGTGCCCCGGGAATCAGAACACATCTACTTCGTCAGTGGGGGTGATGAATCCTTTGCTCCCTTGATAGCTAAAGGCCCCCCGAAGCGGGCCATTAGAATGCTACATTATCCCTGAGTAACATAGGCTATATTTATTACTAAATAAACTTAGGGATCTCTACTAAAACTTCAAAAGCATAAACCACCCGTGCGAAGCCAGGACTGGCCGCTAGTATGGTATATACGTAAGAAGTTGGTTGAGTTCAAAGAAATTCCGTATTATTTTATATATTTATAGGCAATTTAATTAACTAAAAATGACTAAGCTCTAAAACCGTTAGTTTCATTGTCAGCACAATAAAGAACAGATGGATGATAGTCTAAAAAGAACAGAGGTAGTGCCTCGTATCTATGAATTATGCACATTTTTAGCTGCCCGAGTCTTGTGATTATTTTCAAAGCAAACATTGATGAAGTAGATTTAAATAAAGTAACTTAAAAAATCATGACATTGTCACGCCGCCGGCGCCGCGCCGCCGCTGACTGAAACCTCCAGCGCACCGTAGCCGCGGTATTTTAACGCGGCGCACGTGTCTAGTACATGATACGAACGGCGTGTCGCTGGATGGAGTCCAGAATTCAGGGGGTCAGTAACATAAGCGAGTTTCCTCGCCCATAAAAATGAACTCCACATGCAGTGTGATTGCGCTGGTACTGCTTGGACTGGTTTAGCACACCAAGCTTTCTACAGGCAACTTTGGCCTTGCCTTCCCGTCTGGAAGTTCCAGATAACCGTGAAATTGCACGGCGTCCATTATGTCGACCCTAAGGATCTGGCTCATAATGAGATGATAAGATGTTATTGTAAAGCCTGCTCTTCGGTATGTAAAAGTTTAAGAATTTATAGTAATATGTGTGTGCACTATTTGTAGTCTTTCTGGGTTCCTGCATGGATCCAATTGTTCAAAGGGTCTCTACGAGCAAGTATTACTTCCTTCCTCCCGAGCCATTGTTATAGCCCGTAGTCTTAAGCAATATATTGTTACAACTCGAGCTTGCATGACAAGAGTTATGAATGTCAAAGAGGCAAGTGAGGTGTGTAAGAATAAGCCTAAATGGCACTCTGTTGTTCGTGCCTACCCCGCAAGGGAACTGGCGTGAAGTTATGTATGTATGTATGTAACTCAGGTCCCGACAAAAACAAAACACATTGTATTTCCTGCCGGCATTTAAACTATTTGTAACTCTTTTATGATCGCCTTCTTTTGTTTACTTTGTGTTTAAAAGTTGTGATTAGAAAACATCCCATTGTTTATTGTACTTTTTTATGCCAGTTTGGGATCGAGTCATTAGCCAGGTGTGGCGGATTAAGTCGACTTATATACGGGGACATTGTATTTGTGCAGTATAAAACGATGACCTGAAGCGAGACGAGTGTACTACAATCGGGAATCTAATGAGTGACGGACTTTGCGCGTTTTATGGAATTACGACCTTCTCCATTACGTTTGGAATTGTTGTGTTCGGTTATATTTGTACCTGTGTTATACGTGTTTGTATAGTTCTAATAAACTCTATAGTAATTCTAACGACATTTTAATTCGAGTCTCGTGACTCGTAACAATATATTAAAAGGCAATGCTGATTCGTTGCGCGAAATACGAACCAGCCTTCTGTTTCTTACAAATTTCTTTGAAAAAACCCTTTGCCAACGAAACTCACTAACCTAAAGTTTCAACTTTAAACGGCACAATTATGTAACCCCTTCCTAGGGTTCCATATTTGCGCCGTAAGAGACCTTCAGCTGTTGAAGCAGCGTTGCCAGCCCCTGACTTAGTCACTGGAAGGTGTGATGCCGCCAGAGTGTCAACGCATGTCGCGTCCCACATAAGCGGCATTCCCATCTTCCAAGGAATAAGTATGTAGTGGAACACTTTACAAGCCAATAGATGGCGCTGTGCAATAATTGATGTTACACGTTTCCCGAAACATACAAACAGTATATACAAAATTTCAACTATAAAAGACGGGCCTAGGCCTGCGAGGAACAACATTAGCCTCGCTGGAAGATCTTCCTTTGAGATGGAGGAGCATTCCATCTCGCTCCTCCACCCTATCCGGTCACCCTTCAAGTAACATTCCATCCGGCCTCTTGCCATCATCGCGCACCAAGCCATTTGACCCTTGAAAAGAGCTGAGCGGATGATGTCATTGAGGCTGACATTTACCAGGTGGTAGAGCATTTGCCCGACTGGATGGCTACCACCACTGATCTAAAGTATGACGCCATAACAACCTTGAGTTGTGTTCCGGCATTAGTGACCAAGTTCCAGTCTCCCTTAAGAGAGCAGCAGCGCATTTGTAGCCTTTAGTGTTGCAAATATCCATAGGCGATGGTAACCGCTTTCCATCAAGTGGGCCGTCTGCCTGTCTGCTGAACTCCTGCAATAAATAAAAAAATGTAATGTTTTGTTTTTCAGTTGCTGCAACAACCGGCTGTGCACATGGCTGCGGGGTATGTGCCGACGCAGCTCCGAGCACTCCTCAAGCAGACGAACAAGCATGTTCTCCAAAAACAAGAGTTTATCACCTACTATGCCACCGCCTGAGGTAAGTGCGAAGACAAGATACTATACAATGATGTACAAACTCTTATTCAACGCTGAGAGGTTCTAAATCGTCGTTTCTTATTTTTTACTTGAAAACGACTTCAAGATGTAGGAAAAAATTATTATTTTTTAGTTGCTTTTTTATATTGTGCGTGGTCCCACACGCAATTAATTGGTTTGTAACTTATTTAACGACACGTCAGCTTGTGTAAAAAATAATTCATTCTGACATTTTCGCCATCGTATGATATTTCTGTCTGAAACCACTCTGAACCAACATTTGACCTTTGGAGTGGTCAAACTTTACCCACGCTACTTAAATCCCGATATCGTAAATCAAATGACTGGCCACACGCGACACGATTGACTCACTTGTTGGCTTGTGTAAAAGATATGATAGCTTCATATCCATTGTTGTTATTTCACATGTAATGGACAAAGTTTTGATCTTGTAGGAGGACGAAAAAACAAAATTTGCTTTATCGAGACTGACGTGGTAGAGATATGCTGGAATCACTATGGGTGCGTTCCTCGAGTAGCTCACAACGCCCAAAATGCTCCGTCAGCCATTCCACATGGCGACCACGGTCGTTATGTGTCGTGGCGAAAACGTCACTAATGACGTCATTATTTTCGACTCACAACGACCCATGTCAAAAGCTGAGTCGAAATGAGCGTTGACCACGGAGCATTGATTCTCTCTATCGATTGACATTGAAAAAGGCGCGATTTTCAAATCAACCAATGACATTTGGTATTTCGTCGTTAATGACATCAACGCTCCATAATCCGTTCCACTAGAGTTCATGTTTGTAATGCCAGCAAGCGAGTGGGTACCAAGAGGAACGTAACCTATATTGGTTACAGATCCGATTCGGTTGGTGTGATACCAGTTACCACGCGAACACAGAAATGCCACGCTTAGGACTAAAGTTGCCAGATGTCTGGTTTTCGAGCGGACAGTCCGGTTTTATTTACGTCTGTCCGGTCAAGAAAATCTTGGTAAACCAGACAAAAGATTGTCTGGTTTTAAAGCAAATTAGATCATTATACGGCGAACTTTGTTCGTATTTCGACGTAAATACTGTATAAAGCAAGAAAAGAGAGAGAAGAGAAAAGTTGTGCGTTTTCTTTAATATAATAATAATTTCTAGTTCTACTGAATTTGATGATCATCTAAGGCATTAAAACTTTATTAAAAGCAGTGGCATCGAAAATTAAATATATTAAAAAATAGATTGGCGTGTAATATAGCATTCGATACAAATTTAGTAACTAAAATGTTAGTTTTCAGTAAAGTAATATTTTAATACAAAAAAAATTAATAACTAGTCCGGTTTTTTTTCAAACACACCTGGCAACCCTAATAAAACTGTCAAAATGTAGTTTTAATTATATATACTGTCGCGAAAAGTAAACAAAATACTAATTAATAAGTCCATTGCGAAGGAGAAAATATTTCTCATTTTTGGAAGGAAGTTCTTTTACGCGGCTTACAGTAGAGCAGGGTTTCCCAAACTGTTTTGGGCAAAAGACCCCATTTCTAAAATGAACCTCAGACCCCCATAGCCAAATTACTTTAAAAATCTCCTATCTCTAATTTGTTTCGTATTGATACAAAATACTCACCAATTTAAAAACTTTGCGGGTGGTTAAGTGAGTAAACTTGACATCATTTTCTCATCCAAAAATACTTAAGTAGGCAAATAATTTTTGAAAAAACAGATTTGTATACATAAAACAACTTATACAGTATCTTGAAAGTTTCAAATAAGAAATTGTGTTTATTAATAGGGGTCGATTTTTAGACCTCGTCTACCCCCAAAATCAGTTAATTTCGACACCTGGGAAATCGATTTCGACCCCATGGAGTCGAAATCGCCCACTTTGCAAATCCCTACAGGAGAGTGAACTGGCAACAATTCTCACGTAAGGCAAAAGAGTAATGCCACCTCCAGACGAACATTAACGTAAGGAACTTCGGTCCTGACGCATGACGGGTCAAAGTCAAAGTAATTTATTTGTTTGAAATATGGACATTTTTGCAGATATTATGCTAAGTGTCAAGTTACATGTTTCGCCTTGACAGGCATACAACTTTTTTGTAGTTTTGGTTACAAGCCGTTTGTAGTCCTTATGACTACATATATTATTGGTTATATTAATGATTATGTTACTGATTATGATGGTATTATAATTACAACAAATATTTAATATACAATTTATTAATGTCTCTTTCAGTTACATATTATTCATAAAACAATAGTTTTGGTTCATGAATGTTTTGAAGGGATGTCGTGCGCCTGTGTTCCACTGGCATCATTTGACTCATCCGATCTTTTCGTTAAACTGACGTATTAGTTTGCAAAAGTACATGAGTCACAGAGTACATTAATATAAATATAATTGTTCAATTAATAAACTAAACTATCTTAAAAATACTATTATATAGGTATCTAATTATAAATAAACTAAATTATAAATAAATTATCTGCGGAGTGACGCTCGCGGACCGCGTTCGTAATACCGAAGTAAGAAAAAGAGTTGGTCTGAAAGAAAGTGTCGGGGTGAAGGTAAGGAAAGGAATGCTCCGGTGGTTCGGGCATGTGGAAAGAATGCATGATGAAAGAGTGACTAAACAGATATACAATACAAAAGTGGATGGATGCAGAAGTCGTGGAAGGCCACGACACACCTTCCATGATCAAATTGATCGTGTACTAGCGGAGGGTGATGTCAGGAGCCTTAAGAACAGACGAGCGTGCATGACAAGAGTTATGAATGTCAAAGAAGCAAGTGAGGTGTGTAAGAATGGGCCTAAATGGCGCTCTGTTGTTCGTGCCTACCCTGCAAGGGAACTGGCGTGAAGTTATGTATGTATGTATAAATAAATTAAACTATACAATAAATTAAACTAAAAATAAACTATATATACAAACTAAAATTAAAGTATAAAATCTAGTTCTAGAGCGCTGTCAGTCAGTAAAACAATTAAATTAAGAGAGTCCCCCGACTGCAGATTTTTTTGTTAAATATGTTTAAACGCTTAGAATAATAATAATACCTAGACAGTTTCCTACAAAATTACATTCGGAATTAAAACGCAAAACCAATCGATGTGTGCGTGAACGCCATGTAATTATTTTCGCTGACACGCACACAAAGACAAAAATAATGTTGCCAGTAAATAGTAACAGAGTCTTTCTAAAAAGTAGGTAATTGAGGCTTTGTATTGCGGACTGACGAGACAGACCGTCCGCAAGTGAAATGAGACTTTTGGGACCTACTTAAAGTCCTTCACTTTACTGAGACCTACTCGGGTTCTAAGTTTATTAGATTGAAGATTGAAAATACTTTCAAAGATTTAAGTCATTAGTAGTTAGTAAACTTATTAATAAGATTCAAACTTAGTCATTTAGTTATGTTTAGTTTTCCCGTCGGAAGTTTCACAGTTGATTGTGTACTAGCAGAAGGTGATGTCAGGAGCCTTAAGAACAGACGAGCGTGTATGACAAGAGTTATGAATGTCAAAGAAGCAAGTGAGGTGTGTAAGAATAAGCCTAAATGGCGCTCTGTTGTTCGTGCCTACCCCGCAAGGGAACTGGCGTGAAGTTATGTATGTATGTATGTATGTATGTAAGTTTCACAGTATTAGATATATCGAATAATTAATTTTAGTGTAGTGTAGCTTACCATTGGTTTCCGTTTCTTTTTCTAGATTATAAGTATCCTGTTTTGGTCTAGATTTATTGTATTTATTGTTAGGCGTTAAATTTATGGTTATACTGTTGGATACTTAAAAAAAAAATGTTTGAACGTATCATCATTATCATCATCATCCGAGCGTTAAATCCCGGTTGCGTTCGGAGCGATCACTCCGACGCCCAGGGTCGTTTCTTGGGCCTATGTTTAAACGTATATCCCTAACTTAAATCAAGTTTTTTAAGAAACGAAAAATATCGAGATTATTTTCGAAAACGGTGTATTTACGGTGTATGTGGTAGGGCAGAAGCCCGACTGGTTGGCTACCACCCCTGGTCTAAAGTATGTCGCCATAATAACCTTGAGTTGTGTTCCGGCATTAGTGACCAGGTTCCAGTTTCCCTTAAGAGAGCAGCAGCGCACTTGTAGCAACTTTGCTGTTGCAAATGTCCATAGGCGATGGTGACCGCTTTCCATCAAGTGGGCCGTCTGCCTGTCTGCTGATCTCCTACAATAAAAAAAAAACTATTTTTATTTTTGTTTAAATACGCAGCTTTTATATAACGTTTAAATATTTAAGTTGTCAAACATCAACACGGTTGGATAGGTTGGGCTCTTAATTTAATGTGTCATGTAATAAATCATACTCAGAAACACATACATCAAGTACATGAAGTCAAGGACCTCCCATGTTTCATGACTAACAAACAATCTTATAATTATATGATCGTTATAATGTCAGAACACTACGTTTATATTTCTGTGAAATTCTGCAAATATTTACATTTGAACTAATGAGTATTCTTTACTACTTGTATTATAATTTTGAAATTTTTTTTGACTGAATGCGACACATAATTAAGGATGGTAGATAGTGACCGAAAAAAACTTAGTCTACCATACATACATACATAACTTCACGCCAGTTCCCTTGCGGGGTAGGCACGAGCAACAGAGCGCCATTTAGGCTTATTCTTACACACCTCACTCGCTTCTTTGACATTCATAACTCTTGTCATGCACGCTCGTCTGATTTTAAGCCTCCTGACATCACCTTCTGCTAGTACACGATCAATTTGATCAAGGAAGGTGTGTCGTCTTCCACGACTTCTGCATCCATCCACTTTTGCATTGTATATCTGTTTAGTCATTCTTTCATCATGCATTCTTTCCTCATGCCCGAACCATCGGAGCATTCCTTTCCTTACCTTCACCCCGACACTCTTAGTCTACCGCCGCTTTCAAATCAAGTTTAGTTACCGTGAAATATGGCAACTTAACCAACGGTTAACAATTTTGCCATTATAGGTTTTCGTTTGCAAGATTACCTCTCACAAAATTACTTTTGGAGCATATAACCTCACAGTCATATGCTCAAAAAAGACATTTTGTAAGAGGTAATCTTGCAAACAAAAACCTATAATGGCAAAATTGACAACCATTGGTTAAGTTGCCAGATTTCACGGTACTGTTAAAGGAGAAGAAGCGGCCCAACATTTAGATAACCGATGTGTGAAACCTGCCAAGCCGTCTTGGATAAACGTAGCAGGCAGGGCTTGGGAACCGGTAAAAAAAACTCGAACCAGTCATAGCCTAATTACTTAGGAACTTTTCTTTTCATGAATCAACCGGTTTTTGATAACAAAAATTCATTAAATAGGTTTTCTAGAATAAACCGAATTCCAACGGTTTTTGCCGCATTGCCTTCAAAGGGTAGACATGTGGTATAGCAAGTTTTCAGTCGCATACAAATCTATGTTGAGTGAGATAGAATGATACTTCCTCTTCTCGCAAAGTGACCCGTATAGGGTGGAGGAGCGAGATGGAATGCTCCTCCGTCTCAAAGGAAGATCTTCCAGCGAGGCTAATGTTGTTCTTCGTATAGTTGAAATTTTGTATATATTTTATCCGTGCAGGAACGGAGAAAGAATACAATTTCCTGCGGCCGGGCGGCCTGTCGTAAGAGGCGAATTAACAACCCACAGCCAGGTGGTAGGGCATTTGCCCGACTGGATGGCTACCAACCCTGGTCTAGAGTATGCCGCCATAACAACCTTGTGTTGTGTTCCGGCATTAGTGACCAGGCTCCAGTCTCCTTTAAGAGAGCAGCAGCGCATTTATAGCAACTTTGGTGTTGCAAATGTCCATAGGCGATGGTAACCGCTTTCCATCAAGTGGGCCGACTGCCTGTATCTCTTGCAAAAAAAATAATCTTTGTATGTTTCGGGAAACGTTTGTGACATCAATTATTGCACAGCGCCATCTATTGGCTTGTAAGTGTTCCACTACAATCAGGTTCATATTCCACGGGAGCGTGAGCACACATCACTGCTCCGCTCCCGCCAAAGGAGGACGCGTCGGCGCCGGAGGGCCAGTATGGACCTTCGGCCACCGTAAGCGGGCGGCGCCCGCTATCTGATGCCGGGGGATGCAAGAAAGTCCTCCGGCAATGGAAGTGGCCTCGCCTGTCAGGGCTAGCGGAAAGGCTAGGTCATATACCCCTAGCCCCGGCATAAGGCGCAGGACGAAACACCAAAAGGTTTTACTGACCCTGACTGGGGAGTGGCAATAGCATGGCACCAGTTCTGACTGGGCATGCTAGTGCCACCCCCGATCTGGCGAATCCCACACATGGGTCGCGAACCCATGGTTCTGCCTCTGTCGCGGCTTACGGCCCTCAATCGGAATTCCCTGGCCAAAAAAAAACCCCATTTAAAATTGCTTAATTTTGAACCGGTACCAACCCTTAGTTAGCAGGTAAAGTGTTCGTTCCCGTTTTCTGGTGGGGGATGGACGATATTCCTGCCACGATATACAAGGCGGATTAGCGAGTTTCACACATCAGTTACGTCGGTGTGTAAGTTTTTTATATGCCAGCGATACTATATTTTTTTTGTATTGCAGGAGATCAGCAGACAGGCAGACGGCCCACTTGATGGAAAGCGGTTACCATCGCCTATGGACAGTTGCAACAGCAAAGTATATATTAAATTCCTACTAAATATTATCTTACTTACTCCGTTGGCTCAGCGACCCAAAGTGGGTCTTGGCCCCCGAAACGAGAGCATGCCACTTTTCTCGGTCCTGTGCGGTTTCTTGCCAATTACCGGCTCCTAGCTCCGACAGGTCCGCCTCTACTCTGTCCTTCCAGCGATATTTAGGACGGCCGACCGGACGCCGACCTACCGGCCGTCCCAAATATGCTTTCCTCACGCTGCGATCCTCTTGTCGTAAAGTGATTTAGTTGTCCTTACGATTTATCCTTCATTGCCCAGATTCAATATAGATAGATATAAGAGATAATAATGAGTTTATGTAGAGTGTAAGTGTAATGTAATTTTATATGGAAATATTAATAAATACATACACAAGATATAAATCATTACTCATGTATCTACGAATTTATTCCTTGTATTAGTAGCCAATATGGAACTTGACTGTTCTAGTCACAGGTATCATTTAACACACCATATAAGAATGATCTTTGAATCATTCTTCTTTTACGACTTATATCAATGAGTCCTTTTGAATGACCTCTCTTTACCTCCCCTGCAGTCATTCCCCATCCACCGAGTCTGACAATAGAAATTCACATGATTCAGTAAGTAATTCACAAATCACTTACCCAAATTCGGCTGTACGGCTTACCTACACGGTCGCCCGTTTCGCCATCTTGTTTTTTGTTCCTTTGTTAACAACTTTTTATAACTAAACTATTTCCTCGTCGCGCTCCCTCACCCCCGCTATCCTTTGCGTTCAGAAATGTATTAACCTTTTCGCATTTCGCGACACCTCTCCCATCCGTTCTACGTGACCGAGCCAGCGGAGGTGGTGAGCTTTTATTTCTCCTATTATGTTAAGCTCGGCCACGAGATTTGAAATATTATCTTACCAAAAATAATCAAGTCAAGCACGCAATAAGTAACTTCCATTTCTTCAGTTCTTCTTTAATATTTAATTAATGAAAGAAAAGAATATCAGATTTCTGTTGCGAACGTTTTATAATTATAGTAGTTATTTAAATACGTTTATTTTAGTTTGCGTGTAAAGTGTGCCGACGTGAATATAATTAAATTTTTATAAATATTATGACGTGTTTGCTTAAGGCGGTTATACACGCTACGGTTCCGCCAGGTCTGCCTGTGCAGAGATGACTGGTCGGGTACACCGGAGTATGTATAAGCGGCCATACATGATAAGTTCCACCGCTGCGGCATGTGTGACTGAATTGATAATGTTGGTTCCAATGGCGCGGAGGGAAATTCGGCTATGGTAAGCCGGTTAAAAAATAATAGCGTATGATGCCAGCGCTGAGTACACCGCTGTTGAAAAAACGTATAACTCGCGATGTATATTCTTTTTTTTTCTCTCTTTATTTTGAAGGGACTTTTATTTACAAAAAATATGTCAGTCCCATTGTAACTTATGATTAAAAAATCAAATTATTTCACTTAAATCTATTAACATTTGTTTGGATGCACTCGATTTTATGTCTGACAGAATACTATTAAATATTCCTATATCAAACCTACAAATACTTGCGCTCTTCATTACTTTATTCCTCATTTGTATAGTCCTGACACATTCTGTTAATAAGTGCGGCACATCCTCGACAAGGTCGCAAACTTCACAATTTGGGGACATACTTCTACGCATAAGGTATTTAAACTTATTAAGCGGAATGTGTCCGGATCTTAATCTATGTGCTATAACTAAAAGACGTCTATTTAACCTAATAGAACGGAACCAAGGTATACGAGGAGGCTCACTCACTATCGTTCTATACCAAATACCTTTGTCTAAAGATCGTCTATCAAAATACTCTTTCCAAAGTTGATGTATACGTGTCCTATATTTGGGTATTAACTCAAAAAAATCAGGTTCATACTTTAACTCTCTGCCCCTGATAGTACTTTCTTTGGCAAGAGAGTCAGCCTTCTCGTTGCCCTTTATATTCTTATTATAGTTTGTATTTTTAAATTTGCAATTTTACCGCATATTTTGAAACAAAAACCGGTGCCCGATCGGGTTATGAGTTGCTATTTCATCCAATACGTGTGAAAAACCGCTGAGCGTAAGAGATAGTAATACATGCATGGCGCTTTCGACCTTTATAGAGACACTAGTTATAATATGTTTGAATAGAACGCGTAAACTCCAATGAATTGGTCGCTAATCGCTAGTTTCTTAGAGGTAGGGTGAGGAGAATCGACTTGTACGAAGTCCACGCCACTGGTAGATACATAAAACTGCACAGTTTTTAATACATACATACATAACTTCACGTCAGTTCCCTTGCAGAGTAGGCACGAACAACAGAGCGCCATTTAGGCTTATTCTTACACACCTCACTTGCTTCTTTTACATTCATAACTCTTGTCATGCACGCTCGTCTGTTCTTGAGGCTCCTGACCTCACCCTCCGCTAGTACACGATCAATTTGATCATGGAAGGTGTGTCGTGGCCTTCCACGACTTCTGCATCCATCCACGTTTGCATTGTATATCTGTTTAGTCATTCTGTCATCATGCATTCTTTCCACATGCCCGAACCACCGGAGCATTCCTTTCCTTACCTTTACCCCGACACTCTCTTTCAGGCAGTTTTTAATGATCACTCAAAACGCTTAATATATTCATGTCGTATTTTATCTCATTTGCCTGTGTTCGTGTATGTCGCTAATAGCTCTGGCGGAAGATCAGCGCTGGATAACTGGACCGATTTCCAAATAATTTTTTTAACTCCCGAGATGGTCCCATAGAAACCACGTCGGGATCTGATTTGTGGATCGCAAGGAAATCGAGAGCAACCCTTGTCGTTGAGCATATACACCGAAGAGTGAAATGGCAAATTTCTATACGCGTGTCTGTTGTAGAATTTCTACAGGTGCTTAATATATTATTTCTAAAACTATTGAAGTATTTGCGTAACTAAAAAATAACTTCACACTAAAAATAAAAAATAAAATTTAATCGACTTCTTTCTACAACATCTAGAAGTCGGTGTCAAGTAAAACATAAATATACTATACTAGCTTCTGCCCGCGACACTTCGTCCGCGTGGAATAGTTAAAAAAAACCCGATTTTGAAATATTCTTCATTGGTGCTCCGCTCCTATTGGTCTTAGCGTGATGATGTATAGCCTATAGCCTTCCTCGATAAGTGAGCTATCTTACAATGAAAGAATTTTTCAAATCAGACCAGTAGTTCCTGAGATTAGCGCATTCAAACAAACAATATTATTATATTTGGCTACAACACTTATACTTACATTTTAAATATCGCGATATCTTTTGAATGAAACGTCCGAATTGAATAATTCAAAAAGTTCTAGAAAGGTATTGAATTCGTCTTGAATATGGAGTAATTTAATTTGATAAGGATTAATACCAAGGTACAAAATAAAGGGTTTTTGAAGCGACGGCATTTTAATTATTTAAAAAAATAAAAGAAAACACTTATTGTTAGATAACTACAATAGTTAGACATATGGTTACGCGATATTTTTTGTAGACAATTATATGTTCTGCAAAGTGGTAGTACATTGTTTTGTTCTATAAACAATAGTTTTCGCAGCGCACGCCGTGTAAGGATTTTGTCGGGTCATTTTTTTACACCTTGGGTTACATTATTGGACTTTTAGTAAGGATCCCTAATTTTTTTGAAAATATGATATACCCTATAGCCTTTCTCAATAAATGTACTATTCAACACTGAAAGAATTTTTCAAATCGTACCAGCGGTTCCTGAAATTAGCGTGTTTAACACAAACAAACTCTTCAGCTTTATAATATAGATAAGATAAGATTTTGTAAATTTGTTGTTGTACTTTTATGCTTTACTTGGCACCCCGACTTCTAGATGTTGTAGAGAGAAGTCGGTTAAAAATATTTATTTTTTGATTTCCAGTGAAATCGTTTTTAATTTTTTATTGGCCTTCTTAATGCTTTCCACGTTTAAACTTACAGTCTTATTCATATTGAGCTACAACAAGTTTGTAGCATTGTGAATAAGACCGTATTTTTTTTTTAAAACCGCTTCAATTATTATATTTGTAAAGAAACAATAAAAGCTTTTAATTTATTTTATACAAAAAGCTCTTTAATAATGTAATCTATATAGGTCAGTGGAACCAAGGTCAATTTTACGTTACAGTGAGTTGAATTGAAATTAATATCGCTACCAAACAATAGCTGTTTTACTAAATGGTATTGAACGATGACATAAAGCATTTTTACTTCAGTTAGTGCTTGTGAGTAGTGCCGATAACAACTTAGTTTTAAAAAAAAATCGCTTTGGTGTGAGAACAAAGCCTAAAGCCTGACTTACGTCTATGTTAGTCGAGTAGTTAGTTACCTTGCGAGTTAAGACCTTATAATCGTTCGAACAGAGCCATGCCGGAATAATTATCTTGTTTACAGTTACACGTCATTTTCTTAAATTTTCGCAACCAGTACTTACACATGTTAAGACTACTTTTTAACGGTTTCAAGCCGGCGATTATGACGACATAATCAAATATGAATGGCTACTCAGCCGGAGCAAACCCTGACTCTTTGTACACCTGATGCCGCCTCTCAAACCCTAGCGAAACAAGCATAAAGAAATTTGAACTCTTACCGTCACTGGAGCTGTGTAAGGAGATATGCAGGATTTTGGCCGGATTAGTTTTCTTGCGTTGCACATACACTACACTAGTTTGCGGGAGACGATGGCACTTTGAGAAACGGTTTTGCGGTACAATTCAGCGGTTTTCCAACGTTTTGTTAATGTTAATTGACGAGCGTGGCGTCGTTATGATCGTTAGGCAGCCAATGAGAAATTTTGCTTGGCCAATGAGACGCATGCTTATGCGCAGCGCCCTCTACTGGTGATCGGCCGAATAAGGGTGTGAATGAGGAAATGTTGCCAGGAAAGGATGCTTTCTAGGACTGTGACGGCATGTCGTAACATTTTCCCCCCACTTGAAATTCGCCAGGATTTCAGAACAAGATCAATTGTATTGTGCTCGGAATGTGAAAGTTAAACAAAACTTATAAATATAGTTTAAGATTAATGAACATAATAAAACTTAAGCTAAATATACTAAATAGTAGAGAATAGAGCATTTAGTTAGGTAAGGGACATAATTTTACGACAGGACGACGAAGTGAGTTACCATTCGCAGTCCTGATAGTAACGACTCGTACTACACCGTCGTTGCCAGGATGGAGTTGTTCGATTCTCCCTAACCTCCAGTGCAAAGGTGGTAAATTGGGTTCTACTAGCAAGGCTACGTCTCCAATTTGTAGATTGGGTTGAGCTTTGAACCATTTGTTTCTCTGTTGAAGAGTATGTAAATAATCGCGCTGCCAAATGTGCCAGAAGGACTGAGTTAACTTCTGTAGCATTTGCCAGCGAGAGCGGGGACACCTTTCATTCTCCAGTGGCACTTCAGGCAAAGCAACAAGCGGGCCACCGACAAGGAAATGTCCAGGAGTAAGAACGTCCACTTCCTTTGGATCTGTCGAAAGAACGCAAAGAGGTCTAGAATTTAATATCGCTTCAGTTTTAGAGAGTACGGTGAACATCTCTTCGAGTGTCAGAACTTGTGAACCCACAACTCTTTTTAGATGATATTTTGTAGATTTAATTCCACTCTCGAAAATGCCACCGAAATGAGGAGCACCGGGTGGATTGAAGTGCCATATAATGTTTCTATTACTCAGCTCGTCCGCGATTTCTCGGTGATGCCTTTTCAACAACTCATGGATTTCCTTTAATTGTCGATCGGCGCCTATGAAATTTGTACCACAATCGGTGAGCACGGTTTGACATAAGCCGCGGCGAGACACGAATCGGTCGAGAGCAGCTAGGAAAGCTTCGGTGCTGAGTTCTGTGACAACTTCAATGTGCACAGCCTTGACTCGAAGACAAATAAAGAGACAAATATACGCTTTAAAAGTGCGAGCGTTGCGACGGCGACTTTCTTTAAGAGTGAAAGGTCCTCCTAGGTCTATAGCCGTACTTTGAAAGCATCTTCCAGGCTGTATTCGTTCAGCGGGAAGGTCGCCCATTATCGGTTGGCACGGAACCGGCTTAGCTTTAAAGCACACAATGCATTTCGATAAACGAGAACGGATTAATAATCTATTTCCTAAAATCCAGAATTTTCGTTGGATAAGAGATTGGAGGGTGCGGGGTCCACAGTGAAAATATTTTAAATGATAAGCGTCAACTATTAGGCGCGATAAAGGCGATAACTTAGGTAACAGTAATGGATGTGCATGCGCTTTTGACAATTTTGAATTGCGTATACGTCCCCCCACTCTTAAAAGTCCGTCTTCATCGATAAAGGGGCATAACTTTTGGATCGATTTTAAACAAAGCAAATTATTTGAAATTTGTTTTAATTCGGAAGAAAAGTGCTCTTGTTGCACACGCTTGACAAGGAATTTTAGGGACGTATCCAATTCTGCAACGGACAACGAATTAAAATGGCGATCTACACCCTTTGATTTAAGATTTGTTATGAAACGTAAACACCAAGCAAAAGTTCGTTGTAATTTAGTTAGGGAAGAGAATTTAGATATTAGATTAAATAAGTCTTCAGAATGTGTAATTAGCATACATGTGTTAGAAGGATCCTTTACTTCTGGAAGGTCTGCATCTGGTACAAAAACTTGAACAGATGGCCAATTTTTCGGGTGTTGGGACATCCAGATAGGACCTGACCACCAAAGTTGGTGAGAAGCAAGGTCTGCGCAAGTCAAACCTCGACTACAACAGTCAGCTGGGTTCTCATAAGTTGAGACATGATGCCACATATGAGTACTAACTAATTCAGTAATTTGAACCACACGATTGGCAACGTACATTTTCAACAAATGAGGAGAGGTATGGATCCAGGATAGGACCGTACTGCTGTCTGAAAATGCAATTATCGAACCAATTTTGATTTTCGGACTAAGTAAGTTATGAATATAACGTAGAACACGAGCCAAAAGAACAGCTGCACTAAGCTCTAGACGGTTAACTGTAACTGGTTTAAGGGGAGCTACCTTAGACTTTCCTATAATTAAACTAGATTTAGTACTTTCAGAAGTAACCACGCAGAGATAAACGCAACAGCCATATCCTTTAGATGATCCATCACAGAACCCCACAAGATGAATCTCTGTTGGATCTTCAGGCAAAATCAGTCTTGGTAACTTGATTTCTTGAAGGTCCGCAAAATTCGCGGCGAGTGTATGCCATTTCTTGGCAAGGTTCTTAGGAATAGGTTCATCCCAAGAAAGGCCAAGATACCACATTTCTTGAAGGAGTACTTTAGCTGAAAATACAATAGGAGCAATCCATCCGAGAGGGTCGAATATTCTAGCAATAATTGAGAGGATCGAACGTTTAGTGAATTCCACGTTGAATTTGTTAGAAAAGGAATAAGTAAAGCGATCACAAACTGGATCCCATCTGATACCTAAGATTTTAAGATAAGACTCATCGTTTAATTCGGAAAAAATTTTAGGTGCTTGACAATGCTCCGCTGGAATATCAGTAAGGATTTGCGGAGTATTACTACTCCATTTCCGAAGTTCAAACTGGCCTAACTTTAACAAGGAAATTAGGTCTTCTTTAAGTTTTATAGCTTCGTCTACAGACGAACAGCCAGTGGTGATGTCATCCATAAAAGTATCTTCACGTAATACTTGTGCAGCATGAGGAAAAGTAGCACCATGATCCTCAGCAAGTTGTCGTAGTGTGCGTATAGCTAAGTAGGGGGAACTACTTACACCATATGTAATTGTTTTGAGTTCATGCTCCTGGAGCGGTTCACTGGGTTCGTTACGCCAAAGAATATGTTGAAAAGCCCTATCTTGCGATCTTATTAGGATCTGTCGATACATTTTACAGATATCAGCCGTTATCACAATTTTGTGCAGTCTAAATTTTGTGACTAAGTCAATGATATTAACTTGCAATTTTGGACCGACGTGAACTACATCATTAAGTGATCTACCATTAGACGTAGGGCCACTGCCGTTGAAAACAACTCTAACTGGGGTTGTGGAACTCTCAGAGCGAACGATAAGATGATGAGCAATAAGATAAGTTTGGTCAGTAGGCGAAGAAGCTGTTACCGGCTGCATGTGGCCGAGTTCCTCGTACTGGTGCATAAACTTTACATATTCAGTTTTTTGGTTTGGGTCACGAGCAAGGCGTTTTTCCAAACTCAAGAAACAGTTGAGAGCATATTGGTGAGAATCCCCTAATAGAGAAGCGTCCTCTTTTAACATAAGAGGGACAACGTAGCGACCATCTAGTTTACGGTAAGTATATCTTTTGTAAATTTGTTCGCAAATATCATCTTCTGGAACAGATATATGAACTTTTGGAGGTTCTTCAGCTTCCCAGAATTGTTGAACTATTTCGTCGAGAGCACATGTAGACGCGACGAGAGATGTAACTGACTGAGATGGAGCACGAATAAACGAGCGGTCATTATATTGACCAGTTATCACCCAACCAAATACGCTGGATAACGCGCATGGCAACCCAGGACCCGGCGCATAACGTGGCCCAAGGTAGATTTGATCGAAGCAATCTACACCTAGCAGAATGTCGATTGAGTTTGGTCTATCGAAATTTTCATCAGCGAGGTTCAAATGTTTAAAATAATCACGAATTGTCGAAGGGATAGGTACACCAGGCATATTGGAAGTGATTTTCTTTAAAACAACTAAGGATAAGTCGAAGCGCGGGTAATCGCTATGTTTAGGCGTAATCGAGCAAAAGGTTACACCTTGTATTTCGTCTACCTTGTTCTGTCCCAGACCGGTGACAGACATCCTACAGCGTTGCACAGGCAAACCAAGTTTTCGTGCGTATGCAGTTGTAATGAACGAATCCATTGAACAACTATCAATGAGGGCTCGTGCAAATTGTATCTCACCATTTATATCGCATAAACGAACTACAGCGGAGCCTAGTAATTTTATGGTATGTTGATTACTAGGTCTAGTAATAGTACTAGTTAATGTAGCACTTTCTGTTGGCATGTCAATATGCAACAAAGTGTTATGTTTAGATCCGCAAATCAAACAGGTAGTCTTAGAGTTGCAGGCATTAATCTCATGCCCCGAACGCAAACAGTTAAAACAAAGTTTAAGATCATTAACTAGTTGACGTCTAGTTGGAACGTCTAGACCTTGGAATTTTAAACATTTATATATGCTGTGGGAATTCTGGCAGCATGGACAAAGAAAATAGCGTTTTTCGTCATGTGTAGTAGTAACAAATGATTGTAGCAGTGGACTGTAATTATTTTGAATATTATTTTTAGATATATTATTACGCGAATTATTGTTATTGAGGCGATTTAATTTTGAATTTAATTTTAATTGAGAAGTGGAAGGCGGTTGACTTACTTCTAATATTTTAATATAATTTTGCACGAATGTGAGTAAGTCATTAAAAGTTGGTATCTCACGCGTATTTTGTAGCTCAAAACGCTGCCGTGTATCAGCGTCGAGCGTACGCGCGGCGAGATAGAACAATAAAAACTCACTAAGAGGTTGTATATTGAGCGCACGAAGTGCATTCACCGACTCGTACAGTGTATTAGTTAAGTCATTCAAACTCTCAAATGAAAACTTATTTAAAGGCGTTAACATACATAATTTGTCCAGATACGATGTGGCTAGAACCCTTTTATTGTCATATCTGTCGGTTAATGCTTGGAAAACAACTTGGTAGTTTGACGCGATTAATGGCAAGCCCTTCGCGATTGTCAAAGCGAAGCCAGATAGACTAGAAATTAAATAGTGAAATTTTTCTATTTCAGATAAGGACATGTTAGTGTGAATTAAGGGCAAATAACTGTCTTTAAATGTTTGCCAGTTTTCAATGTTTCCATCAAACTTAGGTATTTGGAGTTTGGGTAGCCGAACTTGGGAAGTTCGAATACCATCATTATTCTGAGTAGAAGTTGATGGCATAATTTGAGATTCTAAAGAGTCGGCGGTTTCTAATACCTCATAGTACAATTCATCAAAAGAATCTAAAGTGTTCGAATCGATTATGCTACCGGGTTCTATCTCTAATTTTTTTAAATTAATATCATGGTTGATTTCTGCAAAGGTTTCACGTAAAGATTCAATAGTTTTATACCGAACCCTAAATTTTGATATTTTCGACGAGTCTATAGACATTTCCTTCGACAGATCATAAAGGACTTGCATGGAACGAAATGCATGTTCCCGTCGGCTAATTAAAGCCTTCAATTCGGCTTGTAATTTAGTTTTATTTGTATCAACAGACTTAGCTTGACTCATGTTGATACTATATAACACTTGTTTTATCAGGAAAAAAATAGAATAACGAAATACTGTGCCTTAACTGCGTATTCAAATAAAAGAGCACAGTTATTACACAAAGTAACGTATACGAGTTATAAACTTACTAAATTAAATTATCTAAGTGGGTATTTATTTCAATTGTATAGTTGTTCCGAGCACAAACAAAACAAACTCGTTCTAAACGGCATCAAGTGAACCAAAGAACAGTGCCGCATACAAAGAGCCAGTGCACTGCTAATGCTATTACACTGTGAAATTAGTAACGTAACTTGATCGAAACAACGTTCTGAGAAATTTAAAAGTACCTTGTTTAAATGTATTGACATAGATTGAGTATGTTTTACTAAGCTATTATAATATAAGAGATTATTGAATTATTGTAAACGTATTTAAACAAACATAAGGTTGACTGTAGAGACTTTATTGAACAATACAGATGGTTAATTTTAGGCTCGAAGGACCACTAATGAACGAATATGAATGGCTACTCAGCCGGAGCAAACCCTGACTCTTTGTACACCTGATGCCGCCTCTCAAACCCTAGCGAAACAAGCATAAAGAAATTTGAACTCTTACCGTCACTGGAGCTGTGTAAGGAGATATGCAGGATTTTGGCCGGATTAGTTTTCTTGCGTTGCACATACACTACACTAGTTTGCGGGAGACGATGGCACTTTGAGAAACGGTTTTGCGGTACAATTCAGCGGTTTTCCAACGTTTTGTTAATGTTAATTGACGAGCGTGGCGTCGTTATGATCGTTAGGCAGCCAATGAGAAATTTTGCTTGGCCAATGAGACGCATGCTTATGCGCAGCGCCCTCTACTGGTGATCGGCCGAATAAGGGTGTGAATGAGGAAATGTTGCCAGGAAAGGATGCTTTCTAGGACTGTGACGGCATGTCAAATAATCCCCCAATATCTCGTGGTGAAATTGTCTGCCCTTACTCAATTCCTCAAGTAAAAATCATTTGCCGAAATCGCACCAAAAATCCCCAATCTAGAAACCCTGACTGACATTGTCACTTTTATCGTATTTGACAATTGATATATATACGGAAATAATCTGTCCTGCTCTAACGTGTGTTTAATCAGTATATTTGTTTCACCTCCCTGAAGTTGTCATTGTCTCAAACAATCGATCGTATGGCTATTCAGACAGATAAACAGTCCGATAACTTTATTTCTTAGGCAGTTATTAAACGATTTATCTGACTAATGAATCCTGTAATGCTTGGGCTCCATTTGGGATAATGTTAGAGTTATTGACTGTGGCCAAATGCGTCTTATTACTTTGAAGAAGAAGAAGCGGAACAAACTCGCCGGCAAAATATCTCGACTTCATTATTATTATATATATATACAGTCGTGGTCTTTTTCCACATATTTTGAACTACTAGAAGGTTTAACAAAGTAATTTATATGAACAATTACTGAAAGAGTAGGTATCGCATTATTCCCATTCGGCGAGGTCGTCTAGAAAATCTTTCGTCGTATAATAAGCCTCGCAAACCGTTGCTTTACTATTTTTTTAACTTGTTTACTGAAGGTCTTAGACGTTTCTGTGTCCCATTTATTAAATTATTTTGATATCCGCTTTCATCGTTTACGTCTCTAAGGGAAGATTTTTCAGTCACCAGATAAGAGTTATTCTGTAGAATAAAACATAGGAAAATTAAAAATAACAACATGACTAAAACAGTTGATTTGTTTCAATTTTGAATTTAGGTTACAATTTATTTGACTGATAACTTTTATCTGATGATTGAAAAGTCCACCCTAAGGGTAAAATTCCGCAAAAATCTACAGTGTTGCACAACGCATCGTGGAATATCCCCATGCAGTGCCGCATCGTACAGATTGGGTGAAAATTAAAAATGGCTGCATATAGTGCTTATTCTTTGTTTTTACTTTGTGCGTCTTAACGCAATGATAAGCAGGATTGGTCTAGTGCCAATCATGTTTCTGTCTACTTGAATGATGCAGTATGGGAGGAAATTTTTGCGTTGCGTCATCGTATCGCGTTGCGGTGTAAAGCCGTTTTTACACGAGTCTGCTCGCGTTCTTTTGCTAGAAAAAGGCAGTTTGGGTTTTAGAGCGAAAACTCTTTACTCTGGCATCCACTCATCGGGCTACAATCCTACGGTAACGGGTGTATGAGGTCGACGGACCTACTTCCATATCTATGGTGTCACAGCGGCTCTCATTGGTCTCTCTGCGACTTTCAGTGGCCTTCGCGGACTTAATCGGTTTCTGCGACTTTGTCCAAACTTTTTAACCTTTATAATTTGGAAAAAAGAAGTAGAGGCTCTAGAGCTTCAAGAATATTTTCAACGACAATAAATAATTTGAACAATAGCCATTATTGGATTTTGATATACGTGGACTGGCAAGCATTTTTTAGAACCTTATAAGAAATACATCGATACGACGTTATGGTTGTTGAGGGCTCCTTTACTTGTTGATAAGGTGATACAGGAAATCATTAAACACAGGTTTTATCAGGGAGTCGCTAGCCACTCACTCCAGCGCAGTCGCTGTGCAACCGCCGAGCGGATGGGTGCGTTACAAGCCATGTAGTTGGTGTTTTATTCGTGTACATACAAACCGGACCTTATATCGCGACACTTGTGAGCAGCTGTCAAATTAATCTACTAACCTCTGGCTTTCCCTAAAATGGCCGACTTAGTGTTGTCAGCATCAAAAATTAATAGTTGCGTTCGAAAAACGCCACACATTTATTCCCAATTTATTTATAGTGATATATTAATAAATTTCCAGGACAACCGCAAAAAGTTGGACACGTCGTTGGTGGAACATACGAGCGTGATGCGCGGGGCCATTCCGGTGTTGCCCATCGCATTGGCATACATCTGCATGATGTGCAACATCCTTGTACCAGGATTAGGTAACAATGAATACACTATATTATGAAAAAAATAACTAGTATGACAAATTTTAAGTATAATCAGAAATAGGCTTCTACTATATAACGCCATGGTAGACTCCATAGTGTCATATGGGCTAAGCAGTTACGGAAGGACATTCAAAACATACATAAATAATATTTACACTCTTCAACTCCGTATACTAAAAGTCATCGTGCCATACAACATTAAGGTTCGATCCCGGAACCAAGACAGTTTATTATTCCGACACTGTGGAGTCCTACCAATACAAACGAAAACAGAATATATAATACTTAAAGAAAACTACTTTAAAAACCAAGAATCACAAATAAAAAAACAACACAAAACACAGACAAGATCGATCTCAAAACAGACATTAACCATCCCACCCCACAATAACCACTATGGCAAGAACACTACAAACTACTTAATACCCAGATTAATTAATCAATTGCCCACTTTACTAAGAGAATCTTTAAATGACAATAGTACATTATGGTACTAGTGTATAACATTGGTGATTACCGCCGAGGCGCCATTGAGACTCGAGCCGTAGGCGAGGGTCTTAAGAGAGCCGAGGACGGTAATCATCAATACACACGTGTATCATACGACGTTTTTCAACACACTTGTGAATAAAATAACAACAAAAACTCATTTTATTTAGTAGATAAAAAAAAGTTATATATGAGTGAAAGTTTTATTTATTAAACACGTACGAGTTAAAATTATCTATTTAAATAAGAAGTTGCATAAAATGAGCAAGCAATAGGAACATTAATTTATTTGTTCTATAGAACACGATCTTTTTTTTTTTGAATAAAAACTTTTTTAAGAACAAAGCAACTCAACCAATAAATTAAAAAAAAAAATCTATAACTCACTAGTGAGTTAATGTTTTTTACTCAGTTTGATTATGGGTGTCATTCTGGGCCTAATTGCGGTGACCATAGAGCCACTTTATGAGCAAGTGTGTTGAAAAAATATAAAACAGAAGTTAAACAACTATTACTTAGAAAAATTGCAGTGACAGCCTATTATCTGCACATACGATGTGACATGGGAAAATGGATGTACAAGTTTTTTGTTTTTATTTTATTTTATTTATTTAATAGTTCCTAAAATTTGAAATTGCTAGGGTGTGTTGCATCACACGCAAACCTCATAGGTTTAAGTGGTGCCTTATTTGTATTTACGATGTAAATTTTTAATGTAGATAAATAAATTTAAAAAAAAAAGATAAAGTAATCCACCAAGATACAGATGGGCTGGGTAGCACTGGGAAGATTAAGTCCAATCTTCTCGTCATGCTTGAAGATCCAAGTTTTTGAACCGCGTGTTTACGCACATCCTTTTCATTGCGTTTTGCAATTTATAAATAACACTTTTGTCTTTAGTGAACTTTTAGATTAATGAAGTTAAATATATGTGACCACGTTTCTGAATTTCGAAAAAAAGTCAAGTGGTTGCCAATTTTTCGCCGGAATACTCACATTCTTTCACTGCTTTATAGTATTTTATTCATCCCTAATACTCCACAGTACCTTAAAGAACGCTTCGAATTTATTTCTTGCTCTCACAATTTACGCCCTTCCAGTCAACAAAGACTTATTACTCCTATTCATAATACAACGTTCTTCAATAATTCTTTCACGGTTAAGGCTGTCCAACTTTGGAATTCATTGCCTGTTGCTGTCAGACAAGCAAAATCCCTAATAACATTTAAGAACTTAGTCAGGAAATTCTATCTGCAATATAATGATATGTAATTTTATATAATTAGTAGATATTATATTGCATATAGTTATATGTTTATTTCTGGAAGAGATCGCTTTTTAGCGATAAGACCGCCCTTTGTACCCAATTAGGAATATACCTAGTTCGTAAGTTTTCTGTAATGGTGTACAATAAAGTGTTATCTATCTATCTATCTATATTTCAAGGTACGATATTCAGCGGAATGTTTTGCCTGTGCTTCGGAATACCAAGATTTGGGGTGCACGATGGTGCTAAGCATCGAATAGGTAAGCTACAACGTATTCACTTAAATCAAAGATATTGCAAACCGACCAATCAAACGAGGTAAAGTTGCTCGGTTCAAAATGCCCTATCTCCAACCTTCTTACAGTCCTCAAGATGTTTTCCTGCACCGTTAGAGCGTAGTAATTAGAATCATACATCTGTCGCAGGGAGATAATAAACATGGAGACTTGTTTAAATCAGTTATGTTCGGATCCTGCAGTATCCGTGCAGGAACGGAGAAAGAATACAATTTCCTGTGGCCGGGCGGCCTGTCGTAAGAGGCGACTAAACAACCCACAGCCAGGTGGTAGGGCATTTGCCCGACTGGACGGCTACCACCCCTGGTCTAAAGTATGTCGCCATAACAACCTTGAGTTGTGTTCCGGCATTAGTGACCAGGTTCCAGTTTCCCTTAAGAGAGAAGCAGCGCATTTGTAGCAACTTTGCTGTTGCAAATGTCCATAGGCGATGGTAACCGCTTTCCATCAAGTGGGCCGTCTGCCTGTCTGCTGATCTCTTGCAATAAAAATAAAAAAAAAAAGATACGGAGAAAGAATACTAATTCCTGTGGCATGTTGTAAGAGATGATAAAACGACCCACAACCAGGTGGTAGAGCAATGGTCTGGATGGCTACCGCCTTGGTATCGATGCGTTCCTGCATCAGTTACGGTTACAGCAGCAATTTAGCAGCACCTTTACTATTGCAAATGTCCATAGGCGAGTGTTTAAGTGTAACGTAAACAAATTTCGGTTTTTCTAGGTTCGTTTGTGATCAACTTATTGGTTGGTTGCGGTCAACTATTCACGGTTTTGTTCTGCCTCGTCGGTTGGGGATGGTCTATCTGGTGGGGAGTCATCATGGTCAAGATAGCAAGTGAGTAGATGACACCCATCCATAATTTTATAAATGCGAAAGTAACTCCGTCAGTTTGTCTATGACGCTTTCATTAAAAATAAGGACCTTTATAGCTTTTGCTAAACTAGGTAGGTAAAATTAGGATAATTTCCCGGATAAAATTGAGTGAATTTTCCGGGGTGAATAGCGCCTAGATAAAGTTTTAATGCAATTTGACCTGTGTGAAAGTTTGCTCTCAAAATAAACTTTGGCAAATCCCTATTTATCATTTTGGAACCCAAGTCGTCGACAAAGAAGTGCCAAACAGTGTTTCGTACTGCTATACTGCATTAAAGAATTCTATTTTCACTTTGTATATATAGCTGAATACGTCTGTGTCTATTAATAAAAAATCACAAACGTCACAAATGTCACTGATCTCCTGCAATAAAAAAAAAAAAAAAAAAAATGGCGGTCATAGATTTGTGGTCATACCAAGTCCACTTTATACTATCGATGCGTTCTCAAAATGCCACGCATATCTTCAGTAGTTTAGACTTATAGTACGAGCAGAACTTAAATGCGTCCGCGAAGTACATAGCACAGTACATTGTTACAAGGTTCACAGACGGAGCTGAGAGGCGAGAGTGTTGCGTCCTCGCTCGGCCGATATCCGGACTTGTTTGCCATCTCTTTCACACAACACACCGTAGGGTGTAATAGCGTTAGCGTTCGACTGGAACCGCGCAAACTTACGGAATTCGCTTCACTCGAAACGCGTTTAAGTTTCATACGAACTGTAGGTGCAAGTGTTAGTGCAATTTTGTACCAAATTGATGGATTAGTATATATGAATATACCCCCACCGCAAGCAGTCGTTAATATAATTTGGTAGCATACACGTTTGTTTTACTAGTAACAACAGTCATCTGGTCGAAAAAATTTAAGTACAAAGCAACAGTCCGTACAGGAAGTTTTAGTATTAACCGTAAAGAGGCGAGAGAGAGAGAGAGTGATTTAAGGCGAGCCAAAGTACATAATTCTTTTTTATATCAGGAAAATTCAGAAAATTGAAGGCTGAAGCTGCAGCTGCAGAACCTGAAGCGCCTCCGGTCACAACTAACAACCACACAAGAGCGTAACATTAAACACTAACTAATCCAAGACCAATTAAAACATTTATTAATACCTACTAAAATAATTATGTCAAGTTATAAGCGAATGTGTATCGAATTCATCAATTTGAGTAATTTTCAAAACAAAATTTGTATGACGAAATTTTTACTGCCATTTTTGTAGGTAGTTTTTAGGAGCATTACATTAATCTCGAAAAAGTCAAAAAAATCTTATTATGCCGGGTTTTTATATCTAACTATCCATTCTTATCTTACCATTGGTAGAAAATTGACAGTACTTGTACGAAGTTTGCGTCAAATTGTAAACAGTAGTAAGGCAAATAAATTGAGGATAGTAAGATATCGGAACCGACTGTAAGTAGAGTTATTATATTGGTTTTGAAAATTACTCGCGAAAAATTGTAGTACCTCGTTTACATTAAACCCACTCCTACAGCAGTAAGTAGGAAAGTGACGAGGGAAGTGAGCATGGGCATGTACGATGTAATTGTGTTTACATGCTCACTTACCTCGCCAAGTACCGCTTACTGTCATGGGCGTGAACGAGGTCCAAAATGACAATGTTTGATTATTAAATTTTGTAATTGACAAAAGTAAAATTTTTAATAACAGTCGTTGTCTTCACGACTCCTTTTATAAAGTATTAAATAGATCATAATCTTAGGCTTAGTTATATTGTACACTTCCAATTTTTCAATTGTTGTAAATACTAATAAAATTATTTTAAGTACATAATGTAAAAATTATAACAAAAAGTATATTAATAATATCTTACATAAGTATAAAGTTATGAATCAAAAATCCTATATAGTAATTGGAAGTAGAAAAAGATATATATATATATAAATATGATATTGTAAAAAAATAACATCTGCTGGCCAGAAATTTTCAAGAATAATAGTGATTTCTTCAATATATGTATATTCTTAAAATTAACTATTTTGTTCTGCAATGCAATCAATTATGACTTAATTATCTAGGAAATATTTCAAAATCTTTAAAGACGAACCGTTACTAGTCAAATTCTATTTTTCAAGAATTGCGGTATAAACGCCATCTATCTTAAACATACATGCATACATACATAACTTCAAGCCAGTTCCCTTGCGGGGTAGGCACCAATAATTATTAAGGCTGCTGACATCACCTTCCTTCCACCAGCATTCCTTTCCTTACCTTCATCCCGACACTCTCTTTCAGAACAACTCTCTTTCTTACTTCGGTATTACGAACGCGGTCCGCGAGCGTCACTCGGCAGATTTTGCGCAGTGCTCGCATCTCGACCGCGTTTACTCTACTTTCATGCTCTCTCTTCCATACCCAACTCTCGCTTCCATACGTGAGCGTAGGTACCAGCATACACCACTTAAAAATACATAAGCTATATAATCAATGTGGGGATTTAAGTAAGTGTGTGGTGCGTAGATGATGGTTACCCCGTTAGATAGGGTGACGCACCACTGTCGAGAGCCCATGGCTCCATCGCCCGAGAGGGGAGTACAGAATAAGACGACGACTTGTTGTACTTTTGCAGTATATTAATTTCTTTAATGTTCCTAATTTCACTTAGACTATACATATACACTAAATATGTGTGTGTATATATATATATATATATATATATATATATATATATATATATATATATATATATATATATATATATATATATACACAGAAACCTTCTCCTTTACGTGATGTGCACGCCAGTAATTTAAATCAACATTACATATTATATTTACATGTTTATGAGCTTGGACATTTTTGATTATTTAGACAAATGCTCAATCTTATCGGCAGCTCTAACAGCCATGTTTAGTATGTGTATTTACTTCAGCATCACGTTCATGCATTGACCATAGTCTTTAACTATACTAAATTATACATCAATAAATTGGTGGATGAAACGTAACGCAACAATCAGTTTGACACTTTTCGTATAAAATGGTTGATGGCGTTAAAAACCGTTATAAAATATATTATAGTTCGACCACGTTCCTGAGCGTTTGAGTTTCTGACTTTGTAAACTTTTGGGCGGATAATATTGTAATGACAAATCAGTTTTATCCGTGCAGGAACGGAGAAATTATACAATTTCCTGCGGTCTGGCGGCCTGTCGTAAGAGGCGACTAAACAACCTACAGCCAGGTGGTAGGGTATTTGCTCGACTGGATGGCGACCACCCCTTGTCTAGAGTATGCCGCCATAAAAACCTTGTGTTGTGTTCCGGCATTAGTGACCAGGTTCCAATCTCCTTTAAGAGAGCAGCAGCGCATTTGTAGCACCTCTGGTGTTGCAAATGTCCATAGACGATGGTAACCGCTTTCCATCAAGTGGGCCGTCTGCCTGTCTGCTGAACTCCTACAATAAAAATAAAAAAAGTTTACGTTAAAAATATTTTTTTGGTTTGTGTAATTATTACTGATTCAAGATTTATTTAAAATTAATTTCACCATGACAATATGGGAGCGGACTGCCAAATCAACTGATACTTTTATAAACTTACAGAACGTCGCAACCTCATAGATCCTGCACGAGCGTACCTACATATGAAGTCATAAGTAAAAAAAAAATATATAAATAATACTTCAGATGTCAGAAAGTGGTATTCACTGTCGAGTGATAATGAGAACTGAATTGAACCCATTTATTTTGGAAACAGGAACCTTATGTACAAATATTAACAAGTCGTACAGCTAGTACAACAACATAGCACAATGTGTGAGCGAGACGGATGATGTACGAACGAGATAGAACAGCTATTAATTGGGGCGCTTCCGCGTTGCACTAGCCAGTTCTCCGTTGTCCGCTGCAATGACTGGATGTATGCAGCTCCCATGATTTCAATCGTGATATTTAACTTAGTTATTTATATACATAAACACAAGCATAACAACAAAAGTTTAGATCCCGAGAGCTAAAAAAAATAATATTTTTGTTTAGTAACGGTTTGTTTTAAAGGTAAGATTTTAATAAACTAAATGAACAATGTACATGGTATTAAGAGCCCCAAAGTGCTTTAAGTAGATATATTAAATATAGTTCGTGTCAAACTTGTCGCTGCTTTAATCAGGGCGAGGTCACAACGCTGCGGTTAGACGACCGCAGCGGAAAAAAATTATTATATACGGCATCGTATGAATAGACGCTTATCATATTATGTTCAGTTTTCAACTATAACTTTAACTTATGACTATTACAAAATAGATTTGAGAAAAATGACTACATAAATAAAATTAACTTAAAAATATATATACAACTAGCTGTTACCAGCGACTGCGTGGAATTTAATTTAATTTGCCTTCCGATGCGACGACGGCGGAAGCGTGCGCGTGGGCCTTTCAATTATTATTTTTCTAAAATAAAAGTAGCCTAAGTTACTCCTTATAACATCAGCTGCCAGTCAAAATCCCATTAAAATCGGTCCAGCAGAAAAAAGACAGACAAAAACTTTTTAATTGGTGGTTTTATTTTATATATATACCGTATATACTTTCATATGCATTTATTATGTAAAGCTATTATTTTAACATTACAAATAGTCACTTAAATTTTATTTATTTGTATAGAAGATGTATAGATATAAAAAAACTAAACTAAAACCGCTCCAACCCCCACCAGAGTTCACCAGACCACTGTCACTGTCATACTAACTGTCACTGTCATACTAAACTGTTCTATTTTTTTTTTTGCCAAAAGTTGAAAAACAGGCAAACGACTAATGGAAAGTATGGACGTTTGCAACACGAAGAGCGCTACCAATGCGTTGCCGGCCTCGAATAAATTTTATGATGCCTTTCTTAAATGACCATCTATCGTATCGCACTGGACAAACCTCAGCGGGAAGTTTCCAGTTCTCCTTTATATTAGACGTATAAAGAAAGAAGAATGTACGGGGTGTATCCATTTTTAACTATCATGAAATTTGGACGATGCTGCATCACATCGGAAATTTCCAATATGTGCCGTGCGACTTCGCGTCGCAGATTTCTGCGGTGCGGAATCGCACCGTAACGTTGTGGCCTCGCCCTTAGTAACGGACAGATATACAAAACCATATCTTATTTTCTTTGAATTTTTGAATTTAAATTTGAATTGATTGCGAAACAGCGCTTGTGATGTATGTACATACAAAAATGATATTCTAAGGAAAAACAATGTATACTTAGATATTGTGTAAGCTAACCTGAAGAAGCGATAGTTTGGCATGGATTTTGTCAAATCAAATAATAAGTGGATTTATAAAGCATGGTTTCCACTGACGATACGATTTTTTGAATTTATTTTTTTCAGCAAAATACTTTAGTGTCATGCATATTATTGTGATCCTTCAAGTTATTATTTGGACCTATTTACTCCTTTCATTGAGAGAGAGGAGGAATGGGCATGACTACGTATTTATTCCCCCACATAAACGACCAATTTCAGACACTTGAGGTATTTGTCCGAACTAGGTACTCGTACGTGTTTGAGGACTGTAATTTTTTTACTAAGCCCGACTATACACTTGTAAGTATTACTTGCGTAAATCTCTAAAGCTGGGTCTCCACCAAAGAAAAATCGGCAACTTTTGTTGTCAACACATGTTGGTGACAAACGTTTCTGAAATAATTTCGTGTTGTCATGGCAACCGTGTTTCCATTTTTGGCGGTAAATATCAAAAGAACGCGCTTATTGTCGATATTCATCCGCTCGGTGGAGACGCTTGCAGTTGGGAACAATAGTTGGAAACAGAAACCGCTGCCTGTAAAATATTATCGTCGTTCGAATACATGTTGCCAACAGTACTGGTGGAGACAGCTAGTTGTCAACCGAAATGTATCTCAAATTATTGGCGACTTTGTTCAATTCGGTAGAGACACAATAGAAGATGGTAAGGTATTTGCCCGGCTGGATGGCTACCATCCCTGGTGTAGAGTATGTCGCCATAACAACCTTGAGTTGTGTTCCGGCATTAGTGACCAGGTTCCAATCTCCTTTAGAGAGCAGTAGCGTATTTGTAGCACCTTTGGTGTTGCAAATGTCCATAGGCGATGGTAACCGCTTTCCATCAAGCGGGCCGTCTGCCTGTCTGCTGAACTCATGTAATAAAAAAAAGAAGCAAATTTTGGTGATTTTTTGTAAAGTTGTAAATAGTTGGAAACATAGAACTTGCCAACAATTTTGTAGAGAAGCGCCTTAAAGCTACTACGATAGTCAATAACTTTCATCTCTTCACAGCTGGGTCCAGTATTGACAACTCGTAGTACACGCTTAGCTTCAGGGGCTTAGGCATTATAAACTTACGGGTGTAAAGCTGTACTTAGACAGTTTATAATTTGAACGCAGTTATGCATTTATGTTCTACGATATGTCATTACGTACCGTCAGTGAGCACCTCTCTTTATGAAATTATGTAATAAATACAAAATGCAATTTTTTAACGTTTGCAACAATCCAATTACTTCGTTGTTTTTTGTTTATTATATCAAAAAAATCTGATTTTTTTACGTTATAATTATTGTATTAAACAGGTATAAGAAATAAATTCAGTAGGGATACCTCTATCAACACCTGGATAGATAGATTCTGGCACAATTGTAATAGCAGACCAAGGGTCCAATTCTGCTATTTCAAATGCCATGGCATTGTGAAGATATTCAAAGTAAGATTCCATTGCGATAGTGTCAAAAATTCATATTCCACTAAATCCATGTCTTCTCGATATGGTCGCGGCAGAATAATAGTAAAATAAAATTGAAAAGCTATCGAAAATTTTAAACACTTATTTCGCGAGTTTTCGCTTTGACAACTAAGGGTCAATTTATACTAGCGCAGAGTCGAAGCGCATCGAAGCGTCTATCCAAAACTGAATATAACAAATTCAACCTTAACTCCACAGCGTAACGCACACATTACTTCTGAGATTTTAAAAAGACGCGCGCATTCTTCGGAATTCGAAAACTAGCGAACCTACGCGTCATCAGTCGGAAATTGGCCTGCGTCGGTGTTGATCGCGATCAACTTCCGATATAAATAATACCATAGCAAGTTCAATGTCAACCATTTTACACACGTTTCAGCTACGAGAGCCAACTGCACAGTAATTCAACAGCACTGCTGTTGATGCCCATTACTAAACGTAAAAGAGTGCACGCGTATTCGCCAGAATACGCGCGAATTCGTGCGGTGTTGTAAAGAATTTGACGCTTTGATGCGCTTCGACTCTGCGCCAGTATAAATTGACCCTAAAGTGATTTGTACCCGGTCATTCACAGATTCAGTAGTGACGTACCTGGCAATATCACAAACCAAAATTATTTTTTCTTTAATTGTAATAATAAAAATTAAACTATCCTATAAATAAAACTAACTTAAAAATATATATACAATAGCAAAAAATAAATAAAAATAAAAACTTGTATTAAAGCCTGTCCAGCCCCACCAGCCCACTGTCGCTGGGCATTGTACGTAGAAGACTGGCAACATTACCTCGCTGGATACAGAGGGTAATCCTTTGAACGTTTTCGCTTATAAATATTTATAAAGACAGAGTGACATGCCACGGGCACGCCGTTGGAATTAATAGAATACCGAAATCAGGCAAAACTACGACTGAGACCATAGTGTCCGTCGATTTTAACGAGTTAATAGCGTATCACTCTATATTTATAAGTATTTATAAACGAAAACCCGCGAAGTAGTTGTTTCAAATTTTTGGTAGCTTAACAATATTAATTTTGATTAACGACATTACCGCGAGTAGCGTTAGCCGAATAATACCATTTTATCTATGATTATTTAGCCGCGATGATATCGAGAAGATATTGTGGATTTTGTAGAATATGAGATTTTTACACTATGGCAATGGATTCGTCCTTTGAATATCTTCACAACGCTAAGATATTGAATTAGGAGAATTGCGGCCCTGGGGCAATGATCAAATACTTGACAGGGGCGCCCTCTATCATTCCTCTGTGTAATATTTACAACGTACTACATTAACTCTTGAATGTTTATTGCATGACCATTCAACTCGTATACTAATCTTCATCAAAATAGGTTAATATACAAGACCGTAAAAGGTACACAAACAGCTCTATTTCACATTCATATATTTAATAATATTTTAACATGGTTCTTCCAGTACAACATATAATTTAATAGAAATTAATTATTAAACGATACGTTAATATATCATTAAGTTAGAATTATTTTATTTTGTAATTAATGTTATTATAGGTGCTTGTACAACGATTAAAACGAAATAAACAGTTTAATATGAATAAGTGTTTTTATTATAATAGGGTAGATGACAGTCAAATCTTACGTCTGCATCTTAAATTTTGAATAAGTGTACAAAATTATAACCTATTTTTTTTGTGCATGTAAAAAGAGCTAAATTGCACAATATATATATATACATACATATATATATATATATATATATATATATATATATATATATATGTATACATATATGTGTGTGTGTGTGAGTGAGTGTGTGTGTGTGTGTGTGTTGTGTGCGTGTGTGTGTATATATATATATATTTATATATATATATATATATATATATATATATATAGTATTTTATTTGTCCCTAGTACTCCTGATTACCTTAAACAAAGTTTTGAATTTCTTTCGTGCTCTCATAATTTACGCCCTTCTACGAAACTTAAATTGAACACTCCTGCGCATAACTCAACTTTTATAACAATTCTTTTACTGTAAAGGCTTATAGCTCTGGAACGCGCTTCCTATTACAATCAGACAGGCTAGCGATATTTAAAAGTATGATCAAAAAATACTACCTGTCGTTGGAATATGATATTTAAATTCATTTATAAGCATTTATATATTCTGTAGATATGTATTTGTATGGTATTGTATATTAAGTATATATCTATGTAACATATAACATTTCTGCATATATATATATATCATTTATGTATTTATTATTAAAATGTAAGTTGTTTGGACTATATATTAAGTACACCACCGTCGCCATTATCATTTCAATTCATTCCTGGGGTTGTCTGGAAGAGATCGCTTTTTAGCGATAAGACCGCCCTTTGTACATAACTAGATATAATTTTAGTCTTTAAGTTCATGTTTGTATTGGTGTACAATAAATAGTTATCTACCTATCTATCTATATATCACAAAAAAATTGAAACAATGTTTATTCATATAAAAGAGCTTGTGTTCAAATACAATGTCATCATCAAAAATTTAAAATATCACAAAGTAATTTGAATTAATGATTCAATTAAAATATAACACCTATTTGACTCTACAGAAATTACGTCACAATTTGCTTCAGGGTTTTGGAAGTTGGTTTGACTGTCAACTAACCTATTCCAAAAAGGTCTTGACTAATTATTACCTCTGCATTGCAGCCTGTAGATGGTATTGAAGGTAAAAGTTGCTCTTTTTCGAAAGGGTATGACGATAAGAAGAAAACCCTCTAGAAATAAGCTAAGAACGAACTTGACGCAACCGATGTGCAGTATACCCGATAACTCATTTTCTTGCTAACTCCTTCTCGTGGTAATTGTAACAATGTGCACATTAGAACAGAAATTGAATAACTCATTTTCTTGCTAATTCCTTCTCGTGGTAATTGTCAATGTGCACATTAGAACAGAAATTGAATAACTCATTTTCTTGCTAATTCCTTCTCGTGCTAATTGTAACAATGTGCACATTAGAACAGAAACTGGATAACTCATTTTCTTGCTAATTCCTTCTCGTGGTAATTGTCAATGTGCACATTAGAACAGAAATTGAATAACTCATATTCTTGCTAATTCCTTCTCGTGGTAATTGTCAATGTGCACATTAGAACAGAAATTAAATAACTCACATTCTTGCTAATTCCTTCTCGTGGTAATTGTAACAATGTGCACATTAGAACAGAAACTGGATAACTCATTTTCTTGCTAATTCCTTCTCGTGGTAATTGTCAATGTGCACATTAGATCAGAAATTGAATAACTCATATTCTTGCTAATTCCTTCTCGAGGTAATTGTAACAATGTGCACATTAGAACAGAAACTGGATAACTCGCATTCTTGCTAATTCCTTCTCGTGCTAATTGTAACAATATACACAATAGAACAAAACTATAAGTAGTCCATTCTTTCGGTTCAGTTTTCAAACCCGCGTCAATTGAAACACGAGAGCGTTAACCATGACTCGGTAATGAAACTAAGAATTAATAAGAAACAAATTCAATGTGGGATCTCCTTTTAACTTGTCCGTGACCTGGGATTGTTTATCAACAAAAAATAAATGAAATATTAATGTAAATTAGTTGTATTTTTTTTTATTGCAGATCAGCAGACAGGCAGACGGCCCAATTGATGGAAAGCGGTTACCATCGCCTATGGACATTTGCAACACCAAAGTTGCTACAAATGCGCTGCTGCTCTCTTAAGGGAGACTGGAACCTGGTCACTAATGCCGGAACACAACTCAAGGTTGTTATGGCGACATATTTTAGACCAGGGGTGGCAGCTATCCAGTCGGGCAAATGCCCTATCACCTGGCTGTGGGTTGTTAAATCGCCTCTTTCGACAGGCCGCCCCAACGCAGGAAATTGTATTCTTTCTCCGTTCCTGTACGGATAAAGATGTATAAAACCATGGAATTAAACTTGAATTTGTCCACACTAAAGTATTATCCACAATGTTCATTTACCTGAGCAAAAAGGTAAGACTATTATGGTGGTGTTTCCTAGGCACAAATAATTGGGGGAGATCTGTAGTCTTAGCTGATTGCTGAGTTTCTAAAAGTAAGTTAATACTTGTAATATTTTTTAAATATTTCCAGATTGCCATACCAAAGCAGTCAAATGTTACTTCTATATCTTGGAATGGAATCATTCATCTGGATATATTGCAGTAGGAGGACAAGGTGGAATGCTTAGTGTTAAGCAAAAATATTTGTATTCTGTAGCAAAATATGTTCAATGTAAGATAATACATACATACATACCTAACTTCACGGCAGTACCCTTGCGGGGTAGGCACGAACAACAGAGCGCCATTCAGGCTTATTCTTACACACCTCACTTGCTTCTTTAACATTCATAACTCTTGTCATGCACGCTCGTCTGTTCTTAAGGCTCCTGACATCACCTTCTGCTAGTACACGATCGATTTGATCATGAAGGGTGTGTCGTGGCCTTCCACGACTTCTGCATCCATCCACTTTTGCATTGTATATCTGTTTAGTCATTCTTTCATCATGCATTCTTTCCACATGCCCGAACCATCGGAGCATTCCTTTCCTTACCTTCACCCCGACACTCTCTTTCAGACCAACTCTCTTTCTTACTTGATAATATAAGGGTCAAACACAAAATCGTAAGATAAAGTGTTTAAGTTACATACATTCCATATGTATATTATTTGTTCATGTATTTTTTTTTTTATTATATAATACTAGCAGCCCCGGCAGACGTTGTCCTACTCTGAAAAAATAAAAATCTAGGACCCGATCCCAGCGCCACCTACCGGTTCCAATTGTGGATTTAAACCATCCGGGGACCCACTCAAACACAAAAACCGAATCACCAAAATTAGTCCAGGTAATTAGGAGGATTCTAGAACCCGATCTCAGCGCCACCTATCGGTTCCAACGGGATAAAAAGTATCCTATGCCGTCTCCTGGTTGTAAGCTACCTCCCCACCATTATTTTTAGCCAAATCAGTACAGCCGTTCTTGAGTTATAAATAGTGTAACTAACACGACTTACGTTCTTATGATTATGTTCTGGGTATGTTAGTTAAATTTAATATTTTGTATTTTAACAAATAAATTATTTTTATTACTCTCGTTTAAAGCAAAATGTCTCCTACTGCAGACTGTTCGGATGCTGAATACCTGTTTGCTAGACGTTGCAAAATAATCCAATAACAAAAGTTAAACTTTTAATTATTGAATCATTTTTTTTATTGCAGGAGATCAGCAGACAGGCAGATGGCCCACTTGATGGAAAGCGGTTACCATCGCCTATGGACATTTGCAACACCAAAGGTGCTACAAATGCGCTGCTGCTCTCTTAAGGGAGACTGGAACACAACTCAAGGTTGTTATGGCGACATATTTAGACCAGGGGTGGTAGCCATCCAGTCGGGCAAATGCCCTACTACCTGGCTGTGGGTTGTTAAGTCGCCTCTTACGACAGGCCGCCCCAACGCAGGAAATTGTATCTTTCTCCATCCAGCACGGATAAAATGTACAAATGAAACAACTTTTCATATAGCGATCCATGTTTTTGAATCAAAGATATAAACATATTGTTCCAACATTTGTAGTCTTCTCGTGTAGACATGCAAAACTTTTTTGTGTTCGACCCATAAACTAGGTACAACATGCCTTCCCACAAATCATTCTTACCATAGAGGCAAGCAAGATGGACGACGGTGGCAAGATGGCGGTTAATCATATTCAAACAAACACCAACAGAATAAATAAAACAAAATACATTACAATATCACTTTATTACTGTCCATATTTACTATCTAATGTTACAATAAATAGGCATAATTACAACGTAATACAAACGACTATGGCGTGATCTTAAATATACCACTTGCACTCCACTACTGTGAGACTACAATGTTGATTATAACACAAATTCTATAACATGATAACGCGAAATTTTGGAACCATTTTTCAAAACACTTTTAATTGATTAAAATCGCAGTTCGGACTACCAGTCACTTGACACAAGGCGTTGGTATGTGATACCTTGATAAATAGCCGGTTCTTGTCGTCCTTTCAATTACCTTACTATTGGTTAAAATTCATTCTTAACATTACAAATACGATAGTAACAAGTGTCTGTTATACTTTCATGAAAAAACTATATGATCCTGTTTGCTCAAATTTGATAGATATATATATACTAGCTGTCCCGGCAGACGTTGTTCTGCCCTGAAGAAATAAATTTAGAACCCGATTGCCGCACCACCTACAGAGTCCAAATGTAAGCTATCCTATCTTTCAAGTCTGATCAAACTGCACACGGTGTGCAAATTTGATTAAAATCGGTCAAGTAGTTTACGAGTCCATCGCGGACTAACAACGTGACACGTAATTTTTATATATATATATATATATATATATATATATATATATATATATATATATATATATATATATATATATATATATATATATATATATATATTTATATATAGTCTTAATAGCAAAAATGGATCTAAATACTTTTGATCCCGGAAAATGGTATAGTTTTCGGGATAAAATTCAGTAAATTTTCCAGAAGTGAATAGCGCTTTAAACCTGGAATGTCGGCGACACAACCGTCCGTGTGTTGCCGAAACTTTTTAGCTACCCTCATGTTGCGTGCCCACTGTTGGGCAATGGTAAAATACCGAATTTTACCACTAGTTATGTTTCCTGTGAAATATAATGAAGAATTCAACTGAAAAGTTTTTTTATTTTTTTATAAATAATAATTTTTATTTTTCACCTACTTTTACGAAAAATAAGTCCCGATATTCCAGGGATTATTAAAAAAAATAATTTAATGTAACGATGCTTCCTTTTAAAATAAACTCCGTTCAAGTAATATCAATTTTCTACCAATGGCAAAGTAAGAGAATAGACAAAGATCGGGAAACCGGCCAAAGTTGTTCATGGAGCGAGACCTTGGCCCCAAGATTGCTATAACAACAGTGTCACAATAGTCGTTCAATCGCATTATTATAGCAACATAACGGTTGTTTTAGTATGTAAAAGCAATCAACTGATGTGCCATTATGATGCTAGTGTACGACCATTCTTACACTATTACAACAAGAGACTTGAGACCCCAGGATGTGCGAAGCAGTCTACTGCCAATGTAGGACGTTGAACATTGTTATAATTGGACGTAGTTTAGCAGAAACGACCTAACACACAAAAAGTCGGTTTTTGAGTTATTGAGGTTTTAAGTTTAGACAAAAATTTATCATTATAAATGAAACGGCAGTGATATTTGACCGTCAGCCATTACGCACTTCATTCGAAGGAAGAAGAGACAATATGGACACCGGAACCACAGACAAAGAATATAATTTAGTCATAGTGTTATTGTTACTATTTGGTCTATGAGAATATCACCTAATATATTTAATGTATACTTTATAACAAAATTACTGGTAAATTGGTATATACAACTCATTTTTGACCACAATGTGGGTTGAGTCCTTTCTGCTAAACTACGTCCAATTATAAAATTATGAGTCGACTGAGAAGTAGTTCGCGACAGATCAAAATGGCAACATTTTATAACAAACCAAGGCGACATAAAATTATGAGTCGACTGAACTGTAGTTTGCGACAGATCAAAATGGCAACATTTTAATGATGTCCTGTAACATACCAAGGTTACATTCCATTAGAGACTCACGTGTTCACCACGACCAGGATTTCTCCCGTTCCAGTTGCTTGCCGGCATTACAATCGTAAACCCAAGTGGAACGGTTATTCGACCCGAAAACGATGACGTCATTGACAGTGACGTTTTCGCCACGACCACAACGACCGCGGTCGCCTTGTGGAACGGCTGACGGAGCATTTTGGGCGTTGTGAGCTACTAAGGCTGATTTACATTGATCTAGCTATTGACTAAAGGAGCGGACTCACTTCAAAATATTCAATCGGGAATATTAAAATCGGTCAGACTTGTTAGCGCAGTACTGACTTCAAATCAATTCACACGATGCCAGTATGAAGTCAGCACTGGCCTCCTTCGAAATTGAAATTAGTAGCCGGATCAATGTAAATGAGTTTTAAAGTTAAAAGTGCATTTACCTTCAGAATATTTCCTATACTCAACGCATAAAAGCAGTGAGCTGCGCAGAAATGCACGTTATATACGATTTCGAGCAGACCTAATTTTTAATCATCTATACTTATATTATAAAGCTGAAGAGTTTGTTTAAACGCGCTAGTCTCAGGAACCGTTGGTCCGATTTGAAAAATTCTTTCAGTGTTGAATAGTACATTTATCGAGGAAGGCTATAGGCTATATATCATCACGCTAAGACCAATAGGAGCAGAGCACCAATGAACAATGTTTCAAAATCGGAGGGTTTTGAAAGCAAATTCCACGCGGACGACGTCGCGGGCACAGCTAGTTCAAAATAAAAATGTCTGACAGACCAGTATAAAATATGGCGATAACGAGATTAACCCTTTAATTAGTAATCTTTACGCAGTTTAATAATTACGTTATCTAACGAAGGCTTAAAACAAATTTTCTGAAATAGTCCATCGTCAATTACCGCATCAATCACTTTATATGATATATAATAGAGATGATAGTTTTAGCCTCATATATAGTTTTTTATATCTTACTACACATTCATTTATCTTAGCCTCGGTAGAAATTTTTACAACATGACATCTTTGCCAGGTGGTAGGGTATTTGCCCGACTGGATGGCTACCACCCCTGGTCTAAAATATATCGCCATAACAACCTTGAGTTGTGTTCCGGCATTAGTGACCAGGTTACAGTCTCGCTTAAGAGAGCAGCAGCGCATTTGTAGCACCTTTGGTGTTGCAAATGTCCATAGGCGATGGTAACCGCTTTCCATCAAGTGGGCCGTCTGCCTGTCTGCTGATCTCCTGCAATAAAAATAAAAAAACAGTCGGAGCTTTTGTCAAATTTTAACCAGTAATACAACAGTACGCGCAAAAATTAAATGCGCTTCTAGTGTAATTATTTCTGTAAGTTCAGGCAGATCCAGTCGGATCTTAAGGTCTAATACCCCTTACGATGTGTTATGCAAAAGAAATGGCATGCAAGTCCGGATAGCGGCCGAGTGAGAGCGCAACACTCTCTCCTCGCAGCTCCGTCTGTGCACTTTATAACTGTGTTCTACACCATGATGTGTACGAACTTCAAGGACGTATATAAGTTTTGCTCGTATTGTAAGGCAACTGAATGCATAGTAAGCCCTAGAAGCCTGACAATAGTTGAACGAAATTTATGGCCTCTTTTAGAGCAGTTTGCTACGTCTTGCTTATCTTGTCATTCATCTGCATTACAGCTGGTTAAAATTAGACATAAATTCAACCAATGGTAAGGTAATATAGATAGTAAGCATCATGGGAAAAGAATATTAGGAAAGCAGTCGTTCTGCAAACACAGGGCGCACCGTGTTACTTTCATAGAAAATAACAATTAAAACTTTCAGCCGACCTCTTATTTTTGTTTTACTTAAGCCAATTACAAATGGAAAGTACTGATGAGTTCCTTCTCAATCTCAAGAAACTGAAAAGTGGTTGGTTGAAAGTTTTAATTGACTCTTCCTATGATAGCAACAGCGAACTGATGGTGCAGTGTGTCAGAAAACTGTAACGAGCTTATACCATTGATAGAAGGACCAAATCTCGGACTCACAAAGTGAAGTCAGCTACGCACCGTATACAGGATGCCGATCGTAACTGCTCAATATTAATGACAAGTGATTCAATTGCAGTTACAAGTCTGGCGTGAAGTATAACAAATTATATAGCAATATGATTAAACATCGATAAAGCCTAATAATAGAATATATTCATGTAATAATACGCATTATAGCCTTATTCCCTTATACAAATTTTTACTTGATTATTCCAAATTAGTTAAAATTATAACCATGGCTTCTCTTAGTGGACAAAAGACTTTATTGTTTTCTATATTATTTAAGTTTATTATAAAATACTTAGCAGAGAAAGACTCATATCCCCAAGCTAACCAAGTTATGATGGTACTATAGGTAATATATAACTGTCCACTCTGAGGCCGATCCTAGACACCCAGACCATAGTAAATCACGCATAGTAAAGAAATTCACAATGCTAGAAACTTACAGTCGCTGTGTTGCAGTGAGTTAATCCGGCAAAGGCTTAGCCCACCAGACCATAAAGGTAGTCGAATTAAATAAATCACTATAAAAGACAAGTGTTTAAACGAGTCATGATTTTGCAAGAAATCAAAATCATTTATTTCTTAAAAACATGGAGATACAAGATGTTCATGTAACAAAATTACGTTTTAACGGTTTTAAACGCGGCATTCTACTTCAACGTAGTTTGATTATGTGTACTAATCGCGAAAACAATGTTCCTATAAGTTTTACGTGTTATATGTTTCATCATAAAAGCATGCAAATTCTTTCTTTCTTTTTTTTATATTTAAATGACCAAAACATTTCATTCATTATTTATCATGTATGCATTATAAGCTTTTATTTAACTTGCAATGGATGTAAGTTCGGGTGGAATCTTGCAAGTTAAATTTGACCAACTTCCCGGTTTCCGATTGAGCTGAAATTTTGCACGAATATGTATATCGCGTGACAATGCAATAATATGGTACCAGCTGATCTGACGATGCAGTCGGAAGGTGGCCATAGGAACTCCTGTACCAAACAAGATAGACCCGTCTTGTTTGGGCTCGTTTCACTTGTCTTCGCTAGCACTCTGCTGCTACATGATATCCAGGATCTCAAAAGCTTGTATTTAAAAACCTTTTTTTTTTAATTTAAAATAATCAAGTAACCGTATTAAATCTAATCATATATACAACAACCGATCGAATGAAAAGCGGTATTTGATAGGTATTATGTAAAAATTGCACATCAATAAGAATGAATACGATAGTAGAAATATATTTAGCACCTGCCGAATACAATTTTAATACTTTGTCCGTTTATATAAACAAAATAATTAATGCCCAGAGATAGATTTCACAATTATTAAGAGACAATAACTAAGTATGGTACATACGTGTACTCTTTGTATATTTATAGTATTTTAAATTAATATTGTTACGACCTGAGCGCCGACAAAAGGCAAATTCATACCTGCATACCTGTAGACGTTTTATTATCTTTGCGGTATTAGGACTTCTTTTGTTTACTTTTTGTTTAAAATTTGTGATTAGAAAAACAGCCCATTGTGTATTGTAATCTTTTATGGCCGTCATTGGCCAGGTGTGTCGGACTGATTCTAAGAAATTCGGACCACGCGGTCGGGCAGACATATTGTGTCTGTGCAGTATATGAGAGATCGGCAGCCGAGCGATAACCACAAGCGGAGCAAGACTTGTGTGTACATTCGCTAAACTATTTAGTGACGGGCTTTGCGCGCGTTATTGAGTCGTGCTTTACGTTTGGACCGGTTATATTTGTACCTGTGTTATACGTGTTTGTATAGTTCTAATAAACTCTATAATAATTCCAACGACATTTTAATTCGAGTCTTGCAACTCGTAACAATATATATTAAAATGTCAATTGCATAAAAAATATATTGGGTTAGTTTAATATTTTTTTTGGATTATTTTTTTTAAATAAAATGTTGAATGCGTTAAAACTACATTTTAACGATTTTAAGCGCGGCATTTATTAAATTTTCAATTCGACAATTCGGCCACTTTTCAGCAGCCGGGACCACGGAGGACATCGCGATCAGATGAGACCAACATCTTTGTCTTCCGTAATTAACTAATTCAATACTTTTTTATTCAGAAAATACTCCAAATAATTTTTAAAATAACCAAATAAATTTACATATGCAATAAAATTGTCCTTTTAAATCAAAAATCTTAGTACAAACGACCATAAATATACAGAGAATTTAAAAACCAAACGTTATTGAACAAAAATATCAAATATTACAAGAAGATCTAATACAAAAAAAAAATTTTTGCATTTTCATTACAAGCTTTTACTTAACTTGCAATATTTATTAGTTTAAGTTTAAAATCCAGAAATGAGAAAAAGTAAGTTTTGTCCGATAATGACTAAAGTAAATACAGAACTATCTAATATATCCAATATTATATATTAAAATGATATCCCGCTAAATTCAATTTTATTGCTAGAAAAAAAATGACAATTTAATCACTGCATTATTTAATTATACAACTATTTGTGTAATAGTACATTGTGGTACTAGTGTGTAACATTGGTGATTACCGCCGAGGCGCCATTGAGACTCGAGCCGTAGGCGAGGGTCTTAAGAGAGCCGAGGACGGTAGTCATCAATACACACGTATATCATACGACGTTTTTCAACACACTTGTGAATAAAATAACAACAAAAACTCATCTTATTTAGTAGATAAAAAAAGTTATATATGAGTGAAAGTTTTATTTATTAAACACGTACGAGTTAAAATTATCTATTTAAATAAGAAGTTGCATGAAATGAGCAAGCAATAGGAACATTAATTTATTTGTTCTATAGAACACGATCTTTTTTTTTGAATAAAAACTTTTTTAAGAACAAAGCAACTCAACCAATAAAATTAAAAAAAAAAAACTATAACTCACTAGTGAGTTATAATATTTTTTACTCACAGTTTGATAATGGGTGTCATTCTGTGCCTAATTGCGGTGACCATAGAGCCACTTTATGAGCAAGTGTGTTGAAAAAAATATGATAATCCACGCCAAACATTGGTACGCTTAAACATTCAGCAATAGACAGTTTTTAAAATAAAATCTATTATTAAACAGCCATTTGCAGTTGATTTCGAACAGTCATTAAGTTTGGCGTAGACTAACTACATTATAATACCCGGCACGATTCTTGAGCATTCACTTTCGCCTATGCAGTGAAAATTCGGTTCTTTTTCGAAGTACATTTTTTTTATGTTTAAGGCTTGGCAACTAGGCCTTTAAGCCAGGCGCAGTTGTATTGTAGGCTACAATCCACACCATTCGACGGAGTTCTTGTGAAAACTCGAAAGGCCACATTTGGCTATACAGTTCACATTTCTCGCAAAAACACATAATTACTACTCAAAAACTTTTTTTTTATTTTTATTGCAGGAGTTCAGCAGACAGGCAGACGGCCCACTGGATGGAAAGCGGTTACCATCGCCTATGGACATTTGCAACACCAAAGGTGCTACAAATGCACTGCTGCTCTCTTAAAGGAGACTGGAACCTGGTCACTAATGCCGGAACACAACTCAAGGTTGTTATGGCGGCATACTCTAGACCAGGGGTGGTAGCCATCCAGTCGGGCAAATGCCCTACCACCTGGCTGTGGGTTGTTTGGTCGCCTCTTACGACAAGCCGCCCGGCCGCAGGAAATTGTATTCTTTCTCCGTTCCTGCACGGATAAAACTATCAATATCCTACAACTATTGTTCATTTTAGAGTAATTTTACACATGTTTAGAAAATAAAACAGCACAGCACAACGTCCTCTTTTAGTTCCCGCCAAAAACTCTCGAAGTACAAGATATTGTCTCTTTCGAGTGAAGAGAAAACAGCATAATATGTATTATCGATATGTAGATAAATCGGTAGAAGGCCCACCTGATGGAAAGCGGTTACCATCGTCTACGGACATTTGCAACTGCCGCTCTCTAAAGGGGGACTGGAACCTGGGCTACTAATGCCGGAACACAACTCAAGGTTGTTATGGCGGCACACTTCAGACCAGAGGTGGTAGCCATCCAGACGAACAAATAACCTACCAATTTACTGTGGTTGGTTTGTCGCCTCTTACGAAAGGCAGCAGGAAATTGTATTCTTCCTCCGTTTCTGACCACTCAAGATCCGTGCCGGAAACTATAAAATTGTTGTTAAAAATTGGAGAGGCAAGATTCATTGTTGCTTTATATATTTTATTATAGAAAATAAATAATTAAAAACTAATATTTACAAACAAACTATAATAACTACCTTTTATAAAAATCATATCTACATACAAATCATAATATAAACACGTTATTCTGGTATAAGACTGATGTTCTGACATGAGAGAGACCTAATAGCGACAGTGGCCCAAGAAAACTCCTAAATCCCACAGTTAGATGGCTCTATATTCTTCTCTCAGTCTTTAACGTTTCATCATATAAAGTCAAAGAGGCTACCTGTGGCGCCATCTAGGCATGTTGGATTGAGGAGCTTTACACATTTTTACTGGGCACTCATCATTCTTAGTATCATTCTCCCTCGTAGTTGCAACAAATTAATAAAGATAATTTGCATACAGTTGTCTAAAGTTATAAAAGTATAAAGCTGGCCGCACACCTAATCGACACAAACTCATGGGGGTTTGCCACAATTATGCCCGGATAAAAACGCAATCTGGTGTACGAATTCACTTACAGTTTCCCAAAATAAAATATTCTAATAATAATAATAAAAATAAACATTCGAAGGAAACAAAACGAGTGTTTCCTTATTATGGCATATTGTACTTATACAGTATCACTAAAGACTGAAAAAGAAGACTGGAAATCACATTGCAAGAGCCGGAGCTGGTAAAAAGGCAGACGACCCACCTGATGGAAAGGGGCTATTCATAAACTACGTCACACGTTAAGGGCAGGGTGGCGAAGTGTGACAAGGGTCCTAAATTTCGTGACGTCACACTTCAAAATCTAATACATCAAAGCTAATCACGGAATTGCTGTTTTAGTTTAACAATTTCTCGACGTAAAATTTATTTTATGGGAGCTGCATACGTCTAGTCATCGCAGCGGACAACGAACTACTGGCTAGCGCGAACGCGGGAGCGCAGATATATATAGTTGCTCTATCTCGCTCACACACCATCCGACCCGCTCACACACTGTGCTATATATTGCACTAGCTGTACGACTTCTTAATATTTGTACTTAAGGTTATTGTTAAATTAACCAAAATAAATTAGTTCAGTTCACATGAGCAGTGAATACTACTTCTCTGCCATCTGAAGTATCATTTAACCTCACACATTATTATGTTGCATTACAAATCGTTTAATATAAAAGTTCTGATGTGTGGACCTATTGAAGGTGTGCACAGCATTTACGATTCAAATGTCGATATTCTGTGAGAGCGTGGTATCTCACACCGGACGAGCCAACCCTAAGAGCAAAAATAAAAAAATACTGTCGAGGTTGTCTGGAAGACATCGCTTTTTAGCAATAAGGCCGACCATTGTGCATAATCCTATATCCTATATAAATATTATAGACGCGAAAGTCTGTAAGAATGTATGGAACTACTGAACGAATTTTGATGAACCTTTATAATAATATAGCTTACACATCAGAATAACACATAGGCTATAATTTATATTGATAATGTTAATTATCCAAAATATAACGACTTTCCATCACCACGCGGGTGAGACCGCGGGGCGCAGCTAGTAAGATATAGCTTTAGTCTGCAAGTTCATACAAAAAAGTGTTATCAATCTGTTTTTGAAGTGAAACTTCTATATAGACGGGGTCTTAGCATCTTTCTGTCACGAAAAAGCGTTACGGCCGCGTGGTGAGAGGCGACATAATGTTAGAGTAAACTATCGATGTTTTTATTGGTTCCGGATCGAATTCAGTTTTTTTGATTGATACAATAAAATATGTTTAAATCAAAAATGCATTAACTAAAATATACCTAACCTAACCAAATCATAATTCGCAGTAAACCTGCGAAAAATCGAAATGTGTGCTGGGACACATAGTAGAAGTGAAACTTCAACGGACAAATGGAAAAACGCAACAAAATTTTAATTTGAAGTTTTACGGGCAGGTTTTCAAATTGGACAATTAGGTACATTAACAATCTTCAATTTAATCCGTGCAGGAACGGAGAAAGAATACAATTTCCTGCGTTGGGGCGGCCTGTCGTAAGAGGCCACAGCCAGGTGGTAGGGCATTTGCCCGACTGGATGGCTACCACCCTTGGTCTAAAGTATGTCGCCATAACAACATTGAGTTGTGTTCCGGCATTAGTGACCAGGTTCCAGTCTCCCTTAAGAGAGCAGCAGCGCATTTATAGCACCTTCGGTGTTGCAAATGTCCATAGGCGATGGTAACCGCTTTCCATCAAGTGGCCCGTCTGCCTGTCTGCTGAACTCCTGCAATAAAAAATTAAAAAAAAAAAAAATCTGCCCGTAAAACTTAAAGTTAAAATTTTGTTGCGATTCGTTTTTCCACTTTTCCGTTAAAGTTTTACTTCTACTATGCGTCCAAGCACATATTTCGATTTTTTTTTAAATTGGAAATTAGTATATTGCTTGGCTATCTGCTAACTAAAAGTAGTCATACAATATAGCAAGGACTACACACCAAAAATTTCAAGGAACTTATCAATGCGGTTTCCAGTTTCAATTACTCGTTTATTATAACTGTGCATAGTTAAGATGAATCGTAAAAAACTTAAATCGCTAATATTAAAATATGACTCTTTGGTAAAACCAAAATATACCAAAAACTAAAAAAAACTTAAATTTTAAAATTAAATTAATATATCAATTAATTAGTTTATGATATCTACAACTTAAACACTCATTATCGTTTCATACAACAAATTAAAAATATTTTATTTCAATTTTCAAAAAATAAACATTAATTGATTTTTTACAATATTTTATACTAATCAAATAAATAAAACCAAACAATAAAATATTAGGAAACAATATTGAGTATTATTAAATTACATATTTAACACTAGATTTACGATTGGTTTGTATAGTTTAGCACGACCGTGCACCTGTAAGTTTTGCTCGCATAAGCCTCTAATGTTTAGCGTACACTACAATTATTTATACCGGACTCATCCTTTCACAGCTGAGTACGGTATTGATAAATAATATTGCGTCCTTAACTTTTAAGTGAACAAAACTTATTAATGTAGGCCAGGTTTAATATTTTTTTTTATGTTAAAAAGATGAGTAAACAAGTAAAAAATCCACTCACCACCTCCAGTGGACAACTACTATCCATTAATTTGCCTTACTACTTCACTAGTAAGAAAAATGAATCAATAAGCGAGTGAGTGAATGAGCGACTTAAGCAATGAGCGAGTGAGTAAATGAGCGAGTGAGTGAATGAGCGACTGAGTCAATGAGTGAGTGAGTGAATGAGCGACTGAGTCAATGAGTGAGTGCGGCAACGAACGAGGCAATGAGCGAGTGAGTAAATGAGCGAGTGAGCGACTGATTCAATGAATGAGTGAGCGGATGAGCGACTGAGTCAATGAGTGAGTGCGGCAACGAGCGAGGCAATGAGCGAGTGAGTGAATGAGCGACTGAGTCAATGAGTGAGTGAGTGAATGAGCGACTGAGTCAATGAGTAGCTGAGCGAATTAATAGCTACAAAAATCTTGTCCAGTCGGTTTATGTAAGAAAAACAGATCGAACTAAATTAGCGTTAAATGTAACGAGTATGTATTTGGTAAGTGAATAATCAATAAATTCACATATTGAAAAAAATATACGTTTAAAAAATAGACTTCAATGAAAAATAGTATACAATTCATAACTCTAGTGTTAAATAATACGAATACACAATCTTAATTTAAAATTTCACTGTCAGACAGACAGTGTCAAAGAAAGGCTTACTTCAGACCGTTGTCATCGTCTTGAACGTAGTCACTGTCGAAACAATATTTTAGACAACAAATTTTAAATATACGATATAGTTTGCCTGGGATACACGCAAATTTTCTAATTGCAAGAGCGCAACAGCGAAAAAGCTTCAATTTGGTTGTTGCAACTGAAAGTTGAGCCTAGTACAGACTGGGTAGGATAACTTATACCATTGTTGGCACCCAGTCAACATATTAAAAAAAAATACATTTTTTTAATTTTGAATCCATGCAATATTGTAATTATTATCATTGATGGCTACAGATTAAAAAAAAAATTAAGACTTCTTCTTATAGTTTTGAACAAAATAATACGGTGCCAAACATCGTAGTACTGGACTGCCAACATCTTACTAATTTTCTTTACTTTATCATTAGCAGAAAATTGATATAACTTTTATGTCAAATTTTAACTAATAGTAAGTCGAATAACTGAACAGTAAGGCATGGGACTCGACTGCAAGCGAGTATTTTAGGACACTACATTTTTTTTTTATTGTGAAGTAGCTCAGCCTTTAGGAAGGGTTAGGAGGACGAAATGGGATAGGTGGGATAAGAGTACCCGACAGGAGGAACGAGATAGAGGGAAGTGAACTATTCAGAAACACATCGAGCGTTCACCGCCATTTTGTCGTAAACGACATTTTGACATATGTTATATTTTTTGTTGCAAAATATATTTTAAACTATTATTATGTTTTAAGACTTTCAGTTTTACTTAGATTAGACCCTACCGAATCAAAAGTTGAAAATCTGAAAACAATGTAATAGATTAAAATAGCTTTTGCAACAAAAAAATATGTCGCTTACGACAAAATGGCGGTAAAGTATCGATATCGACAGTCATATAAAAACCTCAGTCCATACTAGGCTTTAGTACGTAAATATGTACTCTAAGGATGTATTAAAAAAAAAGGAAATTATCAATGTCAAAATGAAAAAAATATTAAACATATCGGGGATTGAAAGGCTATTTGTTTTAAGCGACATTTTGTGTGAAACTTAAAAACACTATGGATTTGTTTTATTTTAATGTCTCAACTTAAAGAAATATAAAGAATCTGATGTCTAGTTTCAATCTATAGACGTTCTTTTTTTAAGTATGGTACATAGTTCGTTAGTGATGTGTTTTTCTGGGTCATTTGAAACTTCAAACTTTTCTCCCGACAAGTTTTAAAAATGTCATTTAAAACAAATAGCCTTTCACCCATCGATATAATGTCAAATATTAACCGAAGAAATATGTCAATCTACGTAATCGTAGTATTTAAAACAATTCACATTTCTATGCCCTTGGTGAATTCACGCCATAACTTATGGCCAGTTATGACCAGCCACATATAGCAACACAACATAGGTTTTTCCTCATATAAAATAAGTTATTGCGCTGCCTTCTACAACCAGTCTGGAGGCCACAAAGTTATGGCGTACTATTGTCATTATTAGATTATGATGAAGCTACTCGTTCGTCGCGCAATACTGTACTTAATCTATTGTAGGATACAGTTGTTTTTCCTCTGTATTTCCACTTGGGATAGATTCCGCTCTATCTCATCGTCGTCTGCTATCCTGTAAGGTTAAATCAATTTTATATGTAAAATAATTATATAAAATAAATACAGCGGAAACTCTATATAACGACACCGAAGGGACTGCGCATTATATGGCGTTATAGAGAGTCGTCGTTAAATGGAGAGAAGTTAGTTATTTTCTGCTGACGTTTTTTTGCTGCGCCAGTAATTTTGTTGGTATTTTTTTAACGTATTGTATTCATATTTTGCGATATGGAAGACAAGCAAAACCAACCAAAGCCAAGCGATTTCGATGCATAAGGGAGTTTGTCGTTAAATCGAGTGACGTTACATGGAGTTTACACTGTATCTAGGTATATATCTATCTGTAATATAATATGAATCTGTATAAGCGACGAGTTTTTATAATAAATGTAAAAATTTAAATCAGCAGATTCCGAAAAAACATTTTTGATATTTTTTTTTCAAAAATTATTCTTGTATGTGAATATTCCTCCTGGATACATAAATCGTGCATAACCATATTTAAAAAGAAGACTGACACTGTTTATTGAATATTAATTTCGCAAGCAAAAACGTCGAGATGGCCGGCCGTTAATAAATTATAACTCATATTGGACTCACGCTCTCTCCTGTTCGTCCATTTCTTGTACGAGCCTGTCACGTTCGTTGACGGCAGACAACAACTCCTGAAAATCCAAAAAAAAAATACAAACCCGCTATAAATACTATTATTGCCATTATTATTGTGCCAGGTGGTAGGGCATTTGCCCGACTGGATGGCTACCACCCCTGGTCTTAAGTGTGTCGCCATAGCAACCTTTAGTTGTGTTCCGGCATTAGTGACCAGGTTCCAGTTTCCCTTAAGAGAGCAGCAGCGCATTTGTAGCACCCTTGGTGTTGCAAATATCCATAGGCGATGGTAACCGCTTTCCATCAAGTGGGCCGTCTGCCTGTCTGCTGCACAAGACACATATACAAGATTCATCCTAACAATTTTTTTTACAATACCCCGCAGTGGTAAAATAACTTTAATGTTATGCTCACCACGGACAGATGGCGTCCGGCAAGTTTCCGTTGTTGTCCCAGAAGGCTTTACAATTAGGGCGTTCCATTAGTAACTCACAACGCCCAAAATGCTCAGTTAGCCGTTCCACAAGGCGACCGCGGTCGTTGTGGTCGTGGCGAAAACGTCACAGATGACGTCATCATTTTCGATCACACGACGCCCACAACGACCCATGTCAAAAAGTGGGTCGAAGTGGGCGTTAACCACAGAGCATTAATTCTCTCTTGTAAACACATTGAAAAAGGCGCGATTTTCATATCAACCAATGACATTTGCGTAATGCGTATGACATTAATGACATCAACGCTCCATACGCCGTTCCACTGGCGTTTATAATTATAACGTCCGCAAGCAAATGGAACGGGAAAAAACGCGGTCGTTGTGAGTCCCTAATGGAACGTAGCCAATGTAAGGGTCTATTCTACGCTGGTAAATAGAATGCGTTCCGAAAGTATATATAAATTGGTCCACGAAACGCGACGTAACAAGTAGTGTTGGGCAGGACATGATTTTAAAATGAGTTTGTAAGAGTAACATGACATTTTGTACTGAACCAGTACAATGTATCACTTCAAATGAGGCGACGAGATTTGTATGGTTTGTATTGCGACAATTTTTTTTATTTCTTATTGCAGCAGTTCAGCACGCAGGCAGACGGCCCACTCGATGAAAAGCGGTTACCATCGCCTATGGACATTTGCAACACCGAAGGTGCTACAAATGCGTTGCTGCTCTCTTAAGGGAGACTGGAACCTAGTCACTGATGCCGGAACACAACTCAAAGTTGTTATGGCGACATACTTTAACAATAAATTTGAAGCGATGAGGCCGGTGAGGCGGCGAGCTTCATCCCTTCATATGTCCCGTTCAAAACTAGTTCGGAAATGTTCGTCAAGAGTCGGATGTGCTCGGCCTCGGTCACCTCATTTTACTAATAGTCGTCATGTCAATATCCGTAGAGGCGTTATTGTACTGTTGTAGCACAAGCCTCGCTCCGTCCTTCCTCTTACTTTTGAGAGGTAGCGCGACAAAAATTTGGAAGTGGTACATTTCAAATTTCGAGCCGTATTAGTATAAATGTATTTTGTACGGGACAAATGTACTGGCTCATACGTGTACTGTTCATCGCTACTATTTTTTATTTACTTGTTACGTAACGCGTTACGGCGCCGGTCTGTCTGGCTTCCCTTTCTCTCAAGCACACGGCAGCGGTATTGAAGTGATAACTTCTTATGGGAGGGTAAACCGCTTCGTTACGTAACGCGTTACGGCACCAGTCTGTCTGGCTTCCCTTTCTTTCAAGCGCACGGCAGCGGTATTGAAGTGATAACTTCTTATGGGAGGGTAAACCGCTTCGCTATGTAACGCGTTACGGCGCCAGTCTGTCTGGCTTCCCTTTCTCTCAAGCGCACGGCATCGGTATTGAAGTGATAACTTCTTATGGGAGGGTAAACCGCGTCGTTATGTAACGCGTTACGGCGCCAGTCTGTCTGGCTTCCCTTTCTCTCAAGTACACGGCAGCGGTATTGAAGTGATAACTTCTTACGGGAGGGTAAACCGCTTCGTTACGTAACGCGTTACGGCACCAGTCTGTCTGGCTTCCCTTTCTCTCACGCATATTGCAGCGGCAGGCAGGCTCCTCCTCTCTCACTCTACCCCATACATAAAATTTAATTAATAACCTAAGCTTTTCTCGAGTTAAACAATTCCAATATTAAATAGTTCAACTTAGCTTAGTTTAAGTTATCACTCTGTCGGGCCTCCCGAGACACACACGTTGCTTTTTCCTCATATTATCCATCTGAACCATATTAGCAAAGAAACCTATCGTAGTTAGGGTTCAGAATTTCATTATTTTGAAGATTACATTAGCGTTTCTTCTGTTTAGCTATAGCTGAAACGTTACCAAACGGAATTGTAATTTGTAGGTTTAATTTAATCCTAGTTCAAGATTTTGGTAGGTAATGGACAGCACAAAGTTGTTGATGTATCCATTTTTATGTATTACATGGCTATGAATAAATAAATTTTACTTTAAATAAAGGCATGATTTTGACCTGCAATAGGAGCCTCTCCCTCCTCTTCTGCCCCGGGGTCTTCCTCCACTCGTCGACTCCTAGGGAGAGCCTCAGCTCCCGCGCCAGCAGCTCGCAACGACGACTCAGGTCCTCCTCTTGCTCACTGACAGCAAAATATAATTATTGAATGACTGAATGATTGAACTTATAGATGAACGAATGAATTTATCAGGATGAATGAACGAGAAAGTCTATTGTTTGTTGCAGTTGCAAGCTCAGAAATATTATAAGCTGCTAGAAACTGTGTGAACTTCCTCTAGTTGCCTCTCATCTCGCCCCCAGTTCAGTTCTGTGTTAGCAATTTTTAAAACTTGTATTAACCTGTAAGACAGAACCACCACAAATTTGTTGCCGAAACTGTCACACACGGCTCATTGGGAAGCACCACAAATTCGTGGCCGAATACAGATAATTGAGACGAACGTTCAACTGATGCTTTCTCCCTCTAACCACATAGAATTTGTATTGGAATAAAAGAGACGTTATGGCGCTCTTAGTTTTGGCGCGGCAGATTTGATGGCAGCTGGCAGCTTATGGAAAAAAATAATATTAAATTTGGCCCTTATAGAAGATTAAGTAGATCATCACCATGCTGCAGCTAAATGTGAAAATCCTCTAACTTCACTACAGTAAAGTAGTCTTCCGAATTTCGTCCATGTATAGCCAATAGTTTTAGAAAAAGTGTTCGGGGAATTTGGAAAAATGGGCATATGCTGACAAGCCACTCCCTGCATGGGCCCCTAAAAATGCCATAGAGGACAGGGGCAACATGGGTGTGAGTGGCTAAGGGATGTCGAGAGGTGGGCTACAGGTTCACCGAAGCTACTTCTGACGTGATGCCATTTATCACTTCCACCGCTGGAGCTTGACTCTTAGCTCTGGCGATCTCCACTCCGTGCCGGCAGGTTAAGGCAAGCACGGAGGCGGGGTTTAGGCTTGGGGATCAATATTATTATTATTATATTTTATGATACTTTTATAATTTAGTTCTATTTTAGTACATATACTATAATAATTTAAACTCACTAAATAGATAGTTGGATGTATTAAAAAAAAGACAGACAAGGGTTCCAATTTAGCCACTGAACTAAGGACCCCTAATAAAAATCACTCACAGGATATTTAACTGCATCTGCCTGCGTAGTAACGCGTTCTTCTTGTTCACCAAGTTGAACCACTGCGACATCAGCCTGGCTTCCTCCTGTGAAAAATAAATTATATTATAGAAAATATGGAAAACACCTTCAAAATTCTAAAGTTATTTAAATTACTTATATTACTAACTTCAAGGATTTTACGATACGAAATATTATCTAGATCAGACATGAATATATTCTAATTAATAGAATCTATTTCAAAATGTCTAATGTTAGAAACAACAACAGTTTTTACAAGAAAATGAATGAACGAAATGAATGAATGAATGTAATGAAATGAACGAATAAAATGGAGACTCAGCTGATCTGAGAATGTTGAGATGGATTCAAAGTGTTAATCGAATGGAGTAAATAAACGAAACTGAAAAGCTGAGAGGAAGATTGAAGTACGAGTAAATAAAGGTAATTTGTATGAAAGATGACATGGTGATTTGTGGTGTGACAGAGGGCGTATGTCAGAACAGAGGAGTACGGAAGGAAAAGCCACGCTGTGAATCAAATGACTGGCAGATGTTATCATGAGATCTTTGTATTATAAATATAATAATATATATGTGATATATGGGAGAGTTTGTGTATGAAAGTGTGTGTATATGTGTGTGTTGTGTAATACTCCCATATATGTATGTATGCGCATACATCTATCGCTAACTAAGAGTGGTCATAAAGATTGACGCTACATCTAGTAAAATACAGTCTATGGTACTTCTCTGTATTAAAGTCAAATTATTAATTTCTATCCATACAGTTTTGTAAATTATAATTTTAAATAGTGGACTACTACCGGATCTCTCGGTACTTCTATGCAACTAAGGATAAATCTTCGCCGTTTTTTCTGGAAACAAAAATCTGTGCCTTTAATAATGTTACAAGGAAAGGGGCACAGGTGTGGCCAGCTTAATAGAACTGTTACACTTATTAAGTAGCACAGTGGTTCTGGTCGTGTTTCTTTTTAAAGTTAATCATTAGTTTTGTTATGTAGCCTCTTATTTCTGAACGATACAATCGGCCACTTTCTTAATTGAATAGTAAAAAAAAAATGTAAGGCATCTTTCTTGGGCAACATCAGTAGGAAATCGTTTCACTCCATATTCCGACAGGCTTAGACATTTCAAAATGTTACACTTGTCATCGCGTAGGGATTCTTCTTATCCGTGCAGGAACGGAGAAAGAATACAATTTCCTGCGTTGGGGCGGCCTGTCGTAAGAGGCGACAAAACAACCCACAGCCAGGTGGTGGGACCTTTGCCAGACTGGATGGCTACCACCCCTGGTCTAAAGCATGTCGCCATAACAAGCTTGAGTTGTATTCCCGCATTAGTGACCAGGTTCCAGTCTCCCTTAAGAGAGCAGCAGCGCATTTTTAGCAACTTTGGTGTTGCAAATGTCCATAGGCGATGGTAACCGCTTTCCATCAAGTGGGTCGTCTGTCTGTCTGCTGAGCTTCTGCAATAAAAATAAAAAAATGAACTCCGTACCTCGGTGTTGTCGGCGGACTCCATGACCCTCCGCAGCTGCTTCTCTAAGGCTGCAGCCTTCTCATCGATGGCCTTCTGCTCCTTCTCTAACGCCTCCATTTCACTCTGGATATATGAACCGGTCTCCCTGCCCTGCATTTTTTTTTTGGATATTGATTATGAAGATGAAACCGTTATCAGTAGATGTCTATCCTATCCTGCCAATGTACTACTTTGTAAAAATGTATGGATGTATAATATTTTCTTAAGTTTTCGCGACTTGTATACATAATAAAACTACGTTTTAACGGTTTTAAGCGCGGTAATTTTATTTGATTTTCTGTGTACAACGGAACACAAACCAACTTGACTGATAATTACTTTTATTTTTCCTTCCACCCATTTTAATACTATGCAAAATTATTAGAGCTAGGCATGTTTGCTGAAGAGTTTCTTGCGCCGCTTCTTCTCTTCAAGCCATAACATGTTGCGAAGCGGTAGTAAATTAGATTAGGCTCCCATAGAGTAAATAATAACCATAAACAAAATTAAAATGAACAAGTTGGCGGTAGGCTAAATAAAACTTGAACAATACTCGTTGACACTTGACATCTTTGTCTTCCGTGATCACGGCCACTGAAAAGTGGCCGAAACGTCGGAAAAACCAAAATCAAATAAAATTACCGCGCTTAAAACCGTTAAAACGTAGTTTTATTATGTATGGATGTATGTTTGTTATTCTTTCACGCAAAAACTACAGAACGGATTATGATGAAACTTTACAGTAATATAGCTTACACATCAGAATAACACATAGGCTATATATAATTTATAAAGATATAGTGTGAATTATCCAAAATATACCTATTTTCTATCACCAGACAGGTGAAACCGCGGGCAGGCTAACACGTATAATAAAACTGTAGAAGTCGAATTTCTGTACAATGAAAAAAAAATGCAAAAAACCGAGTCAGGGGGATGTAAGAAGTGAAATAGAACTAATTTAGATTTTTTCAATATTTCTGCTTCTCTGTTTGTACGGGCTAATCTCCGAAACGACTGGACCGATTTAAATAAAATTTTGTATGGTGCTTATATCCCTGGTCAACATACAGGATACTTTTGATTCTGAAAAATTAAAGAGTTCCCGTGGGATAGTTAAAAAAAACTTTAATTATTTAAATAGCTTTGAAGGAATAATGCGGGCATCAGCTAGTTAAGTAATATTTCCTAGCCATTTTTGAAAAAAAAAGGCATATTGAACAATAAGTTCAGTTATGGATAAGGATTAATTAAGCAATGTCAAACGGCATAGTAAAGCTTTTTTTATATCATAAATTACGGTCTATCAATAAATTGTTTTTACTCAGAACATCCTTAAAAGAGCAGTAGTGCATTTGTAGCACTTTTGCTGTTGCAAATGTCCAAGGGCGATGGTAACCGCTTTCCATCAAGTGGGCCGTCTGCCTGACTGCTGAACTCCTGCAATAAAAAAAGGGGGTCGTAAAACTTTTTGTTTCTATTTTATGGATCGGGACATAAAAATCTTTAAGGAACAACGCATTAGAAGATCATTTTGGTATTAATATAGACACGATTTGCAATCAATTAGATTATTTAAAAGTTAGGTATAAATATAGAAAACATCTTATATATTAACCATCTAAACTATTCTAAACATAGAACTTCACTAAAATTTTATACAAAAATTTATCATATATAAAAACAATGTTATAGTTCTCGGCACGATTCTTGAGCGGTCACTTTTTCCCACGAACAATGAAATTTCGATCCTTCGTCGAAGTATGAGGTATTGTCCCTGTCGAATAATGAGACAAAGACATAACATTGTCGATATGTCCATAAATATCATTACATTGACTACGATACACCTTCCATGATCAAATTGATCGTGTGCTAGCAGAAGGTGATGTCAGGAGCCTTAAGAACAGACGAGCGTGCATGACAAGAGCTATGAATGTCAAAGAAGCGAGTGAGGTGTGTAAGAATAAGCCTGAATGGCGCTCTGTTGTTCGTGCCTACCCCGCAAGGGAACTGGCGTGAAGTTATGTATGTATGTACGATCAATGCGCAATGCGATCCCTACCGCCCCGACCGCTCAAGTTTCGTGCCGGGAACTATACACATATCTATCTGAAATCATTATTTGTTTGCGATATTTTATTTTATAAGCCGCACGCATGTGTGCCGATGACTACTTACTATAATTGTATACACTTATGTAAAGTATATATATATAATAGTAAATTCATTGCAACGACTCTATCGGCAAGCACTCTAACGAATTGTATTACATGCTCAAGTGTTGTAGCTCTCTAGCAATATCGAGACGTCAATTTTTTCGACTGTCAACACTACGTACTGGGCAAAGCGGAGAGTGGCAACACCTGTGCAATAACGGCGGCCGAACGATTAAAACAAAATAGGAGCGCGGACGCGAAATTCAAGTGACATCCCACCAAAATCTCAATATGCGAAAGAGGTGCTAGCTGCAGACTCAGGTGGGTAGTGTTTATATCGTCACTGCTAGATATGGAACCTTGAGCGTCGAAAAGAATCAAAATTTTACCCGGAGTGGTGTTTGATCGCCTTTCCTGGCCAATCGAATGCTACATGAGTATTTTATCTTTGGAATTTTTGAAATTTATTTATTACTTTTACTATTAAATATTACATATGGTACCACCTGCCAGGTGGTAGGGCATTTGCCCGACTGGATGGCTACCACCCCTGGTCTAAAGTATGTCGCCATAACAACCTTGAGTTGTGTTCCGGCATTAGTGACCAGGTTCCAGTCTCCCTTAGAAGAGCAGCAGCGCATTTGTAGCAACTTTGCTGTTGCAAATGTCCATAGGCGACGGTAACCGCTTTCCATCAAGTGGGCCGTTTGCCTGTCTGCTGATCTCCAAGATAAAAAAAAAACATAAGTAGAATTATTGTTATTTATTCAACAAAATTGGGTCGTTATTGTCTGACGCCAAAAGGAAGGTTCGCACTGAAAATCACTGTTGTGTCGGACATAATTCCGGCACAGCAATATGCTGAGTGCAAACCTTGTTTGCTGAAAATGCGGTGTACAAATTCACAAAATATTCTCTGTGTAATATATTGTAATTAAGTCGCTATTGCTTTTTTCTATTTAAGTAACCTTTTTTGTCAACCCTACCGACCATCATCACAAATGCGGCCATCGGCACATATCTATATGAAATCATTATTTGTTGGTGATATTTTTGCTTTACAATACTCACGTCGTCTGGTTTGTCCTTGTCCGGCGTCAGCCTGTCGACCAGCGCCGAGAACGAATGCAGAGGGGAGCGTCTCAGCTCATCGCCGTTCAGGGAACCGCTCTTTATGCTCTTCGTATCCTCGCTTTGGCGGTCGTCTGATGAACAAATTTCTTTTCATTTCTTACCAGCATATGCCCACGACTTCGTCCACGCTCGACTTGAAACTCCCGGGTGTCGTAAGTCGTGGAAGGCCACGACACACCTTCCATGATCAAATCGATCGTGTACTAGCAGAAGGTGATGTCAGGAGCCTTAAGAACAGACGAGCGTGCATGACGAGAGCTATGAATGTCAAAGAAGCAAGTGAGGTGTGTAAGAATAAGCCTGAACGGCGCTCTGTTGTTCGTGCCTACCCCGCAAGGGAATTGGCGTGAAGTTATGTATGTATGTGTTGGAATAAGCTAATTTTTATGCAACCCGAACTGTAACTCCACGAAATAATATAAGAGAGAATATATATATATCTCCGAAAAGAAGCGGCACGCGGACGTTTGTAGACAACTAAGCACATATATCGCGGACCGAAGACTGTTTCGGGGTGCGCGGGCGACGATCGACTTAAGACAACCCCCCGCACCCCGCCAAACCCCCTCTGCCGCCCGTCATCGCCATTTATTTAAAATACTACCCGACCCGGCAAACTTCGTACCGCCTCAGAATGAATAAACAACAAAGCTGAATGATAATTGCAGAATCTTTCAACTTTAGTAAAAAATGTGCTCAAAACTTAACCGGAACGAACATCAAACGTCTGACATTCGAAACAAAAAAAATGAAAAAAAAAACAAAAACGTTGATTTCTGAACGACGGGACGAACGTCAAACGTTTGACATTCAAAACAAAAAAAAATAAAAAAGTTTACTTTTAAGTTTAATTTCATTTCTGAGAGACTTTTAAATTTAATTGATTTCTAAACGGCGACGGGACGAACATCAAATGTTTGACAGGTAAGAATAGTTTCTAAGCGAAATTGCTGTTTTTACTATATTCGAAGCATTTGTTTCATATTTAGTCACCTTTTAAACCTTCCCTGGATTTCCACAAATAATTCAAAACCAAAATTAGTCAAATCAGTTCAGCCGTTCTCGAGTTTTAGCGAGACTAACGAACAGCAATTGATTTATATATATATATATATAGATAATTAAACATTAAATAAGATTCCTGATCCTTTGCGTCGCTAACACGAACAATCACAAACCGCTCCCGGAAAAATTCCCGCGACATTCCCGGGATAAAAAATATTACATAAAATTTTCTATCATAGTGAAAAAAATCACGTTGGAATTCAGATTTTTTTTATCCGGCCATTTTAAATAATTCCCAGAAAAATTCCCGCGGGATTCCTTGGACAGAAAGTAGCGCAGATTTTAAGTCCAAGAATTTGCTGTCGATCATGGAATACCACATCAAAATCGTCCGAGCAGTTTTTACGTGAATCTTAAACAATCTTGCAGATATGACTTTAGTGCCAATTTTTCCATTTTGTAATAGAAAAATATAAAGCTCTCTTCCCAGTCTGCTGTCGTCGGCATTAGTGCAGAACCTGGTGGTAACTGCATTTTGTTTTCGTCAAAATTGTTATTATATATTTGGGGGAAAAAATAATATCACGAAAACTAATAGTACTTTACCTGATCGGTCTGGACTGACGGAGCTCTTCCTGGAGCCAGGACTTGAGGGTATGGAGTCCGTGCGCGCCAGCAGCGCGTCCAGCTGCTCCACACCGCCGGCTAAGCCAACATACTCATATATACATTTCTGAAGGTAAATCTTTATATACCTTGCTAACTGCATTGAACGTATGGTTATATGTGAAAGAAGAGCAAAATGCTGATTTCTTTTTATACAACACTAGCTTTTGCCCGCGACTTCGTCCACATGGATTAGTTTTAAAAAGCCCCCCGATTTTGAAACATTCTTCATTGGTGCTCCGCTCCTATTGGTCTTGGCGTGATGATATATAGCCTACAGCCTTCCACGATAAATGGGCTATCCAACACTGAAAGAATTTTTCAAATCAGACCAGCAGTTCCTGAGATTGGCGCGTTCAAGCAAACAAACAAACTCTTCCAGCTTTATATATTAGTATAAGACTAGAGGAGCCTTAAGAACAGACGAGCGTGCATGACAAGAGTTATGAATGTGAAAGAAGCGAGTGAGGTGTGTAAGAATAAGCCTAAATGGCGGTCTGTTGTTCGTGCCTACCCCGCAAGGGAACTGGCGTGAAGCTATGTATGTATATATGTAATAACTTTACTAACAACTGATGACTTAAATATTTGTTGTAGGTATTTGTACAAAGACGCAGATATTCATTTTGTCCGTAGTTAGTTCTGCAAACAGTCTGTGTGAGGAAGACATACATACATACATACATACATAACTTCACGCCAGTTCCCTTGCGGGGTAGGCACGAATAACAGAGTGCCATTTAGGCTTATTCTTACACACCTCACTCGCTTCTTTGACATTCATAACTCTTGTCATGCACGCTCGTCTGTTCTTAAGGCTCCTGACATCACCTTCTGCTAGTACACGATCAATTTGATCATGGAAGGTGTGTCGTGGCCTTCCACGACTTCTGCATCCATCCACTTTTGCATTGTATTGTGAGGAAGAATTACAAGAAAACTTCAAATTTTTGTAAGCTCAGTCAGAACTTCTCGTTGCCGTGGAACTTCAAAACCAAAAAAAATATACAACGCTTTTCGATTAAAAAACAAAATATTATGTAAAAAAAAGCTTTTTTAAATACAAGCTTTTGAGATCCTGGATATCATGTAGCCGCAGAGTGCTAGCCAAGACAAGTAAAACGAGCCCAAACACGACGGGTCTATCTTGTTTAGTACAGGAGTTCCTATGGCCACCTTCCGACTCCATCATCAGATCAGCTCCATGGTACCATATGATTGCATTGTCACGCGATATACATATGCGTGCAAAATTTCAGCTCAATCGGAAACCGGGAAGTTGGTCAAGTTTAACTTGCAAGATTCCACCCGAACTTACATACATCCATTGCAAGTTAAATAAAAGCTTGTAGCAATCAAATCAGTCCATTATTAACTTTTCGAATTTTACGGACACAAACATACCTAAGCCGATTTTTTATATACATATATATGAAGATCAATCTTACCGGCAGCTATCTCCTCCATGAGCGAGTGTTTGCTGATGATCTCCACTGTCCCCCCTCTGGGAGTACGGGATGGCGACAGAGGGGAAGTAGGGCTATAAAACAACAAAATTTAAATATCACATTCAATTTCATACATTTGATATATCGACACACCACACACACCAGCTCGCCATACACAACGCGGTGCTGGTACCTACGCTCACGTACGGAAGCGAGAGTTGGGTATGGAAGGGAGAGCATGAAAGTAGAGTAAACGCGGTCGAGATGTGAGCACTGCGCAAAATCTGCGGAGTGACGCTCGCGGACCGCGTTCCTAATACCGAAGTAAGAGAGAGAGTTGGTCAGAAAGAGAATGACTAAACAGATATACAATGCAAAAGTGATCAAATTGATCGTGTACTAGCAGAAGGTGATGTCAGGAGCCTTAAGAACGGACGAGCGTGCATGACAAGAGTTATGAATGTCAAAGAAGCGAGTGAGGTGTGCAAGAATAAGCCTGAATGGCGCTCTGATGTTCGTGCCTACCCCGCAAGGGAACTGGCGTGAAGTTATGTATGTAGAAATCAAACCCGGTGCCTTTGCTTTCCAGTGGGCTCAGGCGACTAAGGTTTAGCACGCTCAACCACGGAGGCCGTGTCATCATCGATCAACAACTCTCAACACTTTTATACAACATTGAACCAAGCTTTAAAAAAAAAGATCATAGCAGCTGTCAATTTCAGTCCAGGTAATTACAAATATAGAACAGTTCTCTCATCCAAAGCAGGTTTATAAAATACTCCCGTCTACGACTAAGACCCTACCTGACGATGCCAGCTCTCGCGTCCGCGATCAGCTTTCTCGCTCGCTCCCGTAGCATCGCCTGTCTGTCCTCTTCTGTCATTGGCTGCGGACATCCAAACATAAATCATTTCAAAACTGAAGTACAGTACGCAGCGTGAAAAAAATTTTTTTTTTATTGCAGGAAATCAGCAGACAGGCAGACGGCTCACTTGATGGAAAGCGGTTACCATCGCCTATGGACATTTGCAACAGCAAAGTTGCTACAAATGCGCTGCTGCTCTCTTAAGGGAGACTGGAACCTGGTCTCTAATGCCGGAACACAACTCAAGGTTGTTATGGCGACATAATAGGTTGGGGAAAAAGTCGTTTCACATATAATATGTATGATCTAGTAATAATATCTCTTTGGCTATACCATTTGTATCTGGCTGATTTTGGTATCATTAAAAAGTTTTAATTTTAAAGAAGACAATTCCAAATTCAAATTAGGAAAATCTGTGATTTTCATTTGTTTTTCTATTGTTAAGTACCTACCAAGTGAATCTAATGAAGAAATTCGATACATTTTAAAATTTTACTACAGAAAAGGTAAAAATGCAACACAAGCCGCGAAAAAAAAAATTCTGATGTTTATGGACCTAATGCAGTATCTGTGAGAGTAGCGCAAATTTGGTTTAAGCATTTTCAATCCAGAAATTTTGATATCAAAGATGCACGTCGCCCTGGTCGCCCTGTTACGGACAAAATTGATGCCATTTTTGAAAAAGTGGAGCAAGATCGGCATATTAGTAGTTAGGATATAGCTGGAGAACTGGGAATTGACCACAAAACGGTTTTGGCGCATTTGAAAAAATCTGGGTACACAAAAAAGCTCGATATTTGGGTGCCTCATGAGCTTACTGAAAGAAACCTAATGAACCGTGTACTCATTTGTGATTCTTTATTACGACGTAATGAAACCGAACCATTTTTGAAGCTGATAATTGGTGATGAAAAGTGGATCACGTACGACAAGAACGTGCGAAAAAGATCGTGGTCAAAGGCCGGTCAGGCTTCACAGACTATGGCAAAACCCGAGTTATCTCGCAACAAGGTGATGCTGGGTGTATGGTGGGATTGGAAGAGCATTATTCATTATGAGCTGTTACCGCCAGGCAGGACCATCGATTTTGAACTGTACTGCGAACAACTGATGAGATTAAAGCAAAAGGTTAAGAGAAAGCGGCCGGAATTAATCAGCAAAAGGGGTGCGGTTTTTCACCGTGATAACAATAGACCTCACACATCTTTAGCCACTCAGCAAAAATTACGAGAGTTTGGCTGGGAGGTGTTAATGCATCCACCGTATGTATAGTCCTGACCTTGCACCTTCAGATTTTCACCTGTTTCGGTCTCTGCAGAATTCCTTAGGCAGTGTCAGGTTAACATCACGAGAGGACTGCCAAAACCACTTGTCGCAGTTTTTTGATCAGAAGCTCCAACATTTTTATAGCAATGGGATCACGTTCCTACCTACAAGATGGCAAAATTTATCCCACAAAATGGCACCTACATACTTTAGTCAAATGTAAATAAACTTTATAAAAAACCTTTTGAATTTTTATATAAAATGCGAAGAAACTTTTTCCCCAACCTAATATATATATATATATAGATCAATTGCTGTTCGTTAGTCTCGCTAAAACTCGAAAACGGCTGGACTGATTTGGCTAATTTTGGTTTTGAATTATTTGTGGAAGTCCAGGGAAGGTTTAAAAGGTGAATAAATATTTAAAATATAGTAAAAACAACAATTTCGCTTTCCCTTAGAAACGATTCCTACCTGTCAAACATTTGATGTTCGTCCCGTCATTCAGAAATCAACGTTTTTTTATTTATTGATTCTGAGGCGGTACGAAGTTTGCCGGCTCAGCTAGTTTATTATATCAATTAAAATTTTATGTTAAAGAGTACATACCTTTTTAGGACTCAAATCTCCATTCTGCAATCCATTAACGGGTTCCTTGCCCTCCTCCTTTGAATTTTGTTTTCTTATTCTCTCTTTCTCTCTCGCCTCGCGTTTCGTAGCTTCGAGCAGCTGTCTCGCTCTCTCTTTTAGCTCGTCGTGACGTGATAGCAATTGCTTTGTTTTCAACCGATTATATTGAAATGCGTCAAAATGAGCATTTTATTTGACACAAAAATTGTTTCATTTCAATTGTATTTTTTTTTTTAATATATCGTTAAAAATGTACAATAGACATTAACAAAACACATCACAAATCAAACTCAAACGATCACGTCACATATCGAGTCAACAGCCAATCATAATCGAGCGCGTTTAATTCCAGCCAATCAGAGCGCATGGAGGAATACGTTCGTCCATTGGTAGCGAAGCGTCACGACATAATTATCCAATAGCAAGCGTTCGTAACAGAGCGTCGTCCAATCAAGCGATGATGAGGTTTCACACGTGGTTTTTGATTTCAAGCGATGTTTCGATGATAAATGGAATGGAAAGAAATGATTTTTTTTAATGTATTCACATATGTCTTTTAAGTTTCTAGCAAAAATATTAAATGTCTATTCACTAAACTCTACTTGTTTCATACAAATTACTAAGGCTCGTTTTACCTATGCTCACACGACACCTGAGACGATAATAATTATGTCTAAATTAATTAAAATTTTAAGAACAATAAGGAAGCCTACTTACAATAACTCAATAAGAATATAACCGTGAGACTCTGTAGTTTATCAGAAAAATCAGGCTATAACAGACTGAAAGATGTACATGACTATTTTGTGAAGGTTTCGTGTGACTTAAATCACCAGGGAATAGTGTAGTGTAGTTCACATTGAACAATGTACTTTAGGAACCGGTTCCCTACACTGTACTAAAAGAAACGTTTCACATTGCCAAACGCTAATCGATTTATTAGTTCACTCGGTCAGCGATCCGACAAGCTTGTGTACTTCATGAATGATGAACTATTACGGTCTTATTCATATTGAGTTAGAGTAAGTTTGAAGGATTCTTTATGGTTTTTTATAGAAGTCTTCAAAGTTACCCTAACTCAATATGAAAAAGATCGTTAGGAGATGCGATTCGATTGATAACAAAGACATCGTCGACGTGGTAGACCCATGCTGGCATCACTTTCTTGTCTACAGCACTTAGGGCCGGCTAGATCGGTATGACACCACGCTCTCACGGAATATGGACGTCAAACGGTTAGTTTTGAGCTATGCGATGAGTGAGAGTGCCGATAACCCACTTCCACCTTCCCCTCACCCAACTTCCCTATCGCATCCCGTATATCCCACTCCTCTTATCTGATCCCTCTATCACGTCCCCCTATTCCATCCTAAAGGCTGACAACGCGTTGGCTTCACCCTTGGTGTTGTAACACTTACAGGCGACGGTAACCACTTTCCATGAGCTGGGCAGTGTGCCTGTTTGCCAGCTTCGCAATACAAAAATAAAGAAAGATCAAAAGTTCTAAGGAACGAATAGTACTATTAAGGTGAACTAGTTTATTGACCGAATAGTTCTATCAAGCAGAATCAGTTCGAAGACCGAATAGTCCTATTAAGGTGTACTAGAAAATAACCGGATAGTTCTATTAAGGTGAACTAGTTCAATGACCAAATAGTTCTATCAAGGTGAACTAGGTCAATGACCGAATAGTTGTATTAAGGTGAACTTGTTCAATGATCGAATAGTACTAGAAAACAGCATTCACTTGGGTAAATGGATACGCACAAGAGTATTATAGTCCGGCCGCTCTAAGAATGCGTTTGCGTTTTGTGCTAAACCAATTTAGTTTAAAGTAAATGTATGGTAAATTGGTGGTTATTACAATGTTAGTATGTTCACGAAATCGGAGCGCATTCTTAGAGCGGCAGAACTATAGGGAACCCTAAACATACATATTTGTTTCAAAATCTGGATAAATTATTATCATCTCATGTGCATTTGTGCAGAAACTACACGGGCCTTCATTTCTTAGTAATAATTTTTATATTCCAATTTATTTCATTATGATTTATTTTACTGAGAAAAGCTTTTAAGAAAAGTGCGATGTTGATATTTATGAATATTATTTAGATAAAAATTAATTGAATTCTCGAAAACAAGTCAATATTGTACGAATCAAACTTTACGCAAAAAGCATGAAAAGCTTCACTCGTATTCATTACTACGAAATCAACATGACGCTTTAGAAAAATCTTTATCGAAACTAAATCATTTAATTTAAACTCAACTTTGATCATTTATCTAACACTAAATCACACAATAAACACTATGAACAATAACTATAAGCCACACAAACAGACACAAACAAACTTACCGGTGTCGGTTTCGGTAGTTCCGGTGTGGTAGGTTTGGTTTTGTCCTGGTTGGTTTGGTTGTCGACGGGCAGGTCTGGTTGCAACAACGGGTCTGTGGTTGCCGGCTCTATTGTCGCTGGTTTTGTTTCTTGTTTTGTTTAAATAAAAAAAAAGACATTCAATACACATGAACGTTATAACGTTATACACTAACGTCAAACCTGACATCTGACATAAGCAAATGTCAAATTGACATGTGATATAAGAAAATGTCAGATTGACATCTGACATAAGCAAATTTTAGATTAACATTTGACATAAGTAAATAGGTAAATGAAGTAACTGCGAGGTTGTTGTATAATCAACTTAGTTTATCCACAGGATGACAGAAGGTCTTTGCTATTGAATACCAATTAAAGCCTTTTTCTATAAACTTTCTTTCACCTGTCAGTTTACTCTCTATGTGTCATTGACAAAATCAATGCCTATGCGTTGGCGCCACTTGGAACAAAATTAGAATAGAACTTAGTTTATTTCCAATCACGTTATACAAATCATTATCTTGTGCCAGGTTTCTTTTCTTTTAATACACAAGCCAATAGGGAAGCAGACAGTCAAATAAACTGAGAACTTTTTTATAAACTTACAGAACGTCGTGCAGATAAATTAACTCCGAGACGTTTTGCGTTTGTAGTAGTGTACCGTCAGCACATAAATAAATACACTAGTACTTTTTATATATTTTTATAGGCAGGATACTTAATATGAAACTAATATTATTAAATGATATTAAAATGATAAATATTAATATTAAACATAATTTTTAATACTAAATTTCAAGTTTCGAAGTCCTATAAATATACAAATACTACTGTAGCCTCATAGATTTTGTACGAGCGTACCGATTTATGACGTTAGAGGTGGGTACAAGTGATAGGAGTATAACACATTAATTACATAGGTCAGCAAAAAAAAATCCTTCTAACTATTGTGATATTTTTAGATAATTTCCATACTTCTAAATATACATATAGTATTAAAACTTTTGAACCGCTTCCATTTTTTTTTTGTAATCGATGTTTTAATTAAGCGTTTTTTGTCTTTACATTCAAAAGATATATTTAATTATTGTGACAGTAGGTGTTTTAATTCCTCCGGAAACATTTAAAATCATCGAACATATATGTCAAATTATTGATAAAGTCAATCCAGTTTGTAGTTTTCTACGTTTTCATGTATTCTATCATAGCTTCATGGCAAATCAAGTAACAAAAATCCGCGACTAATAATTCTGATCACTTTCCATTGTATCGTTTCTCTACATATAATATATCTTGGTAGAATCTTTAGTCACATTCTTGAGATATTGCTTAAAGATTTACGGAAAAGAAATCTACTTACAGGTCGGTAATTTGGAGCTTGATAAGAAAAAAAGTTTTGCACAAAAAATTAGGAGCATTTTTATTCAAAGGAGGATCTGGTTACCGACCAGTGCTATTGTTTAAAAAATTATTTAAATAGCTAACATTATATTTGAAAAATTAGTTGATAAGATGTTATTTTAACGGCTGTTCTGTTATATATATATAAAAAGAATTTATCATAACTTGTGTCCGCATCCCTATCATACATTTTTTTGTTTGTCACACCGTCCACTATGTTCATCCTTCACACAACCCATGTATCTCTCTTTTGGTATATCTTCACTTTTATATCCACCAATCATCCAGTTTAACTATACTTGTGTCAAAATTTTCATCTCTCCCATCTCTCACATTTATTATATTTTTTTGTATTTTGAAATATATCATTGTATATGTGTATATATGACTATGTATATATATGTATGTATTTGTTTCTTAAATTAGTTTGAGTATTTATGTATCTATTGCCTTTTTCCTGCACCGCCTATATCGCCTGATTCGAGTTTCTTTCATTTAGGTTGCCTGGAAGAGATCGCTTTGAGCGTTAAGGCCGCCTATTGTATTGCCTAGAAAATATTGTAAATATGGCCTGTTATGGTAATTGTATATTTTGGTGTGCAATAGTGTTATCTCTCTCTCTTTCTCATCATTACACACACCACCTTAACCTACTTCCTCTCCATAAAAAGAGTTTTAATTTTTGCAACTCTTCAAAAATAGAGGCGATTAATTTTTTTTAAATTGTACCTGTGTCACCAATAAGATTGTTCTGTTGGATAGGCTGTTCGTTCTGCAGCTCCTGCTGTTCCTCCTCGTCGTCAGATCCAAAGGGGTCTGTCAGCTCTTTGCGCGTCATCAGCTTCTCCGGACGAGCTGGTGGAGGCTGGAAAATGCCAACAAATTATTGGGGGCGAAAGGGCTCTACTAAAAACAGAATATCGAGAACGGACGTGCAGGAACGGAGAAAGAATACAAATTCCTGCGGCCGGGCGTAGGTGATATGGCCTTTACCCGTCTGGATGGCTACCACCCCTGGTCTAGAGCATACCGGCATAACAACCTTAAGCTGTGTTCCGGCATTGGTGGCCAGGTTCCAATCCTGCTATAAATAGCGGCAGCACATTGGTAGCACCTTTGGTGTTACAATTGTCCATAGGCGATGGTAACCGCTTTCCATGAGGTGCGGCGTTTGCCTATGTGCTGAACACATTCTTCACACTACTGAAACCATGACCCATTCTATACCACTCTGTCCTGCACTACCCACACACTATCCCACCAGCACCTATACCAGCACACACTGTCCCACACAACCCCATACTGTTTCCTACTAAACTCTCCCATTTTTATTTGACAACCATCAAGCCAGCTATCGTGTTGATGGGCAACTCCACCACAGCGGTTATCTGAACAACCACATTTTAGCTATTTTTTTTAAATCCCATCCACCAGCTACCTTAATCTTCCGGCTCTCATTCTTTCATTCCACAATTATTTTGTAAGCCTTCCTCACCTCGCTCTCTATGATGGGCTCCGCGAACCACTTGGCCGTGGGCTTCTCCTGGACCCTGGCCGGAGACAGCATCTTGCCGAGCAACGTCTTCGACTGATGGAGGAACAGGTCCCGGACGTCCTTCATGGCTGTGGGGGAGCTCGGCTTGTCGGGACTCTGCCGCTCCTGGGAGTGCCTGGACTCCTGGGACTCCTGAGACCTGTGGATTCAAACACTACGTTTAATTGACTTAATATAGAAATAGTATAAAAAAAGAAATTACAAACATAAACAGAAAATAACTCAAGAACTGAATCTGAATCATTTATTTTGACATAAGTTTTGGCGACTAGTTCACATAATTAAAATTTAACGGTTTTAAGCGCGGCATTTTATTAGATTTTCATTTCGACGTTTAGTCACTTAGATTAGGCTCCCACAGAGTAAATAATAACCATAAACAAGAACTTAATAACTAAAATGAACAAATTGAGGGTAAGCTAAATAATAACTTTAACCTTTTAAGATGGAACCACCACAAATTTATTCTCGAGTGTCACGAATACGGATAATTAAAACGATCGTTGAACTGATGCTTTCTCTCTTTAACTACATAGAATTTGTATTAGAGGTAAAAGAGACGACGACAAGAGAATTATTCTCTTGGTTTTGGCGCGGCGATTTTGATGGCAGCTTTGGACAAAAATAATATTAACTTTGTACCCTCAAAGAGGTTAACATTATTCATTGACACTTGATATTTTTGTCTTTCATGATCGCCATCATCATGATCCATCCCCATATAGACATAACATAGATAACTACTTATATGCTTGCATTGTCGGAAAGAATACAACATATCTGAAGTGCACGTCGTGTTCTTACGTTTTTAAAGTGAGTTAAAATAAGACTTCATACATACATAAATAACTTCACGCCAGTTCCCTTGCGGGGTAGGCACGAACAACAGAGCGCCATTTAGGCCCATTCTTACACACCTCACTTGCTTCTTTGACATTCATAACTCTTGTCATGCACGCTCGTCTGTTCTTAAGGCTCCTGACATCAATAAGACTAAGACTAAACTAAAATAAGACTAATAGATATAAATTATAACTAAATAAAAGGTACAAGTCCAAATAATAAGAAAAAATATAAGTTTAAGACATAAAAGGATTTAAAGTGACAGGGAACACGTACACAGGTCTGGGTCTGTCCGCCATATTCTTGGACCTCCTGGTGGCGACCTCCCTGCTGAAGAGTTCTCTGGGCAGGGTTCCGTCGGTGTCGTGCCTTCCCACGAGGTACGAGGACTCAGTCTCGTCGTTGCCCAGCTGTTCCACTTGCAGCTCGCCACCGGTGAAGTGGGCGCGCAGTTGGAACAGATAGGTCATTATCTAAAAAAATCATTTCAAACAGATAGGACATTAATCTAGAAAAAGCAGTTGGAACAGTTGAGACAAATAGCTCATAAGCTGAAAAAAGAAGTTAAGACAGATAAAACAATCTGGAAAAAGCAACTAAGACCGGTCAGTCTGAAAAAAGGAGATAAGACAGATAGGTCATAATCTGGAAACAGCAGTTGGAACAAATAGGTCATAATCTGGAAACAGCAGTTGGAACAAGTAGGTCATAATGTGGAAAAACCAGTTGTAGTTGGAACAACTAGGTCTTAATCTGGACAAAGCAGTTGAAACAAGGTCATAATGTGGAAAAAAGCAGTTGGAACAAATAGGTCATAGTCTGGAAAAACCAGTTGGAACAACTAGGTCATAATCTGGAAAAACCAGTTGGAACCGATAGGTCATAATCTTCATATAGGCTCTGGCTATGCTTTTATTAGTTCCTTTGAGTAGTATGAAGCAATATAAGTAGGGCTGTATGAAATTTTAAAAAAAATATTTTTAGATTTTTAAAGGCTGTATTTACAAGAAAAATAAAATTACATTAAAAGAAAATTAAAGCTAAATTCCCTATAGCACAAATGACCATAGTTATTTGTGCTAATTCCGGATGTTAGCTTTAATTGGACAACTGGCAGCTGTGTAATCAGGCTAAATTTTACAAGTGGGCCTTCAGGACATAAACTAACGAAATAGCGAAAAATTCTCAAACCAATCTCGAGGCCGATTTTGATGAAAACTAAAGTGGTATTATTAGATTTATGAAAAAACATTTACCCTAGGCAGGAATAGAATATGCTAATTTCAAAAAAATATACAACCCTTATTATTACACTCGTAAGTAGAGTACCTTATGCGGATCAATTTCTGTGATAGGATTTCATATTTGAAAAATTCACCCCTGTATAGCAGCGATTTCCTAACTAGAGCTAGCTATAAAAGCACAAAAGCATCGTTCTCACCGCCAGTCTGTCGGGGGTCGGCCTCGAGCAAACATCGGCCGCCGTCAGCACCTGCGAGATGCCGAGCTTCGCGCTCGCCTCCAGCGCAGTGCGAAGGTTGTTCTCCGCATCGTCCGGCTGCAGGCCGGAGAAGTCACTGCCAATATGTCATGTTTCACTTTACATTAACTGACTAAAATCTGTGTGATGCTCGCGGACCGCGTTCCTAATACCGAAGTAAGAGAGAGAGTTGGTCTGAAAGAGAGTGTCGGGGTGAAGATAAGGAAAGAAATGCTCCGGTGGTTCGGGCATGTGGAAAGAATGCATGATGAAAGAATGACTAAACAGATATACAATGCAAAAGGGGACGGATGCAGAAGTCGTGGAAGGCCACGACACACCTGACATGATCAAATTGATCGTGTACTAGCAGAAGGTGATGTCAGGAGCCTTAAGAACAGACGAGCGTGCATGACAAGAGTTATGAATGTCAAAGAAGCAAGTGAGGTGTGTAAGAATAAGCCTAAATGGCGCTCTGTTGCTCTTGCCTACCCCGCAAGGGAACTGGCGTGAAGTTATGTATGTATGTATGTATGTAGTTCAATGACCGAATAGTTCTATTATGGTGAACTAGTTCAATGACCGAATAGTTCTATTAAGGTGAACTATTTCAATGACCGAATAGTTCTATTATGGTGAACTAGTTCAATGACCGAATAGTTCTATTAAGGTGAACTATTTCAATGACCGAATAGTTCTATTAAGGTGAACTAGTTCAATGACCGAATAGTTCTATTAAGATGAACTAGTTCAATAACCGAATAGTTGTATTAATGTGAACTAGTTCAATGACCGAATAGTTCTATTAAGGTGAACTAGTTCAATGACCGAATAGTTCTATTAAGGTGAACTAGTTCAATGACTTCCTTCCCTATCCATATCTTACCGTACCTTGCTTAGAAAGGGATACTAACTATACTACACTATTGAAGGATATTTAAATGACAAAACTACATTTACATAGTTGCTCGCTCCAGCTTTATATACTATCTTCTGTATAACGTTTATATTTTGCAAGCCATATAAGGAATCTATGGAGATTTGTCGCAGTACGAATTCTTATATCAGCCCATAAATGTCCCACTGCTGGGCTCGGGCCTCCCATTATAGGGGGAGGGGGAACGGACGTATACCCGCCACGCTTGTCCAAGGCGGCTTGGCAGGTTTCACACATCGGTTATCTCGATGTGCATGTTGCATCACGATGTTTTTCTTCACCGTTATTAGCACGTGGTAATTGTAACAATATGCACATTAGGTCAGAAAACTGACTAAGCGGTGCATGCGTTCCGGCCGGGATCGAACCCGCGCCCTTTGAGTTTGGGACGCGTGCGCTAGCCGTTACGCTACTACGACTCACGAATTCTTAGTGTGTCATTATTACGACAATGACAATATTTTTTTTGTTTCTCTGAAAATTAATTGTAATACAACTTCTATATGTATTTAGAAAAAAAAGGCCGAGATAATATATAAGTAATGATGATGAAAATATTTTTTTAGCTAGACGTGTTGCTGGGGAGTTTCTTGCCGCTTCTTCTCCTTTGAACAGCGATAACACATTGCGAAGCGATGTATATACCATAGGAAGTAGATTTAAATTTTGATTTACATGTATGACCTTGTTGGAATCAACCTCTTTACATACTTTTACTTTTTATATTTTGACACTGTCAACATTCTTTTGTTTTTTTCTTCTTTTTACTCACTCTGTATTCATCCTTACATTGTGCCGTATCGTTGTGTAATAAATATTAATATTATAAGAAAATTATCGTATTACTTCACGTCCAAGTTGAAATATATAGTCTACGTGCTCTCCACAGACCTTCAAAAAGTGTTCTCCAGTGGTATTTATTTTGAATAAAAACTTTTGAATTTCAACATATACTCTATTCTATTCCTCCTGTTTGTCTCCTATATTCTATCTATCCCAACTTAAATATTAACTCCCCTAAAGTTACAAATATCTATACGCGAAAAAAAACGACTATGTGATGTCACAATACAATCCCAAATGTTCGAAGACAGGTCAACAAGAAAGAGAGAAAGCGAAGCTCACATGAGATCAGGCCTGAACCGGTGTATGATGGCGCAGAAGGCCAGGCCGGAGCGGAAGCTCGTGGTCAGGTTGGTCACACGACACGACTTGTTCTCCCTAGTTACAGATTGACACCATTCTAGAAGATCTTGCACCTAGGGAAAAAACGACATTAAAACAATTGTGTGCTCGTGCAGTTCACACGCTGTAGATAGATGGTTTGCATTCTTTTTAAATGCTGCGTTACTTCGTGTCCCGGGAATCCCGCGGGAATTTCAAGACAAGCGTGAACAAAGTCGCGGTCATATCCTAGTTATTATTGTTACAACGTAGGTTCCGACAAAAACAAAATTCACCTGCACATCTGTAAAAACACATTTATTACCTGTCAGTATTTGCACTAATTGTAATCCTTTTATAATCGTCTACTTTTGTTCACTTATTTATTTGCATACGTCTCTAGTTATTGTGGAGAACATCCTATTGTACTCACTCAGGAGCATCATTAGCCAGGTGTTGCGGATTACAAGTACAAGTAATTCTAGGAAATTATGTCGACGTTGCCGGGTAGGCAGATTTTGCATTTGTGTAGTATAAAACGACGGCCTGATTGAGAGAGGGGGTCAGTTGAGCTACAACTACGATACTGGCGTGACGTGTGTACATTCAGGAATCTAATAGTGACGGACTTTGCGCGTTTTATTGAATTACGACCTTCTTCTTCTTCTTACGTTTGGATTTGTTGTGTTCGGTTATATTTGTACCTGTGTTATACGTGTTTGTATAATTCTAATAAACTCTATAATAATTCTAACGGCATTTTAATTTGAGTCCCGCTAACTCGTAACAATAATATTAACTTTGTGTTCCAAAAGGATTAATTATTTTTAACAATCCTCAATATAAGTAAAACTCACCGGTGTTTTGTCCTTGTCAAACCTCCCGGGGAACAGTCTTTCCATGTCTGCAGTGGGAGTCTTCTCGCTGTCTTCTTCTTTCTCATTATCGTTCTTGTCCAATAGACTGGTTGTGAGGGTAGTCTTCAGCTCCAGAGGTCTCAGGTTCCTAAGGGCCACGGTCTTGGGTTTGAACACCACGCTCTTCAAGTTATCGACTTTGGGTTCGAATTCAGCGGTCACTTTGACTGGGGTGGAGGTAAATTTCGGCGGTTCAGCCTTTGTCACCAGTTTCGTTAGGTTATTTAACATCTCTGCGCGTGGTTTCGGTGTTAATGTATCTGAAAATAATACACAGACTGTATAAGAGTTTGGTAGTGCATACAATTGGCATAAGTCGTGGTAGCTTAGTGGCTACTATGCACGTCCCAAACGCAAAGGGTATGGGTTCGATCCTGGCTGGTACTCATGCATAACTTAATCAGTTTTCTGATCTAATGTGCAAATTGTTACAATCACCACGTGCTAAGAACGGTGAAGAAAAACATTGTGATGAAACTTGCACATTGAGATAACCGATGTGTCCAATATGTCAAGCCACCTTGGACAAGTGTGGTAGGCATACTGTCTATTCCCTTATAGTAGGAGGCCCGAGCCCAGCAGTGGGATGTTTATGGGTTGTTATACACACACACACACACGTACTGAGAGATACACACACGCACGCGCGCACACACACAAAGAGAGAGAGAGAGAGAGAGAGACAGAGAGAGAGAGAGAGAGAGAGAGAGAGAGAGAGAGAGAGAGAGAGAGAGAGAGAGAGAGACGCACACAGAGACGCGCACACAGAGACGCGCACACAGAGACGCGCACACAGACACGCACACACAGACACGCACACACACACACCCACGCGCGAGCGCGTACATACATACACACTCTTTCAGATTTTCGTTAAATTTTGTGTTAAATGTATTTGATGTTATTGTGTTTACATTAAGGGCGGACACTAGCCCCTATAATACAGTGCAAATTAGTTTAGGGGCTAGTAGAATAAAAAAAATACTATGTGATTAATATATAAGTTTCAAATAAATAAATAAACAGTCAACCATCATAAATTGAACCAGCACAGTACCCGTGGGCTACAGCACCCCACACAAGTATACTCGGTCAGTGTGATCACTCTTTTAAAGTGCAGCGTTGCTGACTCGTGTCTGCGCACGCGCACTGCTGCGACACACCTCTGTCGTCCACGCGGTCGTCTTCGGCGGCCGCGCTGTAAGTGTTGACGACGCTGGGCAGGGGCGGGTGCGGGGGCGCGGTGGGGGTGCGCGGGGGGTTGGTGGGCGTGGCCGGCGAGAGCGGCGCGGTGGGGGTCTTCGCGTCGAACGCCAGCGACTGCACGCTGTTCGGCGTCGCCGCCATGTCGCTGTTGGTCAAACTCTGGGTCATCTCCTCCATCTGCTGACGGAGGTCCAGCATCTGCAATTTTGTTTTATTTAGAACTGAGTAATTACATATTGTAAAAAAAGTCGTGGTAGCGTAATGGCTAGCGCACGCGTCCCAGGCTCAAAGGCCGCGGGTTCGATCCTGGCCAGAGCTCATGCACCGCTTAGGCAATTTTCTGATCTAATGTGCATATTGTTATAATTGCCTCGTGCTAACAACGGTGAAGAAAGACATCGTGATGCAACCTGCGCATCGAGATAACTGGTGTCTCAAACCTGCCAAGCCGCTTTGGCCAAGCGTGGCGGGTATACTGTCCCGTTCCCCCTATAATGGGAGGCCCGAGATCAGCAGTGGGACATTTATGGGCTGTAAAAATTCTGAATTTGTCAAAATCTTTATAACAGTACATGTAAATTAGCTTCAAAACATTTCTGTGTTTGTAGTAGTGTACGGACGGTCAGCACATAAATAATTAAACTAATACTTTTTATATATTTTTATAGGCAGCTATTTAATATGCAACTAATAATATTAAACGATATCAAAATAATAAATATTTTTAATGCTAATTTGTCGGTCCCTATTCTGAAGAACGACATTGACTTTCTAATAGCACCTTTTCGATGGAAGTCAATAATATTCAGATTAATTTAGCAACTAATTGAGCGGAAGTCATGATACTGCTCGGATTGCTATTGCACTCATTTTTGAAAATATTTGTATAAACTATACAAAACTTCTTTAGTTTGGGAAATCAAAAACTTACCTCGACCACGTTTCAAAATCCGATACATTTTTAATTAACAAATTTAATATCAAATAACAACAATTAGCAACAAATAATGACACTGAACACTAAATAACAGAATAAACCACAAACAAAATCAAACTAAAACCAAACAGCCAGACCTCACAACAATTAGTATAATTTTTGATTTATTTCATTGTAAATACATTTACTTCTTCTAAATGTAACGAACCTCTTTTTGCTGACTGTACAAGGAATTTTAAATTTCAAATTTAGAATTCCTATAAATATACAGACGCGAAAACTTCTTGAAGCTAATTTGCCTAAAACACCGGCCCACCAAAAAAAAAAAATTGGTTTTTACTTTTGATCAAACCCATTTATATATATGTTTCGATAAGCTGAACCCGAACCTGGGATCAGTTTAGTCCCAAGTATTGAGGGTGTATGGACCAAACTGACTCCAGATTCAGTCTCTTGGTACATCTTGATATATACAATGAGGTACATTTTTATTTTTTGTGCGCCAATGCAAACTATGTAAAACCTTTAGATTCCATTTTTAAATCGAAGGTTTAATTTTTTTTTAATTTATTGGCCAATATGCTTACATTCATATACATTAAAAACACATTTGACTGTGGCACAGAAACCTCATGGGTTTTTTATTTGTGCCGCCGAGTCGTGTACACAATATTGCTATATCAAAAACAGGAGCAGAGGCGAGTAATTGTTATCATCATTCTAGTGTTTAGTTCTGATTTGATAACAAAAGCGGGGTTACCATCATTCTAGTATATGGTCCTGTTTTAGTCCCAGGTCTGCACATGTGAGCCTGATGGTCCGCTATGGGAATCAATATAGAATTGTAGCAGCGAGAGGTAGAGGTTAAATAATACTTCAGATGGCAGAGAGTAGTATCTCTGTCGAGTGCTGATGTGAACTGAAGTGAACTCATTTATTTTGGAAACTGTAACCTTAAGTACAAATATTAACAAGTCGTACTGCTAGCACTGTGTGTGAGCGGGACGGGTGATGTGCGAGAGAGTTAGAGCAACTATTAATATGCGCGCTCCCGCGCTGCGCTAGTTAGTAGTTCGTCGTCCGTTACGATGATTAGACGTATGCAGCTCCCAAATACTCTTCAGATTATATTAGATCGATTTATGGTTATTTTTGTATATTGATTGCAGGTCGTCTGCGAGATCATTTACAATGATTGGTGTCATATATTCCTCGCGCCTTGTCCCATACATGTTATTATATCTAGGAATAATATTTTTACATGCATCAGGTCTTGGTCTCATGTTGTTAGGTATTGTTTTTTTAACTAATAGTTCTGGTTTGTTACATTCAGTTAGTATTAAAAATGAAACCTTATCAAATATATTCATAACATTACGATATTTGAATAATTCTTTATAATTGTCTTTATGTTTAGAGAGTTGGTCTGAAAGAGAGTGTCGGGGTGAAGGTAAGGAAAGGAATGCTCCGGTGGTTCGGGCATGTGGAAAGAATGACTAAACAGATATACAATGCAAAAGTGGATGGATGCAGAAGTAGTGGAAGGCCACGACACACCTTCCATGATCAAATTGATCGTGTACTAGCAGAAGGTGACGTCAGGAGTCTTAAGAACAGACGAGCGTGCATGACAAGAGCTATTAATGTCAAAGAAGCGAGTGAGGTGTGTAAGAATAAGTCTGAATGGCACTCTGTTGTTCGTGCCTACCCCGCAAGGGAACTGGCGTGAAGTTATGTATGTATGTATGTATGTATGTTTAGATTTAATATTCTTAGGTACTATGGTTTTAATTTAAGGTACCTATACATGATTTCCACTTTCTTCTTCGCTCAATTTGGAAGAAAGCAAAAACAAAATTTTAAAAATCATTTCAAATAAAACTTTGTTCAATTGACTACGTTAGAGCATAGAATTACCTGTCTTGTGGAATTATCGGATAATGTGTAATCATCTTCGTCCAAGTCCTCTAAGACCGCGATGTCAGAGTTATTGTTCACAGACAACAGCGACGCCAAGGACTGCATGTCTTCGTCTCTGTTTAAAAAAATCAAAAGTTTATACATTAATATTAAATTAAGGTGTTCGGGAAATATTTACCGCCAAAACTTACTAGGAATAAAAGTAATTAAGTTGAAAAACGTGTTAAAAGTATTCACTTGTAACCAGAAACAGAAATGTCACATTTTACCAAACAGTTCAGAATTGACTTGATATATTCGTGTACTTGAAAAAAACAGTTTAATTATTTTATTTAATAAAAGTGTAATTGCTTTACACTTTAGACCCTTTAGAGTCCCAAAAAAACCCTCCTTTGCCAGTAAAAAAGTTATTATATCGACAATAGAGTAGAACTGTTTTATCGACATATTCGTGTGCTACTTTATCGACGATTGACACACGTGAACTGTTCCTTCCTCAGCAATACGCAGTAGAAAACACCCCATAAACGAGCTATATACATTGATTATAGTTGTGGCAAGATACAAATAATAGGTTGTGGTAATTGTTATGCGATTATAGGCAACTACATAGCTAGACCGTTACCAAATAATTGGTACAAAACTAGCCCGTTTATCAGCGCCTTTGTGTATAGTGGTCATTTGATTACTGGTTAAAATGTGACATAAACTATAATACATATAAATAATATCAATTTTCTACCAATGATAAATAAATAAAACCGACAGCAAAGTATAAAATGTATACACATCTCGACAATACGTCGAAGCTGTTTTATCGACATTTCCGTGTGCTACTTTATCGACGATTGACTCACGTCGCCTGCCCCTCCCTCAGCAGTACGCAGTGCAGCGTGAGGTGTATGGCCGCGGCGCGTATCTTGTGCGTCGTGGGCTCCAAGGCCACGACTAGCGGTCGCTGCGAGGGCTCCAGGCTGGCGTACTTGCGCATGTTCAACGAACAGACGGCCAAACGGCGACGCTTGCCTGTTATCGACACCTAAAAATAATAGACACATGAAGAAACTTAATAAATCAACCAAACGAACACACATTTTAATTTTATATATCATAAAAGCTTGTCAGGAGACTTTTCTGTGCAAATGAGATCTCATGACAAGCTTTTATAATAACTAACGGTCCCAACATACGTTGTCTTGTCCTGAAAAAATAAAAATCTAGAACCCTAGTAATAAATATAGCCTATGTTTTTAAGGATAATGTAGCATTCTAGTGGTGAAAGAATTTTTGAAATATGTTCAGTAGTTTTTGAGTTTATTCATTACAAACATACAAATGTTTTAACTTTATAGTATTAGTATAGATAAAATTGTACAAATAATGGTTTTTATTTACTTTAGGTTTATTTTTCTTTTTAGATAATTCAGAAGAAAACAATAGAAAAATGTATTAAAAATCTTTTGTAATATTTTTTTTAGCTTATTTTTGCTGTAAATCTAAAAAAATGTTTGAATTTTTTTTCATGTCATCAGGACTGAAGAAGGATTTAACATTGGAAAGTCGTTAAGTAGAACAAATCAAACAATTGACCTAAACTAACTAACTAACAAACATTGCAAGTTTAATAAAAGCTTATGAAAAAAAAAATATTATTAATGATAATGATTAAATATCGTAAAACTTTTTTTATCCGTCCAGGAACGGAGAAAGAATAAAATTTCCTTTGAGGCGGCCTGTCGTAAGGGGCGACAAAACAACCCACAGCCAGGTGGTAGGGTATTTGCCCGACTGGATGGCCACAACCCCTGGACTAAAGTATGCCACCATAACAACCTCGATTTGTGTTCCGGCATTAGTAGCCAGTTTCCAGTCTCCCTTTAGAGGGCAGTAGCGTATTTGTAACGTCTTGGTGTTGCAAATATCCATAAGTGATGGTAACCGCTTTCCATCAGGTGGGCCGTCTGCCTGTCTGCTGAACTCATGCAATAAAATAAAGACTCACATCCTCCAAAACGAAGGTCCAGTCCTTGTCCTCCAGCTCGTTCGTCCTCGAATCTTTGAACAAGGTTACAGCGACTGTGTGGTTCTCGGGCATCGTGTATATCACTGAACCTCTAAAAACATAAATGTATATAAGATTAAACCAGATTTACATTGGCATTAAGCCTGATTTACATTTACATTAAGCTTGGTTTACATTTTCATTAAGCTTCATTTACATTTGCTTTAAGCCTTATTCTCTTGTATTAATTAAATAGTTAAGTTGCAAATAAGTGCTTATAGTTCTTTGGAAAACGAGACAGTTTCAAACATGTTTATTAAACTTATATATGCTTTTTTTAATTTTAATACATAAATTCTTATAGATCCTGAGGTTTACAATAAACTTGTTGTGTTTGAAGCCAGATTTATGTTTGCAATAGTTAAACAGTTAACCTGCGAATAAGTCCTTATCATCCTTTGGAGTCTAAATGAGAGTTTCAAAAATCTTTTTGACGCGTTATCGACCCTAAGGTTTACAATATAGCTTGTTTTGTGTTTGAAGCCTGATTTACATTTGCACCAAGTTAAATAGTTAACTTGCATATAAGTCCTTATCATCATTTGGGTAAACATCTACTTAATCGACTATTTATTACTTAATTGGAAAATTGATGTCCAAATTATGAAAAAAATTCAACTTACCATTTTGGCAAGATAACTAACTGATCTACCTGTCTACCTAAATGGAGTTTGCTATCTCGCTCGCACAACACTACATTATTGAAGATATTAATTGACAGACTTTGCTGACGAAAAATCTCTATATTACGCATGTTATTATCCACTTACTTCAATGGGTCTTTCAAGGAAGGCTCCCACTCTTGTGGCTCTGTGATGACTCGCCGTGATCTTCTCGTCCACACCACGCTCAATTTGTTGGGTTTCCTAAAAGATTTTTTTTATAGAATGCATGAAACAACCAAATTCGCATATATAAGTGAAAAATTAAATTAATGTATTTATCTCAAAACAGAATCTAACAGATTACTTATTGAAGTATTGAGTTTACCACCAATTCCAAAGCAATTTTAATTACTGTCAAAGAAGAAGAATTCGGGAATAGCAGAAACGAGACTTTAAAATATATCTGATGTTTATAATAGAATACATACATACATACATACATACATAACTTCACGCCAGTTCCCTCGCGGGGTAGGCACGAACAACAGAGTGCCATTTAGGCTTATTCTTACACACCTCACTTGCCTCTTTGACATTCATAACTCTTGTCATGCAAGCTCGTCTGTTCTTAAGGCTCCTGACATCACCTTCTGCTAGTACACGATCAATTTGATCATGGAATAATAATAGAATAGTTGGCCGTAATAGTGAGTTGATGCAACATGAACATTTTGGGGAATCAAAATTTGCAGTTCGTGGTCACGATGAAAGAACCGCAATTGGAAAGAGGTGGTAATTATCTTTAGACGTGGTAGAGCTATGCTGGAATCATCATCTCTATTACAGCTCTTAGCGCTGGTTTAATTGGTGTGATACCACGTTATGACAGAATATCAGCATGAAACTGTTAGCCTTATGCTAGTCGTGTTTTATACGATAAGGGAGAGTTCCGATGGCCCACTACCCCCACATATATCGCATACTTTCTATCCCATTTCTTCTGTCTGATGCCTATATGTCATCCTCCATAACACATCCTAAAGGCTGGCAACGCGTTGGCTTTGTCCCTAGTGTTGCTGAGGCCTATAGGCGATGGTAACAACTTTCCATGAGCTGATCTGTCTGCCTGTTTGTAACACTTATTTGGCTTGAGGGTATACATTCTGTGTTTGAGTTTCGATTATTATTACATAGATCGTACCATTTGGGTGATGCCTCGAGGTCCACGCGATGGTAAGACGCTGTGTACTGGAACTTCGCAGCTCGTTTGTTCACGCGCTGAAGGCGCTTCCACACCGATGCCATGTTGGAGCAAACACCTGCAATAGAAATAACCTTTTTTTAGCTTATGACATAATTATCCTAACAAACATTATAAATGCCAATATGAGTTTACTTGTATGTGACGTTTTCACACCTTGACTAAACAACAGATCAGAAATTATTCATGCAGGAACGTAGAACGAATATAATTTCCTACGCCTGGCGGCCTGTCGACGTAGCAACCCACAGCCAGAGGGTAGGGCATTTGTCCGTCTGGATTGTTACCACCCCTGGTCTAGAATATGCAGCAATAACAACCTTGAGTTGTGTTCCAGCATTGGTGGCCAGGTTCCAGTCTCCCTTTAGAGAGCCGCAGCACATTGCTAGCACCTTTAGTGTTACAAATGTCCATAGGCGATGGTAACCGCTTCCCATCAGGTGGGCCGTCTGCTTGTCTGCTCAACTCATGCAAATAAAAAAAAAGATCGACATGAAACTTTGCATACACGTTACAAGAGTATAGAAAAAGGACATAAAATACCTTTCATTCAGAAAAATGTTCGGTTCCCGAGTGATAGACAAATATAGCCGAAAAGATGGCGTTTTATTGGCGTCACTGTTGTAATTCTCTAACAAATACATCTTTATGGCAACGACAATGACAGCGACGATTTTGATATTTGAGTAACATCGTGGTTAGTTCCAACTTTGCTAGATGGGGTTTAGGGCATTTATCTTCAGATAGTTTTGAATTGGAAATTGAGTTCGATATTTCAAGAATTATAAAGTCGCTTTCCGCCTTTATTATTATATCCGCTAACTCCACCTAACCCACGCAACTGATTTTTACATTTTCTATTTGTTTACTATGTTAACTTCACCCCGTTGCAAAGAATTGCGCTTTATAAAGCGCAAATTAGACCGCATTTGGAGTGCCGCTCACACTGATGAGCCGATTGGATTCCTGACAAGGGTAATTAATTTTTCAAAAATCGAATGATACTACTTTAGTCAACTTTCGCCAAAATCGGCCTCAAAGTTGATGTTCACGCCATGCCACAGATAGTGGCAACAAAGGTTCCCGGTACGGCCGATTTCTCTTCGTCTTCATTCCAAGACGGCGTGGGCACGCCACCCCATTCATCATTCCTTGTTTCTTCTTTCAACAATCAACATCTACACACACCACAAGGCAAGTCGCGCTATTTCATATCGAAACTAATTGTTATTGTAAACATTTAAAACTGTGTTTATTTGTACCACCCGTATTGGTACCGCCATATAAACCTCCTTTCGACCTATACGATCTTTTCTACTAACAGATATAAATTCTTCCTTCAAATCTGACGGCGCGTTCCCTTTTCGCACGTCACGTCAATCATTCATTGTCATATCAAAAAATAAATTAAATTAAATCGCTCCGCAAATACAAATATATATATAAAAGAACATAATATAATTTAAAATATACCGCGCCCGCAACACTATAAATATATAGAACTTATAAATAACCCGCTCCGCACCATAAATATAAAATAAATTAACATAAAATAAATATCATAACAAATAAAGGGAAGTGGACTGAGGAGCAGAGGAGCAGCTGCATTTCATTCCCATTAATCAGGTAAGTGCCTGCTCATTCTCAAATTCCCGTTCAAAATTGTCACAATCTCCTATTTTCTTACTTTGGTACAGTTCGCTTAACGCTAAACCCAGCGCCTCCGCACCACGTATAGTCCCATTGATTGTTTTTCGCTATTTAGCATAGTTTAGGATTTGGCCCTGAAGGCCCACTTGAAAAATTCACGTATATATAAACCTAGTTATTTTTTTATGTAAGTAGAAAAAAAACATGGCAACCAAGTCTCCTAAGCGTGCCTAGATAAAAAATGTAATGCAATTTAACTTATGTTAAAGAACGCTTACCGGCTAAATAAAATAAGCAAGGGTTGCGTAATAGAGTATGACTAAAAAAACTATGATAACATTTATACCCTTTTCTAACGCGAGCGAAGCCGTGAGCAAAAGTTACTAATATGATAATAATGTGAAAATAATTATTAAAATCTCGCACTTCACTACCAATTAAAATTAAAAGCAATTAACACATACTCACAAACAAATGTGCTGTCTGCGATTTAATGTGGATCCAGTGGGCGTGGATTTATCTGCTGGGCGACATTATCGTGTACACACTGAAACAGAAGCAAATTATAATATTAATTATGTTAATAAACAATTGATATATTTATCACCGGCTCTATCCTGCAGTTTTATCTACGTTATTGACGAGTATACATACTGCCAAAAATAGCCTGACGGTTATGACGATTGTATATGCGTTCTATTTTTGCTAAATTGACAACGGAAGCCCTAATAAGTGGGCTATCTAAATATAAAAAGATTTTTGAAACTGTCTAGTAGCTCTTCTGAGATTTACGATGAAGCTTATTCCGTATTTGAAGTCAGATTTAAATTTGTATTAAGCCTGATTTACATTTACATTCAGCCTCATTTACATTTGCATCAGTTATGTAGACACATGCAAGCTCGCACGCGCACAATGCAAGCAGAGTTGCATAAACAGAAGTCCGTTAAAAATATATATAGAATTATTTAAACTACAATAATAGTGCCATCTAAACTTTGTAAGCGTTGCCATAACGACATGTTTGTAATAGTAAATTGCAGTCGTTTTCGGCTACATTAGTCTATCCCAGGGGAACGACGTTCTTTGTCAGGATAAAAAGTACTTATCATATAGAGGGAAATTCAAAAGGTTTTATTAAAAATAAGTTTCACTGGAGAACACTTTTTGAAGGTCATACGTGTAAGTTAAAATTTAATTTTTACTTCCTATTCTATGTACACCGCTTCGCAACGTGTTGATGCTGTAAAGGAGAAGAAGCGGCAAGAAACTCCCCAGCAACACGTCTAGCTAAATATTGTTTTTCTTTATATTTATATCTCAAGTTCTTTTTTTTATAAGTTTTGTACAGAAGTATGTTACAGTATTACTTTTTGAAGAATTAATGGAGTTGTAGCAAACAATGCATACTCAATAAGACCAAGACAGGTATATAGTTTAACTGGGATATAATTATGTAAGCTATCTCGGTGTAGAGTGTCATTTAAATGCGTTCAGTAGTTTTCACGTGTTCTAACAGACAGACAAAAATTCTAAAAATTGCATTTTTGATATCACCTTGTCCGAATTATTTCCATTGTTGTTTTTTTTTCTCGCGTCGCGGCTAATGGCTAGTTTTATATATATAAGTGCATTCGTTTGTTTGTTTAATACGAATAAGTGTTAAAACAATGTCAACAGCTAAATAGTACGGTGATATCATCAGGATCTCTCATTTGGACGGATCCTACCAAGTGGGTGTGAAGACGCGTGTTAGTCATTTCACAGTTATGGAATCATTACGACGACCTTGTTTATTTTTATTGTTTTATCCGATACTTCATGTACTCCGCGACTTAACTATTTATAGCCGGTTCCTATATCTCACCGAGCGTTTATTTCTCTTACTTTCAGTTCAAATTTGACACATAAGTTCCATACAAATAATGTCAAAATTCAACCGATGGTAAGGCATGTGAACGAATACTAAGATATAGGAACCGGCCACTAATGCGCATCGTAAATGACAAGTTTTTATTAGAAAGAAAGACAAATCATGTATTTCTAAAACCGACACACAAGATATAGTAACATAATAAAGTATATACAAAAATTTAAGATTTACATAAAATTTACAACGCGGTGCTGGTACCTACGCTCGCGTATGGAAGCGAGAGTTAGATATGGAAGAGAGAGCATGAAAGACGCGGTCGAGATGCGAGCACTGCGCAAAATCTGCGGAATGACGCTCGCGAACCGCGTTCGTAATACCGAAGTAAGAAAGAGAGTTGCTCTGAAAGAGAGTGTCGGGGTGAAGGTAAGGAAAGGAATGCTCCGAGGGTTCGGGCATGTGGAAATAATGCACGATGAAAGAATGACTAAACAGATAAACAATGCAAAAGTGGACGGATGTAGAAGTCGTGGAAGGCCACGACACACCTTCCATGATCAAATTGATCGTGTACTAGAAGAAGGTGATGTCAGGAGCCTTAAGAACAGACGAGCGTGCATGACAAGAGCTATGAATGTCAAAGAAGCAAGTGAGGTGTGTAAGAATAAGCCTGAATGGCGCTCTGTTGTTCGTACCTACCCCGCAAGGGAACTGGCGTGAAGTTACGTATGTATGTATGTATGTACAAAAATTTAAGACATGACGTTGGCACCCAGCATTTTGCTGTGCCGAAACGTAGTCCGACACAGCGCTGACATGACATGACGTCATGCGGCCGGTACACAAAAAAAAACATGTAAGTACAAAGAGTAGATATAACGCACAAGAAAACAAAATAATATACTATCACCCACCCTCTTACCTTACCATTAGTAGAAATTATACAAGTACTTCTTACTTCTTCTTACAAGTCTTCTACTAGTTACTTGTATTAAGTTTATATCTTACTTTAATCAGCAGTAGATAAGCAAAAAAATAGAACGTAATAAATATAGAAACCCGTAATATGTTTTGATAAGTGCCATGCCTGTCAGGCCCGTATTATAGTAGTACGGGTAATGTAAGTATAATACAGGCAGTGCAGTATAATACAGGCAGTGCAGTATAATACAGGCAGTGCAGTTCACTACAGTTACAGTTGCAGTACGATGCAGGTCACCGGATGGGATGCCGTCTCCTCCTTCTGCGAGCACGTTATGTTGGCGAAGGAGGAGGCGGAGCGGGAGCGTGAGCGTACGTCCTTGCTCCGCTCCCGCCAAAGGAGGACGCGCCGACACCGGAGGGCGGACTTCGATCTTCGGCCACCGTAAGCGGGCGACGCGGGTGGGGCCCCTTGGGGTATAGGGGTTCTCACTCACCCGCACATGCCGTCGAGATGAGAGCGCGAGTGTTCCGCGCGCGCTTATCTCTCCTCCCGCGGCCCACGCCGGATTTGACCATGACGTTGCCGGGGGGGTAGTCCTTCGGCATTTGAAGAGGCCCAGTGAGGGGGGCCCACGCCTGCCATCACATGCGGAGACGGGAAGCCCAATTTCCCGTAGCCCTGGCATAAGGCGCAAGACGGAACACCCAGGGGTTTTAGTGGGTATCTCTAACTGGGGAGTGGCAATAGCGTGGCACCAGTTCTGACTGGGCACGCTAGTGCCACCCCCGATCTGGCGAATCCCACACACTCACACAGGTCGCGAACATCCCCCCAGGCTTCTGTGCCTGTCGCGGCTTAGTCCTCAAACGGATTTCCCCTGGCCAAGAAAAAAAAAGTACGATGCAGGTAGTGCAGTACGCAAGAAATTACAGTGGCATGAACTTCATACAACTCGATTCCCCATCGCCTACATTTAACTAGTGACTAGCGACCACAAGGTCGAAAACGCTTTGAATTTATTGGTGCTTACGTTTTTTATGTGTACATATTTTTTTTTTTTTTTTTATATTCTCCTCTCTCCGAGCGAACGAGATTGCTCGGGCTTAAAACTTTTTGGGGGTTTTTATATGATTGTATTTTTATTTTATTCTAATTTCCTTTTTTCTTTATATTCAAATTCTTGATCTTTTGATCTTACTCTTTTGATCTGTTCTTCTATTGGTTGTATCTTTTTTATTGTCTCTTTATTTCCTAATTTCTTCCAAAAATATTTTTACAAGATTTATTCTATTACTACTACATTATAATTATATCTAACTAGGTACAAAATTTTGACAAGATTTTAAAAATTTTACATTACTGTTTCTAAACTTTACTTTTTATACAGGTTTCTTATCTCTACGTTATATATTCTATTTAGGCACTAATTTCTTATTTTTATACTCTACTTCCGCTATCGCAAGCTCCTTATGTCTATTTAGTCTATTGTATATAATTCTATTTATCCTACTGTTATGTTTACATTCTATAAGCTTAATTTCTATCTGTTTTTTGTGTTTTCTGCTTTTTTATGTTTAGGACTACATTTTACCTATTTACTTGCTATTATTAGTTTGTTCGTGCATATATTACTACTGTATTACTCTCTTACGCTCGGGGGCTTTTCACACGTACTGGATGAAATAGCAACTCATAATCCGATCGAGCACCGGCTTTTGTTTCAAAATATGCGGTAAGATTGCCAAATTAAAAATATAAATTCTAATAAGAAAACATATCGCGAGTAAGACGCTTTTTCAACAGCGGTGTAGTCGGCGCTTGCCTCATACGGTATGTTTTTTCAATCGGCTTACCTTAGCCCAATTTTCACTCCGCGCCACTGACAGATAATGCAGTACACTTCAGGCAGTATGGTACTGGACTATACTACCTGTACATTATATAGATATATATCTTAATATATATAAATTACGTGTCACGTTGTTTGTCCGCGATGGACTCCTAAACTACTTGACCGACTTTAATCAAATTTGCACACCGTGTGCAGTTTGATCCGACTTGAAAGATAGGATAGCTTACATTTGGACCCGGTAGGTGTCTGTGTAGGCTGAATTTTATTTCTTCAGGGCAGAACAACTGCAGTCTGCCGGGACAGCTAGTAATATATATATATATATAGTATTATTTTCACTAATATATATATATATATATATATATATATATATATATATATATATATAGTATTATTTTCACTAATATCCCTATTAATATTATAAATGCGAAAGTAACTCTGTCTGTCTGTCTGTCTGTCTGTCTGTCTGTTCCGTTTTCACGTAAAAACTACTGGACTGATTTGGCTGAAACTTAGTATATATATATTTTCGATACCGAGAATGAACAAAGGATACTTTTTATCCCGGAAAATGGGATAGTTTTCGGGATAAAAGTATATTTGTCTCTCTGTTTGTTATCCTTTTACGGAAAGACTTTTGGACCGATTTGGCTGATACTCGGTACATATGTAATTTGAATACCGAGGGTGGACATGGGATATTTTTCATCCCGGATAATGGGATAGATTTTGGGATAGATTTATGTAAAGATTATCCCAAAAGTGGGACAGGCTTTGGTTGGTTTTGTGATTTGCCATTTTCATCATTTTGGTTATTTTGTCCTTTTTGCCCTTTTGCCCTTTTGCCCTTGGGCCCGTTTGCCCTTTTGCCCATTTGCCCTTTTGCCCTTCTGCCCTTCTGCTCTTAAGCTCTTAAGCCCTTTTGCGCTATTGCCCTTTTGCCCTTTTGCCTTTTTCCCCTTTTGCCCTTTTGACCTTTTGCCCTTTTGCCCTTGGGCCCGTTTGCCCTTTTGCTCTTTTGACTTTTGCCCTTTTGCCCTTTTGCCCTTCTGCCCTTCTGCTCTTAAGCTCTTAAGCCCTTTTGCGCTTTTGCCCTTTTGCCCTTTTCCCCTTTTGCCCGTTTGCCCTTTTGCCCTTTTGCCCTTTTGCCCTTTTGCCCTTTTGCCCTTTTGCACTTTTGCTCTTCGACTCCTTTTTGTCCTTTTTTTCCATGTTGCTCTTTTTGTCCTTTTTGCTGATGTTGTCCCTTTTGTCATTTTTGTAGTTTTCATTGACGGGGCATAGATAAATAAAACTAGGACTGTTTGTAATAGAGGATGAAAGTTTGGATGAGACCAATCATTTCTCAAGTTCATAGATATAAAAATGCATCGTCTATAAAAATGCGATAGTAACTCGATATGTCTTTCTGTTAAGTTTTCGGAAAACACTGGGAATACTGGATCGTTTTTATTGTAATTTTGTTTAAATGTAGTTTTAATGCCGAAAATGGACATATATACTCATGCCAAGAGATCGGCATGAGAATATATCAAGCATCGAGTTTGCGATATAAAATGAAGTGAATTTTTCGGGTGCCAATGGCACTAACATAAAAATGGTGTACATTGTAACCTGTATTAACGCCTGCTCTTTAAACAAGAAGCAGGAACTAGAGGTTAACCCGCGGCGCAGCCGCGGGGTAAACTCTAGTCTAATATAATTATGCTTTGAAACTCGAAACTTGAACTATTAACGAAAAACTTGATAATATTTTCAACCCTATCTATATGAGCGTGTTTAAATCTTATCTTAATATATATAAATTACGTGTCACGTTTTTTGTCCGCGATGGACTCCTAAACTACTTGACCGATTTTAATCAGATTTGCACACCGTGTGCAGTTTGATCCGACTTAAAAGATAGGATAGCTTACATTTGGACCCGGTAAGTGGCGCTGGAATCGGGTTCTGAATTTTATTTCTTCAGGGCAGAACAACGTCTGCCGGGACAGCTAGTACTAATATATAAAGCTGAAGAGTTCGATTGTTTATTTGTTTGCTTGAATGCGCTAATCTCAGGAACTACTGGTCTAATTTGAAAAATTCGTTCGGTGTTAGATAGCTCATTTATCGGGGAAGGCTATTGGGTATATATATATATATATATATGTATCATCCCGTTAAGACCAATAGGAGCGGAGCACCATTGAAGAATGTTTCAAAATCGGGGAGTTTTTTTAACTTACTTTTTGTTATTATTCTACGCGGACAAAGTCGCGGGTAGAAGCTAGTATATATATATATATAGGTGATTCGGGCATGTGGAAAGAATGCATGATGAAAGAATGACTAAACAGATATACAATGCAAAAGTGGATGGATGCAGAAGTCGTGGAAGGCCACGACACACCTTCCATGATCAAATTGATCGTGTACTAGCAGAAGGTGATGTCAGAAGCCTTAAGAACAGACGAGCTTGCATGACAAGAGTTATGAATATCAAAGAGGCAAGTGAGGTGTGTAAGAATAAGCCTAAATGGCACTCTGTTGTTCGTGCCTACCCCGCAAGGGAACTGGCGTGAAGTTAAGTATGTATGTATGTATATATAGTATTAATACCCGATTAAAATCCGTTTATTACAAGAAAGGTGAAGAGATAGGCAGAAAGCAAAAATTCTAAACATTTTTTTATAGGCTTAGAGTAATCTAGACTAGATGAAATACACTGAACACATGCTTGTGGTTTACGTAAGACGTCTCGGATTGCAAGTGGCCGACAAATGTTTAAGTTTAACGATATACTTTAAACATCTTGGATAGTGTCTAGTTGTTTATAAACCTATTTAATATTATACAAGCCGTGATAGCGTCATGGTTAGACCACGCGTCCTAAACTCAAAGAGCGCGTGTTCGAATTTTGACCGGAAAGCATGCACCGCTTATGCAGTTTTTCTGACCCAATGTGTATATTGTTACAATTACCACATGCTAATAACGGTGAAAGAAAACATCGTGATACAACCTGCACATCGAGATAACCGATGTGTCAAACCTACTGTCTGCGATTAACACAACCTTTTCATTCATTACAACCTCATTTCATTACTACATTATATTATTATTAATCATACATGTCACTCGCCTTACAAACGTCTAACATAAATAACACAAAATTATCTCTACAAATCTAAAAATAGATTTTTATTTTATTTTTTTATTGCAGGAGATCAGCAGACAAGCAGACGGCCCACTTGATGGAAAGCGGTTACCATCGCCTATGAACTTTTGCAACACCAAAGTTGCTACAAATGCGCTGCTGCTCTCTCAAGGGAAACTGGAACCTGGTCACTAATGCCGGAACACTACTCAAGGTTGTTATGGCGACATACTTTAGACCAGGGGTGGTAGCCATCCAGTCGGGCAAATGCCCTACCACCTGGCTAAAATAATAAAAAGCTGTGAATAAAATATACGTACAGAAATGGAAACAGAGTTTAATTTAATATACTATCAAAACACCTCCTAGCAAGTGCCTTGGACAAGCGTGGCGGGTAAACTGTCCGTTCCTCTATAATGGGAGACCCGAGCCCAGCAGTGGGACGTTACAAAAAAATCACGTTAGCTTCGTGACTACATACATACATAACTTCACACCAGTTCCCTTGCTGGGTAGGCACGAACAACAGAGCGCCATTCAGACTTATTCTTACACACCTCACTTGCTTCTTTGACATTCATAGCTCTTGTCATGCACGCTCGTCTGTTCTTAAGGCTCCTGACATCACCTTCTGCTAGTACACGATCAATTTGATCATGGAAGGTGTGTCGTGGCTAAAGCCGGTTATTCATCTGCGAGTCGTTACTGTAACCGAGCAAATGCAATAACGTGCTACAATGTGTACGCAGGAATTGATCTTCGCCCGCGACGTCCAACAAGCCGACTTTGATCGTGTACTCATTAGCGAGCTGACTGTAACCGGCTACAAGTTTCTAGTTTGTACGTGCGTACTGCGTGCGCCTCGAGCGTCCTTTAATTCGCGGCGAAAACCTACAATCATCGACTCGCTGCGAGCCCTATAATTTTTAGTTAGAGTAACATGCAACGGTTGCACTTACAAAATGAGTACGCGATTGCCGTCGGGTCGCTGCGAGTACGATAGTTACCGTAACAGCTTGCAGGTAAGTACCCTTTTTTTTTTTTGGCCAGGGGAAATCCGTTTGAGAACTAAGCCGCGACAGGCACAGAAGCCTGGGGGAATAATTCGCGACCCGTGTGTGGGATTCGCCAGATCGGGGGAGGCACTAGCGCGCCCAGTCAAAACTGGTGCCACGCTATTGCCCCTGTTAGGGATACCCACTAAAACCCCTGGGTGTTCCGTCCTGCGCCTTATGCCAGGGCTACGGGTAATTGGGATTCCTGGCTCCGCATGCCCTGGCAGGCGTGGGCCTCCCTCACGAGGCCTCTTCCATTGCCGGGGGATTAAATCCCCAACGTCGTCCATGTCTAGTCCGGGCGTGGGGCGGTCTGTAACGCGCCCCACGGGAGGAGAACTGAGCGCGCGGCAGGTAAGTACCCGGCGTGGGGCGGTCTGTAACGCGCCCCACGGGAGGAGAAATGAGCGCGCGCGCCAGGTAAGTACCCGGCGTGGGGCGGTCTGTAACGCGCCCCATGGGAGGAGAAATGAGCGCACGGCAGGTAAGTACCCGGCGTGGGGCGGTCTGTAACGCGCCCCACGGGAGGAGAAATGAGCGCGCGCGGCAGGTAAGTACCCGGCTCAACACCTCACGTCTCATTCAAATAAGGTAACAGAAAAGAGAAAGACAAAATTATACCAGAATAGAATGGTGAGGTCAATCTGCGGAGTGACGCTCGCGGACCGCGTTCGTAATACCGAAGTAAGAGAGAGAGGTGGTCTGAAAGAGAGTGTCGAGATGAAGGTAAGGAAAGGAATGCTCCGATGGTTAGGGCATGTGGTTAGAATGACTAAACAGATATACAATGCAAAAGTGGATGGATGCAGAAGTCGTGGAAGGCCACGACACACCTTCCATGATCAAATTGATCGTGTACTAGCAGAAGGTGATGTCAGGAGCCTTAAGAACAGACGAGCGTGCATGACAAGAGCTATGAATGTCAAAGAAGCAAGTGAGGTGTGTAAGAATAATCCTAAATGGCGCTCTGTTGTTCGTGTCTACCCCGCAAGGGAACTGGCGTGAAGTTATGTATGTAGAATAGTGAGGAAGAAAAGGACATTTTTGTCATCAAATGATGGAGAAACATCTAGTTGATAATCATATAGATAACCCGCCCATTTCGCTGCTCTCATCCTATAAAGCACATCGCCCAGTTCGGAAGTAGGCCGGGCTAAGTCACTAGACCTCCCAGGGTGAGGCCAAGATGCGAACGCGAGCGTATAGCGAAGTGGCTGTATAAAAAATACATAATGTTGCTAGCTTTTTTTTTATTGCAGGAGTTCAGCAGACAGGCAGACGGCCCACTCGATGGAAAGCGGTTACCATGGACATTTGCAACACCAAAATTGCTACAAATGCGCTGCTGCTCTTTTAAGGGAAACTGGAACCTGGTCACTAATGCCGGAACACAACTCAAGGTTGTCATGGCGACATACTTTAGACCAGGGGTGGTAGCCATCCAGTCGGGCAAATGCCCTGCCACCTGGCTGTGGGTTGTTAAGTCGCCTCTTACGACAGGCCGCCCCAACGCAGGAAATTGTATTCTTTCTCCGTTCCTGCACGGATAGAATTTGTTTGAATTTATTTGGAGTATAAGAGCTTTGCAATTCACAACGTAGAAGACACGATTCTCAACGAGAGTGGTACCCGCTACACTACCCGCTCCCGATCTTAACTAAACCTCATCCTTAGCCCAACCTTTGCGTGACTCTATTTTACTATTGGACAAAGGTCACTCACAAATATCTAACATTTGCGGGGTCAACTGGCTGCGATTTGGTCTGAGCTACAACTATACTATATACTACATATAACAAAACTGTAGAGGTCGAATTTCTGTACAATGAAAAAAAATGCTAAAAACCGAGTCCGGGGTTGTAAGAAGTGAAATAGAACTAGTTTAGATTTTTTTCAAATTTTTGTTTCTCTGTCTGTTTCTACGGGTTAATCTCCGACACGGCTGGACCGATTTAAGTGAAATATTGTATGATGGTAGCTTATATCCCTGGTCAAACATATAGCATACTTTTGATCCCGAAAAATTAAATAGTTCCCGTGGGAAAGTTAAAAAAAACTTTAATTACTTAAACAGCTTATTATATGACTTATGCAGTTAATTAAGTATTTATATTGCCGGTATCATCATACAATAAAACAATTTACACATTAAAAAGACGAGATTCCGTGAAAAAGTAAAACCTTACGAAAACAGTGTCTAGCATAGCGTATTTCATTATATTAAATAAAGATAAACCAGATGGCGCTGGTAGTATTCTACATCGCGATCGTGACGCGGCCGAAGTCACGGGCATCAGCTAGTAAAACAATAAAGCAAGAAAAGTTGTATGTATGTTTGAGTGCGCTAATATTGGGGACCCTTATTATAAACTTTTTATCCGTGCAGGAACGGTGAAAGAATACAATTTCCTGCGGCCGGGCGGCCTGTCGTAAGAGGCGACTTAGCAACCCACAGCCAGGTGGTAGGGCATTTGCCCGACTGGATGGCTACCACCCCTCGTCTAGAGTATGTCGCCATAACAACCTTGAGTTGTGTTCCGGCATTAGTGACCAGGTTCCAGTCTCCTTTAAGAGAGCAGCGGCGCATTTGTAGCACCTTTGGTGTTGCAAATGTCCATAGGCGATGGTAACCGCTTTCCATCAAGTGGGCCGTCTGCCTGTTTGCTGAACTCCTATAGCTTGAGGAACTTTTTCGCTTGTGTAAGTTCATCTATACTTATACATGAGTATCATCTTACAATGAGACTTTATGAAATGGCGAAAAAAAAGTAGGCAAACAAGCCGCGCCGGGGAAGTTTAGTACCAAGATACTAAATTACTTAATATTTTCTTATTTCTTACTTAATCTAAAGCAGGGGACGTTCTTGCTAACCCACAAGAGGTATTAGCGCGATGGAGTGAATATTTTAGAGAAATGTATGACAATATCCCGGATGCTGGCACCACGACTGAGTCTGTGACCGACTCCGAGGAGTCAGCATCCGAGATCACTTTGGAAGAGATCGAATGGTCGATAAGAAGTCTGAAAAATGGAAAGGCAGTAGGAATCGATAGTGTGTCTGCTGAGATGATCAAATATGGTGGAACCTGCGTCCGGGACGCTTTCCTGTCCTTATGCAACTTGTGCTGGAGGACGGGAAATGTTCCCAAGGACTGGAGGCGCGCTGTCATCGTGCCCTTGTATAAAGGCAAGGGGTCACGTATGGAGTGCGCCAGCTACAGGGCCATCAGTTTGATCAGCACAGCATCTAAAGTGTATGCGAAGATTATTGAAGAGAGAATGAGAGTTGTATCCGATGGATTACTGTGGGATGCACAAGGTGGTTTCAGAAATGGAAGGGGATGTATGGATCAAGTTTTCTCTCTCCGCAATATCGTAGAGAAGCAGCTGGCTATGGACCGGAAGATTTTCTGCGGTTTTGTGGATCTAGAGAAAGCATTTGACAGGGTTGTGCGGAAGGACCTCTGGGACATATTGCCCGGATATGGGATTAATGGCCAATTGATGCGTGCTGTGCAGTCCACTTATGAGGGCTGTATGGCATGCGTGCGAGTGGAAGGCAGCCTGTCGCCCTGGTTTGACGTCAATATTGGCATCCGCCAGGGCTGCGTGCTGTCGGCTTTGCTGTTCATCCTATATCTGGACGATTGTCTCCAGAGAATAAGATTGATGGATGTTGGGGTGCGGATGAGTGATCTAGTTGTAAGCACCTTGCTTTATGCGGATGATGCCGTGCTTTTAGCCGAATCGCCATCAGAACTGCAAACACTAGTCACAATGATGAAAGATGACTGTCAGGCGAGAGGCTTACATTTGAATGCGAAGAAAACAAAGGTTATGGTGTTTGAAAGAGAAGAAACCAGAACGAATGCAAGGATAATGGTCGATGATGTTATGCTGGAGCAAGTGAATGAGTTTGTATATCTTGGATGTGCTTTTAGCAGGGATGGAAGGTACACCGCTGATATAGAAAGAAGAGTGAATTTGGGGAATAGTTTAAATGGAGCGTTAGGTAAACTTCTAGGCTCTAAGAACCTCAGCCAGAAGGCCCAGCTCGCCGTACACAACGCGGTGCTGGTACCTACGCTCACGTATGGAAGCGAGAGTTGGGTATGGAAGAAAGAGCATGAAAGTAGAGTAAACGCGGTCGAGATGCGAGCACTGCGCAAAATCTGCGGAGTGACGCTCGCGGACCGCGTTCGTAATACCGAAGTAAGAAAGAGAGTTGGTCTGAAAGAGAGTGTCGGGGTGAAGGTAAGGAAAGGAATGCTCCGGTGGTTCGGGCATGTGGAAAGAATGCATCATGAAAGAATGACTAAACAGATATACAATGCAAAAGTGGATGGATGCAGAAGTCGTGGAAGGCCACGACACACTTTCCATGATCAAATTGATCGTGTACTAGCAGAAGGTGATGTCAGGAGCCTTAAGAACAGACGAGCTTGCATGACAAGAGTTATGAATGTCAAAGAGGCAAGTGAGGTGTGTAAGAATAAGCCTAAATGGCACTCTGTTGTTCGTGCCTACCCCGCGAGGGAACTGGCGTGAAGTTATGTATGTATGTATGTATGTATTTTCTTAAGTTTTCGCGACTTGTATACATAATAAAACTACGTGTTAACGGTTTTCAGCGCGGTAATTTCTTTGATTTTTATTATTCCGACGTTTCCTTTTTTTGCTTTCACCCATTTTAATCTGTATATATAAAAGATATACAATGCAAAAGTGGATGGGTGCAGAAGTCGTGGGAGGCCACGACACACCTTCCATGATCAAATTGATCGTGTACTAGCAGAAGGTGATGTCAGGAGCCTTAATAACAGGCGAGCGTGCATGACAAGAGCTATGAATGTCAAAGAAACGAGTGAGGGGTGTAAGAACAAGCCTGAATGGCGTTCTGTTGTTCGTGCCTACCCCGCAAGGGAACTGGCGTGAAGCTATGTATGTATGTATATAAAAGAAAGTCGTGTTAGTTACGCTATTTATAACTCAAGAGCGGCTGTACCCATTTGGCTGAAAATTGGTGGGCAGGTAGCTTAGAACCAGGAGACGGACATAGAATACTTTTTATCCCGTTGGAACCGGTAGACATCAAAATCACCTGGAGCGATTTTGGTGATTTTGTTTTTGTGTGTTTGAGTAGGTCCCCGGATGGTTTAAATCCACAATCGAAACCGGTAGGTGGCGCTGGGATCGAGTTCTAGTTTTTTATTTTTTCAGAGCAGGACGTCTGCCGGGACCGCTAGTATTATATAAAATTATTAGCGCCAGGCATGTTTGCTGAAGAGTTTCTTGTGCCGCTTCTTCTCTTCGAGCCATAAAATGTTGCGAAGCGGTGGTAAATTAGATTAGGCGCCCATAGAGTAAATAATAACTATAAACAAACTAAACTAAATAATTAAAATAAACAAGTTGGCGGTAGGCTAAACAAAACTTTAACAATACTCATTGACACTTGACATCTTTGACTTCCGTGATCACGGACCACTGAAAAGTGGCCTAAATGTCGGAATAATAAATAACAAATAAATTACCGCGTTTAAAACCGTTAAAACGTAGTTTTATTACTTGATTTTTTTTATGGCAGGAGATCAGCAGACAGGCAGACGGCCCACTCGATGGAAAGCGGTTACCATCGCCTATGGACATTTGCAACGCCAAAGTTGCTACAAATGCGCTGCAGCTCTCTTAAGGGAAACTGGAACCTGGCTATTAATGCCGGAACACAACTCAAGGTTATGGCGACATACTTTAGACCAGGGGTGGTAGCCATCCAGTCGGGCAAATGCCCTACCACCTGGCAAAATTATTATGATTATAAGACAACGTCTATGTTTGTTACGTGGTCTTCTTTCGCCAGGACTTTATTCCCCGTAGGAAAAAGGAGGAAGAAGGTTAGGAGAGCTTTCTCTATATCCCGGGTTTGATTCAGCGGGCAACTACCCGCCTGTGGTTGGGGTTTAAGCCGAGGGTTGCCTTACCGGCTTAGCGGTGGCCTCTCAGCGGCTTCCGATGGTCATCTTTGGCATCCGATGGCTTCATGTATGCTGCGCTAGACTGTCGGTTTTATATAAATAACAACCTTGAGTTGTGTTCCGGCATTAGTGACCAGGTTCCAGTCTCTCTTAAGAGAGCAGCCGCGCAGTTGTAGCACCTTTGGTGTTGCAAATGTCTATAGGCGATAGTAACCGCTTTTCATCAAGTGGGCCGTCTGCCTGTCTCCTGAACTCATGCAATAAAAAATAAATAATAATAATAATATCAGCCCATAAATGTCCCATTGCTGGGCTCGAACCTCCCATTATAGGGGAAACGGACAGTACACCCGCCACGCTTGTCCAAGGCGGCTTGGCATCAGAAAAATGACTAAGCGGCGCATGCATTCCGGCCAGGATCGAACCCGTGCCCTTTGAAATTGGGACGCGTGCGCTAGCCATTACGCTACCACGACTTAAGGACATCAAGCTATAAATGTTTTCTAGTAACTTCTGCCCGCGACTTCGTCCGCGTAGAATAGTTTAAAAGAAAGAAAGTTAAAAAAATCTCCCGATTTTAAAACATTCTTCATTGGTGCTCCGCTCCTATTGGTCTCAGCGTGATGATATATAGCCTAATTGTTATTATATTAATGTATAAATTATTTTATTGTATAATTATACCGGCAATATCAATACTTAATTAGGTGCATAAGCTGTTAAAGTAATTAAAGTTTTTTTGATTATCCCACGGGAACTCTTTAATTTTTCGGTATCAAAAGTATCCTATATGTTGACCAGGGATATAAGCTACCATCATACAAAATTTCATATAAATCGGTCCAGTCGTCTCGGAGATTAGCCCGTACAAACAGACAGACAAGAAACAAAAAAATTCAAACAAAAATCTAAATTAGTTCTATTTCACTTCTTACATCCCCCTGACTCGGTTTTTAGCATTTTGTTTTCATTGTATAGAAATTCGACCTTTACAATTTTATTATATGTACATAGATGTATACCGTGATAATAAATGGATAAAATATTCAACAACTAGTGATCAGATGCTGAAAAATACAATGTGCCACACAATAAAGTTCAATAGAGTTCAGTGTTCGCCAAAAAAACCTTCCCACATAGAGACACACGTCTATTTCCTTATTTACTGATCGCTTGTAACCAATTAACATTCGCCGGTGTTGCCCGTTACCGAGTCACTATCGGGCTTACGACCTCCCTCGTTTAATTACAGGGTTGCCACATCATTATCTTTATCCTCGCTAATATTATAAATACGAATGTGGGTTTGTTTGTTACATTTTCACGCCTTAACTAAAATCTGTGTCAAATAGGACGGTATGGCTGATACATCCATAAAACGTAACATGGAGTGTTATCGTTAACTTTCCTACGTAATAAATATTAATTTTAATTGAATAAAAATAAATAATAATAAAAATGCGAGCACTGCGCAAAATCTGCGGAGTGACGCTCGTGGACCGCGTTCGTAATACCGAAGTAAGAAAGAGAGTTGGTCTGAAAGAGAGTGTCGGGGTGAAGGTAAGGAAAGGAATGCTCCGGTGGTTCGGGCATGTGGAAAGAATGCCTGATGAAAGAATGACTAAACAGATATACAATGCAAAAGTGGACGGATGCAGAAGTCGTGGAAGGCCACGACACACCTTCCATGATCAAATTGATCGTGTACTAGCAGAAGGTGATGTCAGGAGCCTTAAGAACAGACGAGCGTGCATGACAAGAGCTATGAATGTCAAAGAAGCAAGTGAGGTGTGTAAGAATAAGCCTGAATGGCGCTCTGTTGCTCGTGCCTACCCCGCAAGGGAACTGGCGTGAAGTTACGTATGTAAAAATAAATATTTGATCGTGTTACTATTTAACAAGAGGCCGTCCTTAAATGACGTCACATGAATTTCATGATTTTTTGACTCCTCCTTCGGCCTTGTCACAGTTGGTCACATTGGTGGGACTTCTCCCTCCTTAGTGTGACGTCACATATTTTGCAATTTTAGATCAAGAAATTATGAAATTAAAACCTGCTGTTTTAATTCCGTAATTAGTTTTAATTCCATATTTATGAAGTGAAACTTCTATATACACGGGGGGGTCTTAGGATTTTTCTGTCACGAAAAAGCGTTACGGCCGCGTGGAGGAGCGGCATAAATTTAGAATAGACGTGGTGAGAGGCGGCTGAATTTTAGAGTAGACTATGGATGCGTTTTCTGGTTCCGGATCGAATTCAGTTTTTTTTGTTTGATAATATGTTTGTTTGATGAGAATGTTGAGATGGATGTGTGGTGTTACAAGAATGGATAAGGTGAGAAATGAGTACATAAGGGGATCTTTGAAAGTTGCACCTGTGACAGAAAAATTGAGAGGAAGAAGATTAAGTTGGTATGGGCATATAATGAGGAGGGATGAAAGTCACGTGACAATAAGAATGTTATACTACAAGATCGATGGGTACAAATTTAAAGGTAGACCAAAAAAAAGATGGATGGATTGTGTGAAGGATGACATGATGATATGCGGTGTGACAGAAGAGGTATGTCATAATAGAAGAGTGTGGAAGGAAAAGACATATTGTGCCGACCCCAAGTAATTGGGATATGGTGAAAAAAAAGAGAAGAGAATATAAAATATGTTTAAATAAAAAAAATGCATTCATTAAAATGTACCTAACCTAACCAAATCATAATTTGCAGTAAACCTGCGAAAAATCGAAATGTGTGCTGGGACACATAGTAGAAGTGAAATTTCAACGGACAAGTGGAAAAACGAATGGCAACGGATGACATTGACAATCTGCCCGTAAAACTTCAAGTTAAAATTTTGCTGCGATTCGTTTTGCCACTTGTCCGTTGAAGTTATTTTTTTTAATAATTTAAACTGTGCTCATACAGAGTTGGTAATGTTTTGAAGTTTTTCGTAAATAGTTCAAATGTCAGGTTAATATTTCTCATAAAAGAATTTTTACAATTCACTTAAACTTTAAACTATGAGAACATTTATAAGTTGTCTATATATGTAAAAATCAATTGCTGTTCGTTGGTCTCGCTAAAACTCGAGAACGGCTGGACTGATTTGGCTAATTTTGGTTTTAAATTATTTGTGCAAGACCAGGGAAGGTATAAAAGGTGAGTAAATATGAAAAGAAATGCTTAGAATATAGTAAAAACAACAATTTCGGTTTCCATTAGAAACTATTCCTACCTGTCAAACATTTGACGTTCGTCCCGTCGTTCAGAAATCAACGTTTTTTTATTGATTGATTCTGAGACGGTACGAATTTTGCCGGGTCAGCTAGTTTTCAATATTTTTCCGGTCCACCTGATAGAAAATATTACCGTCGCCTTAGGGAAGATTTATATTAGATCGGGCCGTGTCCGGGGCGTGCCGTGTACGTGACCCGGACGGGGCACGAATTTGAAACGTTACATACCCACCCGGTGTAATATAAACGTGCAGCACGGAGTGGCTCCGCTCCGGCCCCGACCCGGCCCGGACACGGACCGGTCTAATATAAATCTTCCCTTACCCTTTAGCTCACTATCAGCACATATGTGTCCGCGATGAGAGCGCAGATCGCGTTTGTGCACGTGATCGTTAATTGTGTTGTTGTCTCACTCTGTTTATATAGGAGTTGTATGAAATGGGTATATTTTCTTGGTATATTACGAGATAGTGATAGTGTTAGTCTTGCGGCTTTTTGGTATATCGATAATTGTCTTAAGGGTTAAACGCGTTGCCAATATCTTGGGTAGGATAGAGATAGGAAGAATGAGAGCCACCTGACCTCTCATTCATCGTATGAAACAGGATTAACATAACATCACTCTTTATTTCCTCTTTAAGTACACAATGAAACTTAAAATTACTAACAACATTAACTAAGAGGCTGGCGCCTGAATTAGGTTGAAAAGAAACCTATGGTACAGGTCACCAGAGTCAACCTGTTGGCTAATTAAGAGAATAAAAAATACTAGTATAATTAATATAAGTTATTGTGTTTTTTTTTATTGCATGAGTTCAGCAACATGACAGGCAGACGGCCCACTTGATGGAAAGCGGTAACCATCGCCTATGGACATTTGCAAGAACCAAAGTTACTACAAATGCACTGCTGCTCTCTTATGGGAGACTGGAACCTGGTCACTAATGCCGGAACACAACTCAAGGTTGTTATGGCGACATACTTTATAGACCAGGGGTGGTAGCCATCCAGTCGGGCAAATGCCCTACCACCTGGCAAAAGTGTAAAGGGAGCCCTTCAAATGCTTAGGTGTGATGTATTATCTGTGTATCTGTAAGTTCGTATAGGTGATGTAAGAGTAAGTATGTGTGATTGAGCGAGAGTGAATGATGAGGATGAGGACGATGATAAGGATTAGCATAACGCTAACCATTTGACGCCGGAATTCTGTGAGAGCGTGGCACAGCACCCATAGTGCAAACCGAAGGGGCTGTAATCACGTATCATGTGAAACTATGATATATCCAGGACACACTGGTACAAAATAAGTAAATTCCGTGGCGTGGCAGCCCTGTATAATTGTTGTGACGTCATGGCCTGGTAGTGCCAAACGTTCAGAGGTCTGACTTAATTGACTGACTCATTGTGTAAAGGTCGCGGGTGCAGGGTTAATATTACTTATCAACGGTATCATTATGCTTCCACGCCACATCATTACTCGTCACCGAAAATTTTAATCTATACCTACCAGCTCGAATGGCTTCCTGTCTGCCTTCGCCGGAATGCTCATAGCTTATCCCTTTTTTTTATTGCAGGAGCTCAGCAGACAGGCAGACGGCCCACTTGATGGAAAACAGCTACCATCGCCTATGGACATTTGCAACACCAAAGGTGCTGCAAATGCGCTGCTGCTCTCATAAGGGCGACTGGAACCTGGTCACTAATGCCGAAACACAACCACAACTCAAGGTTGTTATGACGACATACTTTAGACCAGTCGTAGCCATCCAGTCGGGCAAATGCCCAACCACCTGGCTGTGGGTTGTTTTGTCGCCTCTTTTTTTAAGGCGGGGGAAATGCTATTTACGCACAATACTGGGTCCTTTGCAAGGGATTAGACCATAGTTGATCATGAAGGCTTTCCCCTTTGATAAGGGGCAATCCGAACAATAATCAAGCCAGCTTGTGTAGAGACTCAAAGAAGTTGCACCAGCAACAACCACTACCCACTAAAACCACCCTCCTCCCATGTGCCCCGCGCTTTTTATGTAGAAAAGGCTGAGACTTAGAACGTAGTTACGCCCAGTCCGATCCAGCGCAAAAAGTGCCTGAATGTGCCCCGGGAATCAGAACACATTCACTTCGTCAGCGGGGATGATTAATCCTTTGTTCCCTTGATAGCTAAAGGCCCCCCGAAGCGGTAATTTTTTGTCGCCTCTTACGACAGGCCGCTCCAACGCAGGAAATTGTATTCTCTCTCCGTTCCTGCACGGATAAAATCCCTTTGGTATTATGTACTCTTTAGCCCAAAAACGCCCTCCTATTTGAAGGAACGCTTTGAGTTCTCTCAAGAACAAGGCTCTTAAGATCATCAGCAAATCTACGACTAATGAATGACGCAATAAGTCAGAAGCGAAACTGTCCAGACTATAAGGTTGTGGAATGCATTACCAACGAGCATTAGAAGTGCAGTCACTTACATCTTTTAATAAACTCCTCAAAGATCACTATCTAAATTTGTAAACAGTGATTTATGTATGTGTATGTAACTCTATGTACATATCTATACTAATATTATAAAGCTGAAGAGTTTGTGTCTGTTTGTTTGTTTGTTTAAACGCGCTAATCTCAGGAACCGCTGGTCCGATTTGAAAAATTATTTCTGTGTTGAATAGTACATTTATCGAGGAAGGCTATAGGCTATATTATATTTTCAAAAAAATTAGGCATCTTTACTAAAAGTCCAATAATGTAACCCAAGGTGTAAAAAAATGACCCGAAAAATCCTTACACGGCGTGCGCTGCGAAAACTATTGATTATAGAACAAAACGATGTACTACCACTTTGTAGAACACATAATTGTCTACAAAAAATATCATGTAACCATATGTCTAACTATTGTAGTTATCTCACAATAAGTGTTTTCTTTTATTTTTTTAAATAATTAAAATGCCGTCGCTTCAAAAACTCTCTCTTTGCCTTGGTATTAATTCTTATCAAAATAAATTACTCTATATTTAAGACGAATTCAATACCTTTGTAGAACTTTTTGAATTATTCAATTCGGACGTTTCATTCAAAAGATATCGCGATATTTAAAATGTAAGTATTAGTGTTGTAGCCAAATATACTAATATTGTTTAATTGAACGCGCTAATCTCAGGAACTACTGGTCTGACTTGAAAAATTCTTTCAGTGTTGGATAGCCCATTTATCGAGGAAGGCTATAGACTATATATCATCATGCTAATACCAATAGGAGCGGAACTGGTTTCAAAATCGTGAAGCTACGCGGACGATGTATGTATGTATGGTAAGTTTTATTATAAGCGCTCTGGCATAAGCTCAGGAGCAAATCCCTGTTAAAGTGGAGCAAACTAGTAACCAACTACAACGCACCCAAGGTTTGGCTCTCTTTATAATATTAGTATAGAGTAGGTATATTGTAGGAGGTCGACCCACACTATTAGAAATGAGAAGACTCGCTTGTTGGAAGAAATCCTCTACTGTGTGTTATTAACTCATGTATATTATTTTCTTGTGTGCAGTAAAGACTAGTAGTGGTCGCCCAGTGTTCGAAATTCGACCATAATTAATTTAAATTATAAGTTTGAACATTATTAAGGTTCTGTTGTTAAAGACTATTTCTATAATCATAATCACAGATTTCGCCAAGGCTACACTGTTAATTTGACTTTAACAATAAACAAAAGAGTATATATGTGTGTGTGTGTCAATTACATGATAGTGTGCGTAATGTTTTTTTTATCGATTTAATGTATTTTTTATGGATAATTTTTATAAAATATTAGCATTCACTCCTACTCTAGATAAACTATAAGTGTGCGAAATTTCATACTCCTCCGTCCGCGCAATTTTCGTAAAAAGGGGTACAAAGTTTTTGCTTCACGTATTACTATATTGTTTCTGTTCTATCAGTGGTGCGGGGTTGAAATTCGGCTAGGGTAAGCCGGTTGAAAAAACATAACATATGATGCAAGCGCCGACTACACCGGCTACCCACTAACAGCATACCAAAAAGCAAGTAGTCAGTGGAGCTAAATAAAATAGAAGCTAGCTAATTAAAAACGTCTAATCTCGCGATATATTTTCTTATTACAATTTGTATTTTTAATTTTGCATTATTACACGCATATTTTGAAACAAAAGCCGGTGCCCGATCGGTTTATGAGTTGCTATTTCATCCAATACGTGTGAAAAGCCGCCGAGTGTAAGATATAGTAATACAGTAATAAAATAATATGTACGAACAAAGAACTTAAAGGCCAATAAACTCATGGCGCTTTCGATCGTTAGATCGCAGACCATAGTAAATAACGGAGAAAATTAGTTTCCGAGATGTCCCATACCATATTGTCTATGCTCAGTGCATAAAGCGATTTCTACTATTCCCTAACCACTCAGATCAATTGATCAAGTTAAGCATTAAATTCTTTCTAAACTTGCTAACATTGTCACAGTAACCAGGCATAATTTATAATGTCATAATAAGCAACATGTCACTATAAACGAAGTCGTTATATCCGACTTTGCTATAAATAATTTTATATGAAAACCAAACTAAACTGTGTAATTACTTCATATTACGCGATTGGTCACTATAGGCAGAGTCATAATAAACGGATTCTGTATTACAATTATTTTGAAGGAGTGTCAGGTGAAAAATACTTTAAAAAAACATGCATGTATGAAATAATTAATAAGTGAATTAACTAAGTGAAAGGTGTATACCAAGATCACAACAAGTGGAGATCCATCTTCTCTGCCTATCCTTATTGAGAACAAGGGGGATAATATATGTATAATAATGACTATGAATAAATAATGACTAAACAGATATACAATGCAAAAGTGGATGGATGCAGAAGTCATGGAAGGCCACAACACACCTTTCATGATCAATTTGATCGTATACTAGCAGAAGGTGATGTCAGGAGCCTTAAAACAGACGAGCGTGCATGACAAGAGCTATGAATGTCAAAGAAGCGAGTGAGGTGTGTAAGAATAAGCCTGAATGGCGCTCTGTTGTTCGTGCCTACCCTGCAGGGGAACTGGTGTGAAGCTATGTATGTATGTATGGTAAGTTTTATTATAAGTAAGGCATAAGCTCAGGAGCAAATCCCCAAAGTGGAGCAAACTAGTAACCAACTGGCACCCAAGGTTTGGCAAAAGGAGTAGGGGGAGGTCGAGATCAGACTTGCTGTTGGCTTCTACTGGTGATGTGCTGCCTTAGACAGACAGCACTGGAATGAGCTGGAGGAGGCCTTTGCCAGGAGGCACTCTGAGTAGAAAGACCTGATCTAAGAGAAATATTGGAAAATTACCTCATCTCAGATCTAAGGCTTTATTATTTAAGTTTCATTAGAATTATAATTGAGATCTTTAGTGTATACTATCAGCTACACCCTAGAATCTCCTCAATTAATATGTATAGAAGTTTAAATATTCTAAGCTACCCCAATTAACTGTAATGTTTTCCTTCACCGTTGTCAGCACATGGTAATTGTAACAATATGCACATTAGGTCAGAAAACTGCTTAAGTGATGCATGAGTTTGGGACGCGTGCACTAGCCATCGCGCTACCACAACTCGAGATAAATTTGGATTTATTTAATTATCAGAAAATGTCTTATAATATCACAGTCATAAGCAAAGTCTGTCTTTCATAATGTAAACATTATATCAATTCATTTCGGTGGAGGTTACTGCTAAAGCGTAAAACCTCCATGTTACATATGTTATTTATAAAACAACAAAATCAAAGAACTATTTTCCTTGTTAACATTTTCCATACAAATAATTACATTTAAAGTCCCTGAACAAGTGTGATAACCAACAGAGTTATAAATATACATAAATCACCATTGATTGTGGCAAAGTACTGGTATAAAATGCAAAAACATATTGACATAGTACCTAAATGATAAAAAACTTAACACCATTGTTCAGGGACCCAAAGTAAGCCACAAGTTAAATTAATAATCTATAAATATATTAAGTACCTTTTTAGAATTAAGTACGTTTATTTATAAGTATAGTTAGTATAACCCAGTTTGATGTGTTGTCTCCAGATTTACAGAAATTGAATTCGGAAAGAATTTTTGTTAACTTGAGAGTTGTTATTGCCGGTATAATTACATGGCATTGCCCGAATCAGCATCAGCAATGTTGAAGTCAAATCACCCAAATAATAGAAGATAATAGATTAATTTCTATCTTTTATCTTGGATAGAAATTTTAAAAAATGGAGTATAGTTTTGGGAGATTTTTCATTTATTATGAACAGCTTCGAAGTTTTTCCTATGGATGGTTACCGAGGGGGGCAAAAATGAGTCATGTAGTATGGGTATGTTCCTTTAGGCAGCCTTCTTTCATCTTTCCCACAGGCGATAACAAGCAAGGCTCAATATCCCACTCATAATTATAAGAGATAAGAACATGTACAATGCAAATTAACTAATTTAAATTAGTTAGCTTAGTTCAAATTTTTTATTGCCTTAGTAACAAATTTAAAATGACACAAAAATTGACACCAAAATAGAAATTTTAAATAAACTTAGCTCTAGAGTCAAGAATACTTTTTTTTTGATAACTCAGGAGGAATATATTTCATTCCTATCTGGGCCATTCGGGGGAAAGACTAAATGCGGTGAGAAGTGCCTCAATAGATGTGTATGGAACTCTGAAATAATCATTCCCAACTACACCACTAAACCTAAACTTGCACCCCATTGTTGCCATTTGCGTGGATGCCACTGGATCTAGTACAAAGGCACAGTGAATGTCTAAGGCACTGTCAAGATTACATTAACTCAACCTTTATATACTACTCTTTTATAGTATTATATGTAATTTTTGTTTACAATAAAAAATAACTCTAAAACCCCTAAAAATGAGATCTAAGCCCAGAAGTAAGACTTTTATAAGCAGATATTATTACTACAATTTTGGTAAATATATAAATGTTTGATGCAGAACTTTTAAGCAGTGGGGTAGTGGAATGGGGAGAGGAGGAGGCATACTTAACCCTATTACAACCCCTATGGTTCGAAGACCTTAATTATTTTTTTTTAAATTACTTATTTTTCATTAATATTGCACTTATAAAGTTGAACAATCCTTTTAAAGTCAAAAAGAAAGCCAGTAATCAACAGAAAAAGAACCAAATAACAACATATGTTGTCAAAATATGAAGAAAAACACAACAGAGCACATTCACATCTACTACAAGAGTAACCATGAAAATATTAAAAATGGCAGCCAATAAAAACAAAATTATAAATCATGTATATAAAATAAATAGTAAATGGTTATCTGGATGGATATCTGAGTCGCAGCCAGAATGTTAACTCATTAAATTATAGTTACCTAAAAAATATATAAGCAAACAAATTTAAAACTGAAAATAATTAAAAATTGAATCTCAAATAGACTGTCTCCTACCTTAAGTCGTATTCCTTATTTCTAAGATATTTTGTATGACTGAATTTTTATTTCGGCCTTTTAAAAAAATAACTGAATCAACCTTTTTATACAAAGAAAACACTATTCATCCCACCCTTACATACACGTAAAACAGACACTAAACACAGCAAGACAAACAAACAAACTTGCTATAAGACATGCGCGTTCGATCTAAAAATAACATATCAAAAAGCCAATCAAGAGAAGCCCTACACTTCACGATTTAAGCGATTCTGATGTCCAAGTTCAAAGAACCATGATATCGTCGATAGGTTACCTATTTAGTACTACTACGAAGGTAAACATTACAACAAGCAGGTTTTCTCGTCCAAAATGCAAAATACTCACAGATTAATGTGTCCGACCCTATATTATACAAACAAGGCCATTTATCCTGACCGCATTTACAATTAGTCACTAACACCGGAGCAATAGATTACTAATTTGATTTTAAAATACAAAAACTACGATCCATTCACAAGACACTTTTTAAGAATTAATTTTCTATTTTTCACAAGAAAAGACTGCACATTTTGACGTTTGACTATTTTTTTTTATTTTATTTGCGGTGTCACCAGATGTAAATTAAAAATCCGCCAACCGTTCGGCTCACTCACATAAATTCTACTGACTAATTTTTTAAGAAAGCCAAAATTATTCTTGTTTTTGTGTACGTATTATCATTTAAATACGTAAAAATACTTATAGTCTTGACGGGCTATGAGTAGAATACAATACAAATAAGTTAAGTTTTCGGGTAGGGTATAGTTATACGGGACATTTATATGTTATGAACAGATCCGAACTTTTTTAATATAGGTTAGAAGGCTAAGGCGGGTGCGAAGCGAAGCTTATATATCTCAAACAATAAATAAATGTGCCGTATATCTATACCGCACCCGAGTTTTCTTTTATTGTATTCGATTATTTATAATTTTCTTCATTATACTCTACTTATTTTGTAAAACACCAATTCATAAACTTTAATTTACGGATGTATCTTTAAGGATAGTATATAAGGGTTTAATCATTGTAAACATTAAGAATAAAGTTGCTGCTCTTCGTCGACATAACAACATGAAATTTGACTACGAACCTATGTGACACCAAAATATTTTCGAATTCGATTGCATATTTTTTAACGTTCTGTGCGCAAATACAAATGACAAACATCGGTCAATTTAGTGGCACTCTTGATTGTGCTTGAAATCACACTCGATTGGCCGATTCTGAAGCTCGTGCCGAGTGTCAATTTTACTTTAATCAGTTTTTAAAATAGAAGATCACTTATATTTTTGTACATTCCATTTGATAACCAAATTAGGAAATTCCGAAACCGTTTTTATCAAACTATGGTCAATATTAAGAAATTCTTAAACAAGTAATTGTGTAGATCAATAAATTTTATTCGTTCAAACTATTTATTAAGTAAACGTTGAATTTTACTCACTTACTTTTGATACTTTATCATTCAGCAGTTATTTTTGACCCTACGCAATCATTTGCTAAATGTTACATTGTGGGTGTAATTCTGATTAAATCCAAAATTTAGTTAGCAGACCAGGTAAATCTGGTCACCCTATTAATATGTTTTTTTTCCAGCCTGCCTGACTGTCACTCTGTGCTGTCATCTGTGTGTTTTTATGGTTTGGTAATGAAGTGTTTTCAAATGTAAATATGCATTTTTGATTATTAAGTAAGCAATAATCAATCTATATATCAATATTAGGTCATCTTTTATCACCATCGATCATCATACAATACGTATAACCTTTTTATAAGACTGCCACTATGGACCATTGCCTGAATAGTGCCCTCCCTTGCTAAGCCAAGTCTAGGTGCCAAGCCATAAACTAAAAAAAACTGCCCTCCTTTCATTTTAGAATTAGGGTATTAACTTTACGATATATAAATCGATATTATATGTACATGTATGATATCGATATTTTCGAAAAATATTAATTGAAGCGCCGCAAATATGCATTCCTCAGTGAGTGTTATATGTTTGTTTCGTTTGCTGTCGAGACGCTTGGACCGTGGGGTCCTGAGGCCATGAGCCTCTACCAAAATTTATCAAAACGACTCATTGACTCTTCAGGTGATCAGAATGCAACGGATCAGTATGGCGTTCCAGCGAGGAAACGTAGCCAGCCTTCTGGGCACCTTACCCATAGAAGACGGTGATCTAGGCTCAGTATTCTACTTATAGTGTTCAGGGACTATGGGTAAAATACAATACAAATATGTTAAGTTTTCTTTTATTGTATTCGTTCATTTATAAATTTACTTATAATGTAGAATATACTTTTTTAATTCCAACAGAAACAAAACATTGAACATTGAAAACGTAAACATTAGAGTAGGTATATATACTTTTCTAAGACTCAACACTTCGTGCAATTTTTTTTACCGCCTTAAAGAAGGAGGAGCTTCTCAATTCGTCATGTAACTTTTTTTATGTATCATTAGTCATCATTTTTTTTTCAAAATAATAATTTTGATAATTTTAATTAAAATCGGAAACAAATAAGTTACCTACAATGTGAGTGTTTGTCTGCCGATTATTAAATAAAATGTTTCTAACAAAAAAAGAAACCGACTTCAAGAGTAACCAAAAATGTATGTAATAATATAGTATGGTAATACAGTATAACGTAACTTTACGTATAACTTGGCGCCGACTTCAAGATGTAGAAATTTTTGTTTTTTGCCTTTTAGTTTCTCTTGAAGTCAGTCAGTGTCCTTTTTGTATTTAATAGTTGGCAGACAAACACATTGTAGGTATATCCCAATAAAGCACGCTTGTGTTGTAGGAAATATATAATGGATCACTCTGGAGCTAATTCTAGACACCCAGACCATAGTAAGCAAAGAAAAATTCGTTTACGAAAGTTAGGTACCATACCAGAAATTGTACTGTTGTAAAACTGTATTGTTGTCCAGTGAGATCAGAATCATCAAATATCGAGTTTGAAAATATCAATGTTCATGAATGAACACACACTGATCATTTATTCTTGTTATAGAAAAGCTATAGTGATTTAATTAATTTTCATTTGGGATAAATCACAATTAAATATAAATTAAAAATAGATAATGTATGTAAATAAAAACATATTCGGTCAATCCCAAACAATTAGGAGGACTTGAAAGAAAAGAGAGAGAATATAGTAATCTGTAATGTATTATCGCTTATAAATAGCGATATTATTGGATTATTAATCTAAACATTCATATATAAATTGATACTCCAAAATATGAATGTATCGTGTCAGTGCCAGTGACATCCCTATTCATAATGGAAAATAGTTGAAAATCTGTAAGATGTCAAATATTAAAAATATGAATTGAATCTTGTTTTATAATATTATATGTTTAGGGGAGGTTAATTGTTTAATATTTAACATTTAAATCGTGTCTGAATGCATATAAATTAATTAATGTGTTTGTTAATTTTTTTTTCATTCTACCGGTAGAGGTTATGAAATATATTATTTAATATATATTTGGATCGAAATTTTATTTATTTAGTAATGAAATACTGATCAAAAACGATAATTATCGTTAAAATGTCGAGAATATTACATAATCGAATGAGGTAAGTTAACAGAAAACATTAATAATTTTCATTTTGTAGGCTCTTCATGGTTTCTGTTAGCCTGGTAGTCCTTCTATTCCGCGCTTATTTTCACAATGTTCTAGGGATCTTTTTGTGAACATTTTCTCTACTGCTATCTCCAGATTACTTACTGATTGGAAACTGACCTCAAAAATTCCATTGCATGATATGAACATTTCATAATGTGTTTATGTATATCACAGAAGTATTGTATTTTTACAATATTATTACAAATTATTTAACTTCTTAGATTGTAAACTGTTTTAAAATAATACACAATTTATCATCATATATTTGTATTGGTTTATAAACGTACTGTATTTATCTGTTAGGTTGTAAATGAATGTGCACTATGGGCCATTGAGAGTTAGAAGATACCTATTCACTCGTGACTTGAAGACTTCAAGATTGCATTTGTCAGGAAAAACAGACTCCCAATAAAATATTCCACTCTTCATTAGTGTGCCCCAGAAAATATCTTACAGGAACCATACATTTTTCCAAGATAAAAGTAGCTTATATGCTACATCAGACTTTTCTATCTCTGTGCCAATTTCATCCAGATCTGTTCAACTGTGATTGAACAACAAACATCTATCCAAAGTTTCCCATTTACAATATTAAGCATAGATGAAATTGAATGACAAAATGAACTGTCTAATAAGAGTTAGTCTTTTATTGTGCTTTTGTTCCTTATTATTGTTATCTATTTTATACTAAACTAGAACCACTTGAGTTGAAATTGAAGGGCGACACCAAAAAATTTGTTATATAGTTTTCGACTTATGGAGGACTTTGACTTAAGCAAGTTTTGTAAGGAAACCTTTGACCTGTAGAGGTTAGGATTTATTCAAATATTCAAGTTTTAAAGGTTGTAAAATTAAATATTGCTATGTTCAAGATAAAGAGATCCAATTTATTATTTATAGTTATAGAGGGATAATAAATACTGAATTTGCTTATAGGGAGTCACTAATTGACTTATTGAGGTTCGCCTTATCGAGGTTCGACTTATCGAGTTTCGACTTACAGAGGTTCTAGTGAATTATATATTTTTCTTCTTTTAATTTAAAGATACTAATAGGTACTATATAACAGTGAGAATTTCTAAATGTTTGTCTGTGTATCCCAAATTTCTATACAAATTTTATTTTCACAGATCAACAATAAAACGAACCTCCTGGCCGATTGACAAGCGTGCTGTAGCATTCTCAATATGGACTGGTCGCAGTATGCTCCTTCACAAGCCGTTAGACTCCTCTCTGATACAGAGACGAAGATATGGCATGTTGGTTGCGAGGGCTGTCAGGAGTATACTTAAGATACGGTACTTAGTACTTGGTGGTGCTGTGGGAGGAGGGATGACTTTAAATAAGGTATTTATATGTATATTTTGAAGAAAGTTCACATAAACAGCACCTCAAATAAACCACCGGAGCATTCCTTCCTTCATTTCCTATATGGAAATGTATGAATAAATGTTTAGATTTATGTCATCTTGAATTATATTGTACCTAACATGTCTTAGTGTGAGGAAATGACGATTGCCTGCAAGTGAAAGGTTTGTGTGCCAGAGTTTGTCGAGATAAATTGTCTTTGACTACCTTTATGGCAAACAATTGTGATAGTATTTACGTATGTGAAGCAGTCTCTCTCAGGGTTCCTGGTAATCTGGGGATAATGACATAATATGTCATAACAAAGGGCCAATCATATGATGACATCATAAACAAGTTATGGAATTATGATGTAGATATTTTTATCTCGTGTATGACTCAAAACTAAACTTGTTAGGATTTTATGGAGATGTTGCAATGTGAAGTTTTAATATGTCACTTATATTGATGTCATACTTCGGGTATTGATATAGGGTACATTTATTTATTATCAACAGATCCAAACTTTTTAATATAGGTTAGAAGCCTAAGGCGGGAGCGAAGCATAGTTATTTAAAAAAAAGTGATACATAAGGAACTTAAAATGAAATAAAAGTGTTTTAGAGTCTGCAACACAAAATAAGTCCCACAGAAAATAAAAGAGCTAAAAAATTTTGTTTGATAAAATTTTGTTTCTAAAGTAGCCAGGAAAAAAATTACAGCTTAAATTATTGAATATATTGTATTTAAATTTATTATTCAATAATTATCTTAGCAAATTATTACTATGGCTAGATTAATTACGGTGATTGCAGGCCGCATCTGTGGGACTTCTTTGATGCCACGGACTCTAGCTACACATGTTGTTGGGGAGTTCTTGCCACTTCTTGCTGAACATGTTTTTGAAAAACTATTGAACTTAAAAAAATTAATACATATAGAATATTATATTCTATTTTCCTCCTATAACAATTAAAAAGTCGTAGCTGTTAAACTATGTGTAGAAAATCTATGTGATAGT